>JAULUF010000042.1:17245000-17845000 GCA_031834385.1 Semotilus atromaculatus | reverse complement strand
TTTGGTACGTATCCTAGAGACAAAGACGAATTAATGATATTAAGAAGAGGATCTATGACATCTGGAAGCATCTCCTTTAGTAGCTTAGTCGGTATAGGGTCTAACATACAAGTTGTCGATTTAGATGAATTAACGAGTTTGCAAAATTCTTCCTCTCCTATAGCAACAAATGAATCAAATTTTTCCTCAGGGAGACTACAATGCACTCCCTGATGCGATACTGTAGTAGACGGTTGCATAGTTATAATTTTGTGAAGAAGTGAAGAAGTTCATAAAGTCATTACTGCTGTGTTGCTTGGACACTTCTGGGCTTGAAGCTTTCTTTTTTGTAGTTTAGTCACTGTTTCAAATAAATACCTAGGATTATGTTTATTTTCTTCTAATTGGGTTGAAAATTAAGCAGATCTAGCAGCTTTTAAGGCCTCTCTGTAAGCAATCGAGCTCTCTTTCCATGAAATCCGAAATACCTCAAGTTTTGTTTTCTTCCAGTTGCACTCCATTTTTCTGGCTGCTCTCTTAAAGGCCCGAGTGTGCTCGTTGTACCACGACGTTGGACTATTTTCTTTAATCGCAACGGAGCATCCGGGATGCTGAGAGGATGAAACTGATTAGGAAGATTATTGATGAAGCATACTGTATACAGTAGCCAGCAGAATTCTTAAACGTGATTTATCGTTTACACTATATATGTTTACATTAAGCACCAATACTTCAAAAGAAATATATTTAAAACTAGATTTCTTAGTGGTTTTGAAAATATTACTAATACATATTACAGCAACCCCTTCCCCTTTGCCTTTCAGACGAGGTTCATGTTTATAACTGTAATCTTGTGGGGTGGACTCCTTTAAAGTAATGTAATCGTTTGGTTTTAGCCAGGTTTCTGTCAAACATAGCACATCTAGATTATAATCTGAAATCATATCATTAAATATTCAGCAACCCAAGCTTTATCATTTGCTCATCTGTATTATATCTGTTTTTTATTTGTTGAACATCAATTAAATTTTTAACTTGACGTTTTTTGGATTTCCAAATTCGGGGAACAGACACAGTCTCTACATGATAGTATCTAGGTGAAAGAGGCTTTATCTGATGGGATTTATCTAACCTTGGTGACGCGAGGCCGCTAGCAGACGGTCGATTTAGCCAGTCTGTCTGCTTCCTGACCTGGTGCCCAATTTGTCATGTTTTCTCTCTAAGACTATGAGCCAAATTACTAGAGAGAAGAGCAGCACCAGCCCAGGAGGGATGAATACCATCTCTTTTCAACAGGTCAGGCTTGCCCCAAACATTTTTCAAATTGTACATTATACAATTCTACATTATAATGCGGACACCACTCAGACAACCAGCTTTTGAGTGAACGCAATCTACTAACTATCTCATCACTCCTGCGAACAGGAAGGGGGCCAGACCAAATTACAGTGCCTGACATCGTACTTGCGAGTTCACAGACCTCTTTAATGTCAATTCTGGTGATCTCCGACTGGCAGAGTCGAACATCATTAGTGCCGACATGAATAATGATCTTTGAGAATTTACGATTAGCATTAGCCAGCACTTTTAAATTGGCTTTGATGTCAGGCGCTTTGCTCCCGGTAAACATGTGACTATGGTTGCTGGTGTCTCTATTTTCACGTTCCGTGTGATCGAATCACCAATTACCAGGGCACAATCAACAGAATTCTCAGTGGGTGTTACACTGAGTGGGGCAAATCGATTTGTTATGGTAATCGGAACGGAAGAGTGTTTTTTTTTTAACCGTGACTAGAGCGATCTCTCACTGTCACCCATCTGCGCTGCTGCATGGGCTCTACTTCAGCCGGAACCGAATCATGTTCACTATGCTAGGCGCATCCAAAATAGTATCTAAATCTCTAGTACTATCCTCAATTAAAGTTTGGATGCATGTCTCTAGTTCTGAAATCTTCTCCGTCAGCCTGACTGTCTCCTTGCATTTATCACATATAAATCCTATATTGCCAACGGAGAAGGCTATACTAAACATATGACACGTGAAACAGGTGACAATAACAGGACAAGACATTACTCACCGTGTTTGTTGACTGATTCTTACTCACCTGGGCTTTTTATGAATTCAAAGGCACGGGCGCGCAAGAGAAAACAAATAACTGAGCGCACGGGTGGCGCGTTAACAGGCTAGCGAGTGTCTAGCGTGTTGTGCAAACAATAACGGAAGCTAGTGATGTAAGGTTAATCTGATATGTACGGTAAACTGTATTAAATGATAGTAAATGATGGTTCAAAACAGGAAGAAATACGAAGCTAATGCGAGGCTTAGACGGAGCTTACAGTCCCGAAGCAAACAAACTCACAGCAAGCAGACAGGAGCAATCGATCAGCAGCAATCAATCATCGATCACAGGATAGGACACTTATATATGATGTATGTATATATATATATATATATATATATATATATATATACATATATATGCAGCTTTTTAGCTCAGTGTAAACAGATATGAAAGCAGAATCAATGTCAGTTACTTCAGTGAAGGCAGATGTCATTCTCGGCGTTTATCCTGCAGTTATTTCTTCAATTCTAGTGCACCATGTTGTCATCAACTCAACTGCCTACAGCAGTTAACTGATGGTTCCACACACAAACTGTTCAGACAGAAGGGCCGCATTTGCATTAGGGCCAGACTGAAATAGGGAACAAAACAAAATGGAAGCTTGTGAGACTTCAGGGTGGTTAATCAAGGCGATGAAATACCTATTAGTGTTTGTCATTTTCTGGTAGCAGACTGGAAATTGTTATGTGCCGCACGGGTTGTATTAGCTTTAAACAGATAGAATTGGTGATGTTACAATCAAACAAGATATTATCTAGTCCATAATAACACCCAGGTGCTGCTGAAACTGCAGAGTTCAGCTGAACTGAGGTCCTGATTTTAAATGGAAAGCTCTGATCTGTTTCCATTCTTTATACTCCATGTCTGAAAATTGTCAAATAAAGAGAGACAGCCTAAGTAAACTGGCTGTCTTGCATTGAATGAGTAAGCCAGCATTCTGTTTTACAGAAATGCACACTACTGTTGCAATTTGCCAAAGGTGATCCACTGCACATATTTACACATGGCAAATGGTATTCACCAGCACAATATAAACCAGGTCTGTCGTGTAACATTTTTTATAACCTAGGTAAAATACAGCTGTTCTCAAAAGGATTTCTTATTTTTGTTCTTATGTCCAAGGCATTTATTTGATCAAAAACACAACACCATAATAATAATAATAATTGAAGTGTTGTTTTATTCAAATCTTAATTTCAATGTTTTATTTTGAATAATAAAAAGTGTAAACAGTAAAAGTTATGCAACTATAATACATACTATATAACATCAGCAGTCATAAAATGGTATTAATCAAAATCTTGGCCTGAAAACTTTGAACACAACTGGACAAGAGAATATATGCAATTAAAATGTTATAAATGCAATTAAATGTTTATAAATATTATATTATAAATAAATAAAACAATAAATATTTATGTATGTGGGCCTGTGTGTGTGTGTGTGTGTGTGTGTGTGTGTGTGTGTGTGTGCATGTGTGTGCATGTGTGTGTTTGTATGTATGCGCACTAGGATAATTTCAACATCAGTTTCTCAGCAGGATGTTCTGAATTTGGAAGCATTACCGGATTATGGATGAGAATTTTGGGATAATCTCACCCTTGGCTGAACTCAGAGTTCTTCCTGCTCACATTAGTAATATATAAACATTATTAAATGTCCCTCTATGTCAGTACATAGAGACAAAACCCATTTAGATCACACAACTTAAAACACAAGTTCACAGTAAAAGTTCTGTTTGGGTACATCTATAACTCCAGTAAACTAATCTCATTGTGCACTTCTATGTTAATCAGATTTAGATATAGGAGCACTTGTTTTAAATGCACTTGACAAATACGATAAAACAAGATGTAGGCTTATGTTGCACTGATTATTGAGTAGATGCTATTGGACATTAGTAAACGTGCTATGCTAGTCAAAAAGAACAAATCAATCACATGATTTATGACGCCTCCATGGGTAGCACTCAGACAGACTCTTGAGAGATGGTTAGACTGCAGACTCTGCTTATTGGCAGTCCAGGGCATGAGCCTAATCTGATGCTATCTGCCAAAACTTTGCTTAAAGGCGTACAATATAAGAGCATCAGCATCTGTCAGATCAATTTACTGGTTCAATGAGTAGGTTACTACAAACACTTACAGGCAGAAAATACGGCAGTGCTGGTCCAATGCAGCCTCCGAGCATAAATAATACAAGGGGGGAGAGTAGGGAACGCTATTGACAAGATTTAAATCAAACCATTGAAGCCAAAATAATAAGCTGTTTTATCTCAAACTGAAACTGTCCGTTGAGTGTACACACTTTTTCAGTCTACACACTCTGACTGTCAATTTCACTCTCCTTTAGATCAATGCACATTAAAGTTTTCTGAATTTGTGGATTTTATTTTTATTATTAATAAAAATAGGGGGGGGGGGGGGGGGCTTTTGGTGTCTGTGTAGTGATGTGCAGAGTAGTGAAAGGTATATCGTGAACAATTAGTTCATTTTGAACTAATATTTGATATGACTTGGGAATAAGGAGTTGTCTCAGAGAGCAATTTGATCATTTTGTGTTGGCCGTGCATATGCATTTGCCCAACATCCTTTCGTTTTTAAACAAAGCCCAAGTTTTGCGATGTCTGCGTGAAAATTTCCATCATCAGGAGGGTCCGCGCACATCATCCACGTGCAGCATAATTTTTGTGTCCATGCGAACGGTGCAAGTACAACAGCACAAGCGCAAGGTGAATATTGAGACAGGAGAGTCCACTAGGTAGCAATACGTAGTTGTGATGTATTGTGCAGAAGTCGAAGAAGGGAAGATCGGATCATTTGACTGACTTGGATCTTTGAATCACGCTCAGCAAAATGAACAACATTCAAAGATCCAAGTCAGTAAAATGACTATCACTGGTGCAGAGCTCTTCAACAAGTGTAAGTATAAATCCAGTATATTAAGAATATACACAATTAAAACGTTTTATTTATATACAAAGTACCTTGAGCTAGGACTCGAATTAGAGTCACCTGAGGCGCAGCTGTGCTGTATGTCGGAAGGTTTCCCACAAGACTTTTGCTCTGACAATAATTCATATTTTTATTAATATTTTTTATTTTTGGACAGCAGGCAGTCTTTTGTGGCTGTTCGAATACATTCAACCACATGAACGTCTACACTACGAAAAAAATCCAGCACTGTTATCATGAAAAGAAGCGCTGTGATGGACTTCCAAAGACATACAGCCATTCATTCCCATTACCAAGCTTGGAAGAGCCAGGACATTTTTTAATATAACTCTGATTGTATTCGTCTGAAAGAATAATTTCATATACACCTAGGATGGCTTCAGGGTGAGTAAATCATGGGCCAATTTTCATTTTTGGGTGAACTATCCCTTTAAGCTTTATACCCATCTTCTGCACTATTCTAGTTTCCTTCCTTGGGTTTTCTTATTCGATAATACCTCTGTCACTCTCTTTTCTTCCTTTCCTCAAATCCCTCGCTGTCCATTTAACACCTGTCCTTCCCACTGCTCCAACTCTTCTGTATTTATTATGTTCCTGCGCTGCAGACACTACCTGTTGTGGCCTTTTCTCTCTTTTTCACCCCCCACGCACTCACACACACATAGACACTGGCAGGTAGTGCCATGCCTTTTCATTTCCACAAGCAGGTGATTAGATTTACTGTAGTCCTCAGGGACTAGTCCACTGTATTGCTGACTGTAATTCAATCAAACTCAGTCGGAGCCACCTCAATTGTGAGACTGCCGTGCTCCGCAGCGCAGCCTGAGGGTGAAATCAACAGCATTTCACCAGAACAGGCAAAAGAGTGTGCAGTTGATGTGATTCAAAAAAGGCTGTTTGATGCAAACAGAGATTTCTCAAGTGAAATGGACACTCTTGTGAAACATTGATGAGTTATGCTAGGCACGTGTTTGTATGTTTGAAGTAAATGACAGGAAATAAGCACTAGAAATGATCACAAAAACCCGATACTTTTGGTTTTGCTGTTGTTATGCTACATATACATACTTAACCCCTTAACGCCCACTGTCGCAAATATGCAACAAACCGTTTGACTCAATCAACCAGCCGAGATAACGTCTGCATTCACCCAATGCCGGTTAGTGCATATTCGCTACGGACCTAGGAACCTTCGACAAGCACTTGTTTCTAGTTGGACCGCAAAGTGACGGACTTATTTCCTGTTTACGCACGAGGATTACTCCGGTCGCGAAGTTATGGAAATGAGTCGGGAAAGTTTGATCCTGAGGTGTATATAAGGTAAGTTGTGCTAAGATAAAAAATACTCACCTGCTTATTGTGTGCTTATACACTCGACGTAATGAGGTGAAATATGTGTGACAAGTATTTTTGAAGTTATTGTAATATTTTGCTTTGTAGCATATTTGCGACAGTGGTCCATAAGGCCAATTCTGACCGCTAACCAGTGCTATATAGAAAAACTATTTTCGTGACAGCTTATCTAGGTAATCCTTTGTATTTTGCTTAGTTATTTTCAATAGTCTGTATACAGACACCATGCTGTGATATGAATACAAAAGCTATTTATTTTTATGCAGATCCATAAGCACACAATAAGCAGGTGAGTATTTTTTATCTTAGCACAACTTACCTTATATACACCTCAGGATCAAACTTTCCCGACTCATATCCATAACTTCGGGACCGGAGTAATCCTCCTGTGTAAACAGGAAATAAGTCCGTCACTTTGCGGTCCCACTAGAAACAAGTGCTTGTCGAAGGTTCCTAGGTCCGTAGCGAATATGCACTAACCGGGATTGGGGGAATGCAGACGTTATCTCGGCTGGTTGATTGAGTCAAACGGTTAGTCGCATATTTATGACAGTGGGCGTTAAGGGGATAAGTAAAAAAAAAAAGGGTGAATAAATAAATAAAAAAAATTTCACTGTTATTTTACTGTGTTTTTTGTTATCTTATTATTGACCATTATGCCCGTTGTTGCAAATTTGCAACATTCCAAATTTACCCCAAATGCCCGGTGTTGCAAATTTGCAACATACCAAAATTTCGATTAATTTGTTGTGCAAAAGTGAAATTGATAATCTCAACATTATTTACCATCTACTTAAAGGCAAAAACACACATAAAACATTTTTTTATATACAGCTATATAAATTCAGGCGTTAAGGGGTTAATTATCTAAAGTAATCATGCATTTCAAGCTGATGAAATGGAGACCCACAGAGCCTAAGGAGTCGTACGTTGTAGTTTGAGAGCTTGAAAAACAGGGCTGTCAGTTTGTCGTGATTCAAAATAAAATAAAAATGAACATGGTAAAAAAAAAAGTTAAACTGTTAACATCAAATTATAATAAATTAAATTAGTCAATTGCATTTGTACATTTTAGCATGGTAAAAATAAATTAATTAATAATTGAATAGTTTATAAGGTGTTATTGAGACTAAATTGTTCAAGAATTCAGAGCAAAAACACTGATAAATAGTACAAGTTGTGCAACTTGGCTCAGTTTAGCTCATCGAGTTCCCCCCTCTGCATAATATCCCTGGTGGGAGTCTCTTTCACAGATAAACATTCACTGTTCCCTCTCTTACCACAAGCTCATTTCATTCAGCCAGATAAGTTTGCTTCTATTAAATGCAAACCACAATGGCATGCTTGCGGGGAAGGACATGGGTTTGCCAATAATAAATAAAACCTTTGTAGAGTGCTCAGGGGGCCTGTAATAGCGTGAGAGAGTTACAATTACAGTTAGAGTTATGTGGAATAACACATTATGCAGAAAAGGGTACAATCAAAATAGAATACAAATGTTTTATGCATATGAGATACTAAGTAAATGATACTGTATATGCAATACCACCCCATGGTGGTGTAAAAAATAATAAACACTGAACGACTGTCTATTTATCAAAATTACAGTAGTTGATTTCTTTTTCATAATGTTTTCACTCATTAAATCAAAATTGACCCTATTTTCTTTCTGAATGCACATTCCTGGTCTTATCGAGAATTATGAATTGGGGCATATATGCTTCTTAATCTTTAATCAAAATGTAATGCAAGTGTAAACTTTCTTTTTGGGATGAGTTTTGACATCACTTAGGCTTTGTGGCTATGTAGTAAAACAGCTATCTTAGCAATTAAGCATTTTTTTAATAGACTCACATTCAGGTCTTGTTCTATTTTGGTAACACCTACTTTCAATGTCTGATTAATGTGCAAAATTTGTAACTTTATTTTGTCATTGGGGTAGTATCCTCTTATTTACCCCTAAAAGTTAAATATTAATACTTTAAGAATTAACAATTGACACCCTTAAAGGGCACCTATTATGCCCCTTTTTACAAGATGTAATATTGGTCTCGGGTGTCCCCAGAATGTATTTGTGAAGTTTCAGCACAAAATACCCCACAGTTACTTTATTATAACCACTTGAAAATGTCATTTTTGGGGCCTGTTTTAAAAAGAGCTGTTTTGGTGTGTACCACCTTAAATGTAAATGAGCTGCATATCCCCGCCCTGCTTTGAATTGACCCTCATTCACAAAACAGTCAGTCAGAAAATGAATTGCACAAACATAAACATATTTTGGAAGTTTAAGTGATGCCTTTCCTTCGTAAATAAAATACATCCACTGCGTTTTCAGTGGCTCTGATGTCGGAAGTAAATGAAAAGTACTATGTACATTATTACATCCCACAACAGAACACTTATGTTTCTTAGGAGACATTACCGGCTGTCGTTGAAACAATGGAGGATGGTGTACAGATCACCGAGGGCGGGGTCTATGCCACAACCAGTGTAAATCAAACCATGTCGGTGGGGCTTGCGCAATTTTACGTCACAAAGCGCAGAATCTTAGAACAGCTCGTTCTGAGACAGTGCTTATGATTTATTGAGATTGTAAAAAAAACACGGGGTGGATTTTTATAATTTTAGGGTGGTTTGGCTCACACACTGCCAACACACATTTATGTTCAAACACCATGTAAAAGTGAATTTTGCATAATAGGTGCCCTTTAAGGTACTAATATGTACCCTTCAGAAAAAGTTTTGGGTTACCTGGGTAACCCATGTTCTCTGAATAGGGAATAAGACGCTGTGTAGCGATAACAAAATGGGAAACGCACTTGGGCGGTGCCGATTGTCTGAACCCGTAAAGAATCATGCCAATTCCTCAGCGGAGCTACATCATACACTCTTAATACAGTGAACTGCTCCTCAGATATTCCACCAAAAAAGCCCCCCTCGACAAGCAAGAGGAGCTTGGCAGCGAACGCAGCGTCTCATTCCCTATTCCGAGAACATGGGTTACACAAGTAACCCAAGATGTTCTCTTTAATAAGTTCACTCAAAGCTGCATAGCATTGATGCAGTGGAAACGATCTATGACACACGCCAAGCTAAGCGCTGCAACATCTAGCCCAAGAGCTTTCTTTCTCTTTTCTTCAGTTTTTGTAGGTCAGACGAAACTCAACCAGGACAAAAGCTACCAGAGTGAAAGAACATGGACAAAACTTTGGGGACATAACCAGGCCTGGGTCGCAGAAAAACCTTCACAAGACCCAGGGTAAAGTCCATGCAAGGCTTATTTACAGAAAGAGTGTAAGAATCTGGTCAGGAGCTGACTCCGAATTTTTGAAAGGTGGTTCCAATAACCCCTTTAAAATAACCAATAAATCCCAGATGGGGACACTAACAGGACGCGCAGGCCTCAAGCTTTTAACTGCATGCACAAATAAAGAGACCAGATGGTGTCTACCTAGGGGGACCTCATCTGACTCCCGAAGGACTGCGACAGCAGCGACGTAAACCCTCAAAGTAGTCGCAGCTGCTCCGGCCACAAACTTTTACTGCAGGAATTCCAGCACTGAACCAACCGGGTAGCTGACTGGGTCTACAGCACGAGTTGTGTACCAAGACTCAAAGTCCTTACACCTAGAAAATACAGCCGTCTAGAAGGCACACATGCGTTATTAATGGTCTCTCGAACATTAGTAGGAAGACCAGAAGCCATTAGCAACTGCCTCGATCGGCCACACCCACAGCCTCCATATCTCGGGTCAAGGACGGAAATCCTGTCCTGGAGCTCAGGCAACAGATCTCTCCTTATTGGAATTTCTCACTGGGACCCCAGTACCAGGGAGCTCAGCTCCAAAAACCACGTCTGGGATGCCCAGAACGGGGCTACCTATAGAAGAGCAAATTCTGCACTCCCTCACCCTGTAAAGGACTGCAGGGAGCAACTTGACCAGAGGGAATGCATATAGTCTCAAATCCGGCCATGGATGAGCAAAGGCATCTATCCCCAGAGGCATCAGATGAGACCCAAAGGGGGCACAGAATTGAGTCATGTTTGGCGGTGCAGCATCACTCCCCCGACCTGAGTTTCTGTCTCGACAGGAAGTCCACTGCAAGGTTCAAGGGCCCCTGCAATGTGAACTGCTCTCAGTAACAGGAACCTGTCCCGAGCCCACAGGAGGAGGCGGTGCGCATGCCTATTCAGGGTGTGTGACCGCAAACCTCCCTGGCAATTTGTGTGGATCACCACTGCCATGTTGTCCTGACAGTAACATGACATTCCATCAGAGCTGGGAGGAAGGGATGCTTTTGAAGACTGCACCCCAAACAGTCAGGGAGGCGTCCATCATGATAACCTGACATCGGCAAACCATACCCATTCTTGACCCCTTGAAGCAAAAAGAGAGTGTTTTTCCACCTCATGAGAGCATGAAGGCAACTGTGCGATATTCAAACCAGACGGAAGGCTGACCAAGAAGGGTGAATGCCCCTGAGCTTCATTCACTACAGGAATGGCCTCATATGAAGCAGACCCAAAAGCAGCACAGGAGAGGCTGCTGTCATGAGCCCCAGAAGTCTGTGACATGTACCCACCGCAACATGATGGCCGAGCGTGAAATGGGTCAAGCACGCACTGAGACTGGAAGGGGCCAAGCAGGCGTGCATCTAGAGAGAATCGAGCTGGACACCCAAGAAAATGGTCTACCGAATAGGTGTTAAGATGCTCTTCTAAGCATTCATCCTGAGACCAAGAGACCGGAGGTGGCAGAGAAGGATGTTCCTGTGAGACACACTAACTCTCTGGATTGAGCCAGAATGAGCCAGTCATCAAGGTAATTTAGAACACGGGTGCCCTGGAGCCTCAAAGGGCTGCATCCATGCACTTGGAGAACATCTGTGTAGCCAAAGTCAGACTAAGTGGAAGGACCTGATCTTGGTACGCCTTTTTTTCCCAGAGGCAAACCTGACAAACCTCCTGTGCCATGTAATGGCCTGGATGTGGAAATAGGTATCCTTCAGGTCTACAGTAACAAACCAGTCCACTGCTCAGATCTGCGCCAGGATATGGGGCACAGACCCCCGTCCTTCTTCGGAACGAGGAGGTAGCGCCTAAAAAAGCGACAGTTCAAGTCCGAAGGAGGAACCTCCTCTATCGCTCCCTTCAGGAGGAGTGACGTAACTTCCTGCTGTAGAACAGAAGTCTCTAGGCCTCTGTTCAAAACAGTGGGATTAACTCCATCGAAGCAAGGAGGATTGCAACGGAACTAGAGAGTATATCCAAACTGGATCGTGCAGAGAACCCATCGCGACACTCAGGCCTGGCAGAAGCCCCCATGCTGCCAGGTGGTAAGACAAGGGTTGCATAGGAATGGGCTCTGGTAGGTGACCAAGAGGCGGTAGGCACAGCGCTAAAGTTGGTGGAGGGCCTGAGGCATCCTCTGACAGCTAAGATTAGATGCTGGAGCATTCAACGCGAGGAGAAAGTCAGAAGCAGCATGAGGGAGAAGAGGTGTTGACCCGAAGCATCTCCGTCCATCAATAAAGGAAGATGGTTTTGGCAACTTAACTTTGTATTCCGAAGCACAAATGGCGGCAGGTATAGCAGATTTTGATTCAGTGAGCATCTAGAGGGGGAACAGATACGCTTTAGCAGTCTGTCCCTCCCACCTGAGATGGGGGAAGCTCTCAGTTTCCTGACCCGGGGATCAGGAACAACCCTGCGATGCTAAAGCAGCGGGTTTATCTGGCAGCTTCAGGTCAAAGCGCCAACAGGGGCGTTGGAGGGGTATAGGACAAGCACGAGCTCCCCAAAGATCTCTCCTAGAGATCTCTTTCCTGTGTGTGAGGCACTCCCTGGGCGTGAAGGAAGGAGTGGTAAGACGAGCCCTCATAGGCATTAACTGCTTAAGGGCAGCAGATTGCGTCTTAGCAGTATGGAATTTATCGACCACTGAGTAGACCGCTTCTCCAAACAAACCTGACAGGGAAATAGGGGCGTCCAGAAGGAAGACTTTCTCAGTGAGACTCAACCAAAGATGCCGTTCAACATCCACCAAACCCGCCATCATGCGCCTAACCACGTGTGCAGTGTGCTTAGTTGCATAAATATTAAATACCAAAACAAGTGCCTCATTTTATTGTTATTGCTATAGGGAAATGTGTTATGTCAGTTCATTTAAAAAAAGAAAGAAAAGAAAGTTATACATTTATATTCTTATATAAACAAAAGTTATATTCTTACTGTTCCTGGTACAAAAAAGGGTTGACCTTTTTGAAGAAGCTTTAAGAACCATTTTTTTTCCCCATACAATAATTTGTTGAGGTCCAAAACAACATTGCACTAATTGCATTGTAAGGATGTATTTCTGAGCGTACTGCCCGAGGAACCAACTACCCATAAAAGATACAAAATGTATCCTAATGTATAAAAGTCCTGCCCTTTACCCTTTTTGTTCATTGAATAACCTATTCACAACGTTACAGTCACACAAATAGTAAACTCACATTGACTATGAAGCTAAAAGTCCCTACATCAGAATATTTCCATTGGATCTAGATTTCAACTGATAAATTGCAAAATTCCAATGTAAAAATATATGATCAACTGGACAGTGTGTTTTGTACTAGCCACCCATGAGTGTTCTTCCTCGCTTGTGTTGGTAGATAACAGCAAATAGCGCCGGCAAGAGTGTTCTCTATGAGTGCTTCACAATTGTTTGTCAAAATCACACATTCTCAAACAGCACCTAAAGCAGAGCTGTCACAACACCTTTTTTAGTGTGGTCTTGAGATCAGTAGACCAAGGAATCTGAAGCAGCCATTTCCACCGTTACATCATCAGCACTGTTATGTGAGCCACTTTTTGTCTCTGTAAGCGCTTTTCTTTTCAAACAGAAAGCATTCAGTTTCTCTTGCTGACATTCAGGGCTGAGGTGCTGATTGTGTGTCTGCGGCTTGTCTAATCTTCAAACTGTGTGTGCTTTTATTATTATTACTGATGGCTGTGATGTCTGGCGTGGGTGTCTGAATGAGAATTTGTCTGTCTGGAAATCTATTTTATTTTTTTAAGCACAACCTGCACTTTTTACCAGGTTTGAGATTTTTAGGTCAACATGGATATAGTTTAAACATGAATCCAAAATGTGGCCAGACAGGTCTATGTGCAAAGAGAAGTTCTGCATCTATGAGCAAATATAACCTGTTGCAGCAGATTTCTTAACAAATAGCATTGCTGTAAATGACTTTTTTTCGTGGGAAGAAAGGGGCTGGATGCCGTCATCTAATTACTACCTGCATCTGAAGTTCAATCTCCAGTCTTCACCGTGCATTCTACATTTTAACACAACCCAAGTAAACAGCAGGCTGCCTTTTAATGGCCTCTCCATTAAAAAAAATAAACTAAATAAATCACCACATATTGTTGACTCTGCTGAAGAGCATTGATATGTTTGTAGGCTGTTGTTTTTTTATTTTTTTAAATATTATTCAAATTTGTTCCGTTTCCTCACTGATACCTAAAAAGATCAACATTGCCTCTTAGTGGACATTTAGAATATTTCAGTAGGCCAATGGCTAACCCATATTTCATAGAAGTGCTGCGAAATAATATACCTTAAACAGTTTTCCCCAATCAATAATTATTTCAAAATGCAATTTTTTTACACACTGGCAGTGAGACCTTTCTAGTATCTAGTAATGACAATAACTCAGAAAACCTCTCCATTCTCTTGACATCATAGTAGAAGTCTTCACTTCTTCAGTGACTTGAAATATATTGTTTCTGAATTACAGTAAAATTCTAAAAAATACAAAGCATGTTTTCTATTCCGTAACTGTATTGATCGCAGTATTAGGGCAGTGATTTTTTAGTTTTTGTTATTTAAATCGATTTACAAATTATACATATAAATACCAAAATATTTTTAAAAAGTTATTTATTTGTTTGTTTGGAAAAAGTCTTTAGAAAGTAAAATTTCCCTGATTTGAATCTAAATTACTAAAATAAAATAAATACATATATACATAAATAAGAAAAAAATATTTCTGAAATTTAAAGCTAGATTAAAAACCCACCTTAAAATCTGGTGTTGTTCCCTCATGCTTCAATATCTATGAGGATTCGGAATAATCTTCATCATTAGAGAATGCCTTATACAAGAGGTTTCTTTTTTTACCACTCAAAGTACTAGATCTTTTGAAGGGTAATTGAGATTCCAAGGCACTTCACCTCATCCCAAAACACTCGTTTATCATTCATAATAGCTGTTAATAAGAGTGAGATGCCTCCCTGGTGGTGTGAATCATGATTGCTGATATCGTTTAGAGTAAATCCGAAAGGAAGTGCTCTACGTGGATGACAAGTGTTGCATAGAATGGTTGATGCATTGTTCAGATTAGCTTGATTTATTGTCCAGTTTGACCCAGTAGATGTTACAGTATCACAAGCATGATACACAAACAGGATCTTTAAGAATTTTTAATGCTTTTGAAAGAAGCCTCGTGTGCTCACCAAGGCTGCATTTATTTAAAGGCACAATATGTAATTTTTCTGCTTTAAAAATAGCAAAAATAACTGTATCTATGTTATATATATTTTGTTGTTGTTGTTGTTGTTGTGTACTTACATTATCCCGACAGTTTCCACCGACTTTCAAATCCGGAGAAATTTATAGTTTAATTCGAAGACACGTCACGTTTCTTTATTTCCGTTTCGTCACCCGTCTATGGCGTCATAAAACCATTGACTCCTCTAGTTTCTCTAACTTCCTGCGGAACCCGGCAAAACCATCGGACGAAACCCTAATATGTTTGTGAAAACTATGAAAACAAAGTTCAAAAGAAAAGCATTTATTTTAAAGTATAATATTTTGTCACCATATGAATGTCTTCACGGTTACATTTGATACACGTGTCCTTGCTTAATAAAGGTTGTTTCTTTTATTTTATTTTTTTAGTACTCACCCCTAACCCTTTGAACGGTAAATCACAGTTTACACAAACATATTAAGCAGAACAATTATTTGCAACATTGATAATAATAATTAATGTTTCTTGAGCCTTAAATCAGCATGTTTGAATGCTTTCTGAAGGATCATGTGACACTGAAGACTGAAGTAATGATGCTAAAAATACAGCTTTGCATCACAGGAATAAATAACATTTTAAATATTATCATAGACAACAGTTCTGACCCAAACAGTTCACAATATTACTGTTTTTACTGTATTTTTTATCCAAAAAAAAATGCAGCCTTGGTGAGCAGAAGAGACTTCTATCAAAAACATTTAAAAAAGGTAAAGATTAAATAGAACATTTTGAATTGCTGTGTACAATTTTCAGACCAGGGATTTTCAAAGAAGCCACAAGGGGGTGCTAGGGGGTGAAAAATTTAAAAAATATATAGTTCTCTGAAAAACATACTGTATTTATTTCTAAATATTTATCTATTCTTCTTTGCAGTGTCCATACTGTATGATGAAGAGTTTGTTGTCCTTTTAGGGTGTTTTTTCCCCATATGGAGGATCCTTAGCATTAGCAATTGTTTCTGACATAACCTAACTAATGTTTACACTTTCATTTATTTAATTTTTTTAATTTTATATGTTGTTGTCATATTTATGTGTGTATACTGAAAGCTCCACTACCAAGAAAAATACCTTGTGTACACTTGGCAATAAAGCGCTTTCTGATTCTGAAAGTTTGAAAACCCCTGGACCAGAGTTTATGATGTAGAACGAAATATTTGATTTCAAAGAGGAGTGTGTGTGTGTTTGCTGTGACATAACTAGGAATTATAACACTAGACAGGAAATGATCGAAGGTTTCAACACCACAGCAGAATGATGTGTCGAAGACAGTTGAGAAAAAAAACTGTTGACTAGTGGTATCAAAGAAAGTACATTAATGCAGTTGACTGAAAATGAATCTTTAGCTATTGGCTTTAAGATTGATCTGCTTTGTCTCTGATGCCAAGATGAAACATATAAGATGATGGTTTCTCGAAAGGCATAAATAAGACCTGTAATCTAAAAATGGTCTAATATCAATCTCTGAAAAAAGGAAATTGAAACCTGTAAAACAAATCCTTGTTTGTTGCTGCATTATACATTCACAGTTCAGCCGTATGTAAACAACTGTGAAAAAATGGATGTTGAAAAAACGTAATGAGTTCAAATCTAACCCCACAGATTCATCTCCCAATCATTTTCAATGCAGTCATTTTTGACCACAAACAATACAAGTGTGACTTATTTTTTTCAAGAATACTTAATCTTTTCGAATCATGTCCATGATTTGTGTGTGTGTGTGTGTGTGTGTGTGTGTGTGTGTGTGTGTGTGTGTGTGTGTGCGTGTGTGTGTGCGTGTGTGTGTACACAGAAAGTGCCAAAACCTTTACCAAGTTTTGTACCATTCCAATGAAGTAAAAAATTCAACAACAACAACAAAAAAAAAACGTAATTTTTCGGTCAAGAATCAGCACTAGAGAGTTAAAAAAAAGTATTTATTTCAAATATACTTTACAAGAATATAGTTTAGTGTGAAGACTGAACTGAATGTAATATTTTTGACCAGTTATTTGCATATGTACAATTAAATAAAAATGTGTGATAGTTTACATTTATATTAAATACATAGGAGTGATTTATAGTAACATAGTTAACATAAGAGATGCACTTAAGTAGGATATAGTGCATCTTTAAATGTAATTTA
This sequence comes from Semotilus atromaculatus, assembly GCA_031834385.1. Classification (NCBI taxonomy): domain Eukaryota; kingdom Metazoa; phylum Chordata; class Actinopteri; order Cypriniformes; family Leuciscidae; genus Semotilus; species Semotilus atromaculatus. The sequence continues at coordinate 17,827,890 of JAULUF010000042.1, read as the reverse complement.
ATAATTACTTCTTGTTTTGGTTTTGGAATACTGTATGGCCATATGTACTGGCAAGCATTTATAGTTTAATTATACTTTTATGTCACTTAAATATATTTGTAATTACTCTTTTGTAATGAAGTTGCAATTTACTACATTTAAATATATTACCTTTATGTGCAATATTTAAAGGGTTAGTTCATCCAAAAATGAAATGTTCCAACCCTGTAAGACTTTCGCTCATCTTCGTAACACAAATGAATTCCCATCAAATGATCGTCATCTTCTCAGTTCTCGCGCATGCATCGCGGCGCTCTCGTGAATTCACGTCAGATGCCCACACAGAAGAAAATGAATAGTTGAATAAAGTCGTTTGCGCACAAAAAGTATTCTCGACGCTTGATAAACTGAAGATTGAGCCACTATGGTCACTTGGACTATTTTAACGATGTCTTTAATAACTTTTCTGGGCCGGCAAGTTTCAATCCCATAGAAGCCTATGGAGGAGTGATCTAGCCTCTCAGATTTAATAAAAAATATCTTAATATGTGTTCCGAAGATGAACACAAGTCTTACGGGGTTGGAACAACATGAGGGTGAGTAATTACTGAGAGAAATTTCATTTTTGGGTGAACTATCCCTTTAATAACACACTACAAGTACACTGATAATCAAGTGCTTAAGTATTAGACAACACATCAAAATAAGTGCACTTCTTTAAAGCACAAACAATTTTCTAACCTAATCATTTAAAATTTACTTAAAAGCAAAAATGATTACAAAGTGTACTTTTTAAGTGTTAAACATTGCCATGAAAGTGTACTCTCTTTTAGTACACTTACATTTTCTTTTACTTAAAGGGCAATTCCACCGGTGGAGACATGAATATGTATTGAAAGTGGGTCATATATGTAGTAGAATAGTAGCATAAATTTCTAATTTGGGTCCTTCTTGGCCGATAAAAGGCAGAAAATGACTTTTTAGTGCTTGTGGATTGTAGACAACAATACCCATAGTGCATTGCAATGCTCAGCTCCGCAGGCCACTCCCACTACTCCGCCCATCAATATAGACTAGAGTTGAGCTCCACTCTACGCTACCGCCTGGAAATAATTTCACACGACTTACTTTGCGACCTAATTATTGAATTACTCCTCGTTTTTGTGTCGAAATGGTGTGCACTTGCATAGTACCGGCATGTTCAGCCAGCACAAGGAAAATACACGGAGTAAGTTTTCATAGATCACGCATTTGATTGGTTTCACACACTCACACGCCACACCCCCGATTTCTCATGCTGAAGTATCAAACCGGTCGGTCAAATGCCTGAAAGATGAGTTTATCTATAGATCTACCTGTTGAGCCACTCGTGATCGACTATTTATACCGCAAATTAGTTCAAATCTCCCGTAATCGAGAGCGAGTGTGCATGCGAGACAGACTGTGCTCCAAACCGCGTAGAGCGCGCGCACGGCATAGAGACCGTGAGTGTGCAGATAGCATCCTGTTCATCATCACTCCAAGCTATAACGTTACTCAAAAGTTGTCAGCTATGCCCAAAGATTTGGACTTGTGCAAAAAGTGTCTACGGGCTATCAATAACCCGAAGTTCGGAGAGGACACAGCCATTGAAGCACTAAAACATCTGAAGGTGTGCAGTCTACATTTCAATCCAGAAGATTTAGAACCCAACCCCTTATGATTGAAGAGACCCGCGCTTGTGAAAACCGCAATTCCGTCGATATTTACCTTGCCAGATGATGACAACGAACAGCCAGGAACGTCTGGAACTAGCAGTGCTTAGCAGCGCTAAACGCATTTGCCTGGAGGTAAGGTACTTTCAGACTCGACTCTATTAGCAGCTAGTGGCTACTGAGAACACACACTGACATAGTCGTCTGCTGTAAAGCAACACATCTCCTATGATTTGTCTGTTTACAAACTAAATATCTTGTATGTTTTGCTCGACTTTCGTCCATATTTTCAAAAAGTTTCAAACGCACTGGCACTGAATTTGATCTGTGATAGGTCTGTTAGCGCATTAGGTCCAACCCACTATGGGCGGTTTTGAAAGGGTGGGAACTAGTGCTTGTAGTCTTTACAGAAATCCCCCCCTCTTACACTTCCTCCTACAATGACGTAAAATGACGATTTTTGCGTCATTGTAGGAGGAAGTGAAAAAGGTAAATAGCGGATTTCTCTCGTCTCAGGGGAAAATGAGAGAGTGTTGCATGAACATTCAATAGTATGACTGGGTTTCTAACAATGGAAAGCTTAATGCAAATGGGTGGAGTGTCCCTTTAATTAATATCATATTATCTGCAAGAAAAATTCCAAGTAAAAATATACTTTTAAGATTTAAAGTACCTACACCAAAAGTGAGCATTCAATAAGCGTACTTCTTCACAAGGGACATCTGGAAATTAAACAATTAAAAGAGATGGGTGGATTATATAATATCTATTTTCTTAACGCTAACTTAAAACCAAATCATGTTATGTCGATTTGAAAGATACAGTAAGAATGTTACTGCAGCTGTTAGCCAGCACTGTTGACACAGTGTGACCCCAAGGGGGCAGTGTTTCATTATAATTCACTTTTATTGGTTAATGGGCACTACTTTAATGACTGTAATTTATTATAACATAATATACAGGTAGTCAAATCTGTTTCTTTAAAGTAGTCAATGGCTGTTAGCCATGATTTAGTTTTTGATTTTCTAGACTCTAAGGAAAACGGAACAAAGGGCAGAGCTGAAGCATTAAAGGTCGGGAGTTTTTATGCAAACACAATGTGAATATTGAGTACAGTAATCAGAAACTCACCCATATGCTCGCAGGGTCGGCTTCCTGAGCTGACTCTCTGCCTGCTGACTGATCCCTTCACAGAGGAGCTCAATACCACATGTGTCCTGAGGGCAGAGAACGAGAGAGAGAATCAATACAGATCCAGATCATGTCCTAATGCCAGCCGCAAGCCAAAACTACAGTCAGAGAGTTCAGTGTGAATCTTTCCCCATGCTGAGGGTTTATTTACATCTGTACAGGCGAGGACATGCAGTATCAGCTCACACACATAGCTGACATATAATGACAAAAAAAGACGCCGCTTCTTGGAAAAACAACAGTGACATTCTTTTGGAAAAAAAAATAAAAAAATCAAGATTTGAGAGGGGATTACCTCAAATGTTTGGAACAAGAACATGCATGCCGTTTTGATATTGTGCTATTCACTGCATTATACAAAATATGTACTAATTACATCCCTTTTATGGCATAATTACTGTGTTCAGATATAAGTAGTATTAAGTAGTACAGTAGGTCATCCAGGTACTTTTAGCCTACACTTTTATGAGTTCTGTAAATTTGGACACTTAAATAATAGGGAAGTATGTGATTTCAGATGCAGCCTATACTGTATATGGCCGCTCAGTTCTGCATCCAGTTTTTTTGAGCCAATCAGTTATATATGTCACGTGACATCACTTTGAAGCAGTAGGGAAATTACATCATGACAGTGCATATTGGCTGATGGGACCATAACTGTGCAAAACAAACCAAGACCAAAGAAAAACTTTTGTTTGGAGTAAGATTTTGTTTGTTTGATGGTTTTTGAAAAAGTCTTTTATGCTCACCATATTTTTAATTTATAAAAAAATACAGTAAAAACAACATTGTGAATTTTTTTTACAATTTGAAATAGCCATTTTCTATTGTAATGCATTGTAAAATGTAATTTATTCCTGTGATGCAAAGCTGCATTTACAGCTTTGATTTTATAATATGCTGATTTGCTGCTCAAGAAATATTTATCATCATCATTCATTTAGAAAACAGTTGTGCTGCTTAATATTGTTTGTGGAAACCATAATTCTTTTTTCAGGGTTTTTTGATAAATAGAAAGTTCAAAAGAGCATCATTTATTTGAAAGATACTTTGGCAACATTATAAATGTCTGTACTGTCACTGTAATGTGTTCTTACCGAATAATATTCACTTCTATAATATTAGAATACAATTTTGATAATATATTGTAATTTTAGATTGTGTAGATAAGTGAGCTCCGGGAAGACGTTTTGGGAAACCAATGGGGAGCCAAATTAAAATTAAAATTGCCCCAAACTGACTGCATTTGTTCTCTTAACCTTAAGACGATCTTTTCAACATCAGCTCACGTTTTCTTTCTGTATCTTTGATCCATGATCACAGCTGATTCTTTACTCGGAGTGAATCATCTGTGTTTGAACCTCAGCAGAGGGACATGAATTGAATCTGGCAAGGCAAAAGGTCTTTGAATGTGTGGCAGGGAGAGTCACACTGGCTCTACATCAGCAGTTATTTGACCTGATGTGGCCTTCAGCTCAGAGCGCGTCCCCTGGGGTTGCTCAGCAAGAGGATGTGGTCAGGAGCATGGATGTGTTTGTAGAGTATTGAGTAGATGTGAGCAGGGGTCACTTCCCTCTCTCCCCCAACACTGTGAAGTGCATTAGGAAGAGAACAGATGGGAATGAGGTGAGCCAGTGCATCAATGTCAAATAGCTAATAAAGGACCATGTGAATAAGAGAGAGACAGAAGTAAGGGAGAAAGGCCCTGCTTACACCTGGTGTTAAGATGCATTTTGGTCAATCGGATCACAAGTAGACGAGGGAGACACATTCCCACCTGTATTATTATTACGGAGGTTCTCAGAACCAGAACCTTTTGGTAGATTGATATATTAACATTAAATCACTAAATATACCATCATAAGTAGCAATGTACAATACCACAATACCTGAAACATTGTCACTATATTATTTACATGAATTTCTGGCAACCACAGCTTCCCTTATTTTAACAGGATATAGTGTAGGGATGCACATTATAGTGGTATTATACCGGATATCAGATTTTTTTACTTCACTGACATCGGTCAATACTGTGTATTTAATTGTACATGCTCATTGTGAACCATTACTGGCTCCCCAAAGAAGCTTTCAGGGAACAGTTCTTAATAGATAATTTTTTTTCTTAGTGTGAAGAACATTGAATACATTTTTCCTCTTTAAAGAACCTTTTAATGAAACTCACACCAGTGAAGAGTGAGGCTATCCACATCTAATGTGAAGCACCAGCGTCAGAAGCAGAGGACAACATGTGTGCATTATCGATTGTTATGAAAACTGTATCTGTGTAGGTCTTTGTCATAAATGCATTTTACATAATATGCTGCGAGAGCAATTCAAGATGGTTTCCCATCCACTGTCAAATCTGGGATTATTTATTTATGTAATTTTTATGAAATTCCTTTCATCTAAGACTTTAATTCCCTAAAGACATCTAATTCCTTTCATTTTCAATAAAATTGCTAAGATTTGTTATAATATAAATTTTTTAATACACCCAAAAGCAAAACTATAAAAAGGGAGTGGAAATGGCCAATGAGTGGTCTTCTGCAGCCATACCAGTTATTGTGGTAATCTCATGTTATTTCTATGTTAAAAGACAGAAATCATCCACTAAAGCATGGCACATTTTCCATCTTATCTCCATGAATGAAAATAATAAAATGTAGTTCTTCTTTAAAGTTAATTTTACTGCACAAACATAGAGTTAAAAAAATTGTGTAAAACAAAAAATATATATTGTACCCACATACTGCCAATCTAGAAAATATACAGTAATATTAAGTTTGTCTACAGTCTTAAGGAATATTGGTTGTTTAAAATTATTCAATAAATTCAATATTCAGGGATTGATACAGTGTAGAATCTACTCTATTGTTCATCCCAACCCTAGTAGGCCTAGTATATAAACAAATTATACAAAAAAGAATAAAAAAAATCATACACTTATTGGTATTGATACCCATATTATTGAAATCATAGAATCGCCCCTGCCCTATACCTGTTACAAGACATTCCTTAAGTTAAGAAAACAGAAGAGAAGACACACCTAAATGTTTAAAAAAGTAATAATTAGCAAAAATGAACGAAATGACCAGAAAGAGACGGTGAATGAAGTAAGAACATTTATGTTCTGGCTTGTCATAAATTCTTTCCAAAATGGACAAATGCTAAAAAATGTAAATAACAAACTTTACCTTCCCTGTTGCTGTTACAAGTTCCAACATGACAATAAAACCGGAAAGTTTTTTTTTTTTTTTATAAACTGCCCACATATTTTACACTCTTTGCCTTTGAACTGAGATTACAGTGAAACCCTTTGCAACAAATGACTTTCCCCTGATTCACATACACTGAGACAGTAACTGCAGGTAGTTGTAAGTGTTTTATTTTACATTACGTTACAAATTAAATTGAGTACTTAAAGTGAAGTACACCTGATTGACATGTTTAAGTATGAAAACACTCCCGTCTTTAGTTGATTATACGGCATCTCATCTGCTTGTTTAAAAGCCTGTGCTGACCAACTGGCCCCGGTCTTCACGCAGATCTTCAACAGATCATTGGAGCAGTGTGAAGTTCCCTGCTGCTTCAAACGCTCCACTATCATTCCTGTCCCCAAAAAACCCAAAATCACTGGACTTAACGACTACAGACCTGTCGCTCTCACGTCTGTGGTCATGAAGTCGTTTGAAAGACTGGTGTTGGCCCACCTGAAGGACATCACTGGACCCCTGCTGGATCCCTTTCAGTTTGCCTACAGAGCAAACAGGTCTGTGGATGATGCAGTCAACGTGGGACTGCATTATATCCTGCAACATCTCGACAGACCTGGGACTTATGCAAGGATTCTCTTTGTGGACTTCAGTTCGGCCTTCAATACCATCATGCCTGATCTTCTCACAGCCAAACTGACCCAGCTCTCCATTCCATCCTCTATCTGTCAGTGGATCTCCAGCTTCCTGACGAACCGGCAGCAGCTCGTGAGACTGGGGAAGCACACATCCAGGACTCTCAGCACCAGCACTGGTGCCCCCCAAGGGTGCGTTCTCTCCCCACTGCTCTTCTCCCTGTACACTAACGACTGCACTTCTAAAGACCCCTCTGTCAAGCTCCTGAAATTTGCAGACGACACCACTGTCATCGGTCTTATCCGAAACGGTGACGAGTCTGCTTACAGACTGGGGGTCGAACAGCTGGCTGTCTGGTGCAGTTATAACAACCTTGAGCTGAACACGCTCAAAACAGTGGAGATGATCGTGGACTTCAGAAGGAACAGCCCAGCACTCCCCCCACTCACCATCATGAACAGCACTGTGGAAGCAGTGGAGTCATTCAGGTTCCTGGGCACTATCATCTCTCAGGACCTGAAGTGGGACAATCACATTGACTCCATTGTGAAAAAGGCCCAGCAGAGACTGTACTTCCTTCGCCAGCTGAGGAAGTTCAACCTGCCACAGGAGCTGCTGATTCAGTTCTACTCAGCCGTCATTGAGTCTGTTCTATGCACTTCCATCACTGTCTGGTTTGGTTCAGCTACCAAATCTGACATCAGCAGACTACAGCGGACGGTTCGGACTGCAGAGAGGATTATTGGTGCCCCCCTGCCAACCCTCCAGGACCTGTACTCTTCCAGAGTGAGGAAGAGAGCAGGTAAAATCATCACAGACTCCACTCACCCTGGACACCACCTGTTTGAACTGTTACCGTCAAGACGGAGACTCAGATCACTGGTCACAAGAACATCTCGGCACAGGAACAGTTTCTTCCCACAGGCCATTTCCCTCCTGAACAGTTAACACACCTCCCAAGGCATGTGCCTTTAAGTGCAATACCCCCCACTGTTTTAATGCAACAACTTACAACTCAGGTGACACTTACATGTAGATTTATTTATTTATAATATTCAAAACACTGTAAATTTGTTCATAATCTGTAAATCTGTAAATGTCTATTCTGGCTAAACCCAACTGTGATACTTTTATTCTCATATTTTTATATTTTATATTTTATTCTTAAAATTTGTATTATTATGTTTCTTGTTGTAAATTATGTTTCTTGTTGTATTTGTATATGTGCACTGGAAGCCTCAGTACCAAAACAAATTCCTTGTGTGTGCAAGCACACTTGGCAATAAAGCTCTTTCTGATTCTGATTCTGATTCTGATTCTGATACATCAATATTCACTCAAAGTAATGCAAACGCCACACTGAATTAGTGTGGAAAGTATCACGTAAATTTTTAAAGCAGTCCTTTTGTAAAAGAAAAAAAAGAAGTGTTTTTCTGTGTCATTTGTGATTTGTGCATCATGGATCATTAATTCATTAATTCAGTCGCTCTGTTGCATAACCATGGACTGAGGGAGCAAGAAACATGTAGGATGGAGAAAAGGAAAGAGAAACAGGATGACTAGGGTAAACATCAAGGCCTTTACAGGTTTATAAAGCACTTAGACAGAAGAAAATGAATAAATAACAAACAGAGCTTCTATCAGTAGCACAAGAGGGACATTTGACAAGTGTTTTCCTGTCAAGTACAATACAGTTTAACGTGTGTTTCCACTTCCAGAAGAACGGGCCATTAACACTGTTAATCCAAAGTTTAACATCACCGTTTCACACATCTGATTACACAACGTGACTGATTCAATCAGCTTGTTCAACAGCAATGGAACCAGAGACTGTACAGTACAAGGCAGAGACGGTAATCTCGCACATTTATCAATGGGACAAATTATATATAGGCATCTGTAGTATTGTAATATATTTTAAAATGTAATTTACACCTGTAATTCTGTGATTTGATCAAGAAACATCACCAAAATTACATATTTAAATGTTTTTTCCTTGGAAAACAATTTCTTCATGCCTCAAAATAGCTTGAAATCTAACTCTACACCCTTGGATCATTTAGTACATGCGGTTCTATGAATATACAAATTAGCCCCGCCTCCACTCACTTACACCATCTCAGTCTATTTTTATAACCGTGACTTTTCTTTTTTACGGTTCGGCCGTTCGTCCACACGGAAACGCAGTATCAGGTTACTGAAACCGAACATTTTTGAAAACCCCTGCCAGGGTGAGGCCCCACCACAAAAAAAGTAATACATTAATTAAATAGTTAATGTTTTTGACCCATATATCCTTGAATTGTAAAAAAAAAAATAAGGTTATGACACCAACATTTTAGATACCAGTGAATTTAAAACTATTAATTCCAGTTTTTTTAAACCACAGCTAAAAATACTAACTAACTAATATAAATTTCAAAGATTATTGAAGACAAGTAAACAGTCAGTAATAAAAAAAAATAAAAAAAAATAACTAGTAAATACAATAGAACAAAGATGAAATAATCAGTGCTTTTAAGGTTTTTCAGGTAGGTCTAACAGTAGTTCTCAAGTACAGAATTTGAATTAAGTACAATGTACAAATTAAATAAAGGTTAATCCTTATTAAAGATATAAAACATTATTCAGTGAAGAGCAGGGAATGATTTATTTGTCTTATGTAGTTTGATTAACATTTAAAACAGACAGAACCAGGAAAATTAGGCTGCTGTCACTTAAAGACAAATATATATATTAGTGGGTATAATGGATATAATGATACTCATGCGTTGTCTTTTTCGACTCTTTACGTTCACTTAAGCCATAACCGACTACAGTATGTTTACTAGGATACTCGCCATGGTCGGCATTTTGAGATCAATTTGTGTGGATTTGTTCCGTTTAAGCACAAGGAGAATTAATTTTGTTATTTGCATGTTGTCTGAGACACGCAGATTTCTGTGTGTGTTTCGGATGTGTGCGCACACAGAGTGCGTGCGGCCATGCGGGAGTTCTTTCGCGTCATCTTGGCATGAATGCTTAGGCAAGGCTTGTAAACACATGCAAATGGTAATCTTTCGTGACCATGCAGCACTGGCCCGATAAGGACCGGGACAGTTCCTTCAATTGTACGAAACATCTTTCACGCTAAAAGGCATACATCCGTCATGTTAAGCACTTCATGAATAACAGTGTCCCAGTGTGGAAGGTAAATAAAAGGATGACATCTAGGGGAGAAGACTAGTATTAAGATTAACGTCAATGAGATATTGTGTTCAATGTTTGCAGAAATAAATATGAAAAAAAGATTGATTATTGGCTTTTGCGAATCAACATCAAATCGACCGCAGTTTAAAAAAAAAACGATTAATCGAAAAATCTTTGGGGGGGTTTTTCCCAGCCCTAGTATCAATATTGCAAATCCAAAAATGATATCATTGTTGTCGTATTTTATTCCTGATGTCGAATGTTATTTAAATATTCATAAACTGAAGTCTTTCATAATGCACTAGATAGGAGCAGCAGTACTTGCATGGCTGGAAATATCTGCGTGGGGACAGAACCAAACTGACTTCCTTATATGAAGTCAGTGAAGGATCTTTCTTTAGATTAATTCTGCATGTCGTTCTTTTCTGCGATCCACAATATGATATAACATGAGAAAGACCTGTGAAGTTATAGGTGAAAAAAATGCTTGTTCACATAAATGAAGGATGCATCCTTGCACAAGTACACAGATGTTTTAGAAAGAGTATCCTCTGCTACACCAAGGTCACAGCTGTAATAGATGGCACTGGACTCAAGGGCCGGAATGGCCCCATTAAAAGCCGGCCCTTGGGAGGTCTGAAGTATCATATCCCTCTTAACTGTCTCTGCCCTAGGACGGATGTGATCCTATCTAATAAGTGGTTATGCTGGGATTCCTGAGGTTCATGTTAACGCAGCTTGTTTTATGTTCGATCACCATCTGGCAGACCTGTAAAAATGCACATGAGCTAGAATTAGCGCTTTAGGTGAGTGCACATGAGTGAAGTGTTTTATGATGGATCACTGCCCACATTAATGGCATGCCAGGACAGAAGACGACCAAAAACATGCATGGAATTGTATATGAGCAAAAGTATAAAAGATGCATTGCAGATATCAAAGCAGAAACGGCGCTGCGGCTCTTGCAAACATGGACTTGAGAAAAGAGATAAACTGAAAAGGGAGGGATACACTGAAAGAGAGGGAGGGTTTGTGCACTGGTGGGTATTATACAAAACACCCACATCATGGCAGTCTGTAGAGACTCAACCCACAGTACAGAAGGAGGAAAGAGAGAGAGGAGAGACCAGAGAGATAATGCTTGTAACTTCCTGTTTTTCCATTTAAATATAATCAGGGCATTTATACAGAACATACACAGCAAAAACAAAAACACACTAGGAGGGACCATGAAGCACGGTGAGTCACTATTCATTTTACATTTATTGTTGGTATCGGATTATTTGAAATGTTGTTGTTTTCATTCTTCTGTTTCACTGTAAAAAACAAACCTTATTACTATTATTATTATTATTATATTGTTTTACAGTAAAAGTATATAAATATCCTTGAAAAACAAGACACATGCTTAGAAAAAAACTGCATAATAACTTACATTCTCTGAAAACAAGTTCTTACCCTATTAGTATTTTTGGTTTGTTTTAAGCATTTATCTAATGGTAACACTTTATAATAATGTTTATTTTTTTTAACATTAGTTTAATACATTGGTAACGCTTTACAATAAGGTTCATTAGTTCAAATAGTTAACGTATTAACTAACATGAACTAACAATAAGCAATACATTTGTTATTTATTAATCTTTGTTAATGTTAATTAATAAAAAATAAAGCTTTTCATTGTTCAATTTAGTTTGCAGTGCATTAACTATAATGTTAACGAATATAACCTTTGATTTTAATAATGTATTAGTAAATGTTGAAATTAATATCATCTAAGATTAATTAATTCTTAGTTCATGTTAACTAAAGGTAGATGTTAACTAATGAACCTTATTGTAAAGTGTTACCAAATACGTTCATTAACATGAACAAAAAATTTACACTTAATCTTCTAATTTTACAACACTTCTAATTTGCTAATTAGTTATTGCACTGTGAACTAACATGAATATATATTTTTTTATTAAGTAACATTATCAAAGGTTAATAAATGTTCCTTTCTATTGAGGATTAAATGTAATCTAGTGTGTTTTTATATATAATGAAACACATTATGTGTGTAATATTTACGGTACAACAGGTCTAAAGGCACATCCTAAGAAAAATTTGCTTTTTACTACTCTGATTGCAGAAAAAGATATGTTTTTATTGAACATTGATGGAGCAACAGATTTTGTGTGAAATGAATCATCCAAGTGGTTCATTTTGTTTAAAAACTAAATTATATTTTAAATATGATGGTTTCATTATAAATATGTGATTACCTCTGGACACCCAACTTGATATGATATTTCCCATTTGAATCTAAACGTCAAGTCAACAAATGGAAAAGTCAGTCGGCTGTTTATTATCATGTTAATAACTGTGCCTTTCGCCCCACATACCATACTTTTACATATTCTTCAGTTATTAAAAAACGGTTGCTTTATTTATATAGACCTTTGTCTCAAAAAAATATAGACAATTTTATTGATACTCATTTGCCAAAAAAGCATGCCTCATTAGCCTGGTTGACAGTGACACCAGACCCTTTTCAGTTGTAACTGAGAGTGGGTCTGGGGAAGGTTCATTCACAGCCCATTTCCAAAGGGGCGTCACCAACGGACGCCGCTCAAATACCTCTGGGTGCAATTGGATAGACCTTAAACCAATCAGATCGATAGTCATCGTGTAAAGCCCACCTCAACGTTTGTGATTGGTGCCCCGATTTGGAAAGATTTGGAAATGGGCTTGAATGGGCTCTTGGCCAAACTGACTTGCAGAGCAAATCTAAATTTCATGGAAGTTCATCTGAGTTTTCCAGGCTAATGCCTCATCCTGTTTCCCGGGTTTCAAAGAAACTGCAGATATGGGAAGATAATACCGTCTAAACAGAATAACAATGTGAACACAAGAGCCTTTTGCATGCCATGGCAAGTTCAGATACAGTAATACACAAGTACTTGAAGACGTGTGGGAGCACAGTATCTTTTTACTTCAAACCAGTCTTTGAGCTCAGGGAAGGCAGAGAAACAGATACATAGATTTATTGTCAGAGGACGAGTTTAACAGGACATTTGCACAGGCAAGTTTTCAGAAAGTGGGTGTGTAAATGAAAAAGTGCAAAGGCATGGCTTATGTTCATACACACACAAGAAAAGAGGACAGAATAGTTCAAGTAGTTTGACCATAGTGAAGTAGGGTAGACATGCAGTGGCCTAATACGAATAAGTGTGAAATTAAATGACTATATATATATCGGCTAATGTATAGTTGCACAATTAACTAATAAATTAATTATAACAAAAAGTACAGAGTTAAAATTACATTTACCATACAGTAATATGGATCTCTGCAGGACTTCAGGTCTCTCTGCAGCATGAATAAATGATAAACTAATGCTTCACTGAGCACCGTTTATTCAGTTATTTAGGTCAGTGACATGACAGTATATAGAGAGATATCTTATTTTCACTTTTTAAATAAAATGCTAAAAAAAATCCCACCATCCTATGACAATTCTGAAAGTAAACATGAAAAACTTACTGTTGTTACAAATGCAACATTAACGTGCATCTGATTGATAGATAAACTTTAAGCAGACAGTTTGCTTAGCAGTATTAACAGCTAAAGAGGACAAGCTTTCAACTGAACCATGCATTTTAAACACTTACGTTATGTTCATGCGCATTTAACTTAACTGCTAAGTAAATGTATTAGGCTTAACCTTAGGCTATCCATATCAGGGGTGGCAAAAATTACTTTAAAAAGAGCTATAGAAAAGTAAATATAAAATGGGTCATTCCATGTCAAATTAACCAAATTTTGGAAACTTCCCCGGCTCTGCCTGTGACTCAAAAAGTATTAACGATATCTTATCCTTTTAGATTTTGGTTTTAAATAAAATTTATTTTGGTATCTTCATTTTAAAGGCCCTATATGGTTCAGTCCCAGAGATATGGAGGATCTTAATGCGGCTCCATGAGTAAATTGGTAAATTTTACACATTTTCAGTGGTCATAAAACAAATTTGGGTCTCTTTCCATACAGGCGATACTTGTTTCTTCTTTTAAAGAGAATATCTGAACATCAATTAATGTTGAAACTAGAAAGGTATCTCGTTTTTTTCTATCAACCCAATTGCATAGAATATACCTGTCTGAGATAAATATTGTCACTCAAAAAGTATTAAAGTTATCTCAATAGGATTTTAGATTCTGGTTCTTAAACTTTTCCTTTGAAATCTTCATTTTCAAAGCCCTATGCAGTTCAATCCAATAGATATGGAGATCTCAGTGTGGCTCTATGTTCAATTTGCTGAATTTTATCAATTTTCAATAGTCAAAAACCAAATATGGTTCACTTTGCAAACAGCTGATACTTATTGTATTTAAAGGGGGATGTCTAAAGAATAAATAATGTTGAAACTAGAAATGTATATTGTTACCTCTATCGATTGCATACAAATTGCAAACAATTGCATACAACATACCCGTTAAATTCCCTGTAATTCACACCTAGATGGAATTTGCATGCAAATATTTTTGCCCGTTATCGCTGGTGTGATTGTCAGTCTTTGCTTTTCCCCAACGGACCGAAGCCGCCTTGTCGTGCATGACACGCCGTTGCTTTAAGCTAACAAAGAAAAATACAAAAATTTTCTAATGTTGGGGCAGTCTTCAGCTCTTCCTCAAACTTTTCAACACACAGCCGGCCGCAGATAGCTTTTAATCAATGCACAAATCATAAAAAATGCATTTTTACATTTTCAAAAAACCTTGCCAGCTGTTTTAACAAGCTGTTTTCCTCATGGGGACAAAAAAAAAAAAAAAGGACAAGGATTTCATATATTACCATATTTGTGGGGACAATCTGTCCCCATAACGTAGGGTACACCTGAACCACACACACAAGCACCAAAGCTGTGTGAAACTAGAGACTACGAACTGTATAAACAACGCTTTCTGTTTCCTTGTTTTTTACTCTCTTACTGTCTCTGCATGTGGGAGGAACAGTTGGTGTACGACTTCACCCTGAATAGACAAGTTTATCATCAGGTTTTAACAGAGTTATTTTTTTTCAGTTTGCTGGATGTCCAAGACGTTATACTCCCCTATCCTCATGCCAGACATATTCGGCAAAAGATCTTTTAAACACCTGTTTCCCTCCAAAAAGATCAATCACTCAAGATGGTACGCAGCTCTTCCCACAGTTAAACTGTTTTTGACAATCTTGTGTCAACTAGACAGATGGTTAGAGCACATTATGATCTCATGAATGATTTTGTTCCAGTTTGGCACATCAGAGTATTCAAAACATTCAGAGGTATCAGAGCTTGCCTTTAATATGCACACAGTTAATCCTTTGAAGAGAGAGACATGTTCTTTCCTGCCTCCAGAAATTACTCATGCGTGCTTATGAAATCTTGTGTGGGTGAGAGATGCAGTCGAGGTGTGGAGCACTGGCACTGAATAAGGTGTCATGAGTGACGTTCTTTTAAAAGGAGAATTAAAGGGTGTTTTGGGATCTAAACACTCATCTGTTGCAACACTGACACTTACTGTAGTCTTGTTTTGGTACCAGCAGCCTCACAAATATATTTCTTTAGAAAAGCAAATCTATTATACTTTTTGCTCAAAACAAGCATTTTAAACATCCATCTGAAAAATACATATATTGCAATGTCTACCCTCTTGATTATTCACTGAACATGTTATTTTGTATCTGATAACAAGGACAACAGGAAACTCTAAAAATCAAGTACATGTGTTAAGTAGAGCAGAGGAGAGTATATTGTTGGTTTTGTAAAAGAAAAAGAAAAGATTTCACAAAATATATTTTAGGGCTGTCAAAGTTAAATGTAAAATTGTAAACATTTTATAAAGCATTTACCAACTTATATATTAGAAAGCCCTAGTTCTTAACAGTAAGAACTATGGCTTTTATGGCCATTACATTTTGGGTTGATAATTCTTTTGAAAGAAGTCTCATAATGAGGTTGCATTTATTTGAGGAAAAATACAGAAAAAACAACAGTAATATTGTGAAATATTATTACAATTAAAAATAAACTTTTTTATTTGAATACATTTTAAAATGGAATTTATTCTTGTGATGGCAAAACTGAATTTTCAGTAGCCATTAATCCAGTCTTCAGTGTCACATGATACTCCAGAAATATTAAAAAGAAATCTTAAAAACAAATAATATTTTCATTAAAAACTAATCTTTTTGTTGAAACAGACACTTATTTTCAAAAATCTTTGATTTGAGAAGAGCACTTATTGGAAATAGAAAAATCGTGGATTGGAAATTGGAATTAAAATCGTGGGAAATAATACTTTGAACATTACTATTTTAAAACAACAGTTTTAACAAAGTGTTATAAAATGAATTGTATGCCTCTAGCTCTTCGAGAAATAAAACTCAAGATAAATACATATACGGAATTTTAAATTAATTTCCTCTGCGTACTATAATATCTCACTTTGATGTCTGTCATAATTCTGTGGTAGCCTACTGATAGTTATTTTCTATTTTTTAATAAAATTGTTCCAGATGGAACAAATGCTACAAAGAAAGTATATGAATTATTACACCGGGTATCACCGCAGGATTAAAAGAGCTTGAATGTTTTTGTTTTGTTGTTGTTTTTTTTCCTCAAAGAGCCGGAAAAAACAATTATGCTATCGTTAGCATTTCAGGCAGGTCGTGTGGGTGAAATATGATTTTTGAAATATAATATAACACAGTGATGCCGAATAAGCATTTAGCGTATCTGAGAGACATGTAGCATCGCGTTGATCTGCCAGTCTCTTCAAAGGAAGATTACAAATGGCGAAAGACATTTGATTATGAGTCACGTTTCTCGACCCGTCATATTTTAAGTCTGCTTTTATGCGGCATTGCGTCTTCACACAGAATTCTGAGCAGACACAGAGCCGCTTTAGAGCCGCCTTAACTCGGCTGTGTAAAGATGCCTTTACTGTCACTTTTAAACAATATAATGAATGATTAAAAGTATTAATTTCTTTAAAAACAAAAAACAAACAAAATTTGCATTCCCCTAACTTTTAAACAGTAAAGCACATGAATGTAAATAAGTGGGGTCATCCTGATTGGGGGTTCAAAAACCTTGAAAACCCTACACAGGGCTCTATATAAACGGCCATTTATTGCAAAGACACAGATTGGTGTCTGTTGGACATGACCTTAAAACAGATTAATTACAGCTCACTGACTAACTGATTTGGAGAATTAAGTTTTGCACATCTAATTATATCTTTCAACATGGGGAGTGCTCTGGTGGTCTCGGATACATCAATGATCATGGGGTCTAAGATTAGCTGCCTATTTTGCTGTTGCCATGGGTTCATGAGGGTCACTACCATAATCTTAAAAAAAGAAATGGGAAATATGGTATTGTGCTGTCTCTATCTGTCAGGGCTCGTTCAGAGAAAAGAGAAAATCTGTAAATATTTCATGAAAATGACATGGATCATATATTTCCCAGATACACTGGGCTCTAAAACTACTTTTGGATGGATTCCAGAGGCATCTAAGCTTTCAGGGAATATTTGATGGTACCAGGAGCCAGACAACAGAGGCCAATCAGAGACAAGAGTCTAGATGCTTGATGACATCTGATCACTTTTCCAAAGAGAATTAGAGCCTAGGAAAGCAGAAATATGATAACCATCTTTGCATTCTTTAAATAATTTTTTTCAGAAATAGTATTATAAGGATCTATTTTAATTCAGAAAATTCATTGGTTATCAACAGGCCCATTTGGAATCTGCTACAAAAATCCGTCACCCTTTGCAAGTTTGTTGATACAATACGTTGAAGATGCTATTTAGATGATGCTCCCATTCTGTCTAATTGGATGGCTCTTTTTGAAAGAATAAATCAAGGAGTCAATGTTTGACTGGTTACCATGGCACTGTTAGCTCTTTCTGGTAGATATCATAACTGCACCATCTGGGGTGCGTTTTCCGAAAGCATCGTCAGCCAACTATGGTTGCAAGTTCCGTTGTTACCAACATAGTTCAATGATAGTTCCAAAGAACATTCACAAACAGTGTCACCAACTTATGTGTTTTGACCTGTGGTTAGAAGCATGGTTTCTTGTTAAATTGACATGTGGACTTATATAGATCATGCTCTTAGGCACAATAAGCATACTAAAACTGACATACTAATTCATAATGATAACCCTCTACAATGTGAGTAAATCACTTGTATATGCGACTAACTCTTCACTCCGGGCGACTAAATAATATTAGCCATTGGCTAATAAACTCTTATTACTCGCCAGTGTGTTTGTTAGAGGCTAAGTATAAGTTTATCATATATATATATATATAACTCGCTGAACACTCTGACTCAATGCTTGAGAGTTTCACTCTCCGCCAAGCGATCTGTACTATGTGCAGCGTACCTGTATTTGATGTACCGTTAAATCTAGTGTGAAGGCGCAGTCTGGCAAGTAACTAAAACATGTACTAGCCACTGGCGATTATATTGCCACGGTGTGTGTAGAGGGTTGCATTATGAGATTGAAAAGTAACAATTATGAGATAGTGGGACTAATTGTGACATAAGACATAATTGACATAGTCATAATTGAAATAATAAAATTACAAGAAAAATCTAAATTATGACTATGCCCAGGGGCGTGGTACCGGGGGGAAAAAGGGGACAGAGTACCCAGGGCCCGAGGCAGCGGGGGGGGCCCTTAGAAGTCGACGAGCTGAAGTTAAAAGTCCGTCGGAGAAGTCCGTCCGAAATTCCGTCTCCTCGCGCAGTAAGTCCATCCGTCCGTCCCGTTGGGGAAGTCGCGCAGTTCATAGTCCGCCCCCCCCCCCCCCCCCCGTTGGAGAAGTCGCGCAGTTCATAGTTCCCCCCCCCCGTTGGACTTAGCGGAGGGGGGCCCAGCAAGATGGTTTGTACCCAGGGCCCAAAATTTGGTACTACACCCCTGACTATGCCAAAAGGATACTGCCATAATTTAAATTTGTTATTGTGAATTAGTATGTCATAATGACTTTTAAGTCACAATTTTGACTTTTAAACTCATAAATATAAGACTTGGCGATTTTGTACTTTGTGATTTTGTGACTTTGCAACTGTGACTTTGTATCGTAATTTCAATTTATCATCTCATGAATGTGACTTAGTAAGTCGATCAATATTAAGTTAAAAAGTTTTTATCTAATAATTGTGATTTACCAAAGCATTTTTTTTTCTTATGTTGTGAAAATGGTCTTCCATAGTAATTGGAAAATAATATCAGACTCCAAGTTTGGTGTAAAAAAGTTATTAGAATTAAGAGAAAGAGTAAGAGCTGTTCTCATAGACAATGGCAATAATTGATTTCTCCTCCACACAATTATCCATAAAATCTAACTTTCAAAGGAAGGCGTATCACTTAAGCACTCTAAGTGGTCGGCGTGCATAAGAGAGTGGTCAGAAAGTGCTGTGAGGGTGTTGGAGAGGACTCTTGAGTGATGCTGGAGGAGGAGATGTCCTTCCTTTTGAATTATTCACTCCATCACTGTAATGCATCTGCCTTCATGTCGAGAGTTCTTATTTCAAGAGTGCACTCTCAACTGCTCCAGATGTGGCTGCACATGGGATGGGATGCCTGCATGCGTGTGTGCTATCCTCTCAGTCTCAGCCAAATTTAAGAATTAATATAAATATCCTGCTAAAATGTTTCTCTCTCTGTAACCCCCTTTTATGTACAACTCAATTACTTCTCTCAGGACTCAGATCTCAGATCATCCAGCATTAGATAAGTGCACTGCCGGGGTGTATATTAAAGAAGGTAATGCCCCGGATTTAAAACCATCAAAAATCCTTTATTTATAGTTGCTATGGTGACTTGAGTTGCATGTTGAATACATAATGCATTTTAGTATGAAATTGTCCACTTCCAAATTCCAACAGACTTTCTGTGCTATAAATAAGGTCAGTGTTGCATTGTGAAATTATTGGATTGGTGTAGATAAGTTGTTTGACTCGCCACTAAGTTCCACAATCTTGGTTAGACAAGTATGAGAAATTCTTGTAGAAAGGGAATGGAGATTTCCATGAACAGCAGTGATTTTCAGTCAAATATGTTCATAGCGTGGTCAAAATTGGTCGGGGTTACGGTTAGGGTTTTTGCAAGTGAAATGAACTATGAACTAACAATAACAATTATTTACTGCATTTATTAATTTAGGTTAATGTTAATCAATATACTCTTGTTCATTTTTAATTCAAGTTTGGACACGACACAATACATTAACCAGTGTTCATTAATACAACTTGCATGTATATTATGTAGAAATGAATATTACCTAGACAAAAAAATGCACTAAAAGTATGAAAAGCTTGAAACCTAAATTGTAAAGTCTTCCCGAAAAAGTGCAAGAATGTGACTTCACAAAACACAGCTCCAGTGAAATTAGAAAAGATTCATTTGATAGCAAATAAAATAGTGGATAGCACAGTTTTAATAAGTAACTGCTGCATCATGGGGCAAAAAAAAAACATCAATAGAATATAAAACGGACTAAAAAAAACACATTATAATGCCTTTTATACCAGTTACTGATTACACACAAATTGCTAGCTAATGAGAGAAAATTAACAGGGGCACATTGTTGGATGTGTAAAAGCTTGGGACACTGTGATGGGCTTAGCTCCAGATGGTCATTGTGCTCCGTTTTTTTCTTGATTGGGAATGATAAGATCACATCTGCTGGTGGACAGAGAAAGAGAAAGAGATAGCTAACAAGACTTTTCCCCACAGACCCTTAGCAGCTGCACACAATATACCACCAATTAAGTCTCCCTGTCTAGATGAATGGATCCATAAGACAGCATTATACATCCAACCAGAGCCGGCCCGAGCCTTTTGGGGGCCCAAAGCAGAATTTGATTTGGGGGCCCCCTCCCACTACGAGGAGTCACCTGTGCTTGACGATTATTGACACAAATATCACACAATAATGATACATTATAAATTAATAAACTTAGGTTATGTATTAATACAAAGTAAATACTTAGAGGCTACATAGATAGCCTACTTAAATAAAAAAAAGTTTTAACTTTTACTTTACTTTTTTACTAACTCTTTGAAACTTCTTAAAACAAACTGTCTCAAAACATATCAAATAAATGATTTGCTAAAATAATGACAAAACTGAGAAATCAGAAACATAAGAGCAAGGGTTCAACAATGACAATTATTGTTGAAAACTGTAAAAATATTATTATTTCTCAACTGTCTCAATCTTTTTTTTATTATTATTGTAACAGACTTTGTTGGATTGTACATGACAGAATCCAACAAAGTCTGTTACTACGGGTAATGGTGTACTGGCGCTCGTTGTATATGTGTGTATGCAATGTGTTTTTCCCCTCTGGGCTTGCCGTAGATAGGAATGGATCAATTGCTGCACAAAACATACCGTAAATAATCATGCAAACATACTTATATATTGCTCTTTTTTTCTCCTCCTCTGTTCTTTTCTTCTTTCTATTTTTGGCACCAGAGCGATACGTCCTTTTTTGTTACATGGCTTAACGATACCGTGACTATGCGCAGTTGCGCACGAATTGTCTATGCACGCGCGAGGTGTCTAGATTATGTGCATGACTTAAACGCTGGCAGACACAGCAGCAGTTGTAAGCAGGTATATTGATCATGAAATCAGAATTTTCTTGTCTTGAATTATTCATTCATTCATTCATTTATGTCACTTGTTTAAGTCATCTAAAAAAAAATTTTTTTTTAATTAGTTTTTTTCGACTCGATTGGGGGGCCAGGTGGCCCCAAGCAGCCGCTTAGTTCGCTTATGCCTCGGGCCGGCCCTGCATCTAACCTCTTTAAAGGGGTGGTATAATGCCCTTTTCACAAAATGTAAAATAAGTTTTTGATGTCCCCAGAGTGTGTATGAAGTTTCAGCTCAAAATACCCCACAGATATTTTTATATATCATGTTAAAGTTGCTGTTGCACCGTTTTGTGTCTGTTCCTTTAAATGCAAATGAGCTGCTGCTCCAGGCACAGAGGGTGGAGCTTCAACAGCTTGTGTCCTTTTACCTCACACAGACATGTACTGAAAATTTCAAAAACTTTTAACATTTTATGTTCAAACCGGAGTCAGATGATGGAGAGACTCAAGAAAAAGGAACAACATGTAGAGTGCAACAGGACATTTCTGAATGGTTAGTTGATGAATTTATGTAGCTGATGTGTAGATATCTTCTAGTCATTGATTAGCATATTCTGTCCTGATCATCTATAAATCGTGTTCAGGGGCAGGGTTTATGTAAATTCTAGGGTTGGTGATGTCACTAACCCGGGAGGAATGTTGTGTAGTCCCTAACAGTTTGTTGTAGTCCTTAAAAAGCCATTTCTTTAAAAGCAAATATCTCCCTTTGCTTTGAACTTTG
Organism: Semotilus atromaculatus; assembly: GCA_031834385.1. NCBI lineage: Eukaryota > Metazoa > Chordata > Actinopteri > Cypriniformes > Leuciscidae > Semotilus > Semotilus atromaculatus. The sequence continues at coordinate 17,805,555 of JAULUF010000042.1, read as the reverse complement.
AGCATTGTAACTTTGCAGATGTTGTTTATGCTCAAACAGAAACATTACACACTAACTAAAGTTAGAAAAGTGAAATCATAATCAACCACCCCTTTATAAATGTGTGATGATACTAGTTTATTACATAATAGATGACATGGAGAATTTGTATGTATTTTGAGCCCAAAACCTGCTTATTAACCATCTGCAAATTTTTACCTGAGCCTCATTCTACATGTAACAGGTTAAATTTCAAAATTGTGTAATGAACCAAGTGAATTCATAGTGAAATTAAGTTCAGCTGATTCAGCTAATTAGCGCATGTGCTCATACAGAGAGCAGGGAGAAAAGCAGCATTGTTGTGATTGAGAAACATTATTCCCACGGGACACTCCCGTCTGGCTGCACTCCAGTATTGACACTATATCCAGATCCTTTCTAGAATTCATATAAAAAACATTTTATATTAACCCTCTGGTGTTGTTCGTGGTGCGGTTACTTCATCAGAATGGTACGAATGGTATCAAAAATGACCGCATTGGAAATTAATGGGGAGCGAATTTCATCTATTGGAAACGTTTTGTACTGCGCACAAAGCTTATTTTTTTAAATATCAACCTCAAATTTGGAACACAGCTTGTTTAGATTCATGGCTTAGATTTTCTCACAGTTTCAGAGTAAAATGTGTTTTGGAAAATATAGATTTCATATTAAAAAAATAATTTTATTTTAGTCCATTTTAATACAAAACTTTTCAAAAAAGTTCACTTTTTTCACTTCAGCCAGTATTCTGCCAAGTGTTGTCTCTAAGAAGAGAAAAATAGACCAAACTTAAGTCTGTTCTCCAAAGCATACAAGATTTATGACAGTTTAAGGAGGAAATTTCATTTTCAGGTCCATGCTCAAAAAGTGATTAAATGGATTATACCTACTGAATACATATAATTTAGTACCATAAAATCTCCTAAAAATACAAAATATTAAATAAAAAAACATTATCAAACTAAAATATAGTACAATCATTTCATTTAAATAAAACAAAATTCAGTAAATTTTGACCGACACGCGAACAGTACCAGAGGGTTAAGTGTCTTTAACTACTATGTACTAAGATTAAATTAATCATTTAAAACAATGCACCGTGTGTAAACACGTTTTTACATTGTACTTATATTATAAAAAATACCTGCATAAAATTACAGCTGTAATTAATTTCCGTAATTAGAGCTACGTCTTAACCAACCCTTGAACACCATACCACGAAAACTGAGACTTGCCCATATCCCACCTCAATAAAATTGTTTTGCAATACATTATGAACAATTAAAAAATGTTGACGTTAGCAGTAAAAAGACACATTATAAAAAGTAAACATAATAGATGCCACAGTGAAGTCTAGTTTATTCTTTTTATAGACATTCTGGAAAAGGCCTCCAAATTCTTGATGTATTACATTTCTGCAAGAAACCTAGTACCACATGCAAAGCAGATATCACAGCCCAGAGCAAAAAGGTCATACATACTATGATAGGAAGGGACACTTATTCAAAAAAAAAAGAGGGAAAAAAATATTCTTAACAATACAGATGCAAGTCTATGGGTGCCATCTGGCCGTCCCAGGTGTGGTAAAGTGCAGCAGTGTACGCTTTGTTCAGACTGCAGTAAATCTTCTACAGTACAACAGCCCAAACTGGGTCTCATGCGGTAATGGATTGGCCATGCGTTGGATGACGTCTGCTGGCCACACTTCTAGGACGTCTTTGTCCCGCATAGGTTGACAAACAAGTGGAACGTGCGAGGCGAACAAATCCACACACACACACACGCACCCAAAAGAGGCCCACTGTCTGTGATAAAGGTCTTTCATGGCCAATTAAAGCAGCCCGACTTTCCACCTCAATAACATCTAAGCATCTATTAGCGGCAAGCGGACGCTCTGTCACGGCTCCCACTGAGCTCAGCTCATTGACTGTATGATTAGGTCATATCGTTCTCATCTGTCTCTGAGAACAATGATCCAACAGCAGAGCACATAAAGAACCACAGCTACTCTCCAACAAACTGTAAATCATGTGTCCTACTGCTGGGTGATTACAATAGTGTCTGAATGAGCCCCAGGGTTACAAAGGCCAAAATCTGAAAATTAAGCTTAAAAAAAAAAAAGATCTTCTCTGGCAGGGCAAAGTGTCAGTTATTATGCAGACATTAAATGTAGTTCATAACCCATAAAATTCCAACTACACTCATGACATGAGAAACCAAATTTGCCTTGATCTTTTGGTATATAAGAGATCTATGTACTATTAAAACTTCCTGCAAGTTTCATAGCTTAAGACGTCCTCCCCATTATAAACGAAGCATTTATTTAATCAAGCTCTAAATACAGCTCGTTCTGGATCCATGGTATGAAGTAGGCCTGTTGGAACGAATTCCGAAATTCGAATATTAAAAAAATCAATAGGCTACTATTTGAATGCTAAAGTTACTATTCGAATATTGCTTTATGTATATATTTTATTAAATGTATATGCAATCTTGGCCTTTCTCGCCGCCTTAGCTTACACGCATGTGAAAATTAAATGCTTTTGTTTCGTCTGATGAACAATAAAGTTTTTGAACCGTAACACAAGTGTGCACGTTATCCACGCTGTATCATCATAATACTGTCAAAAATGGTAAATGTTTAACGACGTAAAGGCGCCCCCAGGGTTTCCCATACATTCATTAATTTGTGGCGGCCCACCACAATATCAACGCTGACCGCCATGGATTGATTTTTAAACTATTTAATATGGGTAAAATTGTATTTTATTGTAGAGCTGCGCGCAGCTTGCCCCCCCCCACTCCCCCCCCCCACTCCCCCCCCCCCCACTCCCCCCCCCACTCCCCCCCCCCCACTCCCCCCCCCACTCCCCCCCCCCCCACTCCCCCACTCCCCCCCCCCCAGGGGGCGAAATTCGCTTATTTCCCCAGCGAATATTCCAGAATCAATCCGGAGTTGAATGATTGTTAGTATAATGAACACGGTTGCAAAACAACTCTGAGAAGTCATGTTTCCATTACAGCCCCCCCAAAGCGCCCGTGAAGCGAAAAGCGCACATATCTCACCGGATTCGGCGAGCACCGAGCTTGTTTGAACAGTCTAGTCCAGGGGTGTCCAAACTCGGTCCTGGAGGGCCACTGTCCTGCAGAGTTTAGCTCCAACCCCAATTAAACACACCTGAAACAGCTAATCAAGGTCTTGATTAGCTGTTGAAGGTCATTAGGCATGCTAAAAACTTACAAGCAGGTGTGTTGAGGCAAGTTGGAACTAAACTCTGCAGGACAGTGGCCCTCCAGGACCGAGTTAGTCGAACTGAAAAGAACAATATAAGTTTCAGAATTGTTGGTGGAGTTTTCGCGGAGATATTAGCCGGAAACCATCGGAAGCGCTTCAGCCATATTCAGCACGAATAACATGTTTAGTAGATGTCCCTCTAGTGAACAGAACGTGTAACAACAACCACATGCACTAGTCTAGTGCATTGGCAATCCATAAGCCTGTGTAATGTCGTAAATATTAATAATAGGATGAATTTGAGCATTTAATATTCGAATATTAACTAAAATAAGGAATGGAATTCGAATAGTATTATAGAGGAAGATTGACAGCCCTAGTATGAAGTATGACATCACGGTACAAAGTGACGTACCAGTCGTTTGCATATGACCCCCTCCAGCGCAAGACAACTAAGCCTCATTTCACATCATCGCATGCATTGTGTTGTCGTGCAGCGAGTGGGTCTGTTTACAAGATGACTGCGATGCCACGCAGATGTGCGGTTTCTGGCTGTGGACAAACAACATGTTTGAATACGCTGCCGAACGATCCAGACGTCAGGGAAAGCAGTTGGATGCAGTTTATTTGCAGCATATGCAGCCCGCTAAAGCTTAATTTGATCGGTGAGTGATGTAGATGAGTGTGACAGGGCGCATGTTACTGAAAGAACGAGCAGAGAGAGAGAGAGAGAGAGCCCCGGCCTTCAAACTGTCTTGCTCTCTCTCTCTCTCTCTCTCTCTCTCTCTCTCTCTCTCTCTCGCGCATATGAATCAAAATCAATTGAGAATTGACCCGATGGTAAAAGATCGGAAGACCGAAGTTTCACGTGGTGGAGCATTGTGTAGCCTACATATGATACAAAATGATTAACGTTAATAATTTATGCATAAGCAGCACTGACGTTAGCCAATCATAACAGTGGGCGTTAACACTGAACTCTTAAAGGGGAAACACCTCCAAAACAGACTGTTTGAATCAGAGGTTGAGAAAGAGGGTGGGAAAAGGTCATAAATCACTAAAAAAATTTATTATTTTTGACAAAAAACTCTAGTAATACTGTAATTGCACCTAAGGGAACATAAAACAAAACAAAAAACCATGTCATGACCCCTTTAAAAAACCATGTCATGACCCCTTTAAAAATAAAGGTTACTTATTGCCATTTATGGTCCCATGAAGAAGATTTTTTTACATCAATGGAACCTTTTACATGCACAAAACTTTTTTTATAATGGAAAATGTTTTTTTTATGATTATTAAAATTCTTCACACTAAGAAAATAAAGTAGTTATTCGACGGCATTGCTTTGAAAACCACCTTTTGGGTGCCAACACATTTGTCACCCATTTCTATATAAATTTTTACACATCAGTATACTTATTAGTCTTTGTCCAATCTTATCTCACCTCATTTCACACGGATCCACCAAAACGTCTAAAAATGCTGTATTATTCATGCCAGGCCAGTAGCTGGCGATGTCACAAAGAAACACTACGTGTCTATAGACTAAACACGTAATACGCATGTGCATGACGTCACCGTTTTCAAAGATTTGGTGTTGTGTAAATGGCCCCTTAGTCAGTCAGAGCTTTCCTTTTTTGTTCAAAACAGTCATCTGGCACATGGCCACATATGACATCAGTTGTGAGAGAGATTCAGAACAGCATCCAACTGAAGATGTCATAAATCAAAATTGGCCCTACTCTAAACTGACCAATAAGGACCAAAGACATTATGCATATAAGCATATATCATTATTACACTGCTGCCCTCTCACTTTCATAGCAAGGTACCATATTAAACAACAACCCCTCTGGGAACTCCTAGACACTTAAATCCACATTCATAATTTAAAGAAACGTATTCAATGTGTTGTCTGTGCCCCCTGTCCCAAGGGGCCACAGCCGTAGACTGGCCGACCTTTGATTCCTCACACACTTGCAAATGTGCCAGTCCTATTGTCCACGACTATGGCCTGTTTTTACATATTGATTGCATTGATCCCTCCACTAAGCACTTAGAAAGAGCATCTGAAGAATCAATACCATGCCTTCTGCTGTCATCTTGCCAAATCAAACTTCACCCCCAAAACAACATCTTGTCAGTGTGCAGTGAAATTAAAGGTTGTATCAGTGATTCCAGGCCCAAAAATAAATGTCTAATCTTTCCTAACGATCCGCTAGCTGCCCGCCCCATAAGCAGGCTGTCAAAAAAACGCGTCTCTGTATGCAGCCTAGGCTCTGAGATCTGCACACAAAAACAAATGGGTACAACCACCACTCAAAACAAAAATAAAGTGTTCCAACCAATCACTGACAGGGGCGGGTGTTGTGAGGTTACGCGAAGTCGGAGCAACACCCGCCCCTGTCGGTGATTGGTTGAAACACTGTTTATTTTGGTTTTGAGTGGTGGTGTACCCATTTGTTTTTGTGTGCAGATCTCAGAGCCTAGGCTGCCTACAGAGACGCGGTTTATTGAAGGCATGCTTATGGGGTGGGCAGCTAGCGGATCGTTAGGAAAGATTAGACATTTATTTTTGGGCCTGAAATCACTGATACAACCTTTAATACTTGGATGGGACTTGGGGTGACAAATCAAAAATGCCTATTTTCTTCACAATTATAGCATTTAAAATGTTTTGTTAACTCGAAATCTAACATTCTCTCCAAACAACACAACTCCTCCAACCTTGGTGTTTTGGACAAAAGGGATGCATCCGCAGAGTTGGGATAGAGTTTCACAGCCAGATTGATTATCTGAAAGTCTGCCTTCTTTGTTCTGGTCCCCGCGGTGCTGAATTAGCGCTTCAGGTGAATGTACACAGATGCTAAAACTTCGGTGAAGAGCAATAGCTGTGCAGTGGTTATGACATTTTGAGTTTACTCTTAGATATTTTTATCATTTTCAGAAAGTTATGTGACGACTTTAGAACAATTGTTGGGGAAAATGCTTATGATAATTTCTCAAAAGGTCACAAAAATAAAATCCAGATGCAGACCTAGCAAAAGGACTTAAAAACAAATGTGCTGAATTGAATTTGTTTTGTACAAGAAATCTATAAATAACATAGAAGTGAATATTCTTATAAAAGTCTTATATTTTAGTCTTGTTTTCAACTAAAACCTTAAAATCCTTAAAACATGATATGAATACAAAAAAAAAATTCTGAGAATATTTCTTACATTGTTTACTTTTCTTATCCCAAATAAGAATGGTTGTAGATAGATTAGATACTACATTTACAAAAAAAATACGTTTTTTTTATTAAAAATAAAAGTGATTGTTTTAAAGTAATTTATACATTTCTTTCTGGAAAACAAAACAAAAATACTAATTAGACTGCTTTCAAGTCAAAGGGCTACTTGTGTTTGACTACTCCAATATGAAAGTATCAAGAGGGTCATTTAAACATGTTCAACTGCCTTTGGAGGTTATTAAAATACGCAACTGCTTTGGAATTTTAAAGTTTATTTTGAAAACACATCTGCACAAAAATATACATTCTGCACATTACAGAAACACTTCTATGGATGCTTGTTTCTGCCACGGAATAAAACTATTTAAAAGATAATTGCAACTTTTTATCTCACTATTCTGACTTTGTTCTCACAATTGCGAGTTATAAAGTGAGAACATCACAGTTTGTATCTTGCAATTCTGGCTTTATAACACGCATTTGCGAGTTTATATTACGCAATTCTGAGGGGAAAAAAAGTCAAAACTGTGAGATAAAAAAAAGGTCGCAAGTACCTTTTTTTATTCTGTGGCGGAAACAAGCTTACACACACTTCTTTTTGAGAGGTAGTTAGAGAGTCATTTATTTTATGGTGTAAATGTAGCACTCAGCTTAAATAAATGTTCGAGTTCACTGAACCTCACACAAAACAGGCACACTTCAGTGGACAAAGACACAGACGGAGGGAGGGAACATCAAGCTCTTCTTTCTTTTCCGGGAGGGGTGTTTGTTCAGAGTGGGTGCAGGGCAGTTTGGAGAGGAGGGGAGGGCAGGAAAGAGAGCCAACTGGGAAAAGTGTGTGTTTATAAAAAACAAACTGTGAAAGATAACCAATACTAAACAAGTGAGTCAGTGAGACTCACAAGAGCTACTGAAACTTGTGTATTTGTTTGTGTATTGTAATTATGTTAGTGTTAGTGTTTATGCCAGAGAAAGAGCGGGAGTGAAAGTGAGATTAACAGAGGGGGGCTAGGAGCTCATTGTGAGCAGCAGTGAGTTAATCTCTTTAGCGGCACACGTCTTATGTAAAGAGGTGTAATGGTCTCTGCCCCCTCTTTCCCCCAGGGGACCCCAGGGGACACTGGGGTCCCGTCTCCCAGCAACATTTACATGTCGGTTATTCCAAAAAAAAAAAAAACATCTCAGTGGTGATAAGATCCGCCCACTTTGCGAGGTAGACTTTTGTCTACAGGCAGTCTATATAGTATTCAGTGGTTCACTCAAGGACAAACACATTCTGACTCGCCACGGAGAGCATGCGAAGGAGATTTGATTCAGATTTGACAAACGCATTGTCTGTGGATTTATTTGTTCGAAGAGTAAGTGTCATTATGTCATCTATTTTATTCTGGTAAGCCTTTGAACTTGAACGTAATCACAGAGTAAAAAAGTGGTGATTTTAGTTTAGAAAAGCCAGACGGACATTGAGAGGGTCCAACTGAGATTGTTTACCTGCAGCACATGGCGGGAAGTGATGTATGTGCATGTGTCAAAACACAATGCAATGTCTGACTTGACTTTTAAATGAAAAAATAATGCATTCATATAATAATATGCAGTTTATAGATTGCTTTTCGTAAATGAAAAGTGCAAACTCATCATAACAAAAATACTTCCCTCTGTGGATTGGCAAAAACAGTTTGCTTGTTCCAGTGATTTATGGGAGTTGTTTTAAATGGATTTTATTGCATTTTTAACTTATGACAAGTGTGTATTACGTGTTGTGAGAATGTGCAAACTGATGATAATGTCAAGCATTGTGATTAATTTGCAGTGCTGTATAAAAGAAGAGTATTAGCATTACATCATTGGTTGGCATGACTCGACTCACTCGAGGACAAAATATGTGTTACTCTCTTAAACAAAGACTCTGATGAGGTCGCTTTTCATTGGAGGGGACCGCCAAAGGGCTGCCTGAAGCTATTAAGTCCTTCTGCTGAAACAGATGTTTAATCCAAAAGTAGTATCAAATAACCTTATTTAAATCACTGCCTATGCAGAATAAAGCCACATGAATGATAATTGAGTTGTCTGGAATATCATCCTTCTGGCAGTACAAACATTTGAATCAGTGTTTAAGAAGTCATTCATATATGCCTCTATACCGTTTCATATTCGATTTTGAAATGGCATGCAACAACGAAACTTACGGTCGGAATATAGAGAGACAACAAACACAAGTATGTGGTTGCATATATGGTTTTCTTATCTAAAAGCAGCTACAAGGCAGCACAAAATATAATAACATAAAAAGATACAATTTCTTTGCAATGCATGAATTCATAATGTGAAATTAATAATTAAGAAACAGCTGGCATATTTGCTCTGTTCTTTCTAGCTAATAAGCCTTTAACATATCAGGCCAGTTATACAAAGCCACGTGTGACGATGGTGGCAGGTCTTTTGTTCATAAAGCCCCTTGCTATCTGCTCTGAAAGACAGATGGAAGGCATGATGTGTTGATTATGGATGTGTATTATATGCTTTAGGCACATATGAATCATGAAAGAAGGTTGATTAGCTGGTGTCAGACCTTTGGTACTCTTGAACTGTTGTCAGGTGGCTGACAGGTCCAGTCTCCCAAGCGTACTCCCTTTATTAGAATATTATTTACAAAATATAAAGCCTAAAAATAAGACAAAATATTTGTGTATATGTGTGTGTGTGTGAGCTACCTCATCAAGTAAGAATGCTTTTTTTTCTAAATACTGCTTGTCTGAAGAAATAAAAGATGCAGAAGGAAATTTGCCGATTCCGATACCGGTTGCTGATTACATTTATTTATTGTTTATTTGCTCTATAACAGGCAAACTGGTCAAATTAGAGTCAACCACTGTATTTTAATCACAATCCAAACAAAGATACTACACACATAAAGCATTAGAAGTTATTTTTTTAATTAGATTGTATTCCTAGATTTAAAGCAAAAACTGAAGGGTCTGACTTTAGGTTTGTGAAATGATGCAACATAAGCCACCTGCACAAAACAAAAAAAGCAGACTGACTGAATGAAAATACAAATTCACTCTGACAGTAGGTGGCGCTTACGAGACAGCAGCGGTATCTTTAGGTACCATAGTACACAAAGCAGCACTGCGCTTATAAACACTAATTTATACGGAGGAAAATGGCATTTAAACTTTTCAGAAGACAGTCAGTTCCCTTCAGAGATACCGTCATATAAACCCCAACCCCAATTCAATATGTATATTTTTCTTCCTATATTTCGAGCATCACAAACAGTGAGCTTGCTGTGCCTGGTACGGTATTTGCTTGTATACGTGTATATATATAACATACTACACTTTTTGTAGCCTGACAAGAAGGGGAAAAAAGTAATTGACAGGTCTTTTGACCTACTGACCAAGTAAAATGAAAAGATGTTTGACCTAGTCACACTAATTTCAAGCTTGCAGCATTGTCGAGCTTTATTTGTCAGAGAGGAGGGTATTCTGGTTATTTGTTCTTAGCATGCGTTCAATATGGTCTCGATTTTGTAAATCAGGATATTCAGGATAACTGCCATTGGGTCTAGCCCTATTTTACACCATGTGGGCAAACAGCCAACAAGACGACATGCTGTAGTTCCTGTTTTTATAGGACCTGTTTGCTCACCTAGTGAACGTTAAGTAAAGTAAACATTAAGACAAATTATGCATAGACCCTGGTGCTATATTGCTCTAATGACAACAAGAGACATCTCACTTCATTTCTTAAAATCCATGTTTTACCAGGTTTCCCAAATGGGAATAAGAAGGATCTCCACACAAGGCAATGAGCCCATCAGACCTTCCTCCATCATTAAAATTCTGTAATTACACACCTGCCACCACCAAGACCACCACCTGCTTTCTCCAGATGTCCCAGCAAACATGGGTAGTGTCAGCAGTTTGATATCAGGCCATAGCCTCCACAGCAAACACTGCAAAGCCTCTGAAAACAAACTCAAAAAGGGGCTTCAGTCTAAGAAAACAGGCCGTAGCTTGGATGGCCTTCTGAAGTATGGCTTCTCTCAGGACCATTGCACCACCAACAACAACTCAAAAGTCAGCTATCAATCAGGCAAAAACGACGACTTCTTTTACATCAAGGTCAGCAACAAGCCCCGAGCTGCTCAACATAACATTAATACAGCTGAAGACAGTCAAGGAAGAACAGCTGAAATGGACAATCAGGTGGACAGGAGAAGAGGGCCACCAGAATTAGTTCCGCTGTCTGGAAAACTAGAAAAGGTAACAGAACTGGAGTTAGCCAGAAAGTAAACAAAGCCAGGCTTGGGCTACAGAGTTAATTTTATATTGCCAAAATAACATATCCTCAAGAGTTTAATTTCTTCAGTGCATATATTGTTGTATATTAAGGACGTATTTCTATCCTATAAAAACTTCCGAAAACAATTCCGTTTATAAAGCAGTAAAAATCTAAATGTCTGCTTAGTTCACAATAAAGCAGCCAAACCCAAAAGATGGCCCATCCCCCCAGCCATTGTTATCACACAAAATCAAACAACAGTCAAATATAGTTGATGTTAAGTAATCCCCACCAGACCCTGACACTTTCACTAAGAGCTTAGCAGTGTCTGCTCCATTTAATTAAACCCACAGATTGACGAGGTAAGAATGCCTTGATCTCTCCAGAGATTCGGTCCAATGGCAGTGTGGCACTTGCAAGCAGGCAATCTGCTCTTTCCGTGAATAGCCTCATTTATGACGGATCTAGCTAGGAAAATTTAACCGAGTTTTACTAGGTCAGGAAGTTAATGCTAAACTAGCAGGGCAAACACACTACCATATGGAAGAAAAAATGACTGGGAAAAATAGGAGAAGAATAAGAAAGGAAGGAAGTATTGTTGAGATTTCCTTGTTGATCAATCATTTATCCAAAATGTTTTGTTGTAATGTCTTGGCAGTTATGAGAGTAATTACTTTGAGAGCATCTGATCAATAGATTTTAAGATGGACAGTGTCCTGCCTTAAACATGAGCTTCATGAATGATCAGTGGGTTGTTGTGCACTTTGAATCTCAAAAACACTCATCTGTCTTCTTTTTTTTTTGTCCCCTCTCATTTAGAGTGTAGAGAACGCCTTGATTCGACCGACCGCCTTTAAACCTGTTCTTCCTCGAAGCAGCAGTTCCTTGGTGGAGACTCATAACAACTTGAGCACTATCCTGGGCAAGAGAATTAGTCCCATAGACAGGCTCAAAGATCTTCAGGACCCCAAGCTGGAGACAAATTCTGGTACCTTCTCTGACTCTGGAAGGAACTCTATGTCCAGCCTGCCCACCCACAGCACAAGTGGCAGCAGCCAGATGGACAATCTAAGCACTTCAACTAATCACATGGTGCGCCATGGAGGCCTTAGCCAAAACATGGAAACATCTCAGAACCCACAGGGGGCTGTAGCTGGAATGAATGGAAACTCTGGATCCAGTAGGATGTGTAGTGGGACTAATGGAAACAGTTGGGCCGATGGATTTTGTGAAACAAACAGAAGTGGCGAGTCCACAAACGGCAACACAAGATCCATTGGTGTCCTCAGTGAAAGTGTGGCAGCTGCTATAAGTTTGAACAGAGAAATAACTGCTGCAGCACTGACGGTTTCATCCACGGAGCAAAAGATTGATTTCTCTGGAAACCAAGAGCAGTTTCTTGAACACAGATTTACAATTTCAGAGCAAAACCCAACAAAACCATCAGCTTCTGGAGGCTGTGTCCGATCACCAATTTCAATGAATGAATCACTAATACAGCAGCTAGAGCACAAACTTCTGGAACGTGAAACTGAGCTGGCAGAGTTACAAACGAGCCTTGAGGAGAAGGAGTCAGATACATGTCACCTATTTGAGGAGAAGCAACGCTACTGTGCTGAGGAGATGGAGGGTTTGAAACAACGCTGTTCTACAAAACTTCGTCAAGTAAGTTGTTTACAATATTTTATAGATTTGAAGGAAATGTGAATATGTATAAAGTCTTGTGTTAATCAAAAACCAGTAAGAGTACCTTACCTTTATAGTCAATCAAGCACGCTTTATCCAGACAGATCCTAATGATGATTTGTGTATAACTGCAGGTGTCCCAGAGGGCTTTGAGAGCCCAACAGTTATTACAACTTCAGGTGATACAACTTCAACAGGACAAGGAACGTCTGCAGGAGGAAGTGGACCAGCTAAATCGTGACAGGGACACTGCAGAAAGCCGACTTCGAATCTATGAGAGCCAGAGAAACCTTGTACCTACACTAGAAGAGACTCAGTGGGAGGTCAGTCTATAAGACCAAGGCTAATTGTGGTTTAGTGACAAATGTGTTGTGAAAAAATGTTTGATAAATATGTCTATATTGAGTACTATTCTAAATATGGGGATAATCAGGGGTAAGAGCTAAATTGTAAATTACAAAAAAACTAAACGCCTCTATGATTTTTTTCACCCTATGTTTATAGGTGTGCCAGAAGTCAGGTGAGATTTCTCTGCTAAAGCAGCAACTTAGGGACTCCCAAGCCGATGTTGGGAACAAACTCAGTGAGATTGTCAGTCTCAAAGCTTCTCTGAAGGAGTCCAAATGCAAGATGGAAGAACTGGAACAGAAGATCAAGGAGTATGAGGAAGCTCTTCACCAGCGGGGCGCTGAGGTCGAGGTATATGTTCACTGACATTAGATTAACTTGCATCCTGTACTGTTGCTACTGTATCCTGTACTGTTACATATGACTTACTTTGATATCTGTTTTAAAAAAAAAAAGGTATCTAAAAATGAGTTTCAAAGAAAGAAGAATGAGGCTGACCTCCTCAGGGAGAAGGTGAACATGCTGGAAACAGACATCAAGGGCATGAAGCAGGACCTAGCATTGGCCAAAGAGGAGCAACAGAAGCTAACGACCATGAGAGCGAAGGTTGAGGAGCAACAGCTGCAGCTGAAGATAAGCCAAGCTCGGATGGAGGCCTTTGGTGCTAGTCAAGCCAAATCAAAATCTCAGGAGGGAACAGGTGCCAGTAAAATACTACATCATAATGGAGGGACCGCTGGCTTGGATACCCTACACAAGGAGGTAGAAAGGCTAAGAGGGGAACTGAAGGAAGAGAAGCAAAAGAAACATAAGATGATGAATAGCTTCCAGCAAGAGAGACAAACATGGAATAAAGAGAAAGACAAAGTAATCAGATACCAAAAGCAGTTGCAGTACAATTATCTGCAGATGTACAGAAAGAACAAGGACCTGGAGAAGATTCTGAAGGAGCTAACGGCTGAGATGGACAGTCGGACAGAGATGGACATAGACAGCCATAGCTCTGACCTGAACTTTGATAAAGTTGTAGCCACAGAGATATGAGGACATAGAGGATGAATGTTTTCACAATTAACCGAATGGTCTTAAAAGGACGAATGTGCTAGTGGGCGGAATTCACAAAGCAAAATTTAAAGAGAGAAACATAACGTCACAGAAGATTTTGAGATGTCAGGAGATGCTCGAAACTCAAGAATATAACATCACTTGTACAGACCACCAATAGCTTTTCTCCTTTTAGATTGATCACGTAATTGAACATATTAGGATGTCAGCCATGTGTATCCCTATTAAAGATGCAGTAAGATATTTTGCCTATTAGAATGGCATTCAGAAAATATCCCTCTGACTTGACAGATCTCACTGAATTGATGTTTCTTAAACTATCACATCTGTTTCTGTGGCAGCCATAAATTCTGTAAAATCCAAATAATTGACCACAGTCAGATTCTTTGTTTAGCCATTTTCTGCATTCATTGGACAGCCCATAAATGGGAAGTGGTGTTTAGGAGTGTGGTAGTTGAAGTTAGTTGATTAATTCAAGTTAAGCACCATATTCAGATTCATAAGCAATTAACAGTTGTTAGTTTGTCATACAAGAACTATTATTTTGCTACAGTTTAGTTTTTAACCAATTTGGCAAAAATGTTCTGATTACTATGTTCTCTATGGTATAACATTAGGGTGGGGTTATGGGGGTTAAATCTGCAGAAGTTCCAGAATGGCTGCTGTTTACAGCACCTTTAATCTGTGCGCATTCAACCAAATGCTTTACCTCCCACTTACCCAAACAATCCAGTGCTTCTTGCCTAAACCTTAAGCAAATATATATTCTCACTACAAGGCAATAAAGTGGGCTGAATATTTTATTTGCTGTAAATGCTAGTTTTGCACTTTCTCTTCGTTTTATATGACAAGAATTCGTATCACCTTGGCAGACAGGCTCATCGAAACAATATGTATACAGGGATATTGTAGATCAAATCTCAGTTGTGTTTTTTCTCCCAAACTTGCCTTCGTATGATTGTTCATGTGACATGAGAACCAATCCTGTTTTGGCTTCATGACGTCAAACCAAGCACAGTGCATCAAGGGGTGACATTTTCTTCTAATTGAAAACAAGCATGAATGAGATTTTTAAAAAATTAATGGAAGATAGATAATCTATGAATAAATTAACAATGTTTAATGGAAGACAGAAAATTAAACTTGGTTAGAACAATAAGAGTTAAGTACATAACAAAATTTTCATTTTTGGACCAGTTCTGGAATTGTCCAAAATAATTGTCTTCCTGTGGGAAAATGGTTCTTAAAGTGACTGGACAACAGTGATCTATTTTACTCTTCGGTGGGAGTTTGAATTAGTCATCACTTCAAAATGCTATCTACAAAAAAAAAAACATTTAGCCTAAAGAAGCCTGATGGTAAGAGATTACACTATACAGAGATGAAACAAGAGATAACAGAGTAGTATGTCCTCCTTTGTAGCACAAAAATACAATACCATATATTTAACATTTCACATTACAGATTTCCCTATCAATGTTGCTTAAAACGGCAAACAGAAAGAGTGAGATGGTCATTAGACCGTTTCCATTTTTCATTGCACAAATTTGTTACCCAGCGTTGCATCACACAAAATTTCCCCAAAAAAGCTGCCTTGTAAATTATCGTCCTTAGAGCTTCCACGAGTCTTGATTTGATAATAACAAACTGATAAACATATTGATGGTACAGGGTGGTTGTGGGATGTAAGGCTGTCTTTAGATGCATTTGAATGCATGTATGTGTTGTATATTTCTTATTTATTTTGATTAAATAAATTAAGATGTTTTCTGAATACAGTTTCAAATGGTTTATTCAAGAGAATAAAGAGAAAAGTAAACTCCAAGAAGATACTAACTAATTGTAGTCATCGGTAACTGATTCCAATTTACCCCAGTATGGGAAACGATGCAATTTCTTATCAAATGCACTTCATGTTGTTGATAAAGAATATATTTTCAATATATTTATGGTACACTATTATTCTCAAATCATTGTGATAAACAAGTTGGGTCAAAAGTAATCTAAAAGTACTGTAGTCAGATTATATTACCTTAAATGTCGTGTAATGTAATGGTACATTACGTAACTACAATTTTTATCATGTCATTTGGAATTAACGGACTAAAATTTAAGTAATCTACCCAGCACTATATTTTTCTTTTCTTAGTTGTGTAAGGTCAATGAGTTTTCATAAGCCCAGAGCCTTTGCTATGGCATTACGAAAGACTACTGAAACTGAGAGACAAACAAATGTCAGGAAATTATTAATGCCAATATAAATGCATGCAAACAACCCTACCTGAGACATAAACGATATTGTAACTATCAGTAACATGAAGATGGTGATATTTCGGCAAGGCTAATGCCAACAGGGCATCAAACCACTGCAAATATTTCAGGTAGGTTTTGCAAAATGTTACATTGCTCAGTGCTTTTCAATTACTGTTACTACTAAGTCTGAAAGACACAACTATAAATATTTATTTTTAAAAGCTCATTGATATTGTGGAGTCGCCCTCTTGTGGTGACCTTCTGTTATTACACAAATTACAATCTTTACGTCTAAAATGTGTGTGTGTGTGTGTGTGTGTGTGTGTGTGTGTGTGTGTGTGTGTGTGTGTGTGTGTGTGTGTGTGTGTGTGTCACCTCAATCTCCAAAGTGCTGCTCAGCATTGTCCTCTGCTCTGCGTGACTGTGACTGATAACAATCCGATCTGATGTTAGATATGACAAAATAACAAGATTTGTAAAGACAGCTTCAATTCTACACACTGCGGTAGCCTATGTTGTAACTTTTAATGCACACGCCAACAACAAAGAAAATTTGCCCAGACAAGCCAAAAAATCTTTATCTTATTCATTGCCTTAATTCTTTATCTGCAGGATTACAAGATTAAACCATATTAATGACATAAAAATGATTGGCTTCTCTGGAATGTTTGCTTACCGCTGACTTGGAGGCGTTTCGTCTTTTCCGTTAATCCACGTGGATGATGTCACTGCACTCTTCTTCAGCTGTCAGGCGAAATCCAAACCTGCCGCTGAAAAATATTGCTTCGGTTTCTGTAAATTGTCAAAATAAGAGTACTATGACTTTTATGAAATCCGAGTGAAAAAAAATAACACATTTGACCTGGAATAAAAGAAGTTAGTGAAAAATGCAATAAAAAACTTTTCATTATTATTATTATTATTAATGTACAGGTTTGGTGTATTTGGGCATGCTGCATCAATTGTGTATCAATGTTAAAATAAAGTGTTTTTGTATCAAAGGTGAAAAATATATTTGGTTCGTCCTCTAGAGGGAGCACATTTAAGAAACCATTAGCATTCTCCTACTGTGAACAACTCTTGAGTCAAGTTTTATACTCTCTCTCTCTCTCTCTCTCTCTCTCTCTCTCTCTCTCTCTAGTCAACTGACAGAACAAATCTTTGCAAGTCATAAATAATCGTAAAAGTGCATTCATGATTGCATCAATGCGAACTATGAATATCAACAACATTATCTCGTTGCACGTTTACGGTAAAGGCTGCCCTCTAGTGGAAGAGTTGATAGAGACGGAGCAGGGACACCCCACTATTCATGAAAAAAAAAATCAAACTGCGTAGGCTATTAAAAAAAAATCCACATTTAGTTTATAATCAAACTTTAAGTATCACCTGATACTTTCAGGACCCATGAGTATCACCTTGGTGAAGACCCCTGATTTCAAACACGCACATATAGGCTACATAGGCTACAGGCTGTATGCCAAAATGTTTAGGCTGACTAAACATTTTTATTGACTAATATGTTAAAACCTTATTTGCATAGGTTACATTTTATTTATATGCATAAAAATTCAAAGCTAGGTTATAAATATGCTATGTGGTGTGGTAAATATTTTACACGTTGGACACACAGAGCACAGAACTGTTCAGGTAAACTATAGGCTTTAAAGCAGTCACCCACAAGTCCTCCTCTGTACAGGCTACCATGTGTTCAAGCATGCTAGAGAGACTGGGTAATCCTGTAGTGATCGGTGATGGGGTCACATGTTGAGGTGTGTGTGTGCGTGCCCGTGTGTGTTTATGTGTGTGTGCTGAAGAGAGAGATTAGCCATGGCTGGCACTAATTAAATACTTAAGACTCAGCCATAAGCAGTGAACATGCTGACTAAAACCTGCAGCAACACTCTGAGACTCCAATAAAGCAGCAACACAGTAGCTCTGAAAATCATCTCACATTGTTTTATTTGTATAGCTATAGCTGTATTGTATAATACAAATTAGAAATGCTAAAATATATAAAAGTAAATTATAGCATAATTTAAAGGATGATTAATCAATATCTAGATTTACCCACCGCTGGGTTGCCAAATACCCCAGAAATGGTTGTTTTAACCCAGAAGTGTATCGATTATGTATATATATATATATATATATATATATATATATATATATATATATATAGGATATATATGTGTGTGTGTGTATTCAGAGAGTTTTATGGCATTGTTTTTTTTTAGATGCTTTAAAAAAATAAATGTATTTTTAAATGTCACAAAACTTGAAGCAACTTTAACAAGTCTACATTTGTTTAAATAAAACTATAGCCAACCACTAATCAAAATATTATTACATGCATGGTCAACCTCTCTCTTTTTGCATAAAAACACCAAATTTAGAACAGTTTTTCAAGGTATTACATTCTTTGTAACCATTCATACATTCTGTCCCAAATTCAGAATTAAAAAAAACACTTCTTGACAAAATGTACAAGTTTATCTAAATTAAACCGTACTCTTTCACCACATGAATATCACTAAATATTTATAGCATAATGTCCAAGCTGCTCTTCATACAAAAGTGAATGGTGACCAGTTATCAAGCGAAATTTTCAGTGAATAACAACTTTAATTTAGTTTGTTCCTCACACAAAGCTATTGTTTAAGGATTACCTGGAATGTAGTGTTAAATTTGATAATAGGACAATGTTATTGTTTTTTTAATGATGCTTTAGTACTTTTCTGTGCTTGCCATGCCCTGTATGGTCCCTGTATAGAGTATAGCACAAACGTCCCTTTTGCCATTCCAAGATGGAAAGAAAGTCTTAGAGGTTAAGGTTACTTAAATGGCATGAAGGTAAGAAATTATAACAGAATATTCATTACGGGGTGTCTCTTAAAGATAAAACACAAATGGAGACAACATGGAAACTCGTTGTGCACAGAACTGATCCAACCGTACCTAGCGAGGATTAATGTATTAAACTCACTGTTGCTACCATATGTTTATGTTCCGCTCTAATTACATTTGTCCATTGCGAGCCCTTAAGTGTGTGAATTAGATAGAACGAGTGCTATGAGTGGGACACACAAATCAGGCACATAAATTCACACAGCCAAGCAGCGCTTACTCACAATCCTATTATGACATATAAATCTCCAGAAGATCTGGCTAGTTGTAGAGAGCCACTTGGCAATGTGCAGTGGCCTTTTCCCCCTCTCGTATATGTCAAATTAGGCCATACGGGCATATAAATCTGTATTGATTTTAAGATGGCCTCCAGTGCCACCTGCTCACACTGCACACTGTCTGCGTTTATGTCTTTTTCACAAAAGGATAATTTGAAAGGATTATACTATTGTGTCTTGTATGGAGAACTGAAATCCGACTGAACAATAATCAAATGTATTTTTAAACCATGTTCTGGTTTCAAATAACAGGAAGTAGAAATAATGTGTATCAAGTAAGTAACTTTTTTGGGGGGTCACTAGGTCTGTAAAGGTTGAAAACTTTTGCTTAGCTGCATCTCTATTTCTGAAATTGTTGTTAATAGTGATACTGATATGCTGTCCTGAGATAGACCGCCTCTAGAGAGTATAGAGTGGACTGGGTTTCCACCAGAGCCTATTTTATCAATAAGTTTCAGAGATTAATCAGTTTCATTGTTTCACAAAATTGTTTCTGCTGAACAAAACTAAATCTCACAAAAACCCCTACTCATAACATTGGGAAAATGAAAGTGAAAATCAGAATAACCTGTGAAAGTTATCAGGCTCTAAACAGAAAGTCTGGTCTGATTGAATAACACGTCAGAAACATATTCTCATTAAAAGCCAAACACATACAAACATGGCTTCCAAAAAGGAAGAGTCTGTGACCCTGGAGATGTTGATAGAGCCGCATTTCCACCTTCATTGCTATAAAGTTAGAGAAATCACTTTGAAAAACTCTAAAATGTCACTCTTTGTCTAGGTAGGGTACAGCAGTTGTGCATGATTTTTATATGACATTTTTTTATTGTCTGTAGTCTTATATGTAGCCTATATTTCATGTTGCTGAACTTTCATTCATTCTCATTATTATTAACATTAATGGCAGGCCATAGCCTACCATATTTCTAATTTATTATTCTAACTGACACTTTTTGTGGGCTTATGGATGCTTGGTATGCAAAAAAACTAAAAAACAAAAACATAATGTAATGTAATTTCAGTACATAAAATAATAAATACATAAATATGTTTATAATGCTAATATAATAACTAACTAAATAAATAAAGTTCACTATTATAAAGTTTTTTAAAAAAGACACATCTCCCGCCTCACCAGTTAACGTGATGCTAAATCGTTTCAGTTGTTCTGATGTCATCATCGTGTCACGGAAGGTAATCCACTGACTCCCGGTCAGTTCTCGAGAGCCCCCGTGTTTCACGTCGGGACTGGACCAAGAGAGAGGTGGAGTCTTTGGGCTTTGAGCTCTAACTCACCCCATGCCAATCCCCCTCTCCACACTTTCTGCCTCCTTTCTCGCACCATACTCGGACGGGATACACAGCCGCGCAATGGAGTCGGAAGGCAGCCAAAGTAACCTGTCCTCCTCGGACTCTCCGCACGACCCCTGGTAAAAAAAACAAAAACAAACAAACCTTCCTCTTACTTATCTACATATAAGAGCGTCAGGGCGAAATCAATTAAAAAGTAACTCAACAAAGAGGGAAACGTGTTTTGGCGGAGTCCAGCGCACCTCTCATCCACTCGGATGAGATTCACTGAGACTCACTGCCGTTATTTCAATCTCTGAAAATCTTGATGCGGCTATTCGGTCTTTTCAGATTTATACGCCAACGCGAAGCACTTGTTGATCACTTGTTTGTGTTGTTTTCACAGCAAAATGTTCATCGGTGGTCTGAGCTGGCAGACTACGCAAGGTGAGTAACACTTTACTAAGTCTCTGCACATGTCAGCCAAAGACGGGGATCTGATTCAAATAAAACACTGAATAGCTGTCTAATTATGTCAACCAACTAAAAAGTTTACAGTAAAATCAGTTACAACCTGCAAATTCAATGCACTTTTTCAACCAACTGTGAATTTAATAACGTATAAAGAAAATGGAAATGAAATGTAAGAAATTACTGTGAAGTAAATCAAAGATGGTACACTGTAAAAAAAAAAAAAAATGACATGAACAATAAGTCATGACAACATGTTTTTACATTACTTCAACTCGTCAAAATAAACTATTTTTTAAGTTATGCATGATTCAACTGATTTTTTGAAGTCAATGTAATTTAAGTGTAAATGACTTACACAGCCAATTTGATTGTACTTAATAAATTAAGGTAGCAATATATTTTTTAAAGTGATATATAATAATGATAAAAACGTTTTTATAATGCAAATTGTTTGTACAGCTCCAGTTATGTCATTCACCTTATGCATGGAACTAATAAGCAAGTAGTCAGTCCTGCATGGCAAAATACATCCATTGGGTTGCTCTGTAATTTGGCTTAATCCTTTGTGCAAATGCTATACAACAGGTTTAGCTGAATGAATGGAGAAAGTTTCACCAACTGCTGTCATGTTGTACACTGTCCTCAGAATGTAGGACACATTGTTGTTTTGAATTACGCTGAGGTATTGTTCATGCCACAAAAGTCTTAATAGCTTCCCTGTCATCTGATTCTGCCAGTTATTATGAACATTTAATAGATTCACATTTTCATTAAGCTTGGCAG
This sequence comes from Semotilus atromaculatus, assembly GCA_031834385.1. Lineage (NCBI taxonomy): Eukaryota > Metazoa > Chordata > Actinopteri > Cypriniformes > Leuciscidae > Semotilus > Semotilus atromaculatus. The sequence continues at coordinate 17,783,684 of JAULUF010000042.1, read as the reverse complement.
ACACCTACTTAACAGCAAAGTCGGTTACTGAGGTGGCTGAGGAGCATATTTTGGCCTAATATCTAGTTAGTCTAAAGTTTGGACGTGAAAATCATATTTGATGTTTTTAAAACAACTATCTAGATGTAGACATCAGTAATAGATCATTAAATAGTGGATAATGTAATCCAGATCTAAACTTAACATTAAAAATCTTGTATATTTCACTACATGATGATGACCTCACCTTGTATTTCACATCAGGCTTCTTAGATCATCTCTATTGATGATGTCATTCGTTCACTGCTGATGTCATCCACGAATAATCTTGGTTTTCCCGACCTGTTTAAGCTTCTCAGCCCTAATGTGATAAAATAAGTCTTCTTCTCCTGCTTTCTCAGAGGGTTTGAAGGACTACTTCTGCAAGTTTGGTGAAGTGAAAGAGAGTATGGTGATGAGAGATCCAGTTACAAAGCGCTCAAGGTAAGAGAACAACCAACCTGACCCAGAAGCGGCAGCAAACATACAAAGGCTTTTATTATTGACTGTATTGTCCTTTTTACATAGAATGGGTGGAGGACGTTGCTGTAATCTTGATCTCTCTTTTGCCTAGGGGTTTCGGATTTGTCACATTTGTTGACCAAGCTGGCGTGGACAAAGTTCTGGCCCAGACCAGACATGAGCTGGACTCCAAAACTGTGAGTTTTAACATCATTTAACTATGTTCTGCTAACCATTTCCTGTGCGTCATTGCCATCCTTTGGCTTATTCTGTCAATTAGCCAAGGGGTGCGTTAACTAAATACTTTAGATACACTTCTTTTTTTTTAAATAGATTAGTTTCTTTTTTTTGCTTTAATGAGTTTTAGTGCAGTGTCTGTGACTGACTGTAATGCCATGATATAGTGATTCGCTATCGTCGCAGATGCTGTGTATGCATGTGAGGTTTCATGCCTTTTCACTTTGGGTTTTGGTCAAACAATTCGGGAGAGAGTGAGAAAAAGTTCCCATCTCAGCCTTTCCTCAATGAGGTTGTCAGGGAAGCATTCCTATTCTGTGTCAATCACTATGGTAACTAGGGGACCCGAATAGGGTATGCTGGGAAGCCTTTGTGGTGCCTTGTCTCAAGAGTCTCACCAAAACACATTAGACTCATGCGGAATTCAGATTTTTCCCTTGTGGAAAGTCCTTGAGTCTTGTGTGATGTTTTTCTAACAGGTGTATTACTGTTAGAAAGGATATATTTTTTTAAGTAAGGCCTAGTTTATAAATGACAACAATCTAAATAATAACATAAACATGATTTTGCGTTTGAATTTGCTAAACTGATTACTAGTTAGAGTAAGAGTGTTAAATGGGAAACTTTGATGAGAGATCTTGCGTGTTGCGGTGCATCTATTTGTGAGAGTCTTTGTCACTGTGCAGAGCAGGCGGGTCCTGGGACAATGGTGCCCGTTGGTTGCCATGGCGACAGTGGAGTCACCCCCCCAGGGGGTCAGTGGGGGGGGAGGGAGGGTGAGGCTTGAAGGAGAAGGGAAAAAAACTTTCACATCTCTCTCTTTCTCTCCCTCTTCTGAAAGTTTGAACTAGTTCCTCATTTGAGTGAAAAACAGCCTTGCACTATGGCAACAGGTAGTACACGGCAAACCACAACGAAACAGTGTTTCTGTACTTCAAAAATACTCTTCAGGTAATTCGTTTGAAATTACCCTAAAATTGAGTTGTCATGTGGAATATTATTGACGCCACAGAATAAAAATGTAAAAAGGCGATCTTTTTATTTATTTTTCCTCACAATTGCAAGTTTACATCTCACAATTCTGGAAAAAAATATTCTCTGAATTCTAAGTTTACATTTTGCGATTCTGAATTTTTTTCTCTGACTTTTTTCCTCAGAATTCAGAATTTACATCTCGTGTTTCTGACTTTTTTCCTCAGAATTCAGAATTTATATCTCGCAATACTGACTTTTTTTAGTTTACTTCTCACAATTCTCACTCTGTTTCTCTAACGTCTCACGGTAAACTTAGAATCGTGAGATATAAGCTTGCAATTTTGAGACAAAAAAAAATTTCGGAATGAAGAGAAATACAGTAAACAGAATTTGCGATATCTTTTTTATATATTTTTTTCCGTTGCGGAAATAAGCTTCCATATACTATTCGTTCCGTTTTCCGAGGCTGACAGAGACTGAAAAAGCCCAACGGACTCTTAAATAAAACCAACATAATAACTAAAGAGAACATTTAGAAAGTGTCTCTCAGCTCCAGTCTTCCACAGCGTGGCCGCTTGTGCTGTTTTCTAAGTGCCTCCCCCCTGAGAGAGAGCCAGGCAGAGCCAGGGGAACATGGAGGCCTTTGTCCTGCTTTACCTCTATGACTGTGCCCCTGTGAAGGTGCCTTATGGCTGCTCGCCTGGGCCGACTTTAAACTGGAGATTAGCTTAACGAGCTCAGCGATGGGCCGGTGGAGGAGGGGAGGCCAGGAAAGAAAGAGAGAAATGTGTGCGGGACAACTCATAAAAATCACGATTTTAAGTCAGCGGCCTTGGAACGCACTGTTGAACTTTCTTGTAGATGATGCAACCAATTCTGTAAGATTGTGTGCTTGCGTGTTTGTCAGCATGTGATTGATACACATTCTGCTAACAGGGTGCCAGCGACTGACCCTGAAGGATTGACCTGGTTAGTTAAGTCTTTTGACTTAAAATAGTTTTGACAGGGATGTCAATTTTGGCCGTTTAAGGACACATTGTGGTCAAATGCTGTTAGAATATATCCTTTTTTTATTGTATTTCAGAAATCATGTTTGCATGTTATGATATGTTAAAGAAATCTGTGTAACTGTTTATATTTCCTCAAAATGGAAAAGTTGTGAATCAAAGGGGGAATGTTATTCCCTGAGCCACAGAGAAGTATTGACAGCATCTTAAAGGGGCGTTTGCATACCACCACTAAACACTGAAAACTTTTTATGTGTTTTTGCCATACATTTACACAACAATGGCTTTTTGGGGGCTGTTTTTGAACACGATAAAGTTATCGTCTCTGTGTAAACTACAAAAAAAAAGTGAATTTGTGAAAACAGTGTTGTTATGCGCTTGCATGTTAAGCCTAAAGGCACTTAGTGTTTCTTTACAAACTAACATCGCCAACTACTGGCTTGTCAGCAGAATACTAAATTTGAAGTCATTTTCGGGGATCCGTGTGAACGGGGATCGTTTTGACAACATTGTTGTCTGTATGCGAAAAACACAAAGCAAGGTGCATTGTTGTCGTGGAAACTTACCCTAACACACGTCAACACACATTCTTGTTTGTTTCAGGTGGTTTTGAAAAACTTTTATTCTGTTTAGCAAAATGTTAAATCTTAAAATAAAAATGTCCTTTGGTGTAACCATCCAGTTAAACGTAATAAACATTTACTTTACATCTTGAGTACATGTGAGTGTACACATCATAATATTTTCTCAAAAAAGTATTTTATTTATTTAATTAATAAATTAATAATTTTGGGGGGGGGGTAGCAGCACATGACATTTTACATCCCAAACTAGCCTTGCTTTGTCATAAAATGATCTGATATTTTAAGAGACTTTTTGACACAGTCATGAGCGTCTGCAGGGGTTTTGATATCAAATGATATCAATTTTTTATTTATTTTTTTATTTTAGTTGCATATATACCTTTATATATGTTTTTATAAGCAGTGAAGCATTAAAATATTAAAATATTATTTAAATAATAATGAAAGATTATTTTAAAAACTACATTTTTTAAATCATCTTTATTATTATTATTATTATTTATCAGGACAGGTGTACCACCCTGATATTTGATTTAATGGCCCCAAAAATATAAAAATACATTTTAATTCAGAATTAAAAAAAACATGCTTACAATAGAAATGCAATTCATTCATTGTAAGTATAAACTGCATTTTAATGTATTTTTGAACAAGAATTAATAGACAAAAAAACACATTTTTTATTTCATGTCATTTCATTTAGATAAAATCAAAGGATATAAGCAAATATTAAAGATGGAAAAAGTGAAAAGTAGAAGAGTTGAAAAACTTGTACTATTAGTGGATGTCTGTAGTGGTTAAATGCACTGTAAAAGCACTATATGTAAAGACATACTCAGAATAGAAGATGTGTATTTATTGTATGTATAATGCATTTTAAATAATAATAATAATCTCATTTCATTGACCCATTTCCTGGATAAAATCCAAAGGATATTAACAAATATTAAAGACTGAAAGAGTGTCAAAGATCATATATTGATCGACCACTAATGATCTGATTTTAATAAATGTCTATGATGGTTAAACATACAAGCCCCCACTGATTCCATTACTTTTCAATGTCTCTTCATCCTCCACATAGTCCAAATCAACTCCAATGACAATAATCTGCTTTATGTGACCATACTTTTTATCCTCAGCCTTCCTCTCATGTGCGTCGGTGGCCGCATGTTGATTTTGTTTGTTTGTGTGTGTGTCTGTTTGTTTGTTTTTGATTGTGCACAGGAGTGGTGCGGCCTCAGCAATGTTGTGGACCGGAGGTGACTATCAGAGTAGTCTAGAAACTATAGACATAAACCGTAGCTTCTGCATCAGATCTCTGTTCAGATTAGCTTAGCCTCTTCATTTTACTCTCTAGATTCACAAAGAAACTCTGTTAATCGTAGTCTGGTGTATGAAAATAAACAAGCAACTCTGGTAAACTGCTGTAGTTTACCTCAGAGGTGCTAGCTCTTTAGCGTAGCTCTATTCGAACCCTCTCTCGGACAGACTAATCATTATTGCTGCTAGCGCTGTACTGCCTTCACTGTCTTCTAGAATTTAACCTCAGTACAGCATGATGTAGACTAGCATTTGGTAAATAGATGGACTAGACTATAGACTAATATAGAGTATCTTGAGTATCTGTAATCTAGTTTGTTGATTGTTTCAACGGGTGCTGATCGACATAAATTTTCTGCACGTGGTTCATAAATAATAATAAAAAAACGAATGGTACATCAAATGTTGTTGCTACATTTACACAGATCTATAGTACTAGCTTTTTAGCTACTTCAGCATTGTTTTAATGTATTTAATTACAAATATACAGTAGTTTTGAAGGAGCTGGATATAGTGTTTTACAGCTCATCTTCCTGATTTGGACACAATTGAACAGTATTCAAATCTGCAGAAAGAAAGAAAAGAAAAGAAACACAAAGACATGCAAAAACAAACAAACACAAACAAACAAAATACTTTTTGTTTGGCTGTCAAAAGAGTGTGTGGGTCAAGGATGCTTTTCTGCTTGAGTTTCTGTGCCTTCTTTTGTTTTCTGACCACTCTTCTTCCAAAGAAACATGGGTTTTGGTGTTTCCCTGAGTGTTTTTCATGTCGTCCAGTGATGTTTACAGGAAAGCTGACCCTTCTCTTATCCGGTGCACTCAGTCACAGGAGGCCATGACAGCCTCTTCTGTCTAATAGTCATACTTACCTCTCATAGAAACCTGTACCTGTCATTTGTGTCGTTACTACACTCTTGTTACCGTTCACACTGACAGCGACAAAGCAACCCCCAGTTTGCCATGAGCGGCGTTGAGCGCTAGCGTTGAGAAAAGTCACATTTTTGACTGACAGTTGGAGTGAAGACAGTGGAGCATGTTATCTTTTAATATAAGAAACTTTTATTGAGCAAAGAAACATTAACAGACAGTAATAACATTTATAATATCACAAAAGACTTTTATTTGAAATAAAAGCTGTTCTTTTGAACTTTCTATTTAAATAGATCAAGGTTTTCACAAAAAATACTGAAGTAAAAGTAATAATGAGTAATACTGCTGAAAATTCAGCTTTGAACTTTGCCATCACACATGGAATAGAAAAAAAGTCATTTTAAATTGTAATGGTATTTAATAATATTACTGTATTTTGGATAAAGTAAATCAAGCCTTGATGAGCATAAAATATTTATTTTAAAAACACTTACGAACCCCAAACTTTTGACCGGTAGTGTATATAATTTTAAAAAATTATGATTTGTATGAATATGCAACCGTTATTATGATGTATTATGCACTGCTGCTATTTATATTCCAAGCTATTTCCTTCCAGAATGATTCATTGCAAAAACAGAGTGACAATTATGTTTACCAACAATACATCTCATCTGTGATTGGATGTCCAAAAGTTACGGCCGACTGCACAGCCCAACAATAATATTAGAAATGCCTACAAGCGAATAACAGTACAGCAATAAAATCACTGTCAGTGTGAACAGAGCTTTACTCTTCTCTTAATAGTTTCTCACGGTCACTATTGTTCTACATTTCTTTTTCATATTTCTCATCACTCTTGTCCTTCACTGAAGTCTACATGTATTGTACCATCATTCTCAGACAGTACAGTTAATGCAGGGTGAGCCTTTAAAACACACAGGCAGATGTCCCTGCAAGAGACACCAACTGAAACCAGAGCTCAGAGGATGTGAGCTTCTCACTGATGTTTTCATTTACAGTCCCGGGTGTGTTGGTGTCAGTGTTCCTCTTTCTCCAGAATTTCTAAACTAGACCTTCTCCTCTCAAACTCTCCTCTAGATTGACCCGAAAGTTGCCTTCCCGCGGCGAGCCCAGCCTAAGGTATGTGCCTGACTGGTCAACATGGTCAAGACGAGACGCTTGTGCTATATAATATCCAGATTTTTGTCATTTTTGAAGATCTTCATCTCTTCACCCTCTCTCTCTTTTTCAGTTGGTGACTCGGACAAAGAAAATCTTTGTTGGAGGCCTGTCAGTGAATACTACTATTGAAGATGTAAAGCAGTACTTTGACCAGTTCGGAAAGGTAAGTCGCCTTTGTGTGAAACAAGTGAAGGCTTTATGGGATATCATGGTGATAAAATAAAGAGATAAGCCTTGAGAGGCAGTATGGTATTGTGATTTTACTATGGGTAAGTGATGTACTTAGGCTTGGCAAAAGGAATATGTTAGAATACAATACCATACGATAATAATCATAATAAACAATTCTTTCGATAAGTGATAAAGGTCCAATGTTAAGCAATTTATAGTTGCCAAGTAACACATTCAGCAATATTAATTTTGGGGTCATTAAGATTTTTTTTATATTTTGAAAGAAGTCTTTTATGTTCATCTAGGCTGCATTTATTTGATCAAAAATACAGTAAAACCAGTAATATTGTGAAATATTTTTTTACAATTTAAAATAACTGTTTTCTGTTTTAATAGATGTTCAAATGTAATTTATTCCTGTGATCAAAGCTACATTTTCAGCATCATTACTCCAGTCTTCAGTGTCACATGATCCTTCAGAAATCATTCTAATTTGCTGATTTGATGCTCAAGAAACATCTTATAATTACTGATGTTAAAAATGGTGCTTAATGTTTTTTTGGGAAAACCGTGATACATTTTTTTTCAGGATTCTTTTATGCAAGCAAACTTCTTTAAAATAATTTCTTTAAAAATATATATTTATATCTTACTGGCCCCAAACATTTGAACATTATTGTAGAATGTACGGTAACATGTTTGTTTCTAGTAAATTTAAAACAGTATCAAACATGACTAATTAAATATCAGAATGATTTTGAATGATCAGAATGATTTTGATTTTCGGAATGATTCACAATATACAATTTTCAAATAAAATAACAGAAAATAATCATTCTGAGGTTTTTCAAAGGTGTACTGAGTGCAATTTGAGCCAGTTTGGTGGTGAAGCGTGAAAGAGGGAACAAGAAAGGCGCAGAGAGACAGAAAGAGTTGGGGTAGAGTTTGAGAGTTTGAAGGGCTGAGTTTTGTTTGCTGGGGAAGGTGGGGGAGATTACTTGAATCTGAATTAATTTGATGGAACAGCTGCTACTGCCCTCAGCCCCCCTCCTACCCGGTTACCACGGTGACCCTGCCCATCCATTGTCCCCAAGTAATTTAGCGGGCAAAAGGTTTTGTGTTTGGGGTGTGTGTGTGTAGGAGAGAAAATGAGGTAGAGACTGTGTGTTTAGGGGGAGGACAAATGTTCATAACTGAAGTAACACAACAATACACCCCAAAAACTGATGTGCTATAGATCTTCAATTGTTTCTTTGCATCACACTTCAATCACACATTGTCAGTGATTTGGGTGCAAGACTTTGATAGAAAATAATTCATCATTCTTGAGCCATACTTGAGTGTGGAATGCAGACAGAGAGGGAAAAAAGAAAGAGAGATGATAGTCGCAGCCACCCGGGGAAGTTGCAGATTAGTTTGCCTCACTGGTCACTTTGTGTTCTGGCCTGGTTTGAACAAGGGATGGAGAGAGGGAGCGATGGAGAGAGAAAAACAGACACCATGAGAAGAAGCACACAGAACAAGAAGGGACTCAATTTGGAACTCAGTCACAAAAGATAGTAGAAAATAGAAAGGTTTTCAAGATATTAATACATAAGTGTGAAAAGTGAGAGCAACACGTCTCGGTTACGTATGTAACCCTCGTTCCCTGAGTAGGGAACGGAGACGTTACGTTGAATGACAACGAAATTGGGTTTCGCTTAGAAAGCCTATCAACTTAGAGTATTACAAAACAAGGCAATGGCAAAGAAATGCCATAGGTCTGCGGAATTTGCATAGCGTAACTCCGCTCCACCTCGTGGGTATAAAAGGAGGACGCCGGCAACATACAGATATGTTTCTTCGCTGAGGAGCCGAGACTGAACTCAGGCAATTCCCGCGGTACAGCGGAGATGGCAGGGAGACGTAACGTTTCTGTTCCCTACTCAGGGAACGAGGGTTATATACGTAACCGAGACGCACCCTTTTGTAGTCACTTCGAGTTACGTCGAATGACAACAAAATGGGGTTCCCAGTCCAATCACGCCACTCGGCTGTCTTCCAGTGCCCTGCGTAAGTCTGAGATCCTTGTCGTGAGACTAGCACGGACGAAGGACTACCCTGGGAAGCATATCTCAGTGGAAATATGCAATCAGTGCCAGCCCGACGGGGGTGGACTTAAGAATACACATATGACCCGGAGGGATGCATATGGAAGAACACTGGGGTATATATTTCAACCCCAGGGGTGGAGAGGTGGCTTGCCAAGGGAAAGACGCATGCTCAGAGAGGCTTACAGTGGAAATACACATGTGGGGGTTGCCAGAGGGGAACCATGCACAGTGCAGACGGAGGCACCTAGCTGACGCAAAAGCTGCTGCATACATAGACTCTGGCGTTGACGTCAACAGTGCTGGAGGAACTCAGGGCTTGCGGGGAAGCTCACCTGAGGAGAATATCGCACGTATCCAGTCCGTGGAGTGGAATGCAAGCGAAATCACCTGAGCGGGTCCAGTTACCGGCTAGTTGAAGCGAGTACACGAGAAGACACTGGCTTCACTCTGAGATTATAGAATCTCGCAAATGTATTGGGTGTCGCCCAGCCTGCAGCTCTGCAGATGTCTGTTAGTGAGGCGCCATGCGCTAGAGCCCAAGAGGAAACTACACTCCGGGTGGAGTGTGCCTTCATACCAAGGGGGCACGGTCAACCTTGCTGCTGGTATGCCAAAGCAATGGCGTCCACTATTCAGTGAGACAGCCTTTGCTTGGAGAGAGCCTTTCCCTTCAGCTTCCCACCATAACAGACAAAGAGCTGGTCTGAGGTCCTGAAACACTGCGTTCTGTCTACGTAAGCATGGAGGGTCGCGTACTGGACAGAGCACTGATTGAGCATTTTCTGGGGTCTTCTCGGTGAGAAGAGCACCAGTTGACGAAGAGGTCTACTTCAATGCATAGGCATGTCTCGTGGACGATGCTCTAGCGGAAGTGATGGTAGCCACCACCGCAGGTGGTAGGGTACTCAAACCTACCTCGTTGCATCCAGGAGCCACACGTGGAGGTTCCAAAGATCGGGACAAGGGTGCCACAGGGTGCCCCGTCTCTGAGAAAGAAGGTCCTTCCTCAGAGGAATTGGCACAGGGAGGTGCTGTCACGAGGAGTACAGGTTGGGAGAACCGGTTCCGGGTGGGCCAATGAGGTGCAACCAAAATGACCTGCTCCTCGTCCTCCCTGATCCCTGAAGGCTCACGGAGTAAATCATGCTTGCAGAGGCCCCACAGCCAGCTGTGCGCCAGTGCATCCGTGCCAAGCGTGCCCTCAGACAGGAAGTAAAACATGTCGCAATGGGACGAGTCGTGGGAGGCAAACAGATCTATCTGTGCGTCGCCAAACTGATCCCAAATCAGCTGAACCGACTGGGGATAGAGTCGCTATTCTCCAGGAAGAGGCTGAAACCGTGAGAGCTCATCGGCTGCACAATTCAGGACCCCCAGAATATATATATGGCACGAAGCGACCTCAGATGCTTCTGACTCCATAAGAGGAGGTGGTGGACGAGTTGCGACATACGGCGGGAGCGTAGACCACCTTGTCGGTTGATGTACGCTACTGTCGCGATATTGTCTGATCGGACTAGTATGTGCTGGTTCTTGAGCAGTGCATGGAAGTGGTGCCGAGCGAGACGTACTGCCAGCAACTCGAGGCAATTGACATGCCAAAGGTGCTGGGGTCCTGTCCAGGAGCCCGCGGCAGCATGTCCATTGCACATGGCGCCCCAGCCCGTGGTGGAGGCATCTGTCGAGACAACAACATGCCTGGAAACTCGACCTAAGGGCACTCCGGCTAAGTGAGGTTCGACCATGGTGTGAAGGTCTGACGGCAAGTCGGAGTAACTGGTACTCAGAACGTGCCTTGTTGCCATGCCCACCTTGGGACTCGATCGCGAAACCAGAACTGAAGTGGTCTCATATGAAGCAAACGGAGCGGTGTTGCCGTGACCGCGGATGCCATATGCCCCAGGAGCCTCTGATAGTATTTCAGTGGAACCACACTCTTGCCCTTGAATTGTCTCAGGCAAGTCAGCACTGACTGCACGCGCTCGCTCGTAAGCTGCGCACACATGGCGACCGAGTCGATTTCCATACCGATAAAAAAGATCCTCTGCACGGGGGAAAGTTTGCTCTTCTCCCAGTTGACCCAAAGGCCCAAATGGGCTAGGTGCCGGAGCACAAGGTCCCTGTGTTCGCAAACCTGGTCTCAGGGGTGAGATGAACAAAATAATGCCAAATGATAGAAAATTAAATGTGCATAAAATGTATGAAATTAAATGAACACGTATTTGAAATAAAATTTACAAAATGCACTAAATATTTTAAATGGTGATGCAACAAAATTTCTGCAACTAAAGATATTCTGTTATGTCCAATATTGCTGTTATGTCCAAGACTGCCATATTGTCAAGCACAACATAAAATAATGGCAAATGATAGAAAATGAAATGTGCATAAAATGTATGAAATTAAATGAACACTTATTTGAAATAAAATGTGCAAAATGCACAATATATTTAAATAGTGATGCAACTAAAAATGTTCAGCTGAGGCAGAAAAAAAAAAAAGAATCTTCATTTTGGCTAGAATAGTTTTAGAGAACCGAAATCATTGACCGAAACAGGTCACATTTTGTCAGTATCTACTTTGAACGAACAGCACGGATAAGCTACAATAGTCAAACAAGTTGGTTACAAATTATGCTAGAGTAGGTCAAATTTGTTTGGCAGAATTTTCAAGAGGAAAATTTCAAGAAGAAATTTACTACTACTGGTTTATCACCTGAGAACATGACACATTGATCAGCATGCCGAGTTCAAAGAAAACTTAAATTTCCGTTTTGGTAAACAAAAAAAAAATCTTTTTAGTGCATCACTAATTTGAAAATGAATTGATTTTATTCATTAATAAAACAAAGTGCAAGGCTGTTATAAGATTTTCAGTCCCTCCAGAAAAACGCGATTATGCTATCGTATAAATCAATGCATAATCAGCCAAAGTCCGCATATTTATGCGGGGGCCACATTTTTAAGTGCAAAAGACAGCGCAAAGCAGTTTCCCGGTGTGTTACATGATGTAAATTTACGTTACAGTAAGAGATTGCACTTTGTGCATTGGAAGTACTTATTTTAACAGAACTGTAAAACAAGCAGCCACTTTTTTTATTTATTCCTTTTTACAGAAGTTGTAGCATATTCCTTTTGTAAAGCTACAGAACTTTTTAGATTCAAGATGAATGGCGTGCTCAATTCCTTTTGAGTTTGTTTGAACTTGTTTGACTCATCAATGTTTTGTAAGTTTGAACCATGTGTTTATTAAATAAAACAAGATGAGAACTTAAATATTCCCAGCACTTTCTGTGTGCTTTCTTATCATAGGAAGTAATAAGAAATTACTATTTACATTAAGGTAGTAGCCTAGTGAGAACAGGGTGTTGGGGGAATCACTTTTTTCCTCTTTTTCATCAAACCGCAGTTTTTGCAAGTTCCCGCAATTTCATCGCATAAAATTGCATAAATATCCCGCATATTCCATCGCATTTTTTAAGAAAACGTGCCACATAATCAAGGATTTTTGCCCGCAACAATCACAAAAAAACTCTTCATTTTTCTGGAAGGACTGGATTTTGGCTAAGTGGACACAGTTATCGGTCGATGATCTCAAAATGACCAAATATCAGCCAATTAATAACTAGTAATATTAAACCATACTACACTACTAGGCAAGTGGATTTCTTTTTCCAGGCACACACAATAAAAGATGAGTAAAAGGAAATGGAGAGAGCGCAGAGAGTGTCTTTTAGTTGGTTTTCACCAAGAGACTGTGAGCATTTGTGCACATTAAGTGTTGATTGGTCAGGCTGTCCACTTGTTTTTCAGATTTGGATTGAATATGAAACTGTTTTTCTGCCTCTCTCTCTCACACACACATTATGCCCTCTAAGTTTGACCTTCACCTCTAACCTTTAGGCTTAAGCTGTTAAGAGATATCTGTCAGTATGCTCACAGTGACACAACTTTGCACACACACACACAGACAATAAAACACAAGACAAATACACTTTTGCACCTCTTTCTTGTAACAGAAACCCATGATATTGTAGTTAGCATTCAATCTAATGAGGTAGTATTCAAACAAGCTTATGAAATAAAGAGATGTGTTGCTAGTTAAAGTGAGAATGTAACAGTATTTTTATCTGATCTCCCCTTGTGAAGAAATGCACTTAACTGAATTGAATGTGCATATGTAGTGCACATATAATTTTTTTAATGTACTTGCATATAATAAAATATTACTTCAATAAAAGTCCACTTGAATGTACTTAAGTCTTCTAAACACTTTCTTTTTTTAAGTTAACTTTGTAATAATTTAAAATGAGAAGTTTTACCTTAAAGTACATTAGAAATAATGTTGTTTTATTCATATTTTTTTGTGCTAAACTTAAAGTAAAACAAGTAAACTTATTTATGTGGACCAAAATACTAAAGCACATGTAAAGTACCTGATTAATATTATAATTGTAGTGTGTTATTCAATATTACATTTTAAGCTATTACATTTTAAATATACTAAACTGCAACGTCATCATTACAAATGTGCAATTACAAACATACAAGTTTCAATAGAAATGACTTTAAGTATATTTTAAATGCTTGTCAGTGCAATCGGCAGTACACATTCATTCACACTTATCTGTAAAGACTACTCTTTTTAAAAGTATGCCAAAGTGTACTTCTTTTTTACAAGGGTGACCCTTAAAAAAAAAAACTTTTTTAAGAGTTTGTGGCCTTTAATGGATGTCAGTTATCATTAAAGCTATGGAATGTATAAGCTAGCGTATTACTAAAAGTTGACAAAACTAGCAGGTGCACGCATATTATTTTTGTCTTATCAAATGCCCCTAATATCAACTGAAACTGACTTTCATGTAGTATATAATGGTTCATGTCACAACCTTCCTGTTACAGTAGGAAACACACATCACATGATCAAAAACTGACTAATGCTACATAACAAATAATAAATGAATGTATGAAATCTCTCTTCCTGTCCTACAGGTGGATGACGCCATGCTTATGTTTGACAAAACCACCAACAGGCACAGAGGTAAATTTCCCTCTATCTTTCTTTATATAACTAAACGCGTCAAAGGCAGCCATTCTCCTGTTTGCTCCTTCCTTTCCTAAACCTGGTCCAATCTGTCTCCGTCTCCTCTCCATGGCCCTCCATCCTGTACTCTGTAGGATAAGCGGTAGGTGAAGAGAGAGATTGAGTAATTAGTGTGTTCGTTAATCGGGGTTTAGGCTAAAACCTTGTTAAGCGCCCTTCCCTCCCCCTGCCGGTTCTACAGCACATCGATTATGACAGCTTGCATGGCTTTACCGCAGCCTTTCAACCCAGCGGAGAGGTGGAGGAGATGAGACACATGGAGACACAGACAAGGGGACAAGAGCAGCACTTGAGAAGAGAGAAGCAAGTTTTTGCTAGAATAAAATGTAGCTGCACATCTTTTTGTTGAGAAAATCAAGCAATGTTTACGAAGACAAAGTGGACATATGTATGACCGCTATGGTTTAAAATAGAATACAGGTCACAGGAAATCTGTATAATTACAGTATTAAGGTTGGACCTTAAGGACAATCACATACACAAACATTCAACCTCAAAATGGAGAAGTTACAGGCATACGGAGAGAGCACATGAAATTCCTTTTTACAAATACGTGTTGGGAGTCCAAAAATATGGGACCACAATCTTGGATCATTTAAATGTGAATATGAAGTGGGAAATTTGTATTTTTACATTTTACAACAAGGAAATGTAATGAGGTAAAATATTTAAATAGTTAGTTAGTTAGTTAGTAAACTATTCCATAATGTCTCACCCTCAAGCCATCCTATGTGTATATGACTTTCTTATTTCAGACAAACACAAACAGAGTTATATATGTTAAAATTCAATGTTAAAATAAATGTATATGTATTATGTATATATAAATGTTAAAAATATGCTGGCTCTTCCAAGCTTTATAATTGGAGTGAATAGTAACTGAGATTTTGAAGCGTATCCGTCCATCATAAAAGTGATCCATAATGCTTCAGGGGGTTAGTAAAGGCCTTCTGGAGCGAAGCAATGCATTTTTGTAAGAAAAATATCCATAATTATAACATTATAGACTGTAATCACTTGTAATCTGTGGTCTCAGACTTTTGGACCCCACTTTATCCCTAATTAAAAAGTACAGTGATGGTATCAGATGGTGATACATGTCCAAATAGTATCATGGTACTTTTTGTGATGTCATAATCATATTTATTGAGAAAGGAAGTCGATTTTTTGGGGGCTTTTCTTTGGCAGTTTGGCATCCGAACTTCTCACCTGAAGTTGAACTGAAGTATATGAACTGTAGACTTTGTTTATAATGATGGCTAAAGTGGAAATCCAAATGTAAACTGCGGCCTGACTGTCTGGACTCTTTCTTCCCTCAGGGTTTGGATTTGTGACATTTGAGAATGAAGATGTCGTGGAGAAAGTCTGTGAGATCCACTTCCACGAGATCAACAACAAAATGGTGAGACTTCTTATTCTGAGACACTGTTTCGTGTCAGGAAAAAAGTGAAACAGCTTAAACTTATCTTTGACTGACTGATATCTTCCCTCTCCAATCACAGGTGGAGTGTAAGAAAGCTCAACCCAAGGAAGTGATGTCACCCACAGGCTCTTCAAGAGGTCGTGCTCGTGTCATGCCCTATGGGATGGACGCCTTCATGCTTGGCATAGGAATGCTGGGTAAGAGTGGCATGGATGATCAGGGCTCCAAGTAATGAAAAGCATAGTGTGGACTCGTCTGCCCTCTGCTGTAAAGAGTGAAAAGTGCAACCTGTACCGGTCCAAGAATTCATACTGAATACACGATTTCTATACATTCATTCTACTACATTGATCAATATTAATTTAATATGATTTGATGAGTGACATTTTTTTCCCCCCAGGGTATCCAGGGTTCCAGGCAGCAACGTATGCTGGTCGCAGCTATACTAGTCTCACACCAGGATACACATATCAGTTCCCTGGTAAGACTCATACTGTAATACTGTATCAGTGTCTCCGTACACTGGTTCATGTGTATTAACTCTTTCCTGGAATGAATTTTTAGACACTCAGGTATATAGCAAATCAAATATTGGGTTTTTGAACCAGGAAGTGATTGATTATCAGTGTATAATTGCAAATACACAATTCAGTGTGCATTATGTAATGGTAGGTCGTTGCCAACATTAGGTAACATAACTAACTAGTTGCTAAATATGCTTGTGAACATGCGGTATTGGTAAAGCATTTGATGTCACACAATTTGCATATGCACAAAAGAATATACTAATTGTAATAAAAAAAGTTATATTTCCCATTTTGTGATCAGATATTATGTGTAAAAACACCACATATATTAGATTATATGTAAAAAAAAAAAAATCTATATATATTTTTATATTTCTTTAAGAAGTCTCCTCCCAAGGCTGCATTTCTTTGATCAAAAATACAGTAAAAACATTCAAATTGTGGACTATTTTTCCAATTTAAAGGAACGGTTTTCAACTTGAATATATTTTAAAATGTAGAATTTTCAGCATCTTCAGAGTCGCATGATCCTTCAGAAATCATTCTAATATGCGCATTTGATGCTCAAGAAACATTTATTATTATCAATGTTAAAAATGGTTGTGGCGCTTGATATTTTTGTGGAAACTGATTTTTAATTATTTTTTTTTCTCTGATGAATTGAAAGTTCAAAAGAACATAATTTATTGAAATATTCCAACCATATTATATTTAATATTTTAAATATTATAACGTTATAAATGTTCAATGTCACTTTTGATCCATTTGTTGCGTCCTTGCTGAATAAAAGTATTAATAAAACGGTAGTGTATAATGTCATATGTCACAGTTTTGCAACAGCATTTAAATCAGTGATTTAAACGAACTCACGGTGAATCAAGGCTGCTTGTAAATCTCAGAGAGGCGGTCTGAGACTATCTTTCTATGTGCACTAACTTGAGGCCTGTACGCTTGCATGTCTTGCCACTCATTATTGCTGCCATAGGCCCTGTAGCGCTTCTCCATGTGTGTAGTCCGAACAGCACTTGTGTGTATGTTTAAACGGCTTTCTGTGTTTATCTCTATTCTAGAATTCCACTTAGAGAGGACCCCCCTTCTGACATCACCCCACCCCCCTGAGCTCACAGGTTAGTCCCTCTAAGAGCTTTACAAGCAGCTATTGCACAAGGTACCCACTCACCATATTCCAACACCCAACAAAGTGTGAGTGCTGTAAGTTTTTACGCTGTGACTCCACCACCCAGGAAATCCTGCTAAACAGCTTACTCGTGCGTTACCACAAATTATCAGACCATCATATCTTACTCTGTATGATGCGAGCACTTTTCCCATTGGTTTCAGACAAGCCGTAATGTTTCTTGATACTGATTGAGTTCTCTTTCCTGTTTGTTCGCTCGTTCTGCTTGCATGCGGATGTTGTTGTAGCCATTCCTCTGACGGCGTACAACCCCATGGCGGCAGCCGCCGCAGCAGCAGCTGTGGTCAGAGGTGCGAGATTTTCATTTTACATCATACACATGACCCACTCTCAGGAAATAAGCGCACCCACCCCAATGGGCCTTTTCTCTATCCGGCTGACCTATATATCTATAAGATTTCCTGTTCATGAAAAGTGATTGAGATATTGTGGAATATTGATTTCTATTGTAGGCTCAACTCCTTCTCGCTCAGGTGGATTTTTAGGTACCAGCAGCCCCGGGCCGATGGCAGACCTGTATGGAGCGGCCAATCAGGACTCAACTGTCAGCAGTTACATCAGCGCTGCAAGTCCCGCTCCAAGCACTGGATTCAGCCACAGCCTTGGGGTGAGGCGGTCAAACGCACTGGTGTTACTGTTAACTAAAACCATTAGAAAAGTCATTGGAATAAAGCTGAAATAAAATAAAAATGCAAATGTTACATGAAAAAGTTAGATGAAAATTAGAAATGTTACTTTTGATAATGAAGTATAAATAATTACAAAATAATCAAATGGCTAAAGCACACAAAATTACTAAACTTAAATTGAAATGTTTATTTAATATTTCTTAATATTAAAAATGACTAAACTGAAAATATAAAAATGAATTCAAAATATTAACAAATAATAAATAACACTGTCGACAAAGTGAAAAGAAACATTTAGAAATGTTATTTTTGCATTCATATTGGTTTCATATGGTTTAAAAAAAACTTGTATACCAGTTTAAAAAAGAATTTACCCTTTGAATACGTGCAGTGTATTATGATATTAATTCTTAAATATTAAGTGTTTGGCTAGCCACACCACATTACATTTTTCAACCTGAACTAACCTTGCCATGTGAAAAAGGCATATTTTCAAATATTAATAAGCAGTAGGCAGTCTTTTTTTTCTAAGAAATAATTTGTATTATCTATAAAAATAAAAAATAAATTAAATCACACAAAAAAGATAGTCATAGACGTGTGTTCAAGTCATTGATTTTTTGTAAAAAATTTTTAATGTATTTTTGAATTTAAAAAACAAGTGTCACATCATTGATGGAGAACATCTGATGCACACGATGAATTTAATAAATCATTTGTTTTCCCTGTGTCCTTATCTTTACCTTCACAGGGCCCTCTGATTGCTACGGCATTTACTAACGGCTACCATTGAAATGAGTGACAGGTACAACAGTATTCATCATTCGGACGTCTTCCCTACATCATAAGGAAGGATTTTTAAAGTATGTGGTGATCTCAATCGAATATAATGGATGCACTCTACGTGCCGCAGGGTTTTATTGTTATTTTAATCAAGCTCTCTTTCATTAAATGGTTTTGGATGAGATGAATCAGCCCTAAGCTGATGGAATGGTGGCTGCAACACTAATAATGTGATGTGACATATTTCCTGTTTTATGAATTACTGTCATATCAGTCTAACTAACCTCTTGCTCCTCTTATATAGAGCTAAACCTGTAAATAATTAGTTTATTTCTCAGTTTAAAATGCTAACAACTTAAAGTGTATTTCTGTCTTAGTTTCTTTTCTCTCTCTCTCTCTCTCTCAGTTCTTGTTTAAAGTTTTGTCTTTTTCTGATGATTATGTACATGTAGACTTGTAGTTGTAGAAAAGTCTTTTCAGTTCTTATAAGAGCAATAATCTGTGTCAAATCTATGTGGATCTTTGTAGTGTATTTAAAAGACTAAATCACTTTCAGATGCATTTGGTACATTTTCTACTGAAGAATATAGTGTGATGGGACATCAAAATGTATATTTTGTTAGTTTTGCAACTGGATTTATTACACTGATCATGAAAATAGCAGTAATTACAAGGAGAACATATTTCTCAAACTTAGATTTGACCTTGTTTGTGTAAAATATTGTATATACTGTCTTTTTGATCGGGTGAGATTTATCAGCGTGATTAAGAGTTTTTTTTTACACTCAAGAACACGAACGCATGGTATTCTTTATGTCCAAAAATATTTCTCCATGATTTGATGAACTTGAACTGTTTTATTTTGTGTTTTTTGTTGACAGAAGGCAATGTGAATGATGCTACTAGTGTGTGTCTGTGTCTGTCTGTGTGTGTGCGTGTGTGTGTGTGCGTGTGCGCGCATGCTTGTCTGATGCTGTCATGATCTAATGTATTATCTTCAGTAAGATGATTTAAAATGTGAATTGTAACCCCTATTTTCACGCTGTTACATTGCTTTTACCAAGTTTATATTCGTAACACAATTCCATTAATCTCTTTTAGAGGTTTAAAGTCTTGTAATAATTTGAATATGAATATACTTCAATTAAATGAAGATTCTGGTACTGGTTAAAAAAAAAAAAAAGCAACACTAATAACACTTTTTATGAAGTAAACTGGATGGCTGTTAATAATTGAAAGTTTTAATGTTTCTTGTTTGAAGCTTGACCCTCTCTAAAAAAAAAAATGAAATAAAATAAAAATAAAAAAGTATATTTGGAAATGGCAATTAAATTCTTTCAAATTTCAGAACTACAAGGTTTAAAACTGCACGCATGACTCACTTCAGGCCAGACGTTGCCTGTTAATGTTAGTCTTTTTTTATTCACCTGTGGCTTCGGGAATTGTCAAATCGCCTACGGTTTGCTATTGAATCTCTCTTCTGAAAGCGCTCACTGAACACCCCCGCATAGAAATCTGTATTTATGCGACACTTACAACGAAAATACAACGAAACTAAAGACTTCTGCCAGGATGAAACAGCGTTATCTTATTGTTGAAGCACGTCATGATTAGGGCTTTTACCGTTAAGCTTCTAAATGGGGTTGTGTAGGCGGTAATGCATCAGTCTTTTAGGATAAACATCTCTGTCAGTCAATTAACAGTTCTTGTCATCTTCATGTATGACACTTATTGCTACAAAAAAAGTTTTTGCTTGTTTAAAAACTGCAGGCTAATTCCTATATAAAATCCTTTTGAAACTAGATTACAGTCCTAGTTTTTAGTCCTTTTAAAGATCTTTTAACCTGATCACTGAAAAATAAAAAACCAAGAAAAAGTCTTTGAAGGTTTTATCAGATGATTGTATCTTAAATATAGACATTTAAAAGACTCAAATGTGAGCCTTAACAACGGCACTTAATAATTAAGCCTTCATGAGTGTTACATGAAGAAAAACAAACCATTGAAAACTATATCAACATTTATAGGATTTACAGCAATACCTTGACAAAATCAAACAGGACCAGAAGCTTAAAGTCCCATATCCAAGGACGAAATATTACAGCACTCAACCTTCATCCTTTGGTCCTTTCTTTATGTGGACCTCAGAGTACGTCACCGAGTCATCTGTGCTGGTCACTGAAGAGAGTGCCAGAGCTGCACTGTTCTGTAAGACAAGTTATAACATGACATAATAATTCCATCTGGATATATAATGCACATACATGATATATGACAAAGTGACAACTGCAAACTGTCCCGTTTGCTTACTAAGCTAAAACATGTACGCATCACTTGAATTCTACAGACGAAATGCTCTTGATGGGCACTATTTACCTCATTTCTTGATTTCACACTGTCCTGAGGAATGTTTAATGCTGCATAAACAACAGTTTCCCGAGTTTCAGGGGAGGGTGATCCACGGGCAGCATCAACCTGAGAGTGAAATAATCATTTATTTTAAAAAGTACTGTATTACTTTTCTGGAAGACCATCAGCTCTGCCAATATTCCACACAAAAACAAAAAGATATATTTTTACTCACTCTGACTTCTTTTGCTGTAGGTTTTATCCAGTGTCCTAGTTTTAAAAGATCAGCCTGTTAAACTTTACAGTCACTTGAATTTTGTTTATTTTACAAATTGATAGTATGCTATCAATACAATTATATGATCAATGAGTTATGACAACATGTTTTACATTGCTTTAACTCATGAAAATAAGTTTAAAAAAAAACGAATTGTTTTAAAGTCAGATTAATGCAATTTAAGATGAAATGACTTAAACATCCAAGTTGATTGTACTTAAACATTTAAGGCGCCATCATTATTCTTAAGCACATTGCAATAAACCCGTAAACATCTGATTTTTCAAAAGAAATGTCACCATTTTGCTTACCTTTATAATGTATGTGAATAACACAGGCAATGCTCATGATTAGCAAGAGACAGCCCAATCCCGATGACCACAAAACTGTGTCTTTATAATAGGGGTTTGCTGTCACAGTCACAGTTGTGGGAGTTGGTGCTGTCACATTCACAGATGTGGGAGTCGGTGCTGTCACAGTTGTTGAATTAGGCACGGCAAAGTGTAAATGTTTATCATTTGGATTGTTCATGAGTGTATAAAAAGAATGTTACATGAAATGTGTGCATTATATTATCAGCCTTTAAACAAGATAGAATGACAATTTTAAAAAGAGTAAAAAATAAAGCTCACCCACATATACATGCGTCCCATTTCCATATTCAACAAGTCCAAGTGTAGGTAAATCTTTCCATGCTTTGCAGTAATACTTGCCACTATGATTTAGACTTATTGACAGCAAGTCCAGCGATGCGTTAATAAACACAGTTCCAGATCGATTTTCAACAATTGCAAATGATTCACTCTTAATTTCAGTTTGATTATCTTGCAACCACTTAACCACAATTCGTTCAACTTGTGAATAAGCTTTAATGTAACAGGTGATGCTCTCACTTGTGCCTTTCCATTGTATTGTCTCAGGTTTTTGCCACACGGATATGTCTACACATGACAAAGTTACATTTCCAGTGACGAGACCTGTGAGAAAGCAAAAAAGCAAAGTATGAAATTAATTTAATTTCATCAAGCTATTGACATCATGTCGATGATAAGTAGTGCTATCGAGGAGTAAAAACGATGGTTTTACCTGTGAACCAGATGGTTGTGAAGAGAGCAGAGAGACTGGTGCGTGTCATTTCATCTGAAGTGCAGAGACAGCGGGTTTCTCACGTTGAGCAGAGGCAGATGTTTTTCATTTTTTCTGTGTGGTGTATCCTGCAGTCTGAAAGCATCACCTTATCTGCATAAACTCACACGCTCCAGTGACACCCACAGACAGGCCAACTCTGTGACGCTCATTTTTGTCAGATTACTTATTCATCAAATCTATGAATTAATTCATATATACATTAAAAATGCCATTCATACATGCAACAACTTCAATGCACCGATTCTATGATGAGCATGATTTTAATTTCTGTATTAAAATTCATTTTTAATATTCTATATATATATATATATAAATTGGGGATGTAACAATATATCGTGTCACAATATATCGCAATACATAAATGCAACAATATGTATCGTGGATAGTGACAATATTGTGTATAATTCACCCAAAATGAAAATTACTGTGCATGAAAAAATTCAACTTTACAGAGTTTTAGTGTCAGTACTACATTAAACTACTGCATATAATGTTGAATATAATGTATAATAATGCAATGGGGAATATGTGTGGGTCCTGACAATGCTAAATGTCGTATGTTACCAGTAGGAAAAAGAGGCCTATCTAGTCTGTGAAAGAGTTCAAGCACATTAGCCTAAAGCAATTCTGTATTTTCAGCTTCAGAATCATGAATATTTTTATTCTGGTGTCACTAGTGTCCTGTGTATTGGGTTAACAGCCAAGTCCAATTCTATTCATTACACTCAATGTAATACCAAAATTAGCATTTTAATCAACAGTTAATTTTTTGTTAACCTTTTACCATATGTCTTGGAGTATCGCAATAATATCGAATTGTGAGTTCAGTATCGTACAATCGAATCGTGACATGAGGGTATCGTTACACCCCTACTATATATTATCTCTTTTAAATAATTATTACGGTGTGTGCAAGGTGTAAAGATGATGTTACTTTTTTGCCACATTATATTTTTAAACCACAAGAAAACAAGATTAATATAAACAGTAGGCCTACATTTATACGAATAAGCATATTTTAAGAAGATTTGGTTACACTATTTTAATGTGTCCTTTTTCAGTAATATACTTACTACAGGATTATGGATAGAATTATAGGGATAGATTTGGTTTATGGTTAGTTGAATTATGCAGAATTGACTGTTATTACTATAAGTAAATGTGACGTGTAAAAAGGACAAGATTTGTCCATTTGATCACTGTTGTGCATCTGTAATGTGCGATGCAGTTTTTGTCCTCTACGCAGCGCTGTTTTCGCTCTCCTCGCTTACAGTACTACGCAAAAACCGTGGGAAAATTGCCAGTGTGCATTTCTTGGCAGCCTAGTAATGTGATTTTGGGGCCATTATCCATATGGCTGTATCAGTTGTAACTTTAACACTCCCTTCTCCCTTTGACAGATAATGGTAATATGGGCAAGTAGACAGACTTATTTTCCTCCTCTTGCCTCTCCTCTTACATCTTACATTGCTTCAACGTCCTGCACACATTCTCTCTCTCTCCCTCTCTGAAGTGGGATAGTGTTCAGCCTGGGTGGTAATTAGGTCATAAGCCATCTCTGACTCACTCAACTTCTCATCCATCGCCTTTCACACTTACCCAATCATCTGACATCCCCCATGAGTGTCTTCATGAGCTCTTGCCTTCTTGTTTCTCCTCCAGTCTTCCGTTCGGTTTCCTGATCTTCTCAGCACGGCTCTTGTAAATGTTCTCACCATCTCCTGCTCCTTCATAACTCCTGCGTCATGAGTCCTGGTCTTCATCGGTCGGATGGAAAGACAAACTGCTCTGTCGATGGAAGTTCCGACCACAGTTTGGGAAGGAGTGCTGAGGCTCAAGGGCCACCGCGGCTGAAAAATTATATTTTTTTGACTATTTTCACTTGTTTTTGTCCGGCATGGCCTATTAACATTGTGGCGTTGGTTTTTTCTCTGATGGTGAGTAGAAAACACTATGATTTTTGTTATTCTGTATCTAACTGGAGAGTTGCACATTCATATGGTGCTTTATTAAATCAAAATCTTAATTGAGGTTATACAGGTGAAACTCGAAAAATGTGAATATCGTGCAAAAGGTCATGTATTTCAGTAATTCAAATTAAAAGGTGAAACTAATATATTTAGTATATATAACTATATACATATGCATGATTATACTTTTCAGAGGGCCGACATTTCTGTATTTAAAATCTTTTTTTATTTTTTTTTATTGATTTCATGTAATATTCTAATTTTCTGAGATTTTGAATTTGGGGTTTTTATAAGCTGTAAGCCATAATCATCAAAATTATAACTTTTGCACGATATTCAAATTTTTCGAGTTTCACCTGTGTATATATCTATATCAAAACGTAGTGTTTCTACAGAGTTTTGGTCATAGAGAGCGTTTTTCTTAAAAGGTATGTTTCTTCTGGGTTTACTTAACAGTGTGTTATACGTGTGGCTTTGAAATCTGACTAAACCTAATGTTCTTATGGTCCAGATAGACATATAAGTGTTATAAATAGATAGGCCTCAAGTATCTGTGCAGTTAACTTTTTAGCACTCCCACACTAGACTGCATACACTCTCACACGTCTCTCTCACACACCCTTTCCCCCACTCGAACATTCACACGGCAGCCTGCAGATGTGCTCACTTTTTTTCTCCACCAATGCTTATAAACAGGAACGTTTTTTCAGTGGTTTTCTACCTGACTTGTCACACCTTGACCTCAGAATGAGAGATGCAGTAACAGTTATGTACACCCACTAAAATGTACACCCAGTAGCTCACTTTCTTTTTCATGTCAATACATGCAATGAATTTACTGAATATTATATAGAACAGGTTTTCTCATTCTCATGAAAGTACATTAATATTATGTAACAGTACATTATGTATAATACAATATATAACACACATATATATGTGTGTGTTGTACTACAGAATAATATTACTGTAATTGAATGAGAAACCGTCTGTTCTATATAATATTCAGTGTGTGTGTGTGTGTGTGTGTGTATTTATCATATATATATATATATATATATATATATACACAAAATAATATTTTATTATATTTGATTTTTACTTATTAAAAAATATTATTTTATTCATATATATGGTAATAAAAAACTATTTCGATGTTTATATATATACACACACACACACACACACACACAATAACATTTTATTTATTAGAAAATACATCATTTTAAATAATTTATTTTGATTTATTATTACGATATATATATATATTAATAAAAATACATTATTTCAATGTTATATAATATATTATTTTATGTATATATATATATATATATATATAGTCAATCAATATCAATTTACTGAGGGTGAAAAATAGATATTTAACTGAAAAAAAATCTGTTTAATTTATGATTATAAAATGGATAGTCCTTGATTCTAACTGCTGCGTTCAAAGCCATTGTAAATTGCTCTACAAACATACACCAGTAATTACAATTATTATTTTTATGGACTAACCATTTTATAAAACCAATAAGCCCCATGAAGCTGTTTACAGTGAATTTAGAACAGCTAAACGTTGTGCCTAATTCACTATAAGTCCTGGCTTCTTAAGGCGTATTGCTTTATTAACAGGTTTAATACTATAATAAAGACTAATACATAAAATCAAGACAGAATGGGTATAAATGTAGGATATGTTCATTTGTATATTTTTGTAAGGTTAGGTTGTTGTTTTTGTAAGGTTTTTACCAGTAGCCCATTCCTGTCCTACTTTTGCCCTGCATCCAGCAATCAATCTGTGCTTTTCAAATGCCACTACCAGACTAGAGGCAGCGGGGTCTGAATGGGGTAAAGTGCAGGGGTTTGCTGTGGAGAAAACCCACAGTTTCAGGTTGACTCTACCTCTGCTACACAGTAAAACTTCAGGGCTCACTGACTACAGCAGCTGCAGCCGCCACCACACCGCCTGTGAGAAACTACATGAGCATCGCAAATCACGCAACCCATCTAACTGCCCTCTGACACACTGGTGGACTGGATTTATGCACACTGTTACTGTCAAAAGTGGTTAACACAAAAATGTTTATCTTCACGAGAGCAGAGATTTAGTACTTTTACATATTATTTAAAACCCATTATTAGTATTTAAAAAACACTACTTAAACCTGCATTAAAAAGAATGTTATATATGTCATGTTTTTGGCATAAATCTCAAGTTTAGTGATGTTTAGGTCTAATAAAAGAGTTTAGACCACCTGCTTTGTCTGATTTTTAATATGTGAATCATCTTAGTGACGTCAAGTCAACTTTGCCATCCCAGTAAATGTGATTTTGTGCCAGTGATCTGTATGTCCAAGTCTCATTTTGCTGTCTGATCTTATTAAGAGCCGAAATGACGCTGACATCATCACTGTGGCCCTTGTTGCTGTTTGCTTTATGGGCCATATGGGCTATATTTTTCCATCCTGAAATGATTTATTTGTTCAAATTGGTTAATTTCACAATTAGGATTTCTCTCTCTCATTCAGTCTCAAAGCAGTTACGATGCAGAAGACTATGAAGGAGCTCAGCGGCTGGGGAGGAAGGCTCTTCACATGGGAATCGCTTCTCTAGTTATTGGCCTTCTGCTCATAACTGTCTTCTGTATTGTACACTTCACCACGGTACTCATTTGCACAAAATGTTTTGAGTATATTATAAATGTGACTTGTTAAAGGAATGGTTTACTCAAATTCAGTCATTATTTACGCATGTCTTTCCAAACCCATATGACCTTTTAAATATAATGAACGTGAATGAGGACTGGCAATTTTTTTTTACAGAAAACACCATATAGTATTATAAAAGTGGTTCATGTGACTTGTGCTATATTTCAAGTCTTCTTAAGTCAACAGACTAAAATTTAACTCATTAATTAATGAAAATCTTGACACCGTTTAACAAATCATTCTTTTAAGTTGAATCTTTTATATGAATCAGTTGAGAGGAGGAAAGTCAGTATGTTAAGTCCGCAGCGATGAATAAGCAAGGCGGCTGGATGATGTGGGAGAGTCTGTGGGAGAGGGTTCTGACTTGGCAGAACATCTGGAGCATGGAAGAGCACCGGATTAAGTTTTTGTTGTGTTCCATGTTTGCAAGGTCCTACCTACTCCATCAAACCTACATACATGGGCGTTGGCAGAAAACCCCAAATGCACACTTTTTGTGGAAGGCCGGCTAACCTTGAGCATATCCTTTCCTTGTGCAGAACAAGTTTGGCAGATGGGAAATTTGGTGACGGCACC
Organism: Semotilus atromaculatus; assembly: GCA_031834385.1. Taxonomy (NCBI): domain Eukaryota; kingdom Metazoa; phylum Chordata; class Actinopteri; order Cypriniformes; family Leuciscidae; genus Semotilus; species Semotilus atromaculatus. The sequence goes on along the minus strand of JAULUF010000042.1, from coordinate 17,756,065 downwards.
AAATTTTGACTAAGCTGGCTGCCGGGATGGAGCAGGCAAGAAATAATCCAAGACAACTTGTAAGGGGCCTTTCTTATGTCCGGGGAGAGCGTGGTTACTGAGATGAGGAGTAAATGAGTCCTGGCCTCTGCAAATGACTGGGAGATGCGGGCAGACCGTAAGAAGCAGCTCAAATTCCCAGAGGAAATAATCCACACTAGCCTAAAGCCTTAGACCTGACATTGTGCTCTGGTCGAAGAGTACCAAGAAGGTAGTACTTGTCGAACAGTACAGTACCCTGGGAAGAAAGAATGGAGGTAGCACACAAGTAGCACCTGAAGAATATCAGGCATTGATTCTCGAGTGCCAACAGGAAGGATGGAAGGCATCCTGTCAGCGGAGGTTGGCTGCAGGGGTTTCACAGGGCAGTTCCTCTGGGGGACCCTTGGATTGCTTGGGATTGACGGCCAGGCCAGGAAGCAGCTGGTAGCAAACATCACCAAAACAGACAGAGCTAGCATCCCGGTGGATATAGATACAATGAAATGAGCGGTGGCAGAACCAACCTAGAAGGGCCAAGAACATCTTGAGTTTGGAGGTGGAGAGCGGGGGTGGGACTAGGATGCTGGTTCCACCAGAGCCCCCCCAAGATCTCATGGTCTTAAAATGGTGAAACATCAAGAAAGGGGTGTGCCCATTTGATAACCCGCAGAAGCCCTAAACTCAACCAAGTTGGAGGACGGTGTCTTGAGAGAGGATGGGGATAGCGATGTCACTGGTTAACAAATAGTGCAAGGGGAGTACCTATAAAAGTGAGCCGATTGCGATAAACGCTATCATATTTAGCATATTCTGTTTATTCACATATCGACTGATCTGGTTCTCAAATTCACTTACTGACTTGATGGTCTGATAGCGTTGATTACAATTCCACTAGAGGGGAAGATTATCAGTGAACTTAAAGTGCCACAGTTATGCTATTTTAAAGGTTCCTAAATTTGTTTTGGAGGTCTCCTAAAACAGGTTTACATGCATCCAAGATAAATCTTTTTTAATTAAATTTTCTCATAATATACATTGCAGTATCACCTCTTTTCCATCTGTAACGGCTGGATAAAGGATTCAGTCTCTCTAAGACTCCATTCTGAGAGCCTACTCTGCTCTGATTGGTCAGATAGCCTAGTCTGTTGTGATTGGTTTACTCTGCTCTGATTGGTCAGATAGCCTAGTCTGTTATTATTGGTCTACCACTTACAGTGTGCGTTGGAAATGAAATTCCCATTCCCATATCTGAATCTCAGCTCTGGAGGCTTCCTTAGCACAGTGATAGAAACAGTAACGATGTTGTCGATTTTACGGTATCAATTCCGGCCGGCGTTGTAATCCTTTGGAACTGCATGCAAAATAGATTTGCTTTCGTAACGAAGAAAACAGCGTCTTCTCAAAATGTCAACAACACTAACCAAACTCTTCCAGGCCTCAGCTACAGCTAGTGTTTGAGGGCGGGTCAAAGTAGACGTTCACGGGCAGCCAATGAAGACCATAGGGTGGCATTATGCAAACAAGCCAAACCTCGGCTCGCAAACAAACCTCAAGATGTTTATTATAGATCAAGTAAGACAGAAACTCACCTGTTCACCGCTCATTTTACTCAGCTGTAGGCTAGGCAAGCGTGTTTGTTCAAAGGTTACATGCAATTTGTAGGATAGTTTGTATTTATTCGTGAAATATTATCAAGGCTCATTTTTTTATATTTGTAAAACACAATATTTGTTACTCCACTGCGTTTTCACTCGAATTGACCTTTGTATTTGAACATTGCTTTGTTTGTTTGCGAGTCTAGTTTTTCTTTGCAAAGCAGATCTTTGTTTAATTATGACACATAATTCGCTCCATACTCCTGTTCCTATTTAATCACCAGATTTTCTGTTCCATGATATAAAATAATAAGTGCCTGAAACAACATGAGGATTACTAAATTAAACTCTTTTTGTTTGGGGGTTAACGATTCCTTTAAACTATCATTGTAAATGATATTCTCATTTGCATGTCCTGTTATTTAAGAAGCATGATTTATGCACTGAGTTCTCATTTAGTAAGAAAATATTTCCTTCTTTTATTGGTCTTTTTTATATCAACTAAACAGAATGCAATCTGATGGTGGAGAGACCGGTATGGCAGGAAGGCTATACTGTAAATTGGTGGCGATTCCAGTGAACGCAAGAGGACACTGTGAGCCAAACCCAGAAGTGGTTTCACTGTGGTGGCACCATGTGCTTGAACCATCCCGGGTTTATAAGTAATTCATATTTTCCAAATGGAATGTATAAGTGGGTCTGATTTTGCTCAAAGCATGGCCAAGAATCCAAACTACAGAAAATCTTACATTAAAAGTCACTTCATATTCATACCACCTCAAAGATATATCAGAGTGATGTTTATTCCTGCAGGCAGTACAACTGCAAGTCTGTATTAGCTGAGTATGATGACACTTCAAATGTTGTAAATGTGTAGTTTAGAGGTGTACATTGTGTTTATCCTAAAAATGGCATATTAAAAGGATGCTTGCACCCAAATAGATAACCAATGCTTTTACATAAAAAAAAAAAACCAGTTATGTTGTACAGGTGAATGTAAAATTACAGAAAGAATGATAATTTTTTAAAGAAAATATGAATAAATGTGGAATGTATGAAATGTCTCAATATACTAAATGCACAAGTGTCTGTCTCAGTTTTATAATGGAGCGGCCACTAGCCACTCCCTCTCCTCCTTCACACCCAATGTAATCTGCAGCGTTTGGAGTATCCTGTATTTTGATATGTAATATTATAACCAGCTATGGTTAAATATAGCTGAATTTGTCTCCAGTCTTGGCAATCAAAGCAAAGAACTACTAGCAACACATGTGATAGAGTACTAGTGGTAGTATTTACTCTAAGTGTTTCATTGACAAGTTTTCAGTGTAGGCTACTTCAATATATGGGTGATTATAATAATACTAATCAGTGTGTCACCGCTACCATCAATCTTAGTTGATGTTTTTCCAATATGTACTGGTGGTCCATCTCACTACTGTTGCCATCTAAGTCTGTTTTTATTGAAGTGTACTTTGCGGATACAGTTCCACTTCTCTCAGTACCTCATTGCCAGCCATGTCATGACACTGCAAAACTGGACAGCCGTGAGAATGTGGCAAGATTCTGATGAACATGTGTGGACTCTTAAACACAGCTGGCTCACTCCATCAAAGGACACACCCAATATGGCACAGTCCCTAAAATAATAATACATTTTTTTTTTAAAACTACAAAAATTATTAAAATATGGAATATTTTATGTGCTGCTTTGAACTACAATATTTCCAGTGCTTTTAATTAAACCACTTTTACTTAAATTGTATCAATTCAAACGAAGCTGATGGGTTATAAAATAATCATTTAATTTCCATAATAATAATAGTACATAATTCCTAAGTCATACATAACATTCAAAAAGCTTATTAGTCTAACAATCCTGTTTAAGTTAGTCAAAACATCTCCTTTTACGTAGTTCTATCTATGGACAAGTTGTAGGTTTCTACACTACACTACGCGGACAAATATGTATAAATTATATCAAAGTTTGAAATACACAAAACAGAAAAACGCGTTACATGAGTTTTAAAAGGGGGAAAAAACTGGTAGGCTACAACACTCCCAGACCAGTCGCACTGGGTTAACTATACAGAGCTCGAACAGCAGCAGGCGGAAGAGGTGTGCTTAACAGTTAACCTTTTTGTGAGGCAATGTGAAAATGGCGTTATGAAAAGAAACAGTCGCGGGCTACGGGCAAATAAAGTTTTCAGAGGTAAGTTAGTTAAATGATAAGGGTTACCACAGTACGAGATGAAACGGTGATAGACTGCGGTCGTTGATGTAGGCGAGACCTGCACGCAAGAACAGGAACAACAAAGTAAAAAAAGACGACCAAAGAAACAACATCTCAGTCTTTTACGTCCTTTGTAACTTACTCATAGGTTCCTCAACTGTAGGATCGGCTATGTAACTGCAGACTGATTATACTAGCTAAACAAACATAGAGGATTGCCAAAACAATATTGTAAACAGCGGTCAAAGGTTAACGTTAGTTATGTTCTTTAATCGCGTGTAACGTTGATGCATTGTTTGTGAATAGTTGTGGGATTTATCAAACGACTTTCAGTGCAGACTTGTTTTAATGGATTTTAAACCCATGTTGAATTATTTATTGTATAAATACAACGGTATTTTTTGGCTGCAGCGGCTGTTGTTGCTGTTCGACTGACTCGTGTGGCGCAAACTGTCCTTTGGCGCCTTGTAACTTAACTTACTTTTAGCTAGACGTCAATTTTAAGCAAAATGCTTCTGTTTGTGACATCATTTTGTCGTATGTGGCATGTCAATCTTTCATAAATAATAACAGTAACATTACCTTTCAGTTGGGGGGTGACTATAAATTTGTTTTATCCATTGGGAATTGATTGGATCGTTGCTATTGCTGTGATGTCATGTGAGTGACAGGTCGTCCCGCCCTCGCGCCAGTAAACATGTCATCAGAGATGAGATGTGGCTAAAAGGGAGTTATTTTGATTAAAGATTATGAGGGCACATGAATTTAAACGGTGGGTTTCACGGATGGTCCCTTTAACACATTCTGTTGACTATAAGTAACGTTGCTCCTACATGTCTACTAACTCTCATTAGAGTGTTAGTTGAGTATTAATAGACTGATAGGGTTAGGGTTAAATTAAGTTGACATATAGTTGCAAAATTACTTATTGTCAGCAGAGTGTCTGTTGGAGGACCATCACAATAAAGTATATGCAGATATTAAGCAGACAGTCTACTAATACTCCAATGAGAGTTAGTTGACATATAGTTGCAAAGTTACTTATAGTCAATAGAACGTTCAAAAGGGACCATCAAAATAAAGTGTTACCAAAAGTTGTCGACTTAACATCAGGTACTAATTGCAAGTATTGAATTGGAAATCAAACACGATGTGCACAGATAAATAAAATAATGTATAATAAATACTGCAATATTCCATAAAAGCATTGTCAATTTTGATATCATGGTAACTGACTTTAACACGCATGAAAATAAGCAGCATCATGGGCAACACCAGCAGTGAGAGAAGCGGAGCGGAGAAGACGAACAGACGAGAGAGCCGTGGTGGTAAAGATGGAGCTCGACCCAAAATCCTGATGGACAGCGCGGAGGACGGAGACCTCTTCCAAGCAGATGATGCCAAGGTGGTGTGTTTACAGTAAACATTAATTGTAAAAACATGTTCCTTAACTCATTTATTACTGCTCGACCTCTATTTGCTGTAGACACCTCATCAGTCTTTCTCTCTGTCTTTCTAGGAGTTTCTAGCTTGGCAACAAGATCAGGAATCAGATATTAAAGACCCATCAGAGGAAAGGCCCACTGTGTTCCGCTGGAGCGGTCCAGGGAAAGAGATCTACTTGTCTGGCTCCTTCAACAACTGGGCCAGCAAAATTCCCTTGACTAAGAGGTGAGTGCTGACAGACCATTAGATCATTAGTGTGAGAGGTATCTACATCATCCTAAAAATCATAGAGCTGAATGTTCTTCGAGGTGCTTTAAGCCAGCTGGACCTCAGTAGTAGGTCTGTTCGGATAGACTCGCAGAGAGCAGGGGGGAATTAAAAGATAAATGCAATTATTAAAATGAATTTAAAGGAATGTCGGATGTTCAATACAAGTTAAGATCAACTGACAGCACTTGTGGAACAATGTTGATTTGCACAAAATGTATGTCCTTCCTTTTCTTTAAAAGAAAAGAAAGAAGCAAAAATGTACAGTCATTTACAGTGTGGAATTAAATGCAATTCTAAATAAACTTTAAAATACTCACTGTTTCAAAAGTATGTAAAATGTGTAATTTTGGTCTCTTTTTGTCAGTTAAAACTGGCAATGTAACTTAAAGACAGGACTTGCTGTTCTTTTACATGTTTAACACTAGGGGTCAATGTGTGCTTACAAGCTACTTTACAAACAACAACAACAACACTACCGTCATCATAAATGGGAAAAGAAAAGAAACTTCCAGTTGCTTTGTCTTATTGTTTTGTTCTCTTTCTCTTTTAACAGTCAGAATAATTTTGTGGCAATACTTGACCTGCCTGAAGGAGAACACCAGTATAAGTTTTATGTGGATGGACACTGGATATTAGACCCCAAAGAGGTGAGAATCTGATAATCCTCATTTACAACAACAACATCGTTCAGACTGTCAGTCAAAGTCCAATTTTTGTGCTTATCCGATTAAAATCCGATCAGATTTAGCAAGTGTGAAAGACAAAAATCGATATATATTTTTACAAATCCGTTTCGAGCTAAATTTCATATGTAGTTTGAAATCCTATTCAAATCCCATTTCTGCAAATCCGTTTAAGTCTGACCGGGCTGGGGTGCGTTTCCCAAAGTTTCGGCGTTACCAATAGAGTTCAATAGAACTTGCCACCGTAGCTGGTTAACGATGCTTTAGGGAAACGCCCCTCAGATCGGATTTCGCCTGCTCTGTGACTTTCTCACGCCACGGTAAACGCAACCGTCAGACGTTGTTATAGGAAACCTGTTGAAAGTCGCGGCATAAACAAGGTTGTTACACTTTGTCGTGTTGTAAATAAGTCAACATCTGTATTGCAAGACCCTCCATGTTGCGGTTGTTAATGTTTTTGGCGTATACTTACCAACGCAATGTCATTGCTATAGAAACCATTGCAGATATTCCGGAAATCAAAAGAGCGGCACAGACACACAAATCGGATCTGAACTGTTGCGATGCACAATCTGGACAGTCAATCATTTTAGATCAGACACGCAAATAACCGGATTTGGACCGACAGTGTGAGTGTAGCTAACATGTTTTGAAACCTATTCTTTCATTAAGTTTAATTATGATCTTTTTTTTTTTCTAGGCTGTTGTGACTAATAAGTCAGGTGTGGTGAATAATGTCATTAAAGTGAGGAAAACAGACTTTGAGGTTTTCGACGCACTGAAGACAGACTCCGAGAAATGTGCCGACATGTCAGGTAACTCTTCATCAATATAAACCCCTTCACTGTTACACATATAACACATGCTGCAGGTTCTGATCTTAAAACGTCTTCTGCCAGACTTATCCAGCTCCCCACCCGGCCCGTACCATCAGGATCCCTACGCATCCAAATCAGAAGACCGACTGCGCTCTCCACCCATTCTCCCTCCTCACCTGCTGCAGGTGCTCCTCAACAAAGAAACTGGAGTCTCTGTAAGTACTGCTCTGCAATGCCCTGAACCCAGATGTGATCGCCCCATATGTAATGACAGAAGCTGCTACACCCAATTGTCTGGGTAAATGGTTTTCATCCCACTTTATGTCCACTCCCGCAGAATTTCTCTTCTGTTAACCGGCCCGTATTTTTTTCCCAGCTGTCACAAAGCCACAATAACAGTTACTGTTAACTGCAACTAATCATTTTCAGTCACTAATCATCAGTAATTATCATCATAAAAAAAATCAGTAATTGAAATTAATCTGAAATAAAATATTAGATTTAAAAAAGCAAAGAAAGAAAAACTAACTAAAGTAAAATTGCTAAAACAGAAAATTAAAGCTATACAGAAATATTTATAAAAAATAAAACTAATACAAATGACACAAGTCCATTACAAAATGACTAAAACTTGAACTATTAAAATGAAAACTAAAAATATAAAAATAAACGTGATTCATAAATACTTTAATAGTATATAAAAGAAATAGAAAATCAGCAATGGTATATATTATTTAGGTAACAGTTTCCAATAGGGTTCCATTAGTTATTGTTAGATAATGCATTAACTAATAGTAAAGGTGGGGTATGTGATTCTCTTTTTTGTCCATTTTTTCAAAATCACTTGAAATCCTATTCATAACCCACTTACAGCCACTGAGTTAGAAGCACTGACATGAAAATTAAGCAATTTAATAATCTGTGGAACGGGCAGGACTCAAAACTCCAGCCAATCATTTCCAAGACCACCTAGAATCATTGGACAGTAAGTCCGTCAATCAAACGGTCGTACCATACCCCCCATCCCCCTCACGCGAATCAGGGCCAGCGTTGGAGGAAAGAAGGTATAGGACCATTTGAGTTGTGTATTTTCAAAATCTGCCGGCCGTTTTGCAAATCACATACCCCACCTTTAACTAACAATAAAAAATTACAGTCTTTTTAAAATCTTTGTTAACTTTAGTTAATATAAATAAAGCTGTTCAATGTTAGTTCATGTGAGCTCAGCTCCATTAAATAATAATAAAATTTAGATTTCAATAATGCTTTAGTAAATGCTGGAATTAACATTGAATAAGATTAATTAGAAGTATTTTTCATGTTTCATATATTTTTTTTATTTCATGTTAACTAATATTAAAGTCCCCCTGTGGTGAAAATCAAGCTTTTAATGTTATTATGTCTGTGGTGTTTTTAATTTGCTTTAAGACAAACCATGTGCATATTCATAAGTCAACACCATTGCGAAGTATTTTCTTCTTAAAACTAAAACATTACTAATTTTGCCATTGAGATATATATAAATATTAGGGCTGTCAGTTAAACGCGTTATTAACGGCATTAACGCAAACCCATTTTAACGCGATAAATTTTTTTAACGCAAGATTAGCGGTCTTTTTGGCCTAGCAAACTTTGTAGTTTTTTCCCATGCTTTTGCAACAGGACGCAGCATGCGCGGCGCTGCGCTATGAAACCCATTCATTTAATTTCATTTCACAAAATTAAAAATAGTTCAAATTAACATACTTTTGCAGCTGTGACGATTACCAGCGCGGCATGCAAAAAGTTTTGAAAACTGGCGTAGCGCCGCGCATTCCGCGTCCTGTGTGAAAGCACTGGATCTAGTTAGACCGGAAACCACACACTTGTTTGGGCTTGCGAGCCGGCCAAATAATAGGTTAGGTTAATGTTACGTTTTGAGTGGATGACGAGCGCGAGACGCCGAAATGGATGCCAATAAGATTCTGAATTGAAAGTTTACTTTTAAAAAGTTGCCAAATGGTCCCATTGACAAGACCAAAGTGATCTGTGTGTTTTGTCGTTGTGAACTAAGCTATCATCATCGCAGCACGTCCAGTCTGAAATACCACTTGATGGCTAAACACACACACATCTGATGCGCATTCTCCGCCCCCTCGTCAATATCAGGACCTCGTCACAGTATTTATTTCACGCTTTTATTGATGGACAGTGTTACATAGTGTGAGAGATTATTTGCTCCAAGTGAGAATGTTTTAGTGTGAAATTTAACAGTATTGTCAATGTTGTTTTCAATAATAAAAAAACCATTTGCACAAAGCAAGCCGATCCACTTTTCCATGTTGATAAGAGCATTAAAAGGAGACAAAATTATGGGACAAAAAGAAATCAAGAGACATTTAGAATAGATAAAAATGTGTGATTAATCGCAAGTTAACTATGACATTAATGCGATTAATCGCGATTAAATATTTTAATCGTTTGACAGTACTAATATATATATATATATATATATATATACATATCTCAATGGCAAAAACAGTATATATAACATTAAACTATTACTATTACTTAAACACGGCTATTTAAACATGGATATTAAAGTTTTCTAACGCACACAAAAACATGGATGGAAACCCAGCAAGTGACTTGAGAGGAGGCGTATTCTTTGTAAATACAGTGTTGCAGTTAAAGCAGTTTCTTTTTGGGCTTAAAGAGATAAGAAAAGATAAAGAGCCTCTGGTTGGAAAATGCTGAGTGTGGGCAGTTTTAGAAAGCAGTGACTTTCCCTAACATGTTCCTATGTCTGCTTTGAACAGTGTGACCCAACCCTGCTGCCTGAACCAAACCATGTGATGCTCAACCACCTGTACGCACTTTCCATCAAGGTTCGGTAACAAACTACACACACTTTAAGAAGATGCTCACAGAAGGAAATTATCTAATAATGTCCACACCCAAAAATGAATATTTTGTCAGTTAATCACCCTCATTTCGCTCAAATAATGTATGTTTTTCATCAATGGAATGATAGTCCTGCTGGTTTGTATACAATGAAAGGCTGACTGGCTCCAAAAATGACAAAAGCATCTTTCCCTTAATAGACTTGTGTACTATATATGTCTGAAGATAAAGATGAGGGTGAATAATTGATAAGTATTTGAAAATTATGTCATCATTTGCTCTCCCTCAAGTTGTTCCTAACCTGAATGAGTTTCTGTCTTCTGTTGAACACAAAAGAAGATATTTTAAAGAATGTTGGTAATCTAACAGTTGACTGTAGCCATTGACTTCCATAGTAGGAAATAAAAATACTGTGGAAGTCTATGGCTACTGTCAACTGTTTGATTACCAGCATTGTTTAAAATAACTTTTTTGTGTTTTACAGAAGAAAAAAAAAACTCATACAGGTTTGGAACAACATGAGGCCGAGAAAATGATGACAGAATTTTTAGGTGAACTATCCCTTTAAGCATTTCTAGTCCAATTCTAAGGAAAAAAAGACTTGAGTGAGTTTATATCTCACAATTCTGACTTTAACACGCAATTGCAACTTTGTAACTCGCAATTGGGAGATTTTTAATTATTTTAAGATGCTCGCAATTGCGAGAAACAAAACTCACAATTCTGACTTCTTTTTTTTATCTGAGTTGCGTTTACATCTCGCAATTCTGACTTTTATAACACGCAATTGGCAGAATAAAGTCAGAAAACTCACAATTGTAAGTTTATATACCGCAATTCTGACTTTATAGATGTAATCTCGCAATTGTGAGATAAAAAGTCGCAGTTATTTTTTAAAATGTTTTATTCTGTGGCGGAAACAAGCTTCCATATAAAGCTGTTTGAAACAATCTGTATTGTATAAAGTGCTATATAAATAATAGGGACTTGACATGTAAATGTGTTTGCTTTCCACACACAGGATGGTGTAATGGTCCTTAGTGCGACACATCGCTACAAAAAGAAGTATGTGACCACACTGCTGTACAAGCCAATCTGATCTCAATCCATCCGTGGGACCAACACTATTCTCTCTGCCTGTATCATTTTACCCATCAAAGAAAGGGACCATAACCAACAAACATTGCAAAACTGTGTCTGTATGAGTTTATATCTGTTTCTGAATGTCATCTACTGATCCATAAACCAATATCTAGTGTTTCTGTTGTATAATTGTTTTGTGTGTGGCTTTTCAGTTTTTGACTCTAAATACTGCTAGATTATTCGAAGGACATCTGTGATGATGATCATCTTTGAGATCTTGATTCCAGGGATGTCACTAAAAGGTTTTTTGATATTTAATATGATCATTCCCATCACGTTGCTTAAGAAATATAAAATAGTTGTTGATGAATGGAGCGTTGTGCTAATAAAATGACAATTAAACAATACAAAATTATTGCACACTAAGACATTATTTGTGTATCATTTAATTACATGGAACAATCACACCCTGAACATTGAAATTGTTATGAACTGCTCCGAGACATGAGGGTTGAGGATCCAAATGCAGTTTATTAAAGTAAATCAATCAGAATCTAGGCAAAGGTCATACACAGGCAGGCAATCCAAACGGTGAAGCAGGAAAGGGAAAACCAAGACACGGACAGAGATCAAGACCCAGGAACAATGACAACAAAGGAAATGCAGTGGCATAACGTACAAGACTTCGCAGGGAATGATGAGGTGAACCAGGCTTATATGGGGTGAACTAAACAATATAATGAGACGGGTGAATGTGATAATAAGGGATGATGAGTCCGGGCAGTGAATTATGGGAAATGTAGTTGTAAGGGAATAATGATTGTCTGATGTGGAGTGCCCTCAAGGTGGTTCTCAAGGGCACTCCAGCTGGTGACCTTTACAGAAATCAGTGTTGGATCAGCTTTGTTTTTTGACATATTGGGCTTTAATATGAGAATTACGTATGGTCTATATAAGGTGAAGGGGGTGGATTGTAATCCACTGCTGCTTCAATGTATATATAATGAGTGATTATAATCAAGGTATTAGTCAATATGTTTCCTTCTAATATCAAATGAGTTGAATGAATTCAATGAATGAGTTCAATGAACAATAACATTATTGTTATTTGGTCAAAAAAACTTTTGTGTGCTGACGTACTCTAGCGTTTTATAACTTTTTCCAGGGCTTTATGAAATTCTCATACTTTTTCCAGAAAAAATTATTATTGTACCAGCTGTACAAATTGCCAACACATGCTCATGTTCCCAGAGAACAAAAACACACACACACACAGAGACACACATTACATACACAAGCGTAAATCAACAAAATCAACTTGCACAAAGCTGTAAAGATCTCAAAAACAAACTGTATGTGCATGCTTTTGTGTGTGTGTGTGTGAATGCACATACTGTATATTAACATATCGCACAATATTCACAAAGTTGGCTTATCAGTGAGCTCCGCCTGTCAAGGTTATAATAAGATCTATAAATAATCAGCAAAAAAGACCTGTTCATATGGTCTTCACCATGCACACCTTTCTGTCTCTCGTGGTCCTTAGTGTGAGTCTGCCCGCCTGTGAGTATACTTAAAATGTGATTGACTATTCAACTACTGTACATGAGCTTATTATTTGAATCATTTCTCTTATGCAAAGCAAATATTTAATAAAGATATACGATAAATAGATTTTTAAATTATTTGAAAAATAGAATTTACTACTTAGTCAGTCAAATAACTGCACTATAGTCTGTCAAAATAATTACACCTCTTCAAAAAAGGTTCAAAAAAGTGATGACAACATATATTTTTTTACATTGCTTTGACTCATCAAAATAAGTTAAGAAGTTAAACAAGATTCAATTTAAGTTGAAATTACTTAAACATCCAAAGTGATTGTACTTAAAAATTAAGGTAGCAACTTTTTTTTTTTAAAGTGAATAAAGAGTGGTGTCACTAAGGTAGAATGTATAGCCTACTGACTGAAAACAAGATAGACAAGAGAGTGGTTATGAAATGTATTTCTAAAAACGAATTATTTAAAAATACTTAAGAATGTAACTGGTTAAGAAACTAAATAGTTAAATTGATTGTTCCATTTGACCATCTGACACTCCCTCTACAAGTTCACCAGGAGACAGATTGCGGGATGTGAAGCAGAAACAAACCATATAAAATTGCTATACACCTTTTATAAACATTTTGTAAAGCAGTATATAATGAACTGCCTGGTATATAAAGGATATTATTAAATTTATGATGATGATAAATGTATGCTTTGTGGTGCTTCTATTGAATGCTTTTGTAGGCTATATGAATGAATGGTGGTCAGATCAGGTAAAAATATCCTCATATGGATAGTTTCCCAAAAAATTGCATTTGCTCTCCCTCATGTCATTCCAAACCTGTATAACATTCTTTCTTCTGTGGAACACAAAAAGTTGTTGAATCTTTTAAGGAATACCCTGGCCTTTATTTTCCATTCAATGACATTTAATGAGAACTGGGGCTGCCAAGCTCGAAAAATAATGCAAAAGAACTAACTATAGGCCTATCATAAAAATGCACGTTTCATATGATTTTCGTGCTATATTCCACATCTTCTGACGCCATATGATAGCTTTGTGTGAAAAGACAAAGTAAAATGATGGATGATAATGATTAAGCAACGCAGTCTGTTGTTTACATATTATTTTGATGCTAATCACTATGAAGCACTGATAAACTATCATTGTTTAACAGCGCTGGCGACTGTAGACTACCGTGCGCTGTGGCAGTTCAGGTCCATGATCCTCTGTGCCATCCCCGACAGCTGGCCTGCACTGGACTACGCAGACTACGGGTGCTACTGCGGCAAAGGAGGCTCGGGCAACCCGGTGGATGACCTGGACAGGTCAGATTAAAACGAGACAGTTTTGTCTGTCACACTTCGGCCTGCTCAGACTGAAAAGTTTAATGAACAGTTTAATAACTACAAATACCGAAAGATGCACGTTGCACAAATTAAAGTCAGCGTGAAACCGAGGTTGCGATAATCTTTTCACTAGCCTAATTTGCTACACTCTGAAACGGTTTCTCGAACAAGTAATAATGTAGGGCGGGATTTTGTCCATCGGGAATTGATAGGATGATTTTGTTTTGCTATTGCTGTGATGTCATATGAGTGACAGGTTCCCTGTGCCACTCTTATCAGTAAACACAATCAGAGCTGCAAGAGGGAGGGGAAGTTATTTTAGTCAAAGATTATGCACATGAATAAAAAAACAACAACAAATAAGCACGAATAAATCATTTATAATAAATACTGCAATAGCCTATTCCATACAAAAACAAGAAATGTTAATCTTGATTTCAGGTTGATTTTATTTTTGCAGGCAGTAAAAAAAAAAAAAAAATCACACTGTAAAAAAAAAAAAAAAAAGAAGTGGAGAAAACTTACAAGTTTAAGGCAACCAGCCGCAGGACATTTTTGAGTTCTCTCAACTTAGGGTCATTAGTTGTACAAACTTTTTCATGTTAAAAAGTTGAATAAACTTTAAAAACAGAATTTGTCAAACAAAATGTAAGTTGGATTTTTTACAGTGCAGTGCAGTGCTAATTCTGTTGAGAGCATTTGATGACAAGAATGTATTACAGTTAAGCAATTTAAACATTACCTTCTAAAGGAGCTTTTCAGAAAGTTTGCATTGGTATACTTATCAACTTGGCTCATGAATATTAATTAGGTGATGTATTGTTAAAAAATAAAATAAAAATCACAGCAGGAAAGTAGCAAATCTCTTAAAATACAATTATTAATCAAAAAGGAAGGGTGACTAACTTTATAAACATACACACTGCATTCTCTATTCCTCTCTAGGTGCTGTCAGGTGCATGATCAGTGCTATTCGGACTCATGGCAGCATGATGACTGCTGGGGTATCTTAGACAACCCTTATACTGAAGTATATTCATTCTCATGCGACAAACCGGCGAAGAAAATCAGCTGCAATGGTAAGCTAACAAAAATATGTTATAAAAGAACATTTTGTCAATGTTCCCATTATGTTATGAAAACGCTATTTCTAGATGTTCTCAGTTTTTGGTTATGCGAATGTTAAAATTCCATTTTACAAACATTACTTTTGAATGTTCTCTGAACATTATGAGACAAATAGTAACATTTAAAAAATGTTAGATACTAAAATGTTTCATGAACGATGTAGATAATGTTTTCTTTTTTTATATAAAAGACCAGATAGATTTGAACGTTACTGGAAGAATGTTTGTTCATAACTCTGAGAAAACCTTGCCAGAATGTTAGGGAAGTTCTGAATGTTTCCAGTAGCTGTAGGACTCAGTAGGACAAACTGAACTAAATAATTCTATCTGAAAGCTCTGTTAGTAACTGAGACCTGAAATGAACTGGACTGCTGTTTGTTTGTCTCTTGCAGCTGACAAGAATCGTCCCTGTGAGATGTTCATCTGTGAATGCGACAGAAAAGCAGCCGAATGCTTTGCACAAGCGGGTTACAACCCAGATTATAACAACTATCCTAGTAAAAACTGCAAATGACCTGTCCTTAAAGTCTCATTAAACATAGGAATGGTATATCATATAACAGTTTATTTTGTGTTCATGCTAATTGATATTTGATTCATACAGCAGAGAAATTTTTTAATGGTATGTGAATATTCATGCAATTAATAATATTTACTTAATATTTTTGTCTGTTTTCCAGTAAAAATGCCCAAGTTAGATATGAAGTGTTATATATTAAGAATTGTTTTCAGAGGATATGTTCATAAGAATTAAATTTATTTCCCTTCCCGTTGGCAGTTATTCTTGTTTTATGAGATTTATGCCTAAAACAAACTAAAAACAATTTGCCAATGGGGGATGAAAAACAAAACTTACTAATTACTTCTCAATTAAGAAAAGTATTTTTGCAAATAGGTCATAATATGACCTATAGTTAATTAAATAAAACATACTCCAAAAACAAACAAAATATTGTTTGGTTATAATCCTGCATTGATACTAGTGGGCTGTCGCATCCATTTTTAAAATAATAATATTTAACATTAGTATACACTGAAAAATAATTGTCTTCAGTCTTTCAAATAAAAACACCTTAACATCCTTAAATTCACTCGAGAAGCTACATTTCCTTAGATATTAATAGTATAATAATAGACAAGTTCATAGAGAACTTATCTTAAAGTGATGTTTATTAATCTTACCCCATTGGTAATTTTTTAAGCACAAATCTAACAAAAATGGTCTAACGTTTCTAAAATTAAGAAAATAAATTAAACTATTTGCAGAAAACTTCAATTCAACTTTTAATTCAAGATGTATCTTCGCATAAGTCTATTATCTACAATCCTGCACCGCCGATAAGGATGTTAAAATATTTTTACTGGAAAAGAGGCAAAAATGTTGCTAAAGGAACTGAAGAAAGGTTCTCTTAAGACCTTTTGCTGTGTTTGAGGTTAGTTATTTATCCGTGGCTCTTGGGTTTGCCCTCACAGAAGTAAGGAAAAGAGAGCGTACAGTCCGCATCATTCCACAGCCTCCGTCTCTCCACAGTTTTTCGAGCGTGGAGCTGCCCACAGTCCTCACCATTCAAAGGAACATCCCAGTCATCTGGTTGACCTTCATCCCAGTGGCTGAAATCAAGAGTTAGATTAAAGTGCAACTATGCTATTTTAAAGGTTCCTAATTTTGTTTTGGAGGTCTCCTACAACAGGTTTACATGCATTCAAAGTAAAAAAACAAACGAAAAAAAAACACTTTAATATTCTCATAATATACATTGCAGCATCGCCTCTTTACTGTCTTAAGTACTTACCCAATATAATTACTTAACTATATGGGTTAAGGTAGGTTTAGGGGTAGGTTCAGGGTTAGTACCTAGTTTTTGCCCTGTATGTACATAGTGTACACGTGGAACAGGATTTGTTATAAATCTACATAAGTTTGTGCAGGACACAAGCTTGGAATTACTGAGGACTCATTTCAAGCCATTCAATTGGTTCTTTCTTTTGGGAGACAAGAACTCCATTTGTTGGTCACACTTTAGTTTAGGGTCCATTTCTCACCATTAACTATTAAATATGACTTTTGCATCAGTGAACTTCCTACTTACTGCTATAGTAAGGTAGTTCTTAAGTTTAGGTATTGGGTAGGATTAAAGTATGTAGAATATGGTCATGCAGAATAAGGCATTCACATGTGCATTATAAGTACTAATAAACAAACAATATCCTAGTAATATGCATGCTAATAAGCAACTAGTTTATAGAGAAAATTGGACCCTAAACTAAAGTGCTACCAAAAAAGCATTAGTGCATTAGTGCATTTACACTTTTCCCCCATTGACCTTCTCTCATTATTTTATATTCATTCTTACTGTTCAGTAGAATTAAAGTCTGTTCCATCTACCCAGGACCATTTTTCCTCTTCTTTCTCAACAAGCCCAATCCAGTAGCTGTTAGACGACTTCACGATTGAAGATATGAAGTCCTGGTTTAAAAATAGAGCAAACTCATATTTAACCTCACATAAGACTCAAATAATTGTGATGCTGTGTGTGTTCTTGTCTTACAAGCTCTGCCAAGTCATTGACAACAACTAAGTGTGATCCTTTCTGGATACAGTTGTTCTCAGCAAGTTGCCAGTTCTTCTTTACTAAAGACTGAAAGTAGCATGAGTCTTTATAAGACACCCAGTCTTCCTGGCAGGGACCTGTACAGTTAAACATGAATATAATAAAAATAAATCAGAACTTAAATCAGGTTTCACTGCAAAGCCAAAAAGTAAAGAGCATTTTGCTAAAGAGTAAAAGTTCACATAGAAATCTGGGATTCATAATCTAATTTAACTCTGGAAATAACAGAATGTTTTAGTTATAACAACATAAAAAAAAGAAAGAATAATAATAGAAATAGGATTACTTTACTGCTCTGTTTGTAGGTCACTAATAAAAGTACATTTGTAACATTGACAGATATTCTTCCACTGAAGCACAAGCTGATGAGAAACCAAATACTAGGGATGCACAAAATATCGGCCATCATATCGGCATACGTGTTCATTTTTATATTATCGTTAAAATATATTTCAGCCGATAAATAATAGACTATTTCCTTCAGCTGAAACACTTCAGATGCGCACCGTTCAATATGATGGTTTTGAATTGCTTGAAATTTGATTGGAATCACTTTGAAAAGGAAAATATAGTTAAGTGCAACAAGTTAATTGTGTGCTTGAGACATTTCTTTTAATGGTGTGACTTTTGTTTTTGTAATCACACTCTCAAATACTGAGGCATTTATGTAAATTTTTCAATTAAACATTTTACTCAAATCGTTATGCTGCTGCTGATATATTATTATTAGTATTATTATTCAATTATATAAATGCAAAGTACAGATTCAAAGTATTCTCAATAGAGGTCTCTGACTTTTGGAGTCCACTGTCACGAGGAGCCTCACCTTGCTTCGGGATCTCATTCTCAGGCATCAAAAGCTCAGAGAAATGAGCATTTTCTGGGTGGAAAAAAAGTAATAAATTAATAATAAAAAGCAAATTAACATTACAGGCATTGTTAGTATATGCATAAACCTTTATTTTATTTTATAAAAAGACATAAAAATGGTTCTTTATTTACCAAATGGCAGAGTTACAGGGCCCTTTTTAATGGAGACATCGAGAGACTCCACAGCGAGTCTAACATCAGCGACCTCTTGGCTGACCTGAGAGACTTTTAAAAATCATAATAAAAAAAAATAATAAAAAAAAAAAAAAACATGCAGTGACATCCAATAGGTTTTGTTAAATTTGACAAACAAATTAGTGTGTTGAAGTAAAATGCTCACAACATACTTTTAATTCCTACAGCCAGTGTCAGTATAAACACATAGAGGACGAGGACGCCATATATTATGTACATCTTTCTGTTTTGTCTACCTGTAGGAAAGAATTAAAGCTATAACATAAAATATGAAACAAACACAGACTGAAAAACTACATTCTGAACAAATATATGTTCTAAGAATGTTTTTCTAACCCATTAAGTTATGAAAACGTTATTTCTGAATGTTCTCAGAACGTTAAAAACGTCCATTTTTAAATGTGTTTTTTTTTTTCTTGGTTATGTGAACGTTAAGGGAATGTTCTATTTTATAACTTTGCAAATATGATGGGAACGTTACGTTTAAATGTTCTCTGAGCCATAAACAAACAGTAAGTTAGCCTAAAGTCCAACTAAACAATTTAGAAGAACGATGTATAAATAACGTTTTTGTGCTAACGTTAAAGACCACTTTAAACATACATTCTATTGTTACTGGATGAATGTTTGTTCATAACTTTGAGAGAACCTTGCCAGAACGTTAGCCAAAGATCCGAGAAAGTTTCTTGTTAGCTGGGTTATCATGGAGTGTCAATATATTTATTTAGCAAATAAGGATTTACCATGGTATTTCACCCTCTTTTCTGGGTACTTGAAATGTGTTTTTCTTAATAAGTTGGCGAGATAGATTTGTTCTTAATTTTTAGTCAATATTTTCTACAAGGCACAATTTACAAACGTTCCTTTCAAAAACTGAAAAAAAACCCCATCTTTCTCACCTGATCCATGTATAAATTTCTGTCCAATGTTATTAATTTCTTCCTCAGGAGTGTTAAACCGGTCATATGACACAGATTCCATGTCTGAGGAATAAGGCAGGATGAAAGATGTATTTACAGCAAATAATTACAATTTAAATGAAATGTATTTCTCTTATTTAATGACTTTTGTCCCAACATATAAATATTAGCATAAGTAAAGAGACTGAATGTACTAAACACAAGAGTTTCAAGGTCGTGCAATGAAACGGTTGAATATTAACCTCTAGACTGACAAACTGAACTTCATCCATCACAAACATGGAGAAAAACAGAATGCATGAAAGGACTTCTGTATTTCAGAGAGTCAAAATACACAAAACCAAATAGAAAAGCCATCAAGCATAATCTTAAAAGACCATGAAAACTGCAAAAACATTCTCATTGCCGACAATTTAGGATTTTACCATGAAGGTCCATACATTGAAGACACTAATGTGCTTTTATGTGAACATACAAAATTAAAAAGAATAAAAAAGAACTGAGATGCAGTGAATCTTACTGTTTAAAGTGAATGTTCCTGTCGAATCTCCCTCCTCTGCTGCGGTCAGTGTCCTGATGGCTGTTCTCTGTCATCCTGTCCTTACGCAACAATTTCCGAGAGAGGAATTGACAGTCCTAACATCCTGTTGGACTTTCTGTTACATTTGCATGTTTGAAATATGACAAAATATTGAGTTAAGAAACTCGTCATATAAGAAATGTTCTTCCCTGACATAAATGTTCTGCTTTGAATATAGTTGGATGCGTACACTATACAGTTTAAAAGATTGGGGTCAGCAAGTTGTTGTTTTTTTATATTAAATTAATACTTTTATTCAGAAAGAATGTAATAAATTGATCAAAAGTGACAGTATCTTTACATTTATAATGTTACAAAATCTTTTGATCACTACAAAAATTTAAATAACCCATTAAACATGAAAGTATTATGCAATCATTATCCTTACATTGCTAGCTTCCGTTATTGTTAGCACAACACGCTAGTAACTCGCTAGCCTGTTAACGCGCCACCCGTGCGCTCAGATATTTATTTATTTATTTTCTCTCGCGCGCTGTTCATTGAGTTGAAGAAGATTTCAGAACTAGAGACACACATCCAAACTTTAATTGAGGATAGTAAGAGTACTAGACTTTTAGATACTATTTTGGATGCGCCTAGCATAGTGAACTCTTTACATGATTCGGTTCCGGCTGAAGTAGAACCCATGCAGCAGGGCAGATGGGTGACAGTGAGGGATCGCTCTAGTCGCGGATAAAAAAAAAACACTCTTCCGTTCCGATTACCATAACAAATCGATTTTTCCCACTCAGTGAAACATCCACTGAGAATTATGTTGATTGTGCCCTGGTAATTGGTGATTCGATCACACGGAACGTGAAAATAGAGACACCAGCCACTATAGTCACATGTTTGCCGGGAGCAAAGCGCCTGACATCAAAGCAAATTTAAAAGTGCTGGCTAATGCTAATAGTAAATTCTCTAAGATCATTATTCATGCCGGCACTAATGATGTTCAACTCCGCCAGTCGGAGATCACCAAAATTAAAGGGGTCCCGCCCCTGTCGTGATTGGTTGAAACACTGTTTGTTTTGGTTTTGAGTGGTGGTGTACCCATTTGTTTTGTGTGCAGATTTCAGAGCCTAGGCTGCCTACAGAGACGCGGTTTTTGGACGGCATGCTTATAGACATTTCTTCTTATATAGAAGCCTTTTTATGGAAGCTTCTTTCTGCCACAGAATAAAACATTTGAAAAGATAATTGCGACATTCTTTTCAAGTTTACATCTCACAATTCTGACTTTATTTCTCATTAAGTTATTTCTCATTTCAAATTTTAAATGAGACTTTATAACTCGCAATTGCAACTTTATATTTCGCAATTCTGATTTTATAACACGGAATTGAGACTTTAATTGAAAATTCAGAATTGTGAGATAAAAAGTTGCAATTACCTTTTACCTTTTTTAATTCTGAACAAGCTTCAATACTTTTTGGCATTAAGGGTCAAATCCCCCCAAAAAAGTAAAAACACCTTTTATTTCTATATTAAACAACACTGAACCTTTGAGTAGAAGATGGGCTTTGATTTATTGAAGTAGATTTTCCATTGTAACATCTTCACAAAATAAAATTCAGTTTATTCAGCTCACCACCAGAGGTCATCATCTGAATTCTACTCCTAGTTATGAACAATGACTTTCTTTGTCTTGTCTGTGTTGTTAGCTTGACTGTTGACTACAGTTGACTGTGATTTATGATTGCTTATTAAATCTCTACAAACAGACCTTAATCCTGTGTCTTTGTCAGATACACATTAAACATATATTTAAATAACAATTTTTCATAAATAGAAGAACTGGCGTCTCTATCATTGTTTTATTGTGTGAATATAAGTTTAAGTGGTATAATCATATTTAATAATATTCTAGGAAGCCTTTTGAACACTGGTTTAAAAGGTTGAATATAAATAAAATAATAATATTAATAATAACACCTACTGTATGTTTAATCAAATAGGCTCAGATGAAATTGTGCCAAAAATGTGTTACCTAATTGGATGTGTTCATATAACAGGACTTTACACTGGAATACTATAAAACATGTGGCTTATGCATAGCAAAAGTACATCCTATTTGCACCAGTCAGGCAAGTACAGTTTTACAAAAAAAGAGACCATGTACAATAACAGAAGGTGTGTCCAGAGCAGGACTTTAGGAACAGACTAATGCAGCTGGCACAAGGGCAAAGTTTCCTACCCCGTGCCTTTCTCTAGTTTGCGTTCACAAATGAAATGGCGTTCGCTGTAACAGTCAGCATCATGCAACAGCTTGCGACCCACTGTGTCAATCCCTTTTAAGTGGACGCAGGACTCCATACCACCATGAGCAGGTTGATTTTCATCCCAGAAACTGAAAAGAACACAAACCACAAAGAATTCGGAAAATTACATATTGATCTTGTTAACATAAAACACATGTTTCAAAAGTATGGAAGTCAATGCTCTCTTACTGTGTAGCTGAATGATAATCGTCTCCATTAACCCAGGACCATTTGCCCAATTTGTCCCTCTTGAGGCCTATCCAGTAGTCAGTCCATCTCAGGACAATTCTTGAAATGAACTCCTAAGAGCCAGCAATGTGCTTTAATTATACACCTATGATTAATAGCTATCCTTTTCAGAAATACACTACCATTCAAAAGTTGGTCGGTTTGATCATAAATACAGTAATATTGTAAAAAAATATATATAAAAAAAAAAGATTATATTTTAAAGGTACATTATGTAACATTTTTGTTTAAAAATGTGTTAAATGTATATAATGTTTCTAATAATAAGCAATCATAAATCACAGTCAACTGTAGTCAACAGTCAAGCTAACAACACAGACAAAACAAAGAAAGTCATTGTTCATAACTAGGAGTAGAATTCAGATGATGACCTCTGGTGGTGAGCTGAATAATAAGCGAGTAGCCTACATCATGAATCAATCTTCCAAAGTGTGTGTTTGTTTTATTCTGAATTTATTCATCACTACGTTATGCCTATAATAATAAGCGTTTATAATCTGACGTTTATAATTTTAGACCAGGCGAGGCGGCAACCGCTGCGGAGTATCCAACATTGTAAAAAAAAAAAATATATATATATTTTTTTTTTTTTTAAGTACAACTTGGATGTTTAAGTAATTTCAACATAAATTAATTAAACATAAAAAAGCTTATTTTTTTCGCAAAAAATTGGTTGAATCTTGAAAGTTGAAAATTGCTTGCTTTTTTTAATGAGTCAATGCAAAGTTATATACTGTCATAACTTATTGATCACATACATGTTTGCAGTGCCTGTGTGACTCGTCATAGACATAAACAGAGAGTTAACAGAAAGTATCTCCGGCTACAATGTTCTTTCACAGGACGCATGCAGTTTTGCCTCAAAAGTTAGATGTACCTTTAAAATAAATGTTTACTACTTTAATATATTTTAAAATGTAATTTATTCCTGTGATGCGAAGCTGAATTTTTCAGCTGAATTACTGAACTGATACAACTGAATTACTCCAGTCTTCAGTGTCACATGATACTTGTGTAAATAGATGCCAATCGTTCTAATATGCTGATTTGCTCCTTCAAGAAACATTTCTAATTATTATCAATATTGAAAACAATGCAGAAATTCTTTGTAATATTATACACATATTTACTGTCACATTTGATCAAAACAATTTCTTAAAAAAATAAAAAAATAATTGACCCCAAACTTTTGAACGATAGTGTAAATGAGGATACAAATATATAAAGTACACCAACATGTGAGTGTCCATGTCCTTACCAGCTCCTCCTCGCTGTTCACAACCATCAAGTGCGCCCCAGTGTGGCGGCAAAAAGACTGTGATACTTCCCACGTCCCATAAACATTCACTAACAAATAACAGGCGTTCTTATAGGAAACCCAACCATCCGAGCAGCGCCCTGTATATGATAGAACAAAACACACGACTATAGACAACGCTTACCAATAATTATTAAATGTATTAGAGATTTTACTGAAATCCATTCATATTTTAGTTGTATTGCCATTGTATTCATTTTCTTTAAATGCAACATTTCTTACTGCTTTCACCTTTGTACTGGAACGGGATAGCCGTAATACCATCAGAAAGAAGACCTCTGGTCTGATCTTCTTGTGGATTCTTCTTGACTTCAGCATGTTAAATTAAATTAAAAACAAGCCAGTTACATATCCATTATTAACACATCAGAGACAATTTACATCATTATAAGTCTGACTTACAGTTGACACCTGTTACGATTCCTATTACCAAGAACGAAAGGATGAGGAGAACCGTGAACATGACACAAGCCACTTTGCCTGAACACAGCATGGGGGAAAAAATAAATAGTAAATAGATTTTAAAAGCCAAAATTAAACAGTTTAGAACAGACTTTAAATTAGGGCATATCTTAAGCAAGCACTATATATCAAATGAGCTGATTTGACAGTTCCAGATACCACCATATTTTACTTTAACTTGTAATTTAGTCACTTGTCACTAAATAATATTCGGCTTTGTAACTTAATGGCATTGAACAGTGTCCGAGTTTCAAAAATCACATCCATCCATCCATCCATAAAAGTAATCCATACGACTTCAGTGGGTTAATAAATGCCTTCTGAAGTGAAGCGATGGGTTTTTGTCGGAAAAATATCCCTATTTAAAACTTTATAAACCATAATCACTGGCTTCCGGCAATGGCCGTAAGCGCGTTCACGAGAGAGTCGAGTTCTGGTGGAAGGGTGACCTCTGACCCAACGTTTGACACAGGACGTAGCTCCTCTTTTCTTATATCGAAATCCTCCGACATTTTCCTTTAAAACGTTTAGTTTTATTGTAACTGAGCTAAATGATTTGTTCTTTTACAAAATTTTACAAAATAACTGGACTCTAAAATTGCCATATCTAACCAATTTGTGTTCCAAATTTGAACTCGATGTTAAGCCTGCAAAAAGGTAACTGTTACGTACGTGTACTGTATTTAGATGTTAGATTGGCAATGTCCAATTTCAAAACGGTTTCCACAGGATGAGTTTTAAATGTTTAAACTATCAAATGTATTCGAATGGTTACTTAAGTATGTGATCTTTTTCAAAGGCAATAGAAAAGTGAGCCAAGTGTCCCGCTTCCGGCTATATCAATGCAATTAATAAACGCCTGACAGACTCATGGGCACAGATGTCATTTATTTTTCAGTTCATAGATAACCCCTACCTGAATTGGATTTGAAACCAGTGTATGTGTATGAGCAGCCAACACCCATAGCCACTGTCTCTGCTATAATAATAAGCTGCAATGATAGGTATATATTACTTGCCTTGCTGGGTGAAGGGATCCTCCCTGTCAGGATTTCCCTCCACATCATCTGAGAGATTGTTAGCCTGCATTCCTTGAGGTCAGCCTATAGCCTGAATTTAAGGACAAAAGTGTAAATCAAGTAATTATCTGATGATAATGTAAGAAAATGCCACTTCACAACGTTCTCTGAAATACTGGTTCAATTACGTCGCATTAAATCCGTGCAACATTACATTTGATACAAAAGATGTATACTCACAAACACATACACAATAAGAAAACACTCTGATAAAGTACAGTTGTTGAATCTTCAATGCGTAAATAATATTTAAGAAAACTTCAACTTACTGATCAACTTGTTTCCTTGCAACACATACAGTTTTCCATGGCACAACATGGAAAGTGAAGATTATGTGGAATGGCCGGATGACGCCAGAGAGGCTGGTCCATTCCACCGCCAAACCAAAGCTCTGGGGTTTCTGCCAAGAACATTGTAGTTGCCAGAAATGCGTGACAAAGTAGCTATAAAATATAAATACCGTAGTGGTTATCAGAAAAACAACTCTGCACGAGCTATATTCACATGCCCTTTCCTACTCTAAAATAGATTTAAAGCAGTAGAATCGGTTAAATGTGTTTCCTTCCAATGGGAATCTCATGTTATTATTGCATGTTATTCGTTACAGCTAATTGAAAACAGGACCCGGTCTTTCAGTTTCCCTTTTTGTTTCACTTGACCAATGGCTTTCGAGAGTGCAGGTTGTGGAGACTTATTTAATTGGTTGGTACCAGAGCTGTGACTTGTCGCCACCTACTGGCATACGATGTGCCACATCTCCACCCGTATTGCATCACAAAATAAAGTGAAAGAGGTTTCATAAACGTTTTCTCACTTGTGGTACAGTGTTTTAAAGTGAATATGGAAGATAGGCTATTTGTGTTTTTTGTAAAAAAAAATAAATAAAAAAAATCCCCTGAGACTATGATTTATTATGGGAGTGAGTGTCCCAAGACACATTTGTTTTGGAAAGAACTCCCAACAAAGAAAAGCTATGTTTGTTAATCCTGTAGAAGCTGATGTTATGCTAAAATGTTTTTCATTTGATGGTGATAAAAAATCTTACGTTTATTTGATTTAATAAAGTTAAATGTAATGGGGAAAAAAACACGCCAAATAATGAATAATTTAAAATTGATTATTTGAAAACGATCTATTTGAAAACTATATTCAAAAGTAAAAACTTAAAAGCATTGAAAACTCTACAGATGTTTACATTTATCAGCAATTCTTTTTGTTTCATGTATTTACCCCCGCCATTTTGTACAATATGTTTTGTTCAAAGTAGATTAAATTAAATTAAGATTTAATTCAATTAGGAATGAAAGCCGTTCTTGGACCTCCCTGTCACTAGATGGCGGGCACGTCAATCTCCAGCACCAGCAGTGGCATTAATGCTCTTCTTCCGCCCCTGTTGTTACAGTCTCCGCGAAAATGGCTGCGATCGGACGTTTATCTCAGAAGCTCCTCAAGTCCGCCTCGCTGACCCAAAGCCGTCAGCTGTCGGCTGTAGCAGCTCATGGCGAACAATCAGGTCAGTTACAACTCTAAACAGTTTAAAACAGCCGCTGTAATAAAAAAGACCAACCGTTACGAGCAGCCGTAACTCTACCTTTTGACCTTGCGAATGTGGCACGAATGGCTGTTTAATGTTGTCTTGTGGTTGGCATCATCATGGTAGAGTATGTTAGCATTTAGTGTTTTGTATAGTGAGTTAACGAAAACTAAATTAATTACGTCTTAATAACTACATAGTTAAATGAACTAAACGACTTGCCTGTCAGACGGTTGATGTGTTATTATGGAAATGTCTAACAGAATATGTTTTATTTCTCATAATGTTCATGTAGCCAAGACCTGGAAAATCCTGACGTTTGTGGTGGCTCTGCCCGGAGTCGCGGTGTGTATGTTGAACATGTACCTCAGGTCCCAACACACACATGAACAGCCGGAGTTCGTTCCCTACAGCCACCTGCGCATCCGCAGCAAGGTGAAAACACTCACTTTTCACAATAAAAAACACCTTTATAGTCGTTTGTTGCGAGTTTATGCATTTTCATGCTGATTTATATGAAAAGAGAGTGCAGAAGTTCAGTGGAGTCTGGCCATGCACTTTTGAGGCAGTTTTGTTTTGAAGTATTGCAAATAACTTACCCTATTTTAAATTTGGCTGGTTATTACCAGTAATTGATTATAACATTACTATGAACACACTGTTGTTGGTCTTGAAAATCAATGTCATACAAGAACAACGGGTCGTGTAAATGATATCTCCAAGAACATGGCAAACCATGAAATAAAGGTATTTGTCAGCTAAAGCTGTGCATCATGTTTAAGCCAAGAAACATGATTTGATTTCTCTAGTAAATGTGAGTTGCTGGTTTATCCTGACATTGGAGCTCTGTTCATGAGACTTTAGAGGGCCTCCAGGAATGAGGCTGTGACATAACACACCATAACCATATGCAATGCATGTGCCAGTACAGAGAAATGCTGACATGTTCCTGATAGGACTATAATATAGCTAAAAATATAACTCCATGCATTTCAGCCTTTGATCATCTATATTACTCCATATAACGGAGCTTCAATGATTACCATGGTTAGGGATGTAGTAATAAGGTTAAAACATTCCTGCATGAATATATATATATATATATATATATATATATATATATATATATATAGACATATATAATATAGACATTTAAGGATTAAAAAATATTACATCGTAATTTTACTTGCTTGGTATATACTGATATAACCAATGTGTTGTTGTAAGTAGTTTTGATCAATATTGCACTTCAAGTAGTCTAATAATGATGTACTTTTTCTTGAGTACATTTCATGCAATTAATACAATCTTTATTTGAAGCAAGTTACTTTCTAAAAGTGTTTTACTCTATTTTGATCACTACTTTAGACAGTATTTGTATATGAACTATAAACTTTTATTTTTTATTTACTTCTGTGATGATTTTTTAATTATTGTAACAGAATGACTGATGCTGTGAGGCTGCTCTGCTCTCTCGTGTTCAACGACAGCACCAATGCAGATCTCAGTGTTTTGGTTATTCTCAGTTTATTTTTCTTGTCAAAGGTTTAATAGACAGAGCAGAGTCATTTAGGAATAATATTTCGTGGGTATTTGAATCGAGAATGCCATCTATTAATGATTAATCATGCTATAGTAATACATTTTCTTTTTATATTTACAATTTAAATGACAAAATAAACATCTTGAATGGGAAAAGCTAATCATGCTATTTTTACTAATAAAAATAATAATTTACCAACATATATTTTTAATAACACATTTGACTAAATAAAAAAAATGCCACATGGTGACTTATGTGAACATATTTGTGCGGTTATTTATAAATTTGATAATTTTGTTATTCAAGCAATAGACTTCACAATCACATCTTTGCCTCTCTTCTCTCATTTGCATTAGCGTTTCCCATGGGGTGACGGCACCAAGTCTCTCTTCCACAACCCCCACCTCAACGCCCTCCCCGACGGCTACGAGCATCATGATGAGTAAAGGGTGTTAGGAGCTCTCCCAGAACTCCCCTACAGGGACCAGAGGGCCCTCTCTATCCCCTCTCTCATCCCTGGACATCTGCCCAGGCCTGGACCACTCCTCAGTTTCTTTCAGTTTACATAACGTCTGTCCAGTTTGTTGATCTTACCTCTGTGCTTTCCACACCTAGTGGAAGTACCGTATGGAAACAGTTACATTTACTCAAGGACCATTGCATTGTCAGCTTAAACTGAAAAATAAAAAATGTATTAATTAAATGATAAACTGTCTGAAGTTTCATTTTTGAAGTAGGTGGTTGAAGTTTTCAGATCCTAGGATGTTTTATTTTTATGTAAATGCTACATGTAGGCCTGGTCTCACAGACAGGGCTTAGATTAAGCCATGATTAGGCCTTAGCCATTTAATTAGGCCATTTCAGTAGCTTCTATTAACATGCCGTAGAAGAAAAACATTGCTGGTGTGCATCTTGAGACAAAACAATAACACTGACATTTAAGATATAAGATCTATTCAGTTAAAACAGCTCAACCATGCACTAGTCTGTGAAACCATGAAGTTTAGGAAAAGGTTAAAGAAACATAATTTTAAAAGCTTGTTTAGGGTGTATTTACAGAACATTTGACTTTTATAATATATCAATAAAATGTGTAGTAAATGATGCCTCGCCCAGAAAACGCTTAAGTGGAGAAAGTTTGTCCCTCCGAGCTCGCCGTACTGTCAAGACACTCTCACATGACTTGACTCTTGTGACACACATTCCTTCTCAAATTCGAAATATAATGGAGTTATGAAACATGAGATCGTATTTCCTATTTACACTGAATAGTTGACATTGACATATTGACATTTGGTTTGTCGTGAGTTTTTTCCCCAGTATTTTCTAAGCGAAAAGCAGTCATTAATGGAGCGCGAATGAAGTTTTTTGACATGAGTGAAGTTTATCAGCTCTTCATTCAACCCGCCGATGGTGAGTCAAAATCTAGTGTTTGTATGGGTTCTTGTTGTTTGGACAATGAATAATGAGGACCGATTTGTTTGTCGTCTCATTTGTGTGTTCAGTCAGTAGGTAACATGCAACGGACATTGTCTGACTTATGATAAAAATGACTAAATGCCCATCAACTTTTTAAATACATTTTCCCATTAAAACGGATAATAATTTATCAGCAGCACTGAACACCACTAGTGAAAAACTTTATGATCATTAGCGTGATTTGAGAATGATCCAAATAATAAATAAAAAAAAAAACAATAAAAAAAAGAAATTAACTCGAAAAAAATACATTACGCTTTAACGTTACAGAAGTATTTAAAGTTTTACTTTAATATTTCTCTATATTTCGTATGTTACTCTTGACACTTGAGTGCAGCAATAAATGCTTTATTTTACTGTATTTACAGCTAATATTAAAGTAAAATAAATTATACGCATTACGCAAACATTGGGCATTGGCATTAGGATAATTCAGAGGTTAAAGTGAAAGCTTTGTCTAATTAAAGGGATAGTTCACCCAAAAATTAAACTTCTCGTTTATCTCTTCATCATTTACTCACCCTCAGGTTGTTCCAAACCTGTATGAATTTCGTACTTAAGCTAAACACAAAAGAAGATATTTGAAGAATGAATGTATCCAAACAGTTGATGACTTCCACAGTATTTTTTTTTCGTTTCTTACTATGGAAGTCAATGGGGCCTTGGGCCTGTTTGGTTGCCCATATTCTTCAAAATATCTTCTTTTGTGTTTAGAACAAGTTTGGAACAACATGAGGGTGAGTAAATAATTACAGAATTTTCGTTTTTGGGTGAACAATCCCTTTAAACACCTTGTTTTAATGACCTGCAAAAGTGTACATTGTACTTTGGAGGTCTAAACGGAATTGTAAGGAGTAACAAACTTTAGTTAGTACTCAAGTAGTCTCACACTCTCGCACCGACTGCATGCATATTACTTTCCCAATAGATTCTCCCTTACAAACATAGTTAATCATAGTTTGTGATGTTGGAAAGTTAACCAAATTACTGCTCTCTCAACAGATCACCAATGGCCGAGACAGCTGTTTTGACTGATTCCGGACGGTGAGAATAATATTCAGTTTATTAGCGGTGTTGGGGGTAAAAAGCAACGCACGTTGCATTATGTAATCAGATTACTTTTTGATGTAACAAGTAACACATTTCAATACAAAAAAAAAATACCTGCAAGGACTAGCTGGAAGAGAGTAAACCTTAGCCCGGAAAGAAAAAGTAATGCAAAATTAACATAATGCATTACTTTCCATACAATGTAACATCGTTAATATATTAACTTTTTTATATTGTTTATTATTGTGTACTTTTTTTGTTAATTTTTTGTTATTAAACACAGCTGCTTAAACTTTCATTAGAAATGCATTCCTTACAATTAACAAAAACAGAAAGTTCATTGTCCAATGTATTATACGTGCTTGGGGATATTACATGCATGGAAAATAGTTCTTCTTGAAGTTTTGTAAGTAATACTGGAAGGTAAGGAGTTTGGTTTAAAGGCTAACTTTACCATGCATGTTTGGTTCTATTTCTAGATGCGGTTTCTTCTTCCTGTATGATAGTTCAAAGGTGCAAGAGGAGGGTGATCTGACTAGAGATGGGATATACTACTTCTATCCTGAGGATGTAAGGCATAAATTGTTGTCGGTTACTGATTCTACATTACATGACAAATATTGCAGTTGGTAACATAATCCATTACATTACACATTTAAGGTAATATAATCTGACTACTTGTGGATTACTTTTAGATTACTTTTGACCTAACTTGTTTATCTCATTGATCTGAATAGAAAAATCTTGTACCATATTGATATAAAAATTCAAAGAGAAAGAAAATATATTACATTTCTTTATCAACAACATGAAGAGCATTAAATATTACGTCAGGGTTTCCAAGATTGCGGTTCGTGAGTTTAATGAAAAGTAATTAGGCTAAATCATAAACATGTAAAATCAATTTTTATTTTATAAAAAAAAAAAAAAAAAAAAAAAAATCTAAATAAAACACTTAATATATATATATTTTGTTTACCTGTATGTCATTAACATGAACATTAACTGACATCAAAGAACTATGAACTTAATTGTATTATTTCTATTATTGTCTTAATTTTATTATCTCAGGGCCTTCAAGTAAATGTATTAGGTCAAAGAGGTTCAGGTGACACAAAAGGTTAGAAATAATGCTAGTTTGTACATTTTTATGTGTTTGAAAGACAAAAGCCTTTCAGAGACAGTAATACATGGTTAAATGGCTTAATTCAAATGACCCAATGAGTAATAATTCAAATAATTATTCATGTGTTCATCATGAATTGATATGCAATGTTGAGAAAACACTTAGTAAAAGTGAAAAGTTTTATGTAAATCCATTGATCAAATGTTGTCTGGAGATAACAAAAAAAATCGTGGGGAGATGCAATGAATAATGAATCATTTACTGCCATTGTGAGAAAACCATGTAATTGAGTATTTTAATACGTACTATAATATAATTTGCAAGTACTTCATTTTTGTCTGTTTTTCGAAGACAACCTTGATAATACTTTTTGCTATCGAGGCATTGCATGCATGACAGTATGTGTGCTGTTACAGACACCAACAGACCAACAAGAGCTGCTTTGTGGACAGCTGGCCGGTGTGTGTCGTTGTGTGTCTGAACTGTCCTCATCTCCCGTACGTCTGCTCCGCCTGCGCAAAAGCAAGTATGCAGTCCGCATGAAGGATAACTTTATTTGGGTAAGAGAAAATTGTAGCTTTGAGTAATGACATGGCGCTTTGTTGCTTACTACATCCTAACTGAGATAAAACCAAGAGTCTTGGTTTGACTGACTTGTGTGCTTTTTTGTGTGTGGTTTTACAACTCTTTTGAACGGGATCTTTCTCTGGTTTCCAGGCATTAAGCTGTGTGGTAGACATTCCTGATGTGAGTGTGTGTGACTTCCTTGATCAGCTGATTGCCCTCTTCTGTTTCTACAATGGACCCGTGCGTCAAAGCTACCAGGTGCATCCTCACAGCCTACAGTATTCTCTTCACAGATTATGATTTAAAGAGGACACGGGATGCTTTTTTTATTTGGTGTACTAGAAAAGGTTAACATGCTTTAATGTTAAAGAAACGCATTATTTTTGATAATATTTCAAATTGATCAAAGATCATTATGATAATATTTTAAATTGTGATGCAGATGTTTGTGGAAGTAATATCTGGACTTCGATCGAGGTGTTTTAGGCAGGTCTGAAACGGTGTTCTCTGATAGATCGAACAAATCCCTTCGTGGGAGACTATGAGCTTTGTAATAGAGCTTATACATGCACACACAGATACATTACACACTAAAGGAAAAGGTAAACATTAAAAAAGCATCAAATGGCCTCTTTAAAATGTATATATGTGTTTAACATATACCTTGGGTCATTAATACCTTTAATCAGCAAGGATGCATTAAAATGATCAAATGTGACGATAAAGATTTCTATTTCAAATAAATGCTGTTCTTTTAAACTTTCTATTCATCAAGTAATCCTAAAAAAAAACTGAATCATGGTTTCCATATTAAGCAGCACAGCTGTTCTCAACATTGATGATGAGAATGTTTCTTTAGCAGCAATTCAGAATATTACAATGATTTCTGAAGGATCATGTGACACTGAACTGAACACTCAGGACTAAATTGCAATATAAAATATAGTAGAATAGAAAAACAGTTATTTTAAATTGTAGCAGTGACCGTTCTTCTTGTATATTTGATCAAACAATGCAGCCTTGGTGAGCAAAAAGAAAAAAAAATCTTACCAACCCCAAACTTTTGAACATGTTTTTTTTTTTTGTCATAAATGAATACATGTTAAAACATAATTCCACATATGTTGTGTTTTGCCTGACAGCTGTACAGTCAGGAAGAGTTGGCTCTACGATGGGCAAGATATCTATGTCACCTGCAGGGCGGCTCCACTGAGCTGCACAACATCTTCAGCTGCCTGAGGACGATTGACTCCACACACGTAAGAACCCGCTCTTCTCATCATGTCACAAAACACTTAAAGTTGAACATGATTCATTCAGTCAGTACTGTAACAGCAAGCTGTGAATTAAGCGCTCTGTGGGAATGGAATACTTGCACTGAGCTTGTAGTTTCCAGTTAGTTAGTTATGATTTTAATGTGCTGTAGTCGCCTAGTTTACTGAACGCCACTTAAAATGAGTGTCCACGGAACATTTTCAGAGACGGGAGAAGAGATGTTCGGATCATTGCATTGCATTGCATTGCATTTCCTCAATGAAACATGAAGTTTTAATCCAACTCAAGCAGATCTGAGAAAGCAGTGGCTGGTAAACATACAAGATTATTTCACCGCTGG
This sequence comes from Semotilus atromaculatus, assembly GCA_031834385.1. NCBI lineage: Eukaryota > Metazoa > Chordata > Actinopteri > Cypriniformes > Leuciscidae > Semotilus > Semotilus atromaculatus. The sequence goes on along the minus strand of JAULUF010000042.1, from coordinate 17,721,547 downwards.
GTATCAGTGCTCTAAACTAGTCACTGTGTTGTAAAGCAATCTTGCTTCCCTAAAATATCATGCACTTTCCCAACCTATTCTAAACTAACCTTTCTTCAATGAATAGTAAAAAAAAAACTGCCCTATTTGTTCTCTTTCTTTGGCTCATGGTTTCTTCACTGGCGACTTGCAACCTCTGTGCATTAGTTTATTCCTCCATTCAGTTCAACTGCAAGTCCCAAAAGGGCAAACTTTCAACTGCCCAACTTTTTCATTTTAGACATTTAGCTTATGTTACGTTCTTGCTCCGTCCATGACATGCAAATAAATGCACATTCTTGACTCATTTCAGGAGCAGCCAATATTACACATTCAAATCAATCAAAGCTATAAAATAAGGATTTTCATATTCACAAGTAAATGTGGAGATACATAATCATGAGATACATTAAACTCTACATTCAATTATTTCGACTTACATTGACTAAAGTGCTGTACAAATACAATTAAGTAATATATCAATAAAAGCGATCAAAATGAAAGGAAAACAGCTACTAAGTTAATAGGCCTGAAAAAGGCCAATTAATAACAATGTACACATATTTACAGAAACAATTCAGTAGGTTTAAAATGTAAAATAATTTGTTAGTGCAAAGAACATGATTCAGTATTTGAATCATCTGAAAGCACTAAAAAGTAGTAATAATCTGCGTTCTTGTGAGTAACTGTTTGTAACTTTTAGGTGCGTTGAATGCTGTTACCGGAAATGCATGAGCCGTAAAAAGTAGAACATGGAAATAGTTGTGCAAATAAGTAGTATTCATTTTTCTGGACACAAATACTCTCATATGTGAATCACTAGGGTTTATATAGTTATGTTCATTGTGAAAAAAAGTCTAACTGGTCACTCCTCACCCCTGCATCAGATTGATCCTCTGCTGTTGCTGAAGGCTGCCCTCATTCTACAGGCTTGTCAGCGATGTCCTCTGGTGCTGGCTGGTTGTATCCTCTACAGGGGCAGGTGAGCTTTCACCGCTGAACAAATTTTGTTTACTATAATCCATGTTCATTATAAATATTGATCTTTGTATCTGTAACTGGCTAAAGCAATTAAGGGTGTGTTCACACTCAATTCTCTTGGTTCTTTTGGTTAGATCAAAAAAAGAAAATTACACATTTAGTCCTGGTTCGTTTACCGTTCACACGGTCATTTTTAACACCGAACCTGATTATACAAAACAAAAACCAGCTTTTATGTATGCATGTATATTGCGACAAAACTAACCGAACATCCAAAACCATGCTGTGTGCTGGAATAAACCCACATGTTGCATGTGCGTACATATAATGGTATTTTTACCAGCTGAGAACTCTCAAAGAGCTTATAAAGTGTGTAAAGGAGTCAAAACAAGGAGATGACGGTTCCGATGTCTGCACTAAATTGCAATGGGTAACATAACTCCTATAATGAGAATTATATATGCTTGAGCATTCTGTCATTTTTAGGGTTACATTTTGTCACATTACGTCCTGTTTTTGATTCGTTTAGATGTCTTTGGTCCGTGTTGCGTTCATATTTCAGTTAAACTGCACCAGAGTTTAAGAAGCAGTTTAAGGCACCTTGAAAATGTGGGTCTCGATGTGGGCGATATGACCAAAATCATAATAATTATATTATATAGCATTATATTATCATGTTAATGAGATATATCACGATATATATATATTTTTGCTTTAAATAAGGTTTTTATGAAATCAAAATTTGATACCGTTTTCAATGTCACAAAAAAAGTTAAAAAAAACTCAAGCTTTTCTGAAGACAAGTAAACAGTCAGTAATAAAATAAGAATAAAGAAACTAATTACAAGCAATAGGACAAAAAAACTACAATAGAGTAGTTAAGTGTGGTGTTAAGTAATTAAGTGTATAAAAATCACTGAAACAGTCTTCACTGTGTAAATTAAATATGCATTTATTATTATTAAAGTTTAAAAAGTGATTCAGTCAAGAGCAGTGAGAGATTTTATCTGTTTTGTTTTTTGATTAACATTAATGACACAGACTGCAGCAGGAAGTACATATATTAGGCTACTGTCACTTTAAGACCGAATGCACTGTTACACATGCACATTTTTTCTCAACTGGTTATGTTCACTTTAGACATAAATGACTGTTTAAGAGGAAACTTGCAAAGACGTATATTTTGACACAAGTATGTGTATTTCACCGTTCAAGCTCAATTTGGTAGCAAAAAGAACTCAGTTCTGTACTAACACACTCTATGAGCGGCTTCAAGTGCGCGCGTCTCTCAGACAGAATTCAGAAATGTGCACATTTAAGGAAATGAGTTTTCTTTGGCTGCTTGTTGCGCTTCAGTGGTTTGAAATCACTTTTTTTTTTAAACAAATAATAAGCTTTCGTGACAGCAACGTCACGTGAGTGCAACCACGATATAGATGATAGTCCAAACTCTCTACCGGTTAGTCATGTCTGCCGGTAAACTGTGATACCCCTATTTCGGATAACAGCGTTCACTCTTAAATAATGAACCGCACCAGAGTTTGTTTTAATCAAATGAAACCTGCCAAGTGTGAAAACACACAAACAGAGTGACTTATCTGTGTTGTACAGGGTGGTGAGTACTCAGATGCCTCCTGCGCTGACAGTGAAGGTGATGGTGTACGAGACGCAAACTTACAGCCAGGTAGAATCAACTTCATAGTAATTTCTGATATTGCATATGCACAATCTTAAATCGTTGTGTTTCTCCTTATATCTCAATAAAGGATTACCGGGTGACGGCCAATGGCCTGAGTTCTTCTGTGGGTTCACCGCCCTCGGTCACAGTCACCACACAGGTGTTCCTGACACCCACTGAACTGCACATGCTCCGTCGCCCCCCAGTGGATAGAGCATGCAGGTTTGTGTATTCCAAATCTCCCCCCCCAAAAAAAAACTCCAAAAAGTATTCACAACTATAGTCTTACTTTTTTTTTAAAAGGTCCAGTGTGTGATTTTTTGCGGCATCTAGCGGTTTGGTTGCGAGTTTACACTAACGGCTCAGCCCACTGCTCACCCCTCCCTTTCGAAGAAGCTACGGTGGCTAAAACGGGACAAACATATCGTTGTCTGAGACAGCAGAGAATAGCCAGAGTAAACCAAGTTTCTGTACCACAGTCCATTATTAACCACATCATGGATAAAGTTTACAAAGCCATAGTCAGGTGAGGATCAAGGGTCTCTTAATATATAATATAATAATAGTAATCAGCTGATTGTCTCACAAACGTAACCAGCACATTTCTCCCCACATAGCAAACCCATAATACAGCGAGGGAGAAGAACCACATGAAACTATGCAACTAGGCCTATATATTTTTTCTAACAGGGTAGTAAACGTTTAGCTGGCTAATATGAGCTGTTACTGTGGCTGAGCTGGTTAAAGCGTAAAGCCTTGTTTAAACTCGACGCGTCCACATGAGCCCAAAGGTGCGTGCGGCAAAAATTACATGATTGTAACAGCGTGCGCGCCTCCGCATCCCCTAGACACCATTTAGGCTACTACACACAATAGGGTTTCTCTGATTTTGAAAAGTCTTCGCGATCGACTTAAAATGCTTCCAAGATCGACTTGTCGACCGCGATCGACGGGTTGGTGATTCCTGTAACGTTACTGTTTTACGGTCAATGACAAGAGTACTAATCAGATGTTTCACGAACGTAACCACCAGCACATTTATCCCCACATAGCAAAGTTATAACACAGCGAGGGAGAAGAACTAAGTTACATGAAACAATCCAACTACATATTACACCACTGACAAGGGAAAAGTCACTACTCACGGTGTTTATGGCTAGCTTCTTCTAGGTTTCTGCGGCTTCTCTTTCAAGGCAGTGACGAAACGCGCTCTGTAGCGCTGTGTGTTCGCTGTCGGCTACGGTAGAAACATGACGTCACAATATGTCGACCTTCATAGAAGGGGGTGCCCGTGGTTATGTAAATATAAATGTCTCATTCTAAGGTAATAAAAACATTACGGTTTATTAAGTAAGTTCTTTATACACCACTGAATACATAGTTATGGATGTCATATTGCATTTCTGTTAATAGATACTCAAAATTTTTACACATTGCACCTTTAAATACATTTTCAAGTATATACACCAGGGTAGGAAATTATTGTGGGCTTGTGGCAAAAAAAAAAACACTGAAATGAACAAAAATGCTCCCCAAATTCAAGATAAGGGTGTAAAAAAAATTGCTGCACAATGAAGCTAAATCTATTACGGCTGTCGCAATTAAAGTAAAAATGAATAAAACGTGTTGATTGCGGGATTACATTTAAATTTCCTCACGTAGCATCAGAGTTTGTTTTCAGATTTTGCAGCGTTGAGCTTTACAACCAATGCTCACATAACCACACATGCTACTGTTGAGCTTATGCACTGGCCAATCAAAGGCGTTCAGATTAGTTGCCACACTTTCACTGGCTGATTTAGACAGCTTCAGATAACTTCCACTCGACTAAAGTTATGGAGTGTACCAGTAGCGGGGAATGCACTTTGCTCTCTTTCTGTATATAATCAGTGTGAGGTCTTGATTTTCTAATGCTAAAAAAAAAATCAATAAACTAAGATTGGTAACAGTCTATAGTATTCTGACTGGAATTTGTTCAAATTTAAAATATTGTGAAAATATTTTTACAATTAAAAATAACTTTACTATTGTAAAGATGAATTTTCAGCATCATTACCCAAGTCTTCAGTGTCACATGATCCTTCAGAATATGCTTCTTATATGCTGATTTGCTGCTCAAATAACATTTTGTATTATCAATATTGAAAACAGTTGTGCTACTTTTTTTGTGTGTGAACCTTGGTTAAAAAAAAATCACATTTTAGAATTTAGACAGAAATCTTTTGTAACATTATTTATGTCTTTACTCACACTTTTGATCAATTTGATGCATCCTTGCTGAATAATTTTAGTAAAAAAAATTCTTACTGACCCCAAACTTTTGGACAGTTGTGTAATTACATACTACAGATCAATTGATTTTTATATATATACTCTCATTCTTAGGTCTCACTGCAATCAACCTCCCTGCCAACCGCTCAAGTCCCGCCTGTTGTCTCGCACTTTATCCGACACCCCGACCACAGACACTGACTCAAGCTTAGACCTCACACAATGTCCCCCAACATCCTATCAGACGATGCCGTCGTCTCCTCGCTCCTCCCTCTCCGATGAAGCGCTTCTCAGCTCCTCTCCCTCACGGGTTAACACTCCCCTTCACTCCAATCTCATGAACCAATCAGAGTATTTCACTCCTGAGTCACATGACCACCACGTATCTAATGGAACTAACTCGAGTGCAGTAAAAGAACACATTTTGACAAGAAGTCTGAACACAAAGAAGGATATAGATGCAAACTCTGGGTCAGAAACCAGAAGCGAAGGTTTGAATTCAGATCAGGACATTCAGAGTGAAGAAATAAAAGCGCTCACTAATGGGTATCAGCGGCCAAACTGTCTTGAGAACCACTTGGACGCCTCTGACCATGACAACCACATTCAAAGTGAAGAAGATAAACTGGACGCTAACAATCACGTGATCAATAAGAATGGCAAATTCCAAGGAGAAACAGAGGAAGAGACAAGAACAAAAAGCAAGCAGGTCAAAGGAAGACTCAAGGAGAAATTTGAACCCACAAACGCACCTCCTCCACATGAACCACTAGTAGACAGCTCTCTAGTGCCCTCAGTATTATACCAGCATAGAGTCAATGGGCTGGTCCTGTCCCTGCTGGTGGAGCCCGAGTTCAACACAGACCCTACGGCCAGAGAGGAAGTGGTGAGAAGCATGTGTGTGTGTGTCTACTTGAAATATTTTATACATATTAACTCAATGAATTGTGCTGAATGTGAACCCCCTATCTCTTATAGATTAAAATACAAAACAGCCATTTCAAATTGCAATAATGTCTCGCAACATTACTGTTTTTACTGTATTTTTCTTCAAATAAATGCAGCCTTGGTGAGCAGAAGAAACTTTTTTTTTTTTCTTACCAACCTTAAACTTTTTAATGGTAGTGTATAACTCAAGAAATTCTGGCATCACTCAGTTTTGGTACAACATTACAATTTTTAAAACCTATAAAAAAATGTCTTATGACATCAACTTGCAAATTTTATTGTATTATTGCATCACTTGAATGCTCAATAAACATAATTAATAAGTGCAGCCTTGTTGTAAATGCATGAGACTCAAAAACATTAAAATAATGTTACTGACCCCAAACTTTTCAATTTGTGTAGCTGTGTTTTCCGTTATAAAAGTGTTGTCTACTGTTATTGCAGCATCACAGCAGCTTGGCATCACTGAATGGGCTTGAGGCTCACCTGAGGAACACCTCACCAGGGACCCCTGGCCCACCGGGGCCCTACACCTTTGCCCACTATGACTGCATTCAAAACACACTCACTAGTAAGTCCTGTCTCATACATGGATAAACATCCACACACACACACACACACAAAAAAACAGTATCCTAAATGAAATTGAATTGTGTCAAACTTACTGAGGATCTATGCCAACTCAAGTCTAAATGTTGACAAATGTTGAACTATTTCAGGAACATGCATAAAATACACAGTGACTTTTACATTGTTCTGTAGCTAATGTATGTGGGCGCTCCGCTGGACCCCAGGATCGTGCCTTTGTGAGGGCCACTGCACTTCTCCATTCACATTTCTCACACTTAGACACACTACAGGAGGCCATTATCAGGTTAGAGTGTGTGTTTGAATGCCTGTTTGGTCATTTCCGTCAAACAATGTGTGTTTTGAAAATGTTTCACAGGTTTTCTCTGAATAATTATGTGTATGTAATCATCGCTGTATGCTAGAAGTTCAAACATGAGTGTTAAAAATAGTTGTACGCACATTTCAGCTATGTAAACACTGTGTTTGTGTCCTGGATCACAGGAACGCTGGCGCGGCAGTGTATGGAACCCGTAACACCGCCCAGGAGACGTATTTTCTCCAGCAGGGAACACCTGTCAGAAACTCTGGAAGTCCTGATCCTCAGGATAGTGCCTTCTCACTACCCAGAAAAGCCCGTCAGCGGCTCCTTAAACATGGGGTTAACTTGCTTTAAATTTGAACTCCTCTTTGATATATTTTATTATGTCATAGATATCCACCATATTTATACTGTATACAGTATGTCTCACTTATACTGCTCAGAATGTAATGAATGCTTTTTATATAATAGGCTGCTGTTTGTTCATTTAATTATAAAAAGTAGAGTGTAAAATACAAAAATATTTGGGACTCATGTATAGAGGAAGTGTCTCCCTCCTGAGAGACTGGTCCTGAAGTAACCCTTTGCTGTTTAGAGAACTGAGTCCGGTTTTAAATGTGGCTGCGACCATTCAGTGTTACAGTTAAAGCTAGATGTGTATAGCTGTTAAAACTTTCACCTTTTTAAATTGAAGCCAGTTATGCTTGAGTGTTAATAAACGTCCTTTAGTACACTTGTTTGAGATTGTCGGGATGGTTTTTATATCGCAGAAATATGTTTACAACTGTTTAAACGTAACACTTTTTCAAACTTTTATTCAGCAAGGACACATTCAATTAATCAATAGTGACTGTAAAGACAATGTTACAAAAGCTTACTATTTCTAAGAAATTCTATTAATTGGTTTTACCTTTTATTGATAAAAGAATCTTGCATTACAGTTTCCATAAAAATATTAAGCACACACAACTGTTTTAATATTGATAATAATAAGAAATGTCTTGAGCAGCAAATCGGCATATTAGAATGATTTCTAAAGGATCATGTGACACAGACTGGAGTAATGATGCTGAAAATTAGAGATAAATGACGTTTTAAAAGTACAACTGATAAATAGAAAATAATATTTCATAATTTTGACCATATTAAATCAAATAAATGATGTAGTGTAGCCTATAAGAGTATTTGCAAACACTTTTCAGGCAAAAATATTTCACAAAAAAATAGTTTGTTTCAAATTATAAAAATACATGTTCTACGCAAAGACATTTAGACGTTTTTGGGAGCCGAATGTTACTGGATTGTTGTGATTAACTACACCTGTGGTAAACACCTGTATGAACTTGAGAACTGAGTTTGTATACATTCTGTAAACGCAACATTTAAACTGTAAGCCTACCTGGAAAAAAGTAACTTCAAATGTGAAGTTAATTCCGAGAAAGGCAATTTGGTTTGATTGTTTGTTATCTGTGCAATTAAATTCATACATTGGTAGGCGATTAGTATGAATAATTACAAAGTGTAGCTTAAGTGACCAAATACTACTTCGGGCCAGTGTACACGTGCATCCAGATGAATGGTTTCTATATAGCATCCAGGAGAGCTCCAGATTACCTCTCTGTCGGTTGTGGAGCTATTGTCAAGGTAGTGCACTTTGGGAAAAGTTTTATGCTTCCCTCGGTCCAAAGTTGTTTCTCTTGCAAATGAGCAGCTCGTTGGTGATGGTGCAGATGTTCTGTAATGATGGTCATTAGGAGTGAGAATAAGAATGGACTGAACTGGCAGGGCTCTAGGCGCCTCATTATGCAGACACATTTAAAAGGTCGGTGGGGGTGCGAATGGCTGCTTAAGGGTCCCGAACAAAACCAGGGGGAGGAGAGTCAGAAGAAGCCAGAATTCAAATTCCACAGAAGAAACTGAGCTTATTGTCAGAGCCGGGGGATTCACTCTCTTTAGTCGTATCGTGGAGAGCACGAGACGAGCATCACCGGAGAGCAATATATGTGGATACTTGAGATGACCATGGTTACGCGCACACGGGTTTCACTGCTGGTCCTCGCGTTCATGGCTGTTACTATAGGAGTACAGTGCAGATCGTTTCGTTCACAGCTTCGCAAGGTGACATCGTTTCAAGGAGAGCGTAAAATCCGTATTGGACACGTCCAGAGACGGAGCCGTCGCGAACCGGGATCCGAGCACGACCAGTGCGCCCTCCTGAGCGCACCGTGGACGGAGAGCACCAGTCCGCTTGGGGACTGGGGTCAGATGTACCGTCTGAAGATATTATCGACGATGAGTGATGGTCCACGTCGTGCTGTTTTTCCAGAACAAGCCCTCTTTAGATTCGTTAGACGGGTGTATCGCTGTTGTCAAGTGGGGTACCACTGTGGAAGTGTCAAGGGAATACAAGGCGGAAAAATTGGGGGTAAGTAGTTCGATACCTTGCTTAGAAACTGATGCGCAACATGATGCTGGTGTCTCCACTAAGGCCCCGATAAATACTCACGTAATCGTTCCTCGATTAGATAAAGCTTCACCAGTTAGGTCTACATTTTTGATGATGGTGAACCGTAAATGAAAGGTAATTAAGTCTCAAAGCATCTAAATTAAGTTTACAAAAGGTAGTATGGTTTAAAATAAAACGGCATTATTCAAATTTAGTCAAAAAAGAACTCTAAATCAAGCGTTATTGTAGCTCAACAGTAGCGCCAAGTGATTTTATTTTGTAGGGTGGTTTTGACAAAAATATTGGCATTTTAACTGTTATTACTTAATATCAAAAAGTTATATATTATATATATGTGTGTGTGTGTGTGTATAAGCCTATATGTGTATATTGTGTGTGTAGCCAAGGGTGGTAAATTTCTAAAGGACATCTTGAAATTCAGAAATTCCCTTGAAATATAATTGAAAGACCACTAAACTAGACCAGCAACAAACCAGCCTTGTCTTTTCAACAGGGTAATACATAATTTGTAGGTGCAATAATCCTTATATTTTACAGTAGGCAGCCTACATAATCTACATGACAGCACTGTCCCTTAACATAATGTGTCTCTTTCTGACTTGTCAAGACTCCAACATTGAGTTTCTGCTTGGCGAGGATGTGTTGTCCTCACCGTTGGAGAAAGCGGAAGTGCATTTTCACTTTTCAAACCCCCAACACCTCAACATCCAACCTGTGCTCCCCTCACTGGAGAAACGAGGGTTCCCTACCAGGTGAGGCAGAGGAACTTGATAGATGAAGTGAGAATGTTGTTAATAACACTGTTCTCCAAAGAAATGACTAAACTAAATGACTGATATTCTGAAAAAAATAAAGTAAAATAAATAAAATAATCATAAATTTTGTCCTTCTCTCTGCAGGTACAGTGTCTGGTTTCGAGATGGTGTCGTGGAGCTGAGAGTAGATCTTCTCGCCCTCTTCCAGGCTCTGCAGCGGGCGATCGGAGGATACAGTAGAGGCCCGAGCCTGATGGAAATGCGTCGGGTGAGGGGCTTAACCAGACCAGGGGCCGTTGTCCAAAAGCAAAGACCCCCATCCCTTCAAGACACAGTGCCTGTAGTGTGGGGGGAGGTAAATGAGGGCAGGGAGGGTGCCGCCCCCCTGCAGCCCTCTTTAGAGCTGGGACTGGCTTTACACTGCAGCTTAGTGGACAATATCGCACAGCCCTGTCAAGATTACGGTGTGCATCTAGAACACGCACCCTTCATCGCTCTGACGTACAGATAGCAAGACGTTTGCAACCATATTGAACAGTGATTGTAGCAAATACATTCAGAAAGTGCTTCTGTGTGCAACCAAAGACTGTCAATCCCCAGCGCTCCCCCTTCACAAGTTCTTTGTGGCCATAAAGTCTCCGTCCATTCAGTCCACTAACACCTGGTGTGAATGTTCCCTGGATGGTTCGCTATTTTTTTTGAAGAATTGCTAATGATTCCCATTGTTCTGTGACAATGGGGCTTCAGCTCCAGAGAGCTTACTGTAATTCAGAGTGGCCTATGTTATATGTAAAACTATGCACTTCAGCATGTAAATTGAATTTATTAAATTATGGGTGTTATTTGTGAGATAAATGTAAATAGTGTATAATTACAGTTCTATATATAAAACACTTTTTTTGAGTTGTATTGTCCAAGATTTTGTTCCTGTTGCCAGTGTGTTGTTTTGTCTCAGACAAGGAGTTGAAAAGGATTGGATTTTAAAAACAGTCACAGCTTTGCATCCCAGGAATCATATATTACAATAGAAAACAGATATTTAAAATTAAGTAATAATAATATTACTGTTTTTATTGTCATTTTAATCAAATAAATGAAGCCTTAATGAGACTTCTTTCACAAACAGTTCAAATCTTACCGACCTCAAACTGTCGTGTACGCTATGGTTTTTTGCAGGGAATATTTAAGCTTTAATGTGAGTCCATTTTCCATTTGTACAGTCCAGGTGTACTGTACTTTTACAGATATGCTACTATCCTAAAGCACATTTTTATATGAGTCAGTCATATTTTCACTAGCATAGTTCTGGAAACAGTGACAATAACTTTGTATAAGTTTACAAGAAATAATGTAAAATGATCATATGGTAATATTTTATGGAACTATACACAATTTAAAACAAAACCAAAGGGTTAACAGTTTTATGAATGTGTAAAATATATGTTAATGTAATTTTAGACTTAAATTTGGACAAAAATGACAACAGATGCTAGTGAATACAATTATTTTTAACTGTGGGTTAGGTTGGGATATTGAGAGAGGCAGGAAGAGAAAGGACTTTTAAGTTTACTTGACATGAAACACCTCATGATGTCACATAAACGGACACAGCATAACATCTGCTTAATTCAAATCCAATATTTGTTTCTTACCAATTCTGTGGTGTGGATTTCAGTTTTTCTTTCAACAACCAAGGTGAAGGAGTTTTGTATTATCATCAGTAAAACTATCACAAAGACATAATTCATATCTTCTGAGCTAGATTAGAAGTATTTGGTCAATTCTCATTAGATTTTCACATGCGTGGCTGGTCAAGGTTTTCAAGGTTAGAATTATGACCATGCAGTGAACAACCCAGATGTTTTCTGCTGCAGAAAATTACAGATTTTGTGAAGAAAAAAAAAAACGTATTTATAAACCTGTTTATGTAAAGTTCTTTGACATTAAATTGACATTTTGTTCCAATCCTGGGCATATTGCAAGGTAAATGATACATTTGAATACTTTTGGCATTTGACTGGTTTTGTTATTTTGATTGAATCATTTAGCAGAATTAAAGCTGATAAACATATTTGGAACAAAATGTCTGATTCCTTTATTGCTAAGTCTAATTTCAATTGTTTTGTTTTGACGGTTTGTCGTCTGCACGCAAAAAAACACAAAGGAAAAACCCTCACATGACTCTTTAGGTTTTTTTTTTTGTGTGTGCAAAATTAATTTGAATTTAAATTGAAATAATTGTAATTCAGCTTTAAGCCCCGTATGAGAACCACTGGCATATATTTATTTTTCAACTCTTCACTGACACTATTGTCTGCTTGTTAAAAAATACAAAAACTTCTGATAAACATTTACTAGTGTTCAAATTGCTAGTCATGGTGAAAACAATGACATCACAACTGAAGGGAAGTCATAATATGTGTAACAATAAATATACATATCAAAATTGTTTATTTCACTCTCTTTTAAGAGTATCACAGTTTAAAAAAAATGCAACAAAAGTTTTATGATAATTTTTTTTAAATGAATGTCTGAGCTTGGAACAAGGGTGAAACAAAATCTATCAAATAAAATATTAAAATATTAAAGGGCTCCAATAATTGTAATAAATAACATGAAAAGTTTCCAAGTTTTATTGTCCTTTTCAAATATATATATAAATTGCGACAATTGGTACATAAATGGTATGGTACATAAAAGTGCAAGAAGTTAAGAAACATCATATGTGCAGTATGTGATGTGAACATGTAAACAGGAGTCTCAAACGTTTCAAGACTCTCAGCCAAGCTTACAGTGTGAGTGTTGAATGTGTTTGTAATGCTCATTTTCACTGAATGATTAGACTCTACACTTTGCCCTCGACACAGGCCGAGGCCAAAGTTCACAAAGAGAGGGGGAGAGAACGAGAGAGAGAGAGAGCGACAGAGTAAGGAGGAGGGGATGAAGGGAAAAGCAAGTAGCAAAAAAAATCCGATTTCAAAGCAAAAGAACAACAGGTGTCTAGACTTAATACAGGAGCAGGAACGGAGGAACACTGGAAAACAGGGAAAAGAAAAGGATAAAGAAAATGAAAACGAGCTCTTCTTCTAAAGGACGGTCTACTGAACTCGAACCCTGAGAAACAGGTGAATACTGAACGCGTCCGATAACTGCGTGTACGTCTGTTTGCGCACGAAGTGTGCGCGAGGAAATTATAGAAGAACAACGGCTGCTAAAACACCTCGGAACGCCAGAGATGGAGGGAGGAGAAGGGAGGAGAGCAGGAGGAGAAGCAAGCGGCCGGCTGTCGGCCTTGCAGGAGCAGCTGGTGTGGTCTCTGCTGGGCTCGGGACTGTCCAAAGAGCTGCTGATCCAGGCCATGGGAGACCTGGAGAGAGAACGCGGCTCGGCCGGCGGAGAGAGAACGGACCGGGCCGACGGAGAGAGCTCTGAGGAGGGAGAGATGGACAATCCTCCTCCCATCTTCCACGATTTAGAGAGACTTCCACCGGAGGAGGCCGCCAGGCAACGGGCTGAAGTCGACCAGCTGTTGCAGTAAGTAACTAAAAAACTTTCAATCAATCCAAAACTCACATGCTGAACTATCTAACAAGACTTGAGAGCCTCAAAGGTCGCTCTTCTAAAGAAGCATCATCAAAATCCACCTTCGTCTTCTCGACTTACTATTTAACTCCATAATTTCCTGATTAAACCTCTTATTCTCTGGCTGATCTCAGGTCTTCTCTCTTCTATTCCTATTCATTGGCTTCCTCTCTCCTCTAATGCTCTGCTTCCCAACTGATGGGGTGAATATAAAGGAGGTTCCACCTTTTTTAGTTACTAATTACCCACCCTATTCATTATTCTCTGGCCATTTCTATCTTTTTAATAAATGAGCTACATCGACTGGTTAAAATTAACAGAGTGACATCGCTCTGTGTGTGTGTGTTTGTGTACATAAGACTGTGGTGATATTGTAAAGATAGTGCTGTTGTGAAGGGAGGTTTGTTGCCAAAAAGGTGGCTCTTCGAACAGTGCTCTTTGTTTAAATTTGTTTAAAATGCTCTTTGTTTGAAATTGCTTTATATGTGCGAGTGATTTGTATTGCTGAAATGCATTGCTGTAGGATATGTTTGTGTGTTTGTGAGGCTTTGTGTGTTTGTATTGCTTTCGAAAGGGTTATTCTTTTACTGGACTTTGGCCCTATGTCTCTTTCCTTATCTTACAGTGTAAACATTGCACCATCTCTACCTCTATATTATCCTTCCTCTTCCCCCTCACCCTTCTCTCAAAACATTTTTAAAGTGTTTTGTCTTGATATAAACTAAAAAAAAAATCGAATATTTTGTTTTTGTTTTTTACAGGCAATAGTGCAATCGGTGTAATATATACTATGTATTAATGTAAATGTGTGTGTGTGTATGTGTGTGTATTCACCATTACAGTTTAAAGGGTTTATTTATTAAAAAAATACATTTTAACTGGTACTAAAATTACAATTTCATGCTTTCACTATGTAATGTTTTCTAATGTTCTGAGAAATATTAAAGACAATCTTTCTGCTTATGAAATCATATTTATCATCAAATATATTTGACCACATGGCTCATAAAGAGACAATTTTCTCTTTACAGACTTTATCAGAATTAATTGTGTTTACTGAGCATTTCATGTGACGCAATGCATTGAAATTTGCAAGTTAATGCCATTATAAGACACTTTTTAAAAAAAATTCTTGAGTTATACACTACCATTAAAAATAATGGGGTCAGTTAGATATTTTTTAAATATTTTTGCAAGTCTCTTCTGCTCACCAAGGCTGTATGTATTTGATCAAAACACAGTCAGACAGAAATATTGTGAAATATTATTACAATTTAAAATAAGTGTTTTCTATTTGAATATAATTTACCGGTAACATTTAATTTATTCCTGTGATCAAAGCTGAATTTTCAGCATCATTACTCCAGTTTTCAGTGTCACATGATCCTTCAGAAATCATTCTAATTTGCTGCTCAGAAACATTTCTTATTATAATCAATATTGAAAACAGTTGTGCTGCTAAATATTTCTGAAGAAACTGTGATATTATTATAATATATATAATTATTAATAACTGTGATAATTTAAAGTACAAAAGAACAGAATTTGCGTGAAATAGAAATATTTAAGTCTTTGCTGTCACTTTTAATCAATTTAATGAACTTAAAATTACCTTAAAATAAAAAACTTTACTGACCCCAAAAATGTATTCAATTATAAAAAATATAAAAAAACAATAAAAAAACCTTTACTGACCGTAATTAAAATACATATAGGATATTTTGGAATGCCGTAATCACATAATTAAGACAGAAAAATATGATTCTTGAGGGACAATAAAATAAATCCTAATATTTATAGGCACAAATTATGATTAGAATTATCCCGAAATAAACATCATGCTGTTTATGCACTTTCATGAGAACTTGTTTGTAGATATTCAGAAATGCACATTACAATGTATTAATGTGTTGGTGTGTTAGACAGGATCCCTGGCATGTGGCTAAAATAGTGAAGAGTTACATGCAGCAGCACAACCTACCACAGAGAGAGGTGGTGGAGTCCACAGGCCTCAACCAATCCCATCTCTCCCAGCACCTCAACAAGGGCACACCCATGAAGAACCAAAAGCGTGCCGCCCTGTACAGCTGGTACATCAAGAAACAGACAGAGATCAGCCAACGTGAGTATGGATATTTCTTATTTCTCTTTTACAAGATTCTGTTTTTGTACACTATTAGAATTCATTCATCTCTCACACGGATTAATGCAGAATTCACCAATGCCAGTCGTGGGGTCATGTCAGGAGAGGAATCCGGGGAGGATGTGAGAAAGGGACGGAGGAATCGATTCAAATGGGGTCCTGCCTCCCAGCAAATCCTGTTCCAGGCTTATGAACGACAGAAGAACCCCAGTAAGGAGGAGAGGGAGGGACTGGTGGAGGAGTGCAACAGGTAAAGGAACACAGGAGTGAACTGGGCGTACAGAAGAATAAAATAAAGCATATTTTGTTACCTTTTGGAGCTTGGAAGGGCTCAGTTTGAGCAGATGTTTTTATAGCATCATCACTGTCCTCATAAGAGCTCATTTCAGTACATTCAGCATCTGGCTCATATTCGCAAGCTCAAACATATTCAAAACTTTCATTTTCAACATCTTCAAAATCAATATTTTGATCGCTGACAGCTTCTTCACCAGATTCACCATCAAGTGACAGTGACTCTAATATATGATTGCGTTCAGTACTTGCTCTGCAGTAAATCTCTGAGCCATTTCAAGTTTTGCTGATGATTCTTCCTATTCTTTTGTTTTCTGCCTGCGGTAACTATGAGTGAAACGTCACATTATCATCGTGTTCAATTCAGCATCAAACATTCAATTGTTGTTGTGCAGACAAAAAAACATTTTCTACATTATACATTGTTACAAAAGTAGGGTCGCTTGCGACCCTATACAATTTTTTACAATAAATGAATGAATGGGAAAACAGGTATTCTTTTATGATAAAATAAACTTTTTTTGTGTTATATAATGAATTGATGGAGGAATACTAAGAAGGTTGATTTCTAACTTTAAAAAATGAATGAGGAGGAGGGTAGTGAATGACTACCCAGGTCACTATAGACCCATATGCATTTAAGGGTTAAAGGGATAGTTCACCCAAAAATAAAAATTCTGTCAAAATTAATTTACCCTCATATCATTTCAAACCCATAAGCCTGTTTATATTCTAAACACAAATGAAGATCATTTTTAATGAAATCTGAGAGATTTCTGTTCATCCATTAAAAGTCTATTTACACAAAACGCTTCAAAACGTTCTTAAAGAGATCGCAAAAGAAATCCATATGAATCGAGCCGTTTAGCACAAGTCTTCTGAAGAGATACGGTCGCTTTATATGATGAACAGATTTCATTTAGGCATATTTATTCACATATAAACATAGAGCACTAAAATTTGCTAAGCAGAAGCTGTAATACCGTTTGAATCCATGTGTGTTTTAGAGCGGAGTGTCTTCAGAGGGGAGTTTCTCCTTCTCAATTGGCTGGCCTGGGCTCTAATTTGGTCACAGAGGTTCGTGTGTACAATTGGTTCGCGAATCGGCGCAAAGAGGAGGCCTTTCGCCACAAACTAGCACTGGACGTTCCCTACAGCAGCCAATCTGCTTCCTCCACAGGACAAACATTATCATCTAGTCCTTCACCAGGTACGAAGTCATTCAAGCTCATAACTATCCATATAGAGGGCCTAAGTCCCTCCCCTCCGCTTCCGGCTCATGGGACCTTATTTCGGAAAAAACATGTATGGTAGTCAATGGTGAGAGACAACTTTCCGTCTGAACTGTGCCCTGAATTACACATATGATGTTTGTCGATTTAAAAGATAATTATGAAAGTCAAGAAAGTCGCAGTTTGTCATAAAACATGAGAGTAACATTTAGTTTTATGTGAAAATCACTCAATGAACTACATCTCTCGTCTCGCACTATGTACGTCACCAAGTTCGTGTGTGTGCAGTCTGGTACAAAACACACATGCATGACGGCGTAACGCTACGATTATAACGTTAGACTATAGAAAAAATGACAGACGTTAGCTTTATTCATTGAGAGAAAAGATTTGACGTCACACGTGCGCCTTTTGGGTTTGTAGTCTTTGTAATTATGTTTTTTTCCACAGTCTTATACCTCAACAGTTTTACATCAAACTGCGACTTCTTGACTTTAAAATGTATCTTTTAAATTGACAAACATCATGTGTAATTCAGGGCACAATTCAAACGGGATCAAAATATTTGTTGTCTCTCGCCATTGACTACCATATAATATTTTTCCGAAATAAGGTCCCATGGTGGTTAACCGGAAGGGGAGGGACTTAGGCTCTCTATACCAATGTTGACTGATGATTGTCATTTGCACAAAAACATTGACTCCATTTTGAAACCTTTTTAATGTCCAATGGGTTGATTTTGAATGACTTAGAAGAATTCTTTGAAGATTTCTCCCTAAATCTGGCCTGTTTTACCTATCTTTCTCTTTTGTCCATTCACCGAAGGTCTGAAGTACAGCCAGTCAGTGTTGTGTGAGAGTTTGGGCACAATGAGAAGTTCCAGTGGTGAAGACAGGGGTGGTGGCGGCCGTCTCACCAGTCCAGTTCAGCTAGAACCCAGTCATACACTCCTGGATGCACACCATCTTAAACCAGTGAGAATAAAATACACTTCTTGACACAATCACAATAAATCAGTGAGATTAAAGGAACTGTCTGTGTTCACAATAACAGAATGCAGGTCGTCAATTAAAGGTAGGGTAGGCAATCTTTTTTTTTATAACACTTTTGTTATACTGGTTGAAATGCTCTTCCCGTCCTGATAGCAATCAATAATAGAAGTGGTCTAAGTATTACAAAATGAACATATATCTTCTGTGGAAGTCAGAGGATTAAAAAATGTTCATCTAATAATGCGATGTCCTACCTGCCTGTCAGCATTCGTGTTTCCATACCTCCGCACACCCTCTCGCGCAGACATCACACGTCATCCGCGTGTTCTGTGAAACTATGCAAAATATTAGACAGTCACCGAGCACCAAAAAACAAACAGCAGCCACCTTTTATACAGTTCCTCCTAGACACTCCAAAGGGAAGGTGGGATCTTATACTTTTAAAGCTAGCTTGTTATTCCTAGCCTCTCCCAATTTGCGTGCCCCTTTTCTAGTGCTTTTTTTTCTTTGCATGACATAACATACAGTATAAGTGCTGTTGTTTTTGCCAAATCAGCATGATTGCAAATGTGATATTGATTTTATTCAACAGTTTGACAAACAATCAGTTATTATATTAAGTGACTTATTTTATATTTTAGACACAGTATTGTTTTTGTTTTTTTTGCCAACTATAATAGTTCCAAACAACTCAATAGGAGAATCGTAGCACATCTTTGAGCAACCCACATTTGTGTTTCGTTCCCAAATGGTCCGCGTTTTGAACAAATTGGTTGATTGAATGATTCAATTACCTATTCATAAATGTATGACTCACTTGCTTCATTCCTGAATGAATGAATGAGTCATTTTGAATGAATTGAATGATTCAATCACTCACTCATTATTATGCTGACTAGGGGTGTAAATTGGACAGTTCATCACGATACGATATCGATTCTCTCAGCCAGCGATACGATATTTGCCGATACCTCAAAAAATTCTGCGATACGATTACGATTCGATTAAATTTTCAGATATTTATCGATATTTAGATATTATGTGCCAAGAGTACACAACCAGTTATGGTTATTAACTCACAAATGCATCCAAAAATGTATACCATGAAAGTTTAATTAAACTCTTAAAGTTTAATTAAATGGCACACCCTCTCCCAATTGGGACATTAAGTTGTTTGTTACAAGTAAAAAAATTTAAAAAAAAAACATGAACAAGAACGGAGTTATCTGTTGTTGCAAATGAACTTCATTTTCATATATCATGTTTTTATTTTATTTTTTTATTGTGCATTTGAATATCAATCAAACTGCAGCTGGGTTGTTTTGATTAAGTAACAGGCTAATAACAAAAAAAAATCCAGGTAACTTATAAAATGAAAGTATTTTTTTGATATATAGGCCTATATTTTTTGTGTGTGGCAAAAGCAGATAACTCCACATTTCATGTTTCAGAGTTACACAAAGCCAAGTAATTGCTATGATAGGCTAGCCTACATAATAAAACACTTAGCAGCTAATGTTAATGTAGGCTAACATTAATCTCCTCAGCTGACATAGACGCCAGTCAAACTTTGTTGTTGTGATTAACGTACCTGCAATACAGAGAGGTTTTCCCTCACCACTAACGTGCTGTTTTACCAAGATTCTGTGAAAAAGTTGCAGATTTTATTTTCCTTTTACGCCCCGAAGATATCACTGTCTGGTTTATCAAGTTCGTTGAACTCCATCCTCGATCACTTTTAGTCAGCTTTGACGAAACTCCTCTCAGCTAGCGCGTCTTTTCGTGTTCACACCGAACGCGAATAGAGCGTCAAATACGCGTCTATCGCGTCTAGTTAGACGCTTGAACATTCGCTCGAGTTCAAATTTTTCAACTTGCGCGGAAGACATTCGCGGCAAACGCGTCGCCCAATTCGCGTCATTCGCAACGCCCGGCGCGAATGATGCGTCTATTCGCGTCTTTGCATTGACTTTGTATTTAATCTACTCGCGCAAATAATTAAATTCGCGTTCGGTGTGAACACACCATAAGTGACTTGCAACTTTGTCACATGACCTGAATACTGAGCACTGATTCGCTAAAATAGACTTTTCGAGTTGTGTTCACAAACAAGGGTGCTTGTCGTTTCTGCTGTAAAACATGAACTCGCGATTCCTTGACAGTGGAAAATACAGGTGTTTTGTGACAAAGGGTTCAGTCAATCTTGTCAGGCGTCTATTTCAGCTGAGAAAAGTTACGTGTGGATGTGGAGTGTGTCAAAATAAAGGTACAGTATATCGATACTTTATGTGTGGCATCGATGCATCGTATCGTCAGACGTTTGATCGATTTATCGATCCATATCGATGTATTGTTACACCCCTAATGCTGACTTGCCGCCACCTACTGGGGATTTTAGTTTCACAAAGGTTTTTTTCCAATCATTTCTTATTTCTGTATTCAAAATTAGAAGTTTTTTACTCACCCTCATGTTGTTCGCATAGTGTGTGTAACTATTTTTTTATATATATTTTATATATTTATATGAGCCACTTTCCAACCTATCATCATATTAAATGGTTAATGTACTAACAAGTGAAACCTGCCTTATATTGAAATGAATATATTTTGCATTCAATATGTGATATTTTAATATTAAATACATTTCCTGCATCTTAAATTTAGTGACAATTTATGACCACATGGCTCAAAGAGATATTTTACATTTATCTTTACATTCTTTATCAGTATTTTATTATGTTTATTGAGCTTTTCACATGGTGCAATGCTAATTAGCTAGTTAATGTCGTTTTAAACAATTTTAAGCTTTTAATGTAATGTTACCCCAAAATGTAAATCGTCATCATTTATTCACCCCAATGTCACCCAAACCTGTACACATTTCTTTACTCTGATGGACACAAAATATATTTTGAAATATAAAATAGAATTTTTCAACAGTTTTTGTTCATTCTATAGCAGTCGGTGGGGACCAAATGAACACTAGAACCACTTAGAGTGTCATTGTATGGATAAAAACAGAGACATTAAAAAAAAAATCCCAAAATGATGAAAGATTTTCACTTTTAGGGTCAACTATCCTTTTAAGGCAAATGGAAACTGAAGCCTGACAGTCTGAGTTTTTATTCCTCTCTTAGGTATCTTGTGGTGGCTCCTTACCTCCTGTCAGTACTCTCACTTCCTTGCATGGATTGTCCGGATCCTCCGCTGCCCCTCCAGGACTGATCATGGCCTCCCTACCAAGTGTAATGAGTCTAGGAGACTCCTCACTTCTCATAGGTATAATGCATATAGTGATCTACATGAACAGTTTAACACCAAAACACTGCTAATTAATGTTAATATGTATGTCACTGTAGGTTTGACGTCCTCTCAACCACAGACAGTCAACATGGGGGGAGGGTTTACTACCCTTCAGCCAATCTCGTTTCAGCAGCAGCTTCAAGCCTCAACTCAGCAGCCAATAGCACAGCAGCTCCAGTCGCACATTGGCCCAAGCTCCTTCATGGCAACAATGGCACAGTTCCCATGCCACAGTAAGTACTTCATTAGTGGTGCTTTAGACAAGCATGCCTATTATTATGGGCGGACATTTTTGACTTAAAACCATCTAGTGATTTCTTAGAAGCCATCCAAAACATCATAGCAACCACATATACTATAGCGGTCAAAAGTTTGGAACTATTTCGATTTTCTTATTGTTTTTTGAAAGAAGTTCCTTATGCTCAGCAAGGATGCATTTGTTTGATCAAAACTACAGTAATAGCAACAATACAAGTAATATTGTAAAATATTATTAATTTAGAATAAATGTTTTCTATTTCAATATATTTTCAAATGCAAGTTTATTTCTCAGCATCATTACTCCAGTCTTCAGTGTCACATGATCCTTCAGAAATCATTCAAACATGCGGATTTGTTGCTCAAGAAACATTTCTTATTATAAATGTTGAAAACATTTGTGATGCTAATATTTTTGGGGAAACCGTGATACATACCATTCTGGGTAGTGAAAGAAAAAAAAAAGAAAAAGAAAGGAACATTAGGTGAAAGTAAAGACATTTATAATGTTACAAAATATGTATTTTTGTTAATTTGTTTTACTTTCTATTCATTAAAGAATCCTGAAAACAAAATGTGTCAGCAAACCAGCATATTAGAATGATTTCAGAAGGATCATGTGACACTAAAGACTGAGTAACAATGCTGAAAATTCAGCTTTGCTGACAGAAAAATAAATTGCATTTTAAAATATTAAAATAATTTAAAAAAAGTAATATTACTAATAAATGCAGATTTTGTGAACATAAGAGACTTCTTTTAAACACACTTTAGACCGGTAGTGTAGACACATTCTAGTAATCAGAACACTTTAGCTACTACACAACAATAGCATGGTGCCAATGAGTTTTGAATGGACAAGAACCATGTAAAAACCTAGTTTGCCTTAACCAAAATTCTGCTTTAATATTATGTTTCAGTGTATAGCAAAGCAGACCTGAGCTCTTACCCCTCCTCCAGTCTCCTGTCCCAGGCTATGGTCATCGCAGACAGCAACAGCATTGGGACACTGACTAACCTCACAGCTGTTCGACAGGCAAGAACCAAACAACACAATCTCACCACACTGACCATGTTCACATGCACATCATTTTTAGAATAAGGTTCATATACTGGGCTTTACTCATACATGTGAACATGACATTCAGCATATATTCCTAATAAACTAAAACATTAATACACCCATAATTCTCTTTTGGAGATACACTAGAGTTCTGCAAGGGTGAATTAAATTGGTCAAAACAAGTGACAATAAAGACATTCATAATGTTACAAAAGCGTTCTATATCAAATAAATGCTGTTCTTTTGAATTTTGCATAAAATAAATAAAAATGTATGAGAGGTTTCTGTGTGAAAGTCCAGGTAACCAAAACTTTGGAGATCCAAACAGTGACTTTTTATCACTGCATGTAATAATAATAATAAAAATTCATTACATTTATATAGTGCTTTTCTCTGCACTCAAAGAGCTTTACATAGAAGGGGGGGGGGATCTCCTCAACCACCACCAATGTGCAGCATCCACCTGGATGATGCGACGGCAGCCATTTTGCGCCAGAACGCCCACCACACACCAGCTTACTGGTGGAGAGGAAGCCAATTAGTATATTTATATATGGGGATGATTAGGAGGCCATGATGGACAGAGGCCACTGGGGCAAATTTAGCCAGGATCCCGGGGTTACACCCCTATTCTTTCGAATCCTGGGATTTTTTTGTGACCACAGAGAATCAGGGCCTCAGTTTAATGTCTCATCCGAAGGACAGGGGATGTAGCACCCAGAATTATTTTTGATATTATATTTTCTTTAACAGACGATATTCCACATAAGGTATCTACATAACATAATACCGTCTTGGAATTTCTAGAAACTGTTCTTGTAACTTAATCAGGTTATCACATTTACATTATGCTTTTATAATCTGAATTTATTTTGTGCATGTAAAAATGGCCAAGAGATTAAAAAACGAGGAATGGGATTTATTTTGTGGATTTGAATCTATTCAAAGACAACATCCATTACCCTTTAATGATTTAAAGTTATAGAAATTCAAAACAGCTTTTACCTTTCATTTTAATCTAAAACTATTGTGAATCTACAGCGATTCTTTCTAATGATCAATCCTTTTCCTCCTGATCAGATTCTCACCTCAGATCCTGAGGGTCACACAGACACTCCCATTGAAGAGGAGTCTTTACATCTGCAATCCACTTCACCAGAACCAGGTACAAACCCTGTTACAGTAGCCAAATTCAGATGTTACTACTGTGAAACCATTGCAATACCCATCTATGATTCTCCTTTAATTAAAGATGAAGAATGTCATTTTTGCAACATAGTGACACCTAGCGGAATTGCAAAAAATAAAGAAAAAGGCATGTCTTAACAGGTACTCACACAGCAACAGTGTCGGCCCAGATCCGGCCCACATCTGGTACGTGTGGAATCCACGTGTACTAGATGTGGGCCGATACCATGTTGCTGTCTGGGTAGGCTACTATATTGTATATATATATATATATATGGTTTCCTAATATATTGTACTTTTTATTTTGTGTTCCGATGTGTCAAGTAACCAGTTGAGTAAGCTAACACTGTCTAGAGAGCGAATGCGAGCGTCTCACTTATAAACATCCAAAGTACCCAGAGCATTTTTTGAAGTGACACGCCACAACAGTTTGAAGCCGAGTACGCATTTTAAACTTGATGCCCCGTTCACTTCGGCGAGTTCTTGACCTGTTCAATATTTGGAAGTCTAAATGCAGCGAATTTGGGCTTGCACTTCTGGAAACGATGCTGAATTTCCATCAGCCCGTGCACGTCAGTCATGGACCCGCACCGGCAAATACCCTTTGGCTCCGCATGCTTGACGTAAAGAGACTGACACCAGGTTCACACATACTCCGTTTGCAGTGTGTATTTTCCATGTACACGAAACAGGCAGATGAGCATTCACACTGCACACCTTTCGCATCTATAGTTGCGGAATGGTCAAAATGAACACAGTCAACATGAAAATATAGCTATTTTTACCATAAATGCATAGAATTTTAGTACATTATTTTTCAAAGTAAAGAAAAGAAAAGAAAAACTATGGAAGATAGTTTCTGCCACAGAAAAAAAAGAAAAGAAAAAAAGCTTTTTTTTCCTCTCACAATTGCTAGTTTAAATCTCACAATTCAGGGTTTTTTTCCATGTAGAAAAAAGCCAGAATTGTAAGACAAAAAAGTCGCAATTACCATCTATTATTCTGTGGAGGAAACAAGCTTCACTTACCAGGAGTTGCAAAAATAAATAATGCGGTAAAAATTATATCTAAAGTACTTTTCTTTTAATGTGAGATACACTAGAACGCACCATGCTATTATGCGACATGCTGGTGGTCAGAGAACTACACTCGGAACAAGAAAGCTACAATGGATGACGATCGTCTAAACAGTGAGCTGGAAAAACACAAAGTGTTGTATGACCAGCAGGACTTTTCATATAAAGTTTTAGGCATGGGAGGCATTTCTTCGGCTGTTGGTGTGGATGGTAAGTTAGTTTAAAGTATTTGTGATTACAAAATGTTTACGCAAGTAGTATCATGTTTAAATGTTTTGTCACTTGCTTGAGCATCTTAATATAGGCCTATAAATCTGTATAGAAATAATGAATTGAATATTGCGTTGTCTATATTTATTCCGTTTAAAGCCGCGGATAAGCAGCTCACTGCAAATGCGTCTAAGCACGTGCTGCTCCTGCACCGCATACGTACTACAATACAACAAACGGAGTGTGTGTGAACAGGATGTTTAGACGGTGTCTAGAACGCTTAAAGTTTACACTTTTGGGGGAGATAAACCCATGACGAATGGCATACTGATAGTAGTCAATGTACATAAACTGGATTAAGAGAATGTACTTTAACATTAAACAATCTCACTCACTTCACCTTTAAATTTCCAGTGTCTTCGGGTAGTTTGGAGCTCTACCCTCAGACCCAGACAAGTGAAACCCATCGTTCACACCTGCTCTCCTCTTCACCAGGGGACATCGACCCTTACATCCCTACACAGATGGTCTCTTCTGCACAATAGCTGCAGCTATTGATGACAATACCACTTCCAAAAGCTGCTGAGAGCAAACAGACAACAATGAAAAAAAAACAAAAAAAAACAATGATCTGTCCGTCTGCTATATTGCTATCTGCTGCCTACCCATGCTAATGATGTTTTTTCACAAATCCTTAAATTATGCTCAATAAAGGACAGTCAAATTTTCATTTAAAACAAACTCTTGTGTAAACACTCATGCGTGACTGTGATAAAAAATGCATGTAAAATATAATGTAACTGTTCTAGATTTCAGTCTGCTAGATTAGTCTCTAGGAAAATATTTTGAAGTAAAATGGCAAAATAAACTTTACTTTATTGATGATTTTTTTGAGAGGGATTTATAGCATGAAAATGCTAAACTGGCAAGAAACAGGTTCTTTAAACTTCAGTCAACTGTTAATCCTCAATAAACATAATAAAACAATATACAAACATCCAGAACAGCATAAACAGAATAATTGCTATTTCGAACAATTAAGTCTTTCATTCATCGTCGCCCTTTGATGAATCCAACTTTTTTCTTTTCTTTTTCTTCTTTTTTTTCTTTGTCAAATCCTCTACCACAGTTGTTTGCGCTTCTGTTCCTTTTCCATTAGACTGTTTCTCTGATACATTAATACTTTTCTCCTCACTTCCCTCAGTGAATGCTTTTCTTTTCTTCTTTTTCTTTGTCTTCTTTGTGACTGTGTCCTCCTTTCCAGACTCTACGTTTGTCGTACTTTTCCCCTCTGTCTTCTCTGTGAGGGTTTGAGCTAAAGGGCCGAGGATGTCTGACACTGACACAGCAGCTTCTCTAAGCCTCATCTCCATCTCACTGTCACTGTCACTGCAGAAATAAACAAACAAGACGCTTTTTACATTATATAGATTGTCATTAATGCAAAATTTATTATAATTTTACTTATAACTTACTAGCTTGTTGATATTTATTAAAGATAGACAGACAGAAATACAGATAGATAGACAGACATTGAAAGATAGACAGACATAGAGAGAACATTGAAATAGCAATGAAAAGCTCTTTTCCTATTGTTTGCATTGTGACATTTATGACAAGCATATTCTCCCTCATTTACTGTAATACTGTTGGACTGTGACTTTGCGTTAAAGTGTTAGATCAAGCAAAAAATGAATTGTCAGCAATTACTCACCCTCATATCATTCAAAACCCATATGACTTTCATTCATCTTGGAAACACAAATGAGATTTCTGTCCCTCCATTGAAAGTCTATTAACCCAAAACTCTGACACTTCAAAGTGTTCATAATGAAATCATAAAATAAATCCATTTAAAAAAAAATGTAACCTAAATTTAACCTACATTTTCAAACCTACATTAAACCGTTTGATTCATATGGATTTATTTAACATTTTAAAGTGAATAGACTTTCAATTGTGGGACAGAATCTCTTAGATTCCATTAAAAATATCTTAATGTATGTTTCCAATAGAGATGCACCAATAACTCTTTATCTTTGAAAGCCGAGAACCTATATATATATATATATATATATATATATATATATATATATATATATATATATATATATATATGCCAATAAATCTGAATAATTTTTTTGAGAACCTGATTACAAAAACAAAAGGCTCGCCATTAAAAGCCATGTCCCAGCACTTCAACATATCAGTCATAGTTTGAACAAGTGTAAGATTCCTTAACTTTAAAAATAATTTTACACTCCTATGTTCAAGCCTTACAAAGAAATAAAATACATAAATAATGCAAACAAGTCATCGGATAACAGGTATAAAGAACCAAAATGCATATGCCATGGATAAATAAAGTGTAATAGCCTCCACACAGACAGTAATTAAATGAATTTAATTAAACCATATTGTTAATGAAAATATTACATGAAAAAATAAAAGTGCTAGGTATTATTAATAATGCATCAATGTTTTTGAATAAATAAAATGAAAATTATTTTAATTTACTCGCCCTTATGTTGTTCCTGTATGAGTTCTTCTGTTGAACACAAAAGGTGATATTTTGAAGAATGTTGGTAACCACAGCTGACTGTAGCCATTAACTTCCATAATATTTTTTTCTTACTGTGAAAGTCAATGGCTAGATTGGTTACCAACATTCACAGGTTTGAAACAACTTGAGGGTGAGTAAATGACCACACTTTCATAACTATCCCTTTAACTGCATGTTCCAAGTGATTCCAATCATATTTCAAGCAATTTAAAACTATAACACTGAACAGTAAAAAAACGAATTATGGGGTGAAATATGGCCAATGTATGTTTTTGTGACATTCACCCTACTGTGCACGTTCTATCATAAGCAGGACTCAGACTCACCTAGAGCTGGGAATTGGTCTCCTTTTAGGAGGTGGAGGAGGTGATTGTTCCACCCATTTTCCAGAGGTAGATGTGGAGAACAGACGGAAACCTTTAGAAAATGACAAGAAACAATCAGCTATTTGAAATCCAGATATTTAGCAGAGGGATTTGTGAATATTACGTATATTATTGTACATCTGTCACTTTGTAACTTTGCGTTAATGTACACTGTAGTAATTTCTTGACATACCTCAAGGAAAATCTGAACAATAATCTCTCAATTATAATATAATTACCTTCTTCATTCTCTTCTTCATCTCTGTTTTTGGAAAGACCAGGTTCGGAGTCAACTGTCTTAGAAAACACTTCTGAAATGCACCTACAGTTAAGTGTGGGAGATAAATTGTACTGATTGACCAGCAGAGAAATAAAAGATAAATTACAAATATACTCAGAAGTGAGATTTTTTTTTTTTTTTGTAGTGTCTCACCCGTCCAACATGGCTCCTAACTTTTTTGCCACATGGGATTGAAACTCAGGTGTTGTCCCGAGCTCATTTCCATCATGTTCATGCTTTGAAACATCGACTCTGTGTAACAAAGATGTCCAAACTCATGACAGAGTAACCACTGAGATCCAATCTCAAAGCGTTTTAAATGCATACTGACTCACCTACGACTTTTGTTTTCTCCATCTGTGTGGGATAAAAGCAGCACTGAGTTAGTCCTCAGGTAACGGTTACACATGTTAACGCTTGATTGGTAAATTAAGTAATTTCATCTCATCGAAAAATAAAGATCTAGCAGCTACCTTTTCCATTGATCTCAATATCCTGTGGTCCAAAGCTCCAGACAGCTTCTTTCAGTCTTGCAGAGTTTTCATCCTCACTGCTGCTGCTTTCAGACATCCTCAATGTTTATCCGTTTTAATGATTAAAAACATCAGTTTGTGGCTGTTAAACTACGCAGTTGAGACGTCAAGCATGTTATAAGTAGACTGGGTGACATGACGTGCAAAAAACGCAGGGACGACGACAGACATTAAAGTAGACAGTAGTGCAGCATTTCGGGAGGAATGCTTAAAAAGTGGGAAAAAAAATAAAATAGCAGTCCACACACGAGCTTTTCGTTTCACATGGAGTTAAAACGAAAACCAACGCTCAGGTTGCAGCATCAAGCATAAGGTGCTTTACTGCCCCCTGTTGTAATGGAGCTAAACCAGTAACGTGTAATTCGAGCAAGAGTATGGAATGCCAAAGCTGACTTAATTAAAAATAAATAAATACATAAATAAATATACGAAGAAATGTAAAAAAGCAAAAATACAAAAATAAATACATAAATAAATATACAAAGAAATGTAAAAAAGTACAAATAAATGAGTATTTATACTTTTATTTCCTCATTTATGTATAATTGTATTTTTTCACACATTTATTTATTTATTTATTTATTCATTCATTTATTTCCACTTTTATTCATTTCCACATTCATTTATGTATTTATGTTTTTATGTCTACATTTATTTATTTTCACATTTATTTATTTCTACATTTATTTATTTCCACATTTATTTATTTCTACATTTATTTATTTCTACATTTCTTTCTCCGTATGCTAATGAGGGGGGCGGGTTTTAACTCAGACATCAGCAATCGAGCTCAGAGTGGCAGTGCTGAAGCTTTGAGGCCACAGTGACACCTTGTGGTGTGTGACCAAACCAAACCAAACGCAAGAGGTGTGCGGACAATATCACATTTTAAGTCATGTATATCACCCTAACTGTATGTTTGGGTTAACACACATAGCACACATGAACAGAAACTGCACTTCAACGGGTCTGATAGACACAAAATTAAGATTTTTACTTTTAATGACTTAATGACTTTTGTTCATTTTATTTTACTGATAGCCATAGTGCCTTATTATTATAATAACTGAGTAGTTTATCAATTAATATTACGAACTTGACATTTATGATGATGTATAGCCTACCTATTTAATAAGGTTTGGGTAGGTATAAAATAAATGTATAGGGGGAAATATCACCACGACCATATTTGAATGGGCATGATGATGCTTCTGTGCTCCAATGCATGGCGTGAGATGCGTGGCTCACTGCATTTACATGATCCCCTTTTGTTTGATTTAAGAATAGTTCAACATTGATGACTTGTGTGATTAATCAGTATCTAAGAGCAGCATCTATGAAATATGGGTTGCGTTTTAAGCATTTGAATTGTCACCTGTTATGCATACGAAATTGACCCTTCGCAAAGACCCGCCCTCCTTAGTTACTGTCGCTATGTTCCGACAAGCTACGCCGCTCTCACGCTCTCACCATGTTCTCACGCAGTGAAAAATACATCGCGGAGCAGAGAGGAGACTGACAACACGCGGATAGACAGGACAGACCAGGTTACTTTTCGGTTACTTTTGATATTAAACATATTAAACAAAGTCTCAGCTTTCAAATGTGGTCATTTTTTGAAAGAAATTTAAACAATAAATACCGTTTTGGGGCTCTTTAATGTGCCGTGACAGATCGCTGTATAGCATCAGTTAAAGCTGCTCGTGATCCGATCATCTCTTCCTTCTAGTTCATTTATAGCATCAAATAAACATGAACGAACATAAGAAGTAATGTTGTTTTAACCGCGGAAAGGCGTCAGTATATTCATTTTACCAAGTTCAAATCCTCCTATCTCTACTGGCTGCTTTTTCGGACAAAATGGCGGATGGCGAAGTATGATTGGTTAGAACACCTGTCAATCAAGCTCCACGCGAAGGGTCAATTAGGAAACGCGAATGTAAACCGCGTATTGAGTCAAACTCATTGATCAATATGGTTGTGTAGGAGTCAGTGAAATGTGCGCTGGTTTCTCTCCGCGTTCTGCGCTGGTGTGCGAGTCTCATTGACAATAAACGCTAGCTCTTATCAGCCCTATCCACCGCGTTTACATTGTTATTATTAGTGGATACTTTCATGCGCTTTCATGTCCAAGTGTCTGCTATCAGACTCGTTGAAGTGCAGTTTCTGTTCATGTGTGCTATGTGTGTTATCCCTATATAGCCTACCCTACATACAGTTAGGGTGATATACATGACTTAAAATGTGATATTGTCCGCACACCTCTTGCGTTTCGTTTACCACAAGGTGTCACTGCGGCCTCAAAGTTTCAGCACTGCCACTCTGAGCTCGATTGCTGATGTCTGAGTTAAAACACGCCCCCTCATTAGCATACGGAGAAAGAAATGTAGAAATAAATAAATGTATAAATAAATAAATGTGGAAATAAATAAATGTATAAATAAATAAATGTGAAAATAAATAAATGTAGACATAAAAACATAAATACATAAATGAATGTGGAAATAAATAAAAGTGGAAATAAATAAATTAATAAATGTATAAATAAATAAAAAAATAAATGTGTGAAAAAATACAATTATACATAAATAAGGAAATTAAAGTATAAATACTCATTTATTTGTACTTTTTTACATTTCTTTGTATATTTATTTATGTATTTATTTATGTATTTTTGCTTTTTTACATTTCTTCGTATATTTATTTATGTATTTATTTATTTTTAATTAAGTCAGCTTTGGCATTCCATACAAGAGGTCCTCGCTGCAGCCTGTAATTCTGGGGAGTGAGGGGTAATAGTACTGTCCTACCAAGACAGACATACACAATCAACACCCTAAAGTATTTATAGGTAATTAAACATCATAAGTTCCCACCCACCCCAAACCCATAGATCCTGATTCAAGGTAATGCAGAGTTGTTTGAGATTAAAGGGTTAGTTCACCCAAACATTCTGTCATTAATTACTCACCCTCATGTCGTTTCAAACCCGTAACACTTTAGTTCATCTTCGGAATATAACTTAAGATCTGTTTGATCGCTTCAAAAACTTCATAAAGAGATCGTAAAACTAATCGTTAGGCTATATAAATTGAGCAGTTTAGTCCAAATTTTCTGAAGAGGCACGATTCGCTTTATGATTGAATTTAGATTGAACAGATTGAATTTAGGCTTTTATTCACATCATCATTGATCAGCTCACACATCAGTTGTGGTAAATGGAAGTTCACGCATGTTCGCTTGACATGTGAGAACCAATGAGGTTCATTCTCATGTTACGCAGCACGTTTGAGCTTCAGCAAGAGCTTTGCTCTCGCGGATCCAGCAGGTTCGGTTGAGCTTCCGTTTATGTTCGCTGATCAATATTTATTGTGTGAATAAAAGCCCAAATTAAATCTGTTCATCATATAAACTGATCGAGTCACTTTCACAAATTTGGACTAAACCACTCAATTCATATGGATTAGTTTTATGATCTCTTTATGAACTTTTTGAGGCGTCAAAGTGGTAGTTACATAGCTGTCAGTGGAGTGGATTTTAGAGGCCGAAAATTTGCATAAATATGCAATTTTGGTGCAGTTGGCTAAAAAAAGTCTGAAAGCTTGTAATGTAAATCAATGAGATCTTTACAACAGTATTGCAGACTACATAGCATATAAATGCATATAAATATCAGTTGCCACATATCTTCCAATAATATGACTTATGTATGATATTTTAAATGTTCTGTATAGTTTTTATTGTGGGGACAAAACATGTAATGCATTGCAATACACTGATAACGGAGATATACAAATGTTCCTCAAAAGCCTGATGCATTGTATCCGATACTCACATTTTAACACAATTTTTTTTTTTACACACACATATTGTGGGATAATCAATTAAACTTCATTCCAGTATAAGTTCATCTTGAAATATTATTAACAATCAGTGTTGGGGGTAAATCCATTATAAGTGATTACCTTTTTCAAGTAATGTGTAAAGTAACGTCTTTGAAATTTACAAAAAAAATATCAGTTATACTTTTTCAAATAAGTACAGCAAGGTATTTTGTTTTCCCATTTATTGACAACTCTTCTGTTCCATGTTAAGAGAGATTGAACGTAAGAATGGCAGCACAGCTGAAAGGTTTCTTTGAGTTGTTCTCTCTACTGTAGGCATGCATTTGGATTTCCTTCAGCCTAAGGCTCATTCATTTCACTTTTAGTGTGAAAGGGCCTTTAAATTTGCCAAAAATAGAAGTTACGGGGTTTTTTTGTCATAAAAACAACCAAACAGGCAAGCCTCCAGTGACAAAAAGTAATTCAAAAGTAATTAATCATGCAATTAGTTACTTATAGGGAGTAACACAGTACTTTACTTTCCCTAACACAATGTATATACTGAAACCAAGTATTGGCTGTTTTAACTGTAATTATTTCCCACTGAAAGTCTTTGCAGAAAATATATACATATTAAGAAAAACAATAGTCACTGTAAGCAGAGATGATTAATAGGCCGTATCATAATAATCCTCATCGCTATCTTTCTCAGAATTGTCCTCATCATCATCATTCTCTTCCCAATCATCTTCCACCAAAGCATAATCATCTTTGTATCCATCCTCATCATCAAAACTATCTTCATCACTCTCCTCTTCTTCATAATTCTCTGCGTCAAAATCTTTCTCACTATAGTCCTCATTGTCATCACCATCATCTCCATAATCCTCATCTCCATAATCCTCATCATCATCATCTTCCTCTCCAAAGTCGTCCTCCTCATCATCATCATAATCCTCTTCATCCTCACATTTTTCTTTCTTTGTATTCTTCGTCTCTAACTGTGAGAGTTTTTCTTTAAGCCCTGAAACCTCTTGCTGTAGTGTGGAGCACATAAGCGCAATTTTTCTAACATGATCTTTTTTTTCTTTTTTTTTAGGTCTGAAGGTTTTTGCAGATCTTTTTAGACGTGTCTGAAGCTTGTCAGCGACTGCCATCTCCTACAAAAAGAAAATACATCAAACAAATTAAAGTGACAATGAAATCAAATTTGGCTATTCTTATTTTTTATGGAATATTGCAGTATTTATGTGTGCACATTATTGTTTAATTTCATGTGGGCTCGTAAGTTTTAATCAAAATAACTTCCCCTCCCTCTTTCAGCTACTTCTCTTCTCTGATGATGCATTTACTGGCGTGAGGGCGGGACAACCTGTCACTAACATGACATCACAGCAATAGCAAATCACAACCATCCAATCGATTCCCAATAACAAAATCAAGTCCCGCCCTGCATTTTTTTTTGTTCGAGAAGACATTTCACAACAAAGCCAATGGGTGGAGTTTGACGTCCAGCCGCATCTTACCCATAACCCTATCCCTATCCCTGAACAAAACTAAGCTCCACACATTAGGTCCACAGAGATGGAGCTGGACGAGGTCAAGCTCCACCCATTAAGTTCAGAGAGGGAGATCTGGATGTTTAGGCTGTGTTTACACTGCAAGTGTTAATACACAGATCTTTTGACCTTTTCTGATTATTTGTCCCGCCTTACCTTCACTTTGGACACCACTGGTATCGGATACCTGTGTTTACATTAATCCCGCCCAAAATTATTCTGTATATCTCTTTACTCTTCATTACTCTTTATTGCCAGCATAGACAAGTTAAAAGCAGTCATGAATGTTTGCGGCAGAAAATTTGACTGAACTACCCAAGATAGACTTAGGTCGAAATGGGCAAAAATTTGCAGTGGACGCAGATTAAATGATAATACAAGTTTTTGCTTTCTGCACCATCTTTAAAGGTCAGCAAAATATTGGGTTGAGAATTCTGTCACAGTTGGGTTGTAATAAATTAAGAGTAAAGGATCTAAATGCAGCAGTTTAACTGGTTTCACTTTATTTTGATGGTCCCTTTAACACATTCTGTTGTCTATAAGTAACATTGCTCCTACATGTCTACTCACTCTCATTAGAGTGT
Source organism: Semotilus atromaculatus (assembly GCA_031834385.1). Classification (NCBI taxonomy): domain Eukaryota; kingdom Metazoa; phylum Chordata; class Actinopteri; order Cypriniformes; family Leuciscidae; genus Semotilus; species Semotilus atromaculatus. The sequence goes on along the minus strand of JAULUF010000042.1, from coordinate 17,686,491 downwards.
TAGTAGAGTATTAGTAGACTGGTAGGGTTAGATTAAGTTGACATGTAGTTGAAAAGTTACTTATAGTCAGTAGAGCGTCTGTTGGAGGACCATCACAATAAAGTATATGCAGATATTAAGCAGACAGTCTACTAATACTCCAATGAGAGTTAGTTGACATAGTTGCAAAGTTACTTATAGTCAACAGAATGTTCAAAAGGGACCATCAAAATAAAGTGTTACCGTTTAACTTTTATAAAAACACAGCGATAACTGACGCAGAATTAAAGGAAACATAGAGCTTAAAAAAAAGTCCGTTTTCGGTTCATATCAGATTTGTTTCCACATGACATAAACGAGGCCTGAAACTGATCTGAGAATATCGGAATCCATGTGCTTTTTTCCTGCTTACATGTTCGTGAGTCATTTCTGATCTGTGCCACATGGGAGGAAAAAAAATCGGAATTGCATTGAACCATATAATGTAAATGCAGCCTTGATTTCACTATACACAATATCACTATAAAGATCGCAAATTCCATTTCATGAAAACTTTAATAAAGTATGCATTATTAATTTAATAATAGTCAAACTTGCAGCTTTGTTTTATTTATAGCATAATTTCATTAGGATACCAAACCTTTATATCTGCATGATGCTGTTGTCCGCCAGCAGTGCTACTGCAGCTGTTGTCTGAGTTCTGACACTGCTCTGAGGGTCTCGTCTTAATGTCTCCGGTCACGTCAGACAGTGTGTGTTTCTTTAGTGCTGGTATTGTGTAATGGTCCCTGACGTGAGTCTCACAGAGGAACACGTCACAAGTCAAACAAGACTTCACCGATTTCAATTTGCGCTCAGAGCAGAAATCACAGGCCACGTCTTCCGGTCCGGCTTGTGGTGGAAGGGCTGGACTGAAGCTTGCCTTCTGCTTGTATTTAACCACCTCAGCCAGATCTGCGTTTATGTTCAGCACTGGCCGTGTTTCTGATGCTTTACCACAGTGTGGACAGACAAATTCACCTGCACAATTGTCCCAGAATGCATTAATACAAGCGTTGCAGTAGTTGTGTCCACAGGGGATGGAGACTGGGTCCTTTAACGTCAATTTGCAAATTGGACACCTTAGGTGTTGCTCTGTCAGCAGTCTAGAAGTCACAAAATTAAAGTCATTCTCTAAATGAAACTTTTCTGTAGACTGCTATTGTCACTTTGCTTAAAGTGAGGTATATGACTTTCTGGGCCCTATTTTAACGATCTGAAATGAAAGTATCAAGCGCGAAGCGCAAGTAACTTTGTGGGCGGGTCTTGGGCGCTGTTGCTAATTTACCGGTGGGATAAATGACTTGCGCCCAACGCAAGTTTAAAAGGCGTTGGTCAGAAGTAGCTTCATTATTCATAGGTGTGGTTTGGGCGTAACGTGAAATAAACCAATCAGAGCGTCATATCACATTCCCTTTAAGAGCATGATGAACGAGGTGCGCTTGTTCCATGGCGCAATACTATTATAACGGCGCATTTACCAGGCGCGCTTCAGAATCGGTTCACAGCCGAGGAGATCGATGTTCTCGTCAGGGCCGTAAAAGAAACAGAAGTGACATTGGGGACGGGACAAACCCACCCAAATTAGCTTCGGTTATACATGCATATAATAATTTGGGTAATTATGTAAGCTTTATGCCTATTTTTCCCATCGTCATGGACAACACAATGATTGCTCTCGTGTTTTAATATTTTTCCTTATAATAATGTATCATTTGCAAAAAGGAAAATGCATCTGTGTAGATGAGAGAATCATCTACAGTGTATGCGTGTTGTTCACACTCTGTATTATGACCAAGCATGCTCGCTTAAAATAGCATCTGAATGTACGCTCAACGCGCCACTGACTTTAGACTAGGTTTTTTCTGGTCAGTGGCGCAATTGTTTTCTGGAACTGCAAAATAGTACCAGGGATTGTTTGCGCCGGAACACGCCTCCTTTTTTGCGCTGAACCGCCCAGTTCATTCTCTTGTTTACCGGCGTGCGTCTGTGGAGGGAAAAGTCCGCTTTGCGCGGGTGCAAAATATGAATGATACATGCGTCAGTGTACAAAGTCATTTGCGCCGGGTGCAAGATAGGGCCCTCTTTCTTCAGATGAACACAAATGAAATTTTTTAGGAAAATAATGAATCTCCATATAATGAGTCCATATAATGCCATTGAATGTGTGCCACTTGGTTGATGGTTGAAAAACCACACACACACGATTGTGACCCCAGTGGATGAATCAATGTTACTTCTGAAGTGAAACGATAGGTGTGGGTGAGAAAGAATACAAACATTTTTTACTTTTTAACTATAAATCATTGCTTCCTACTGTCATATGAGCCTTCATGAGAGGTGACATTGTGACACCTGAAGTAAGTGTGTTGTGATGCTCAGGTAAAAAGTTAATTCGGTAACGTTAGGCAGTTTGGATTTATATGCGGTTCGTAAACAACCCCCATCTGCTCCTTCTGGTTCACGCAGATCTTCTTCTTCAGAAATGCTGGTCTCTTTCAGAAGATCTGTAACATCACGGGGGTCAGAATTTGGCACACCACTGGACAAATTTGTCAATGGCGGGGAAACATTGTGTCAAATTATGGTTAAATCTTGTCAATGGTGGGGAAAGAGTTTAAAATATTTGTATTTTTTCTTAAAGACATGTCGTTTATCTTTAGAAGACATTGATTCATCCACTAGGATCACCGTCACGGTTGCAGTGTGTGGCTTTTCAAGCGTCAACCAAGCGGCACACATTCACTTGCATTATATCGAGTCACAGAGACTGATTATTTTCCTTAAAATCTTTGTGTTTATTTGAAGAAAGAAAGTCATATACATAGGGGATGGCATGAGGGTGAGTAAATAGTGTGAACTAACTTTTTAATGCTGAGTTTTTACATGTTATTTATAGTAACAGATAACAAATTAATAACTTCACCTTGGATCCAATGGGAAAGTTTCTGCAGCTTTGAAGTTGGTTGGTGGATCTATTGACCAGTCTGTCTTTAAAGATAAACAGGTAGGTGTAGGAGAAGCTGCTCTCAATCTGTAAGAAAACAGTGTCATGTAGGCTACTTATTTCTTTTAATTACATTTTATTACATATTATTACAAATATGACAAATGTCCTTACCTTAAGTCGGATGCAATGCCTTTCGAAACGTTCATTGGGTTGTCACTTTTCAGTGAAATATAACTATAAATAAATATAACAATATAATACTGGTGAAGTCTCTCGTTTTCTCTTAATCCTGTCATTTTAATAGTGTTGGCGCATGGCATTTTATGTGTTAGATTAGAAATTGGTGCTAAGCTTTGTCTTATAAAACAAATTCGTGAGAAAGAATGATTATTTTTCAAATTAATGTTTTAGATTCTTGTTATTTTAATATTTTTAATATTTAATTTTTGTATTCAAGTCAAAATCACCTTGAATGCAAAGGAAATGTCTCTCCACCTCTGAAGTTGGATAGTGGATCCATTGAACAGTCTGTCCTCATTGACAGATAGCTGGATGTAGGAGAAGCTGCTCTCTTTGTCTTTTGTCTAATGGGTTAGAATCATGTCAAACAGAACTGTGTGATTAAAAACGTGACTTAATAAACTGTAATAAATTTTATTTCAATAGCCTCCTCTATATCAGCAAATATGGCTTAGCTTTCTTTACACATAAATGGAAAGGTTTACTTAAGTTTTTTTTTTTACCTTTTATTTTTGGCATGTTTTTTGGCAGTGCGTTCAGTCTCTGATCTTTTTCTTTTGGATTGGCTTGAAATCAACACAGCATGATTTGTAATAAATTGTTTACCAATGATAAATATGAGCTTAAACACGTCAATATTCTTCGTTTCAAAACACAGTGATAAAAACTCAAAAATACAGATTTTTGTGCACCTTTTAAAATCAAGCGGTTCGTTTAGACTCATTGTAATGTCCTTTAAGAGCAGAAAAACTTAAGACCTGCGAGTATAAAAAGAAAGAAAGGCAAGCAAACATCCATTTTTGATTTGCAGAAATCGAAACTTAGTGGTTTTCACATTAAAAACATGTAAAGATGCAGCGAAAAAATGTGGGTCATGAAAGAATGGTAACACTAAATGTGTTTATAAAAATATGATATAGGCTACTTACAGTCAGAGTAGCCTATTAAATTTTCAGGCTTGCAAATTGGTTCCCCTTTCAGTCAATCTTCCTTTCCTATTCACGTAATGCTCAGCGTTAATGCTCAACTCCGCCCTCTTATGGGTAAACTAACAAACTTTGTTTATTATAAGTAGCTTGAGATAGCTTGCTTCTGTATAGCCTAAGCTGGATTCTCAGATCTCCAGGCCAGCCAGCCGAAAAACACGAACACCCTTCTAAAATCAGCAAACAGACCTGATTTACCACTTACCAGGCAAGATCAACAAAAACCTACAAAACAAGTTTGTTCTTGATTTCAGCATGTGATCAGCATGAAAGCGTCCCGAATATGCTGTAGGCCTACGTTATATTGCCATAACAGACTAAAATGTTTTTCTATTAAACTGTATTAAATTGTGACATATGGTATAAAGATGCAAGTTGAGCACTTGCAGGATGACGTTCCATCGGCCAACGTGTAATATAGAAATAAATAAACATTCGCTAATTTGTTGTCATATAACACAAAATGTCATGGGCCTATATTTAAAGAAAGATGACCCCCTACTGGATTAGCCCCCCTGGATAGACTTTTACAGAATGTAGGCCTATAGTTTTGATATAATATAGCCTAATTTAAAATACTAAATAAACGTATTGTATTTAGGCGACAATTTTATTTTGACAATTTACTTGATAGCCTAATTGAATGGGTCTGCCTAACCGATGACAATCAAAACAGAACACAGTAGGATAACAGATTCATCTGAAAGGTCAAATCATTCTATGACTTATATACAAATATCAACATGTGTAAATTCCTATATTTTAACTTAATATTAGGCTACAATCATAGACTGTAAAAAATAGGCTAATGTGCACGATTCTATTTAGCCTAGCTACTCGATCAGGCTTTCTTTGCAATAAGAGTAAATAGTTAGATATAGTTTAATAGGCCTACATTATAAAACAGTATGCAATAATAACATATTGAATGTAAATGATTATTTAGCCTATAAAATAAATGACAAGCCACCCTACCCGATAAGCTATATATTAATTAACCGTCCGTTAGGCATTTTAATTCCACTTTTCACAGATGTTCTTCGTATTTATTGAAAATAAAAGCCTTTCCAACCTAATATGCGATGTGGAAAAGGAGAAAAGGAGATCGCAACAGGCGGATTCGAACTCGGGTCTATCGCTTAAAAGGACTGACTTAATGCGCCTTATATCTTTACGCCACTGCAGACGAACATTATAATTAATTCCTTGTACACCTCAACCTAGTGTGTGGACTGTGGAGATAGTTTGGCAGAGGCAGTGATTCCTTTTTTTAGGCAATGGCCTCATGAGGTGGAGCAAAAAGAAAAGCGCCCATTGGATGTAGGCTATAGCGAAAAAGAAGAAAAAAGAGGTGAGGTTTTACATTGAGTCAGATAAACAGCTGGCATCTCAACTTTATTGCATATTCCATAAAGTAAAATATCCTAAGACCTGGAACTTCGACAGACCAGAACTGAAGAGTCAAAGGCAGCGAATTAGCCACGACAATGGAAATTCCAATATTTACTGTTGATGCTTTTACCAATGTACCTTTCAAAGGTAATCCTGCTGCAGTATGTCTTATAGAGAACGTAAGTAGCTATTACACTATCTCTAGACAGTCTTCTAAATACGTCAACGTATAGATTAGTTATTCATCATAGCGCGTTACAATGTTTTAACATGTTTCTCTGTAATACATTTTAGGAGCTGCAAGATGATCTTTACCAACGCATTGCTGCAGAGATGAATTTATCAGACACTGCTTTCATCACAAAACAGAATTCTATGGATTTTACCTCAGGTATTCTGCTGCTGAGATGCATCTTGAAATAATCAAACAACTCTTATTTACATTTTGCATTTGATGTATTTTGAAAGGGGCAAGGTTTGGGTTACGCTGGTTTACCCCCAAAAGTGAGTATCCACTATGTGGACATGCAACACTGGCCTCAGCAGCAGTGCTCTTTTACCTTAAAAGTAAGAAACCCTCGTCCTGACATTAATCTTTTAACAAAAACAATGGACTGGTGACCATTCTAAAAGCACAATATCCTCACACAGAGAATGTCAATCCTGTTGTGGTGTTTGAAACTATGAGCGGGGAGCTTATTGTGCGCCAGCATGAAGAATCTCTAATAATGGACTTCCCCTTAAATAAACCAAAGCCCCAGGTATGACCCAAAGACACTTTGTGGACACTTTCTTCAACAAAACCAAAATGGACGTAGTGGTTGCAAGTGATCTGAATTTGAGTTTTGGATGTTTCACTTGCAGGACCAACATGAAATCAAGGACCTTTTGAAGGTAACACTGCCAGTTTTATTTCTGTTTTTAGAACGACACAAGCAGAAACTATTTTGTGTCACCATTTTGCCTTACGTTTTCAGGCTGCTGTTGGAGACTTACCCATTCAGGATGTGTGCTACAGTCCAGCCATAAAAAATCTAATGATTCGTCTAGCTGACACATGCAACAGGTACTGCTGGACATTTCTGAAATTAACAAAGAAAATGGCAATGTATTTGTATGCATTACATTTGAAAACAGCTTTGCATAGAAAAATGAATAATCTATTTTAAATTCTAGGTAAAGTATGCTTCTGTATGCTACATTGTTGTTAATTCTTTATTGTTGGCAGGTCTGATCTTATGTCTTTGAGGCCAGAGGCAGAGACTCTTGTGAGAAATGAGACCACTGGTAAGATTAAAAGTCTCATCGTTACGTTGAAAGGAACACAGACCTCTCAGTCTGGATATGACTTCTACTCCCGTGTCTTCTCGCCCTGGGTTGGCGTCCCTGAAGATCCAGTCACTGGTGAGCAGAACATGAGAAATGTGTACTAAATATTACTAAGCTAATACTAATCAATGCATCATCTTTATTTCTAAAAGGGTCTGCACATACAGTCCTTGCTGGCTATTGGTCTGAGAAGTTGGAGAAAAAGAAAATGATGGGTAACGGCCTTCTTTTCCGTTATGTCACCTCATCACAAACACTGGAATGAAAAAAAAGAATATCAGTTATTCTAACATTAAAAAAACAAGTTGTTTAGATTAAGACATTTATCTCCTCTATGTTTTGTAGCTTACCAGTGTTCGAGTCGCGGTGGCGAGGTAAAGCTGGAGATAAGAGATGGCGGTCGAGTGGACATCATTGGTCAGGCGCAGATCATTCTTCAAGGAACTCTTAAAATCTAGACAAACTTGCACAACCGATTCATTGAATTTGCAGATAGTTTTGATGGAAATCGAGTGCATTAAATTTCCACTTTAGTTTATATTCTTGTGAAGGTGCATTCTTATGTGCCATCAAATTTATACAAAAGTTCGTTCTGGTTCTCAATTCTGATCTGATTTTGTCTCTCATATTGTGCCCTTCTTTCTGTGTCAAGGAATCTGCTTGCACAACAGAGTCTTTCACAGCTGATCTGGGTGACATTTCTGACATAAGATATTTAAGTGGACACATTACATCAAATATTCTATTTATAACAAAATTATGAGTTGTCATGATTTGGGGGATTATATCTTTACTGAAACCATGACTATTTAAAAAAAAAATTCAAATTATTCATAAATGAAATGGAAAAACTCAACCTTGTCACAAGAAAGGAGAAATACATATTATGTGACGGGGTTGAGTGTGTCGGGATTGAGGTTTTTTTGCTCAAAATGGCCACTACTCCTGTAGGAGGGTAAACCATATGGCAGCAATTAAATAAGTAATTATACTTATGAATTAAAATAAAAATTTGAAAATAAAATAGTGATATATTCTATATACACTATGTAAAAAATAGCAGTATTTTCTTTGTAATAAATGTGTAAATAGAATCTTACTATGTGTAAAAAATGCATCTCATTATTTTAGTATAACAGTATTGCAATAATATATTTTGTGTAAATATATTTAGTGTAAATAAATTAAAGCAGCAGTTATTTGCAAATAGCGATAAATGCTTTATGTCATTTTAGTAATGAAAATATTTCGAGATGGGATTTAAAATGATTTGCTATCCAAGTGACGTTGCTGCCACCATGTGGTACAACATTGGATTTTACTGTGGAGTCAAGAATAAAACAGATAAAGTTTATAAATAATAAAAAAGTTTTTTATTTCTCGTTTTCTGTATATCTGTATATTCTGTATATCTGATCTAAATAAATCAAGTTCATGATTTAAAACAAGAATAGAATATCTGCCAATAGGCTCATAAAAACTTATTTCAAAGGAAAGTGTGAATAACTCTTTTGTTTGTGTTTTAATAAGTTTTAATAACTCATTGACAGATATTTGTTCTTGGTTTAAGCATAAACTAAGTGACTTTATGCTTAAATCAAGAACAAATATCTGTCAATGAGTTATTAAAACTTTTCTTATATAATATAAACAAATTGTGTTACATTTTTCCAAAACTGAATTTTGCATTTGCATCTAAAGTAAATGTAGCCTATCTTCACTGCAAAATAAATATAAATGTACCTTATAAATGTAAAGTAATTTAAACTTAAATTACATTAAACTGACTTAAAAATTAGTTGAATCTTGTATAACATAAAAAAGTTGAAAATTGCTTAACCTATTTTGATGAGTTGGAGTTGATGAGTTAGCAATTATGTAAAGACATATGTTGTCACAACTTATTGATCATCATTTTTTACAGTGTGGATTTAAAGACAAAAATACTGAGGATGATAGGCCTTTTTTGCAATGAATGCCATATTTAATGCGATGACTATATGGATTTTTTTTTTTGCCTTCATTTGTGAAAGGGTAAATTAAGACTTAATTCAAATCATGTAAATGGCTCATTTAAAAAAAAAACGAAATTCCAGTTGACATATTACACAACAAATATAAAGCATGAGCAGTCCTAAAACAGCTGCTGTGACTAAATCCACACATTAGTGTCCATGACATTTTAAAGAATAAAAAAGACAAATTATTATCTCTTTCAGTAACTCTAAGGGGTTATTTGAAGACACTGAAAAGGGAGGAGAATTGATAAAACCAAAAGAGTTAATCTTTAGTATGGTAAATGTATGGATCAGAATATGTGGGAAATTACTCCATGTAGGGTACAGCATGTCAACACTGATTAGGGCTGGGTATTGACACAAACTTCACGATTCGATTAAACTCCGATCTCGATTCAATTTAATTCGACTCCCTTTTATACGTCATCAGGTACATCGCTAGCTTCGCTTAAACTTAGGCTACACGCCACATTAAAGAGCGCCAAAGCGACATTATTTGAAGTTCGTAATAAATTTGACGTAATTTGAAAGCTAAGAGTTTGTTTCATATCAAAATAATGAAGCTTTTTCAATTTATGAGAGAGACGATACAAATAACATTGAGTGAAGTTTTGTTCACGCATCAGCTGAAAACAGCATAGCCAACCCTAAAAGATCGATTCTTGGGATTTATGAATCGATTAAAATCGAGATATCAACATTTTCAACCCAGCCCTAAGTACCTATTGTAAACAGCACGAGTATAAGGCATCAGACAGATATGCCACACCGAATACCTCACAAACATGAGTCCTCTAGCCTCATGTGACAAATTCTCTTTATTAAGGACACTTAAAATGTAAGAAATTCACCTGACCAACTGACTTGTGAATAGATTGAGAGTTGCTGACTGACTTTGTGAATGAATAGCAATGGGTATCTTGCAACCATCACATGATTTGCTTTGATCATGAGCTAATCAAATTAAATGAAATTAAATATGTAAAGTTAGGCATTTCTTGGTGGGTATCCAGAAGCTTTTTTAATTTAGTTTTTTCAGCCAATCACATCACCTAATTCACAACCGCAATTAAACATGAATCAGAATTAGATCAAAGGTAAACATCAAAGCTCTGATAGAGGGTAAACAGCTTGAAAGGTGCACAAGGACACCATGTTGGGAATCCCTTCCCTTTCTGTGTGTGACACGAGTGAAAACATGGTTTCTGGATGTATGCACAGCTGAGCCTGACATTAAAAACCCTTGTACATGACACAGACAGATGTCCCACGGCCAGATCCATTCCAGATCCCTACAGGACTGAAACTACACACCAGGAAAGAAAAGTCCACTTTTGATTTCAATCAGATAAAGACAAAATAAAACAAAGTACATTGTAAAATGGTCAGTTTTGGGTTGAACATTTTGGGGTTAGCTTTTTTATTTTTTTATATTAATACTTTTATTCAGCAAGGATGCATTGAATTGCTCAAAAGTTACAGTACAGACATTTATAATGTTACAAAAGTTTTTCATATAAATGCTGTTATTTTGATCTTTCTATTCATCAAGAATCCTGAAATAAAGGCATTGTTTTCCTATAAAAAAATATTAAGCACAATGTTTTCAACATTGATAATAAGAAATGTTTATTGAGCATCAAATCAGCATATTAAAATTATTTTTGAAGGATCACGTGACGCTCAAGACTGGAGTAATGACGCTGAAAAATCAGCTTTACCATCATATAAATAAATTACATTTTAAAATAATTTCAAATAGAAAGTTATTTTTAAATTGTAATAATATTACACAACATTACTGTATTTTTGATCAAATAGATGCAGCCTTGGTGAGCATAAGAGGCTTCTTTCAAAAACATTTTTTAAAAATCTTACTGACCCCAAACTTTTGAACAGTAGTGTAGTTACATAAAACGCTACAACCACTATGAAGTACTAAAAAATGGAAAAGTTTTCCCTTTGCGTTTTTAACATAGACAACAACATTGTCAAAACAATCCCTGTTCACACAGATCTGCGAAAACTACAAAAAAACGTTGTGTTCTGCTGCCAGGCCAGTAGTTGGCGATGTCACTATGTAAAGAAAAACTACACGCCTATAGACTGAACACATGCATGCGTTTTAACAAATCTGTGTTTTTGTAGTTTAAAAGGAGGCGATAACGGTATCATTTTCAAAAACCCATTTTCAAATGTTTGCATTTTCAGGCCCTCTAAACGCTGTCGTCGTGTAAACGAACAGCCAAAAAGCATAAAAAGTTTTCCGTTTTTAGCTGAAAAGGTGTCATGTAAACGCCCCGTTTAGGGTTATGGTGAAAACAGATCACATCCTCTTTAACTGGACTGGACATACTATCCCTGATCACGTGTCTGAGTGTTGCAATCAATCTCAGTGATGATATACCCCAATAATGCCGTTCTACCCCTTTAATGAACTACAAAAACTGCACATCTGTGCAAAAACCCTCTTTTTGTTTAATAACCAAAGATTTATGTGTCAAGATCGCTTCATTTTTAGCACATTTGAACAAAGCTGTAGCATAGAAAGACCCCATTCAGATTCAAGATTCAGTTTGGTTAACAGGACTTCAGAGCTTTAAAAATCTCACAAAACAAGACACAAGGTGGTGTTGGGTGAGAGAACAAACATTACAAAACAACAACTCTTCTATTGTAGTCGCCCCTAAAGCAGGATGACAGGACAGGAATTCTTCAGTTCCGGCTAGTCGAGGAGAAAGGCTCTGCTTTTTTTTGGCCAAACCCACAAGTAGTTTGTACAGTCTGTGGAATGCAGGAACTTCATAGAAGGAATGGTCATTTCCAGTTGGGTGGGTCGATGCTGCCAGATCGTAATGCTGGTGACAACACCGTGTGTTGTTGGTAGCGAGGAGACGGTCCTGTATTTGCATTCCACGCAAACACTTTAAGCAAAACCACACGGTTACTCCAACAAACTATGGTCAGGTTTCCTGCTACTGGCCCCCGTTGTAAGCGTAGTCTGCCTTGTTGTGCATGATGAGTTTGTTGTCCACAAAGTAGAAGCTGTCTGATCTGGTCTCATACGGGTGTTCAATCATCAACCGTACTGCAGGAAACAAAGGAACGCCACTTTAACAAATGAAAACGAACATGTAATGTGACGTCCTCTATCTGAGCACTGGCAAGAGCGAGGTCTGAAATTTGATACAAGCCTGACAGGACAAGTGTTACTTGTAAAGCAATTGGTTACTCTTTTGTATAAATGAATAAAATATAGATATTTTTACTGGGAAAAAAAGACAAAATTACGAAGTAAAAAAGTTTGGTTTTTTTGCAGTGTATTATGTTAAATTAAAATCCACACGTAAAATAAAACAAAAACATAACACCAAACAAAACAGCACGTCTGGTTTAAGAACTAAAAGATCTGTTGTACTCCTGTATTACAGGAGTATAGAGTTAGTTCAAATAGCCACCAGAATACTCACTGAGGTCATCTGGGAGCTGAGGAAACTCGTAAATATGTTCGCACGTGTTCCGACTGTTCGGGATACAGAAGCCGAAGTCAAAGTCAAAATTCTTCAGGAGGCGGTCTTGAAAATAATGCCTCTCAATCATTCTGAAATTGGTAACCGGTCGATCGCCAATTGTGAACTCCACACTGAGAGAGTGTGAAAGGAGATAAGAGACATCACATACCAATGCACAAGAGTACCAGTCCATGCACTAAAAACACATTCAGGTCAGTTTGTTTATTGCTAAACCAGTGCTTTATGTCATCCAATAACACTCATTTAAACAGATAACATGACAATCGACTACACAGACTGAAGTTTGCTCATGTTTACTGCACAGCTGAATGAATGACTGAGGCCAAATCGTTATTAATTCATGATTCCTGTGGGATTTTGGCTAATAACATTGCTCAAGTATTGCAGCAGATGACACAAGCTCCTTTGTTTCAAAACATGAGCTGGTCAACTGGATTTCAGAGCCACTGAGTTTTGTTTACACGGCAGAATGCACATGCCCGACAGACTTACGTGGCTCCGACTGTGCGTAACTTAAGGAACGCCGCTGTGAACTGGTATCGAACAAAACGCCCGGCACTGGTGTCAACATCTCCGGTTTCCTCATCCTCCTCATTAAGGTCTGAATGCAACAAGTTGAGAGAGTGTATGAGTCAGGGTTATTATAGTTAACTAAAACTAAACCATAAAAAACAACACATTTTTATTACTTGAAAAAAATAATTAATTTCAAATTATTTTATTTCAGCTAGTAGTCAAGGCAACCATTTTTTTCATTTTTATTTAGGTTATGTTTAAGTACTAACTAAAACAAAATAAACTAATTTAATAAAAACTATATAGGCATATTTTAAAAAGTAAACAAAACTTCTAAAATTTTAAATTAAATTCAAATGAAATAGAAAATATTAAAAAAAAATTTTTTTTTTTAAATTGTCGAATCAATTTCTATTACTTTTCATGATTACGGCATAAGTATTTTCTTTAAATCATTTTATAGAGATTGCTTTATACTATTATACTTATTTATGAACAAACGTATGTCAAAAAGGCAAAAAAAAAAAAAAAAAAGGCTAAAAACTGAATGTGGCTCAATGGAGACTCAGAAAGCCAAACTGTCCATACAGAGCAAAACCAGAAATATAGATTCACTACATAAATTCCAATTAATAATATTCCCTCATATTTCAATAGCCCTTGACAGCAGAAACCTCTAAATAGATTTGATACCATAGAAGTTGTGGTGTAACGCAAGTAGCGGCAGATCTTTTCTTCTGTATTTTGATATACATATGCATTATTGAAAAAGAAAAGAAAAATGTAGGTTGTTGCTCTCTATCCATCGGTTGTTGATCGGATGGAGGCAAATCTGAATGTGTGCTTGAGGTCGACTGTAATTAAAGCACAGGGTTTCAACACTAAATGATTTGAGAAGTCCAACATACATCACCAACAAGTCTGTCGTTTTACTGTAAGATCAAGTTATGGCACTATTATTAAAAATAATAATGTCAATAGAAAAAAAAAGAATAAAATCACAAGCGTTAAAAGTTAGTTATGTTAAAAGACACCATTGTGTGGTGTCATCTATTAGTTTAACTTGAGGACAAACATAGGAAACATACCACAGTGTGGAGGTTTGGCTATCTCAAAAAGGACTGTCCCCGTTTCCAGGTCTCTGATCTTAAAGCGTGTGAAGTCAATGTTGTAGATGTTGTCCTCTAGTTTACAAAGATAGTCTGTGGAGAGAAAATGTGGCATGTACTTCAGTAATACATGGGAGGAACATAGTAACGTTATATACTAGTAATCTCTGAATAAGAGACTGAAATGAGTAAACACATGCAATAATCTATGCACTGATGAGAAACTATTTAGCAATACTCTTAACATGATGATGCAGTATCCACAGTGCTTAATTGGCCATGTTTAAAATAAACATTAAGTGCTCGCTTTTAAAGTCATTAAAATGTCTTGCATGGATTGGGCCTCTTACTACATAAAGTAACGTTAAGTAAACAAACACATGTAACGTTACTCAGAACAGAAGATGCTGTAACTCATAACACGTTACATTGAGAGCATCTGAAGAGTTGTGAGATGAAGCGGGTATCATAGCGCTGTGACGCTGTCCCACAGCTCTTACCGCGAGTGACTGCGCGGAGTCCCAAAACTTCATCCGGAGTGATGTCTCTCCCCAGCGCCCGCAGCTCTTCCTCCGTTACAGGCCGTCGGTCCACTGGATTTCGTCGCGATTTCAGCCTTTTCAGAACGCCGCCTCCGGTTTTGCGTTCTCGGGAAGCCGCCGCCGCTGAATCCGAGCCGTTAACGGCGGCGGCTGCCGTTTCGTTTCGGGAGCTCTGACTGTTCATCTCTCTGTTCCAATTGGTGTAGCGACGAAGCGCGAACTAGTCTGCGTCTCTACTGAACTCGACGCTCGCTGAATGCAAGATGGCGTAGCACGTCACTATGGAGAAACTACTGCGCTCTGATTGGCTGAAGGCGTTCGCAAGTTGCTATGGTTACCGTAATTTCTGTTTGCTTTCTCAAGTTTCCCCCATCAGCTCACGCCAGTTTATTAAAAATAGTTTTTAGAATGTCATTATTCTTGCCAAACCAGCTATTTTTTAAACTATGCTTTTATTTACTAAAACTTCTACATGTGAAACTCGAAAAATTAATATATATCGTGCAAAAGTTATAATTTTGATGATTATGGCTAACAGTTTATGAAACCCCCCAATGTCAAAATCTCCGAAAATTATAATATTAGGCTACATGAAATCAATAATAATAAAAAATGATTTTAAATACAGAAATGTTGGCCCTCTGAAAAGTATAATCATGCATATGTATATAGTTATATATACTAAATATATTAGTTTCACCTTTTAATTTGAATGACTGAAATACACAAACTTTTGCATGATATTCCAATTTTTCGAGTTTCACCTGTATATACTTTATCCATTTCATCCCCTATTATGTCTTATAAATAAAAAAAAACACCCATTAATTTTTTTTATTCATTTTATTTTTCTACATTTTTTATTGTTTGTTTTCTTTATATCTATGTTCACTAATTGTAATTTTTTGTAAATTAATTGTTCATTGATTAAGCGGCCTTTAGCTAACGAAAGTAAGGCTCTTTATTAGTAAAAACAAAAAGTAATTGTTTATATTTTTTAACTCGTTGTTAATTTTTTACAGTTTAAAATGATTGCTTTTGGTAAAGGCACTATGTTAATGAAAATACATTACAATTTCAATAATTATAGAATTGATTTATAATCTCAAGCTTAACTATAATTGTTAACTGACTTCTGAATTATGAATGAAACAATGAAAATGACCTCATTAAAGATACCTTCAAGGCCAGATAGATAAAATAGCACATTTATTAAAAAGAAACAGCAATAATTTGCAGTTCCCACTTCAGAAACCTTCTCTAAAGACAGTGTGGGCGGGTAACTTTTCCAATTCTATTTCACCAGTTCATGTTCACTTCAGTTCTGAGGGAGGAGGCTAAAGAGGGGACAGGTAGTTTAACATGACTAACATTATAAACACAGAAACTACATCCCTCATAAACGCAGCAATTGGTGAGGTGTGGATGGAGTAATACACATGAGCTCTTCATGAAGGAGGACGCAATGAAAGGCCTCCATGTGGTCTTTGGCTATTGTCCAAGAAGTTGTGCATCTGTGCAGGAAAAACTGAACAACCTGTTTTTCAGATGGCAAAACGATGAAACACTCAACAACCATGCAATAACTCAACCTACAGAAATAAAGATCAGAGCACAAAAATGGTAAAGCACACAAGGATGTATTCAAATTTAAGGCAACAAGGAATCAAAAGTACACAATGCATGACAAAAATAAAAATAAACAATCACACAAACAAACAAAAAAATGCTTTTAAAACCACATCAGGCAGTGCAATAATTCACACTAGAAAAAACTCATCATAAAAAATACAAATAAATTTAAAAGATCCTGAGGAAATAAAAAAAAAATCAACTACTTACTTCCTGGAAAATAAAGTCTTTCAATATTTTTAATATTCAACCCCTTTTGCTTAAATTATACAAGATTTAAAAAAAACAAAACAACAACTGTAAATTAACAAACCTCAATACAATCCAAGCTCTTTCTGACGATCGGTCAGTGTGTCTATGTGGATGCAAATTAAACCATTCTCATTATCCACAACCAAACTATTTTTCAAGGCCAGTCTTCCACTCGGCCAGATATTTCAAAATCCAGAAACCCCAATAGTAATTATATGAACGAAAAAAGAAAAAAGAACAATATTCTGAAAAGAAAAAAATAACCGTATGGCACAACAAACCAAGTACCTTATATACACATGCACCGTGTAAAAGTTTTTAAGAAAAGAAAATGACTTTGGCGACGATAAGAAATCAACTTTCTGCAACTCCGATAAATGAAAAAGTTGCCTCGATGTTTTTATGATTGTTTCCTATTAAAACCAAGGCAAAACCTGCCCTCCCATCCAACTCCTCTTGAGAAGGTGAAGGCCAAGATAAGTTACAAGTTCACACACGAGACGGGCTCAAACGGACAGGCGGCGCTCGCACGTCAGACAGCACAGTGGCATGAGCACTCGATTGTGGTCTGATGTTTCAGCAGTGTGAGAGTTGGTCTCTTGATAGCACACTAAATCACATTTTAAGGCAGGCTTGCTTGAGCGAAACAAAAAGGAGCATTTCAAAACAAAGGGGGGGGGGGATAAGCAGCAGCGTGGGATGCAAACTGTCTAAAATAGTATGACGCGTCAAAACCAGTTACAGAATATGCTGAGAAAAACAGCGATGGATGAGTTGGAATGCAAAAGTTCACTCAACAGATCCAAATAAGTAGCTAAATGACAGCACTGAACTTTGCCATCTTGAGGACCCTTTCACAATGTGTGGCAGGGACGTATCTGTTGAATTCTTCCGGTGTTGAATTGAAATCGGACTGTCTGATTGTACCAAGAGGAAATTAACAGTGGCAAAAGCAAACATGGTAACATGACAAAGAACATCCTGACTAAAGCATATATCGTTCGTTTCATCATGTAATAGGTGACGAGCCCTTGAAATGTCAATTAAGAAGCCAATACTAAGATGCTATCCCAGACGAATCATGTACCAATGAGAGATGAGAAATTAAAGGGTAACTAAACCCCTGGTCAGAGCCTGACTCCACCCACTGGCAATAAACGCTGGAAATGCTGACTGGAAAAGTGGGCAGAGCCCAGCGGCGGGGGCGCGCACCTGAGACGTGTCTCTCTGTAGGCAAGGGCGTGGTTAGCTGGTACCCTCTTACATCACAGGGCACCACAACTTCCAATAGGAAAATTTAACTGCAGTGGCCACCGCTCAGCCTGAAGAGGGCAGCACTCGGACGTTTTTACACCATATATTGTAGAATTAAAACACTTTACACCCAAATGTCAAAAAAATTACTTGAATCAATGAACAGCATTAATAAAGCCCCAGTCTTACAGATCATTGACTAAAAAAAAATAATTTGATCATTTGTTTTAGGGTTTAGTTACCCTTTAAAGGAATTTGACACTTTAAAACGCATATTAGTCCAATAATACAATCTTATAGTTTCTGGGACCCAAAGGCCAGTGTATTAAAGAGCCTCTGTTACGAACTCATGTTTCCACCTAGTGTGCAGCTGGAGATTCAATACGTTTTGTTGTGGTCTGAAAATGTGATATGCTTTTCAAATCTTGGGGCGGCAGTGGTTCATGTAGATTGTCTACAAACTGGAAGGTTGGTGGTTCAATCCCCGGTTCCACCTGACCAAGTGTCGAGGTGTCCATGAGCAAGACTGCTCCCGACGAGCTGGATGGTGCCTTACATGGCTGACACCGCCGTCGGTGTGTGAATGGGTGAATGAGAGGCAAAAATGTAAAGCGCTTTGGTGGCCATTGGGTCTATGAAAGCACTATATAAATGCAGTCCATTTACCATTTACCATCTTACAAACAATGAAAGAAGCTGCAGGAAATGAATGAGAGAAGCTTGTATGAGTGTGAGGAAATAGAAACCATGGTCTCAAATCATTTAATAAAACAAAAACGCTTTATGATTCGCCACTGAGGTTTAGATGCATTAACCAAATGATTGACTAAGTGTCAAAAAGGGTTCTGAAAATTCTTGTACCATTTCTGCCTCCCACCAGAGCAACACGAATCCCCCCTCCCCCCACCACCACCACCAAAAAAAACCCCCAGCAGATCAACACCACAGTTGATCAGAAAAAAGCTCCAAGCCAATAACTTTCCATGAGTTTGGACACGTGATCTAGGAGTGTCCTCAACTTTCCCTCGGTATCTCCTGCTTGACCAGAAAAACCAGGTTTGTAAAGTGGTTAGTCCTGTGCGTGTATGTGCATTTAATCGGTACCTCTCGGATCTCCTCAAACTAAAATTGGTTTTAAATGTGTACAAACACAAGCACAAACACACGCACAAAATGAACTCGCATTCGAAATGTATTTTCAGGGTCACCTCTTTTAAAAAAAACAGCAATATCTGAAACCTCCTCGTTTCTGCATGTCCCTCGCCCGTTATTTGCTCTCTCTCTCTGTCTTTTGTGATGTCAGTCTATATTTCTGCCTGTCCCCACGGCTGTGCGCCCCTCCCCCCCACCCCTCCACAGCCTGATGTCCGTCCTTTCTCCTCTCTCTCCCTCTTGTTCACTTGTTACCCTCAAAGGCGGCAGAGGCAGAAGAGGGTTGGGATGAAGACCCCGAACGCCACGAGTATAGGGAACATCAGGCTGCTGTTGTCAGCGGCGTACGGGTTGGGGGTGCGCGGCCCGGACCGAACCGGATTCTTTGGAGAGGTGGAGGGGCTCTTCTTTTCGCCTTCTACACCCTCCCCCTCCTCCTCTTCCTCCTCCTCTTCCTCTCTCTTTTCTAGTCCAGGATGTGGCTGTAGTTTTGGCACATCTGAGAAATAAACCAGAAGTTGTTATGAGAAAGTGCAAAAAAAAAAGATGAATGGATACAACAGAGGAAAGACAAAGAGTAGGGCCCTCTGAAATAGCGCCCCCCCCCCCCCCCCCCCCCCCCCCATTCTGTTTTATTCTATTTTAATTTGATGGATTTCATTTTTTCCGCTTTCATTTTTATGGATTCGGTTGATGGTTAAACAAAAATTCACGTGTTACACGTGTAAAAAATCTAAATGTTACACGTCTAATTAATTAAATAATTAAACTTATAATAAACACATATTTTAAGGGCCTAGAATTAAATCTGTTTTATGTCGCCCCAAAATCTGCTTCATTTCTTTTTTTCCCAAATTCCATGTTCTGTTATTTTCTGAATTCTTTTTAATGGTTTGATTAAATTAATAATAAAAAAGCATGTCTAATCAATAGAATTAATAAAAGTTTATTTAATGATTTATAAAAATTTGTACAGTGATAGGACCCTATGAAACGTTATTAAATCAAGAAAAATCATGAAAATCCTTGATAATAAGTAAACAAAATAAGTATGTGTAGTAGACAAAACAGGGGTACTCATTCATACAGAGACATGCCGACTTTAGATTTATTTAGCAGCCTTTGCTCTTTAATATTAACAGACACTAGTCCTATATATCATGATTTAAGTGTGCAGCCCTTCTTTTGATTTATAAATCCAAAATTTGCCAAATTCCATGACATCACACGTTAATTTATACAGCAAACTCCAGTTTTATGACTAAACTCTGCGATTCTATCCCGCGCTTTCCACATTACGAATCTAAGATCCCTATGAGATGGACAACTTGCAACCCAACCAATCCCAGGGGTTCCTCTTACCCTCTAGCTTGCCCTTCATCACATATAATGCACATATCTTTGGGTTGTCATAGTAACCCTGTGGACACAAGAGAAAGATAGATTAGGGTTCACAGTGCTTACAGTGGATGGATGCATGCAAACACATGGAGAAAATATGCAAATCAATTCTAGTATATTCTGCGTGGCGGTTGGCCTGCAGAGTTTCTAACAGTGAACAAAAGGCCGAGGCGTGCAAAAGGTCAGTTCTGCGGCTCTCTGCGCCATCGGTTTCGAACCTCAAAAACGGATACATATACTATGCAACCGGATCAAAGTAGAATTCGCTGAACAGTTCGGACAACAATTTGTCAAAGCACTGCATATCGGCAGGTGCAAAAGCATTCATTTTAAGAATGAGACGTTTTAACCGGCGACTGACAGATAAGCTAATGTGTGCCGCATCCTCGTATCCATTAATGTCACCTTCCCTCTGGATTTCCGTCATGCTCAATGTGCACGGTTGCGCAGACACTAATCGCTGACAGAAATCCCACAAGCCAAAACCATTTGTTGTTTACATAAGAAAAAAGGAGCCGCTTTGAAATAATCAATTCAATTACATTACTGGAACGAAAAAACACACAGAATTCATCTTCTTGGAAAAACTAAGCTTCAGTGTGTGTGACTGGATAACTTCATCACAATAATCGATCAATATTCCTTTAGTGAAAGAGAAAATAAATAACGAGGCTTATTTAATTGATCAATGTCTTGTTTATTCAATAAAAGATGGCAGCATAACTGTCACTGAAAGAGTTATGTTTGCTTTTAGGGCTGAAGCGGAAACCGTTAAGTAACTTGCATTGGTTCATGTGAAAAATATCTTGTTATTGTTAAATCTACACTACTATTTAATGGTTTGGGGTCAGTCATTAAAAATAAAATACTTTTATATAGCAAGGATGCATTAAATATTGATCAAAAGTGACAGGCAAGAATTTCATTTGAATGAGGTCTATTTTTTAAAATGCTGTTCTTTTGAACTTTCTATTCATCAAAGTATCCTGAACAAAATGCATAAATGTTTGTTTTGTTTTTTTACACAAAAATATTAAGTAGCACAACTGTTTTCAAGCTTGATAAAAGTTTTTTGATCATCAAATCAGTATATTATAATGATTTTTGAAGGATCATGTGACAGTGAAATGATGCTGAAAATTCAGCTTTTGCATCACAGGAATAAATTGCATTTTTAAATATATTAAAACAGAAAAGTGGCATATTAAAAACTATTTTAAATTGTAATAATATTTCACAATATTACTGTTTTACTGTATTTTTTTATCAAATAAATGCAGCCTTGGTGAGCATAAGAGACTTTTCAACAACAACAAAAAAAAAATATATATATATATATATATATATATACCCAATCCAATCTTTTGAACAGTAGTGTTAATAATATTTTGAAAAATGGGCACTAGAAAAATGCATATCCTAATCACTGATGTAAGACTGGAAAAACTGGTTGAAGAATGACCTCTGGTCTATGAGACAAAAGGACCTTGCTGGAAATTAACATTTGACTTGCCCCTCTTCCCTTGAGACAAAAAGTCTCACCTTATCTACATTTCATTCTCTCTCTCAGGGACACCTATAACTCACACAAGAATATATATATATATATATATATATATATATATATATATATATATATATATATATATATGGTTTAATGTGAATGATTATCATTGAGTATTATGTTTAGAATCATTTAAACAGTCTCAGGGTGACTGGTACAACTGTCTCATTTCCAACAAAGTAAAACAAAAGGAAATAAGGTTTTTAGAAGTTTTAGAGAAACTGGCACACAAAGGAAGATGGGCAAATGGTCCTCCCCATTCCCCATTGTTAGCATGTTTACATGTGAAAGAGGTTTTGGCTATTTAAAGGAATGCAGCGAGGAATCCTGGCGCTTTCTGTATATCCAGACTGGCCCATGATGGCTGGGAGTGATCGAGACTCCCAGCCTCATGTATTTATTCAGGCTGGGTTCGCATCTCTTCTCTTTATTCATGTTTTGTATTGATTATTTTTGAATTGATTATACAATTGACCTGATACCTGATATAATAAATTGTTACATTTGATTATTCTAACTGACTTTGACATTGTTCATTTAGCTAATAGTTAAAAGGAATAGTCAAACATTCACTCACATTTAATGATATCATTAAAACCTTTTCATTTATGAAGTCAGATGAAATAACGAGTTAATACATGAGAAAATGTATTGCATTTAATCAAAAATCCCTTTGCCATGAGAAAAGACGGAACACGCGTGAGACCTTCCCTGCTAAACGAATGCCGCCATTGGATCGATTTAGTCAGGCCTTACACTGACATCCATTGATTTCATCCAGGCACAACAACTTTTTAGAATAAAAAAAAATTAAAATTATATATATATAAAAATTTATTTACTTTTTCTTCACTTTTTTACATGAAAATGTGCAACATGATTACAATTATAATGCAACTCTATAAGTGTACGATCATACTTTTGCTGAAAAACAACAGTTTATGCAAAAATGTATTATTGTTTTTTTGGTTTTAATACATTCTTGATTCTTCCAAAACTATCAAAAATCAAATTCAACAAAACCTAAGTTTAGAGTAGCAGATCTTGCAACAACCGTGTAGTTAAAGTGAAAACCAAGACCATGTCAATTCAAAAATCAATTAATACGAAATTTTCAATAGCCATTTTCATTCAAAGTTGTGAATTTAACTTGTTCACAATTTTTATATTCCATAAAACATTTGCGAATAAAGCAGCGTTTCCATTCAATGTGTTCAAGAGAACAAAACAGTCACTTCCTGAGAAATTGCTCAGAGCGCACAGGCTTAACCCAATAAACGCTGTCATGTTATCTTGTGTTTGGAAATGCAATCATGTGAGACGCTTCTGGGAGGTCATTATACCAAATCATTCTGAAGACAGACTTTGGCTCAAGCATTTCAGAATGATCAAACCAACATTTGAGATGCTGTGCGATGAAATTGGCCACTGGTTAGTCCAGTCATCCAATCACATCCACTGTTGAGGTAAAGTCACATGAGTTTTTTGTTGTGCATGGAGGTATTTATTCGGTAAATGTGTTTCCACGATAGTTAATGCGCATGTCTTCTTATCGGATTAAAAAAGTATCCGCCTCAATTAAGCGCATACGTTTATTAATGCGTATCTTTAGACTTTATGCACATCTCTGCATTTCCATCCAGCATTTTTAATGTAATATTCCAAAATGCACATAAAAAAAACGCTGTGTGGAAACAAATGGAAAGGCCAAGTAAAAGGATCGGTCAACTGGCTCAAAACTCTCTCACACTGACCAGCAGATCCATATAAGTAATAGGAAAATATAGGGTGACTCTTACCTTAACAAACTCTACTGTGAGTTTTCCATTAAAAGTGGAAACTTCACCGTGCACACTCAGTTTTCCTCTTTTTATTGAGAATGGCACTATTTCATCATGAGCCGTGCTGTGACCCACACGGTCAAAGATATCCAGATCCTTCACCACAACATGGCCGTTTAAACGCACATCAAAAACCTGAGAAAAGCAAACAAAGGGGTTTCAAAAGACAATAAAAGAAAGGAGAAGAGAGAAAGAGATTAGGGAAAACTATGAAATCGATACCTTGGAATATCATGAATTATTAATCATAACCACGTTCAAATATCGACTACAAAGAGTGATTGTGTGCATTATGGATGCGAGCAAAATCCACACCTTTTGCTGAGACTGAGCAAAGTAAACCTCAGCATATTTCATGACCAGTATGTAGTCTCCTTCTTCTCTGATGGGTACTTCATAACCGAATGTATCCTCGTTGTATCGCTCCGTCTGGTAGAGAATCTGATCCTCCGGGCTGGAGCGCAGGATAGGCAGACGGACACCATAGTCTGATGCTGGAGCAAGGTGGGAAATAAAACACCAACAGAGCCAAATGGTGAGTTTGTGTGCAAGTGTAGTCCCATTTCTTGTTTTATAGCATGCTGAGCAAATGTCAAACCAGAACCAGATTAAGGATTTCATAAAGACGCCACATGTTGTTCCAATATCTATTTATAACCAACAAAGAGCAGAGTGGAAAATGAAGTACCACGTTTATAATACTGGTCATTATCTGGTGACAATGATGCAATAATGTGAAATAGGACAAATAAACATGTCTTTACAGAGCTTTAAAATGCACTATACAGGCCCTGACATGTGCGCACTGCATTTCTCATCAGACTCAGGAAGTGACAGTCATCAGATTTCAAGTGACACGAACTTCCTGATTTGATCAGCAGCTCTAATAACAAACTGCTATGAGCCAGACGAGCTGACCACCAGTTATTCTCTTCATAATATAGTATGACTGACATTCTTATTACAATTTAAAATCATACTGTAATAAAACAAAACACAGTGCAACCGGAATACATTTAATATTTTGTCATTCTTAAAGGGACAGTACACTCAAAATGACAATTCTGTCATCATTTACTCACCCTCAAGTTTACGAATCCACGTGATTTTCTTTTTATCAGAAGAACACAAAAGATACCTCAGTCACCGTTTACTTTTATCTTTTTCTTTCTAATGAAAGTGAATGTGGACTGAGACAAAAATGATTGGTTAATAACTCCTTTTGTGCTCCATGGAAGAAAGAAAGCCATATGGGTTGGGAATGGCATGAGGGTGAGTAAACGTGTGTGGAAAAATAAGTAACCTTTAGCATACTGTACTCAAATTTAAAAGAATATTCACTGAATTTTATGTTTTCAAACCTTTAACTGCATGTTATTTACAATTATGTAAAAATGTATTACAGATATACAACACAAAGTTGAATTTATAAAACCTTACAACGCTGCTGCTGGGAATTCATTTCAATTTCACACAGGACATGGACACTCATTCATTCATTCATTCATTCATTCAAGACCACCACAAACAATAGTATGAAGGTAAAAGAGTTGCAAAACTCGAGAACATGTAGATGTGAATTTGAGAACTTGTTCAATAAATATTTGTACTTGTACCCTAAAATTTACACTCCCAGCTCCGATGTGAAAACCTGTGAAATAAAAATCTAAAGTTGAATGTTGAGATTTGCACTCGCAGACAAGTCACAAATCTGTATTCTGAATTTGAAGCTGCAGACAAGTAGTCACAAATGTGTAAAATGTAAGAATAACTGCAACTATGTACTACAAGTTTGTGTATGTCATTGTATTTCTGTGAATGACATTTTACACATTTGTGACTACATGTCTGCAGCTTCAAATTCAGAATACATTATATAGATAGATTTTTATTTCACAGGTTTTCACATCAGAGCTGTGAGTGTACATTTTACTAATATAAATCCAAAAAAAATCCAAAAAGGTACACATATACATTGTAAATGTTTTGCTATTCTTTCACCTTCATACAAAAGCCACCCATTCTTTTGCAGTCAAATATGGAGGGGAAAAATAACACTCCTCTGCAATCCGTCACGTACTCAGGTACTCACCTTTCCCCAATTTTCCTTCCAGTGGATCTTTTTTGAAATTAATTCCGTGCACGTCAGTGTGCGCGTCCCCGCCGGAGTTTACAGCCCAGATGACTCGCTCGGCCAGACTCGTGGCCCCGCTCTCGGCCTGACACACTTCCACCAACAGCCACAAAGCTGCAAATACGAGCCGGGCAGCACAGCGCAATGTCACCCTCCTCATAGCCTGCAAATACGAGAGGAAAAGTGAAAGAATGAAGAAAAGCAGTATGTAAGGAAACCGGTATGTCTGCGCTTGACCTGAGGTTTAAAACGACAATAACGCGGTGTTAAACGCAGGGTGAATGGCCATTTTTAATCCTGGGTTAATTTTAAATGGAGTCAACATCACGTTTAACACCTGGGCTAGCCAGGTTTAACGTCTAATTATATTAACAATGGAGTAACGTTTAACCGACTGTGTGCTAAAATGTGACAGCACGTTGTTTAGCAACAAACAACCAATCATAAACTGCCTCGCAGCTCAACTCATTAAATATTCAGACGCCTCTTCAGTTGAAGAAACTTTCACGCACTGTTTAGTTTCATCGTCCGAGAGAAAAATGTGAAATAATGACGAAAAACTGAACGAATAGATTATTTTTTTTTGTTTATAATATGTTGACTTTTGTTTTTAACGTGGCGACTTTTACACAGATAAACGGGCAGTTAGCTTGTGGACGTCTCGAGCTGTATGCGTCCAAACGGCTTTAACGACATCATGCATATGCAAATAAGAAGGTTAACCCAGGCTAGGCTACAAATGTGCAGTGAGAAATATGAATATCTAAGATTAATACCAAAACCTAGCTGGGTGAAGAACAATGAACAGTGTGACTATTTGAAAATGATAACCTACGGTCCAGAATGGTTCATTTCATGTGTGAAAAGCCCAAAGCAATATAAGTCAATATGTATGTCACTCTTACTGTGCAGTCTGCGAAATACTCTTTGTAGTGGACGGCCGGCTCCGTTCAGATGCTTGGGTTGCTCGCTGTTCTTGAGCCGTCCAGATCGCCGTACATTTACCTAGCTGATAGTCGAGTTTAGCTCTGGGTGGTTAGCTGGCTAACTGACTTCCCTCTTGCTCTGTCATCAGTGTGGCAGCTGTAGTCTGCAGGTATATTCCCTCACATCTGCACCCCTGTGTACGGCGTGTGCTCTCTCTCGTTTAATAGATGGTCACACCGTGGTTATTCAACGCTTATATGCTGCTCAACACAGTTATTTTTGAGCTTTTTGCGCCTGAAATCACTGCAATTTCTGACCGGGAGGGCCGCGTCAGTACTGTGGGTATGTGTGCAGTCAGCAGCGCAGGTTGAAGGGATGGAACAGTAAGGAGAGGCAGACTAACCTGATAGTCGGTTTCCGGAGGGGGCGGGATTTTTGCTGAGATCAGCCAATCACACAAAGCCGAGTAACAGGTTCTCCGATTTGATTTGCTTGTGACAGGAATGGGCTCGTAAAGTACGACAGATTCTGACCAATCACAATCGATGAAAGTGTCTGTAACCAGCGAATCAAGTGTATCAACTTTCACTCACTTCCTCGCATAAATTAGCTGGCTTCAGTTCATTGGTAACATTGTAGCTACGCAGCGAAAGGTGGGCGGGATTAGGGAGATAGAGAACAGAAATGGAGAATGAATTAAGTTTTATTTTAATGACCAACGTAAAGAAACAGAAAAGCAATGTTACCTTATTCATCTTTTATTACTTATACTTATTTATTAGTACTTATATATTCATTAATTGTATAATAAAATCATAAAACAGCAATTATGTTCATATGTAAAACAACAATATTATATTTTCAAAAATATTATTACTGTTGCTGTTGGTTTGTGAAACGATATATTTATTAAAAACACATTACTATGAAGGAAGTTTCACATTTGCCTTGCAGAATGTTTTATTCATTAATTAAATTAATACAGTAATATATTTCTTTATAAATGACATGTATTTAAAACGCAAAAATAAGCTTCTTTTTTAAATGTAGATGCATGCGCATGGTAAAACCATCATGATGACAGTTACGTGTCTTTTACCACACGGTGGCATGTGGCATTATTTTTAGCTCTCGCTAGCTGCTGCATTCACAATGAAAAAGCAGGAAAAAATAAATTCTGTCCCGTTTTGGTCCGGAGGAAAAGGCCCGTTGCCATGACAACACGTACAGTCTGTTCCAGCCGCTGGGAAAGTGATGCTCGTTGCTGAATGATTTGGAGAACAGCTGAGCAGACAGCAGCCAAATTGTTGCTCGTTGTGTATATAAATAGCATTTCTTTAGAGCAGGTAAGGCAAACCTTGAAAAAAAGTCGAGTAAAAACTAATAGAGTAATGAAGCTTATACACAAATGTGGTGATGAAAAATATACGCTATTAATAGACACAGTTTTATTTGCTTATTTTGTTACAAGGTATTAAAACCACTATATTACATATGAAGGTATTTTTGGCATGCAATAATCAGATCAGATAACAGTTAAGACTACAAATGCCTCTGACACTGGTCACGCAAACAGACATAAAGAGGCTCAAGTCAAATAAATAAATCTTCAGCATATGATCAGGTATTGAACATTTGCATTGACTAAAATAGGCCTGTGTAGAGTGAAACTGTGCTCTTGCCTGACAAAGTATGTCATGATAACTAAAAATAGTGAATCAAACATTTCTTAACTTAGAATTCACTCAGTTCTGTGTTAAAACTATAGAGGCCAGCAACAAAATTTGGTTCCATCTTGCACAGTGGAATATATATATATTTTTTAAGTCATGCATTGTGATTTTAGAACAGAAACAGGCAAATAGTTTGACAAGGACAAATAATAATAGAGTTATGAGCTTGACTCGTATAACATATTATCAGGAAGTCAATGCATTTACACAATTACATTACTGCTAACAAAATAGACATCACAGAGTGTGACTGTGAAAACTTTCTGACATCATTTTCATTTTCACCTATCTTATCACACAGAGACACATATATGGGACAACAGGGACAACACTTAATGTAATATTGCCATAATCAAGCATTGTAGGCCTACTCTAATGTGCGTGTACAAAAACTTTGTTTGGTCTTGCATGGTTGAAAGTGCAGAGACACTTGGCTACAGTATACTTGTATACTTTTTTTGTTTGTGTGTGTGCGTATGATTTATTTTTTTCTCTCCAAAAACTCCAGTTTTCATTTTTTATAGCACACACCACTGCCTCAGCAGGGCCTTTCTTGCAGTAGTCTAATACTCTGTCTGCTTTGACCAGCAGGAAGCAGTACAGCATCTCACTTTCTTCTGTTGGAGACACTATATGAACGCTGCCCTTTCAGCGGGACACCATTCGCACAAACTCTAAAAGAGACAGAGAGAAAATAAATACAGAGACTTTAACTTAAAAACACTGTGCATCTATTGTCTGCTTTTACTTTTTATTAGTAAGGCCGTAACGCCGTCTTGAACATTAGGGGGACCAACGTGGTAGAGGGGGGGCGTAATTGGTCTTTTTATTTAAAGTCCCCCTGTGGTGAAAATCAAGTTTTTAATGTTGTTTATATGTCTATGTGTATGGTGTTTCTAATGTGCTTTAAGATAAACCATGTGCAAATTCATAAGTCAACACCATTGCTGAGTATTTTCTCCTTAAATCTGCAGTGAAAAAAAGACATCACAAACTGGATCTCACCACTGGATTTTACTGTTAGTCATTTAATATTTTGAAACAGCTAAATATTAAAGGTTTAGCTACCTTCATCTTACCACACACCTTTTTACTGTTAAATCTAAAGTGTCACGTTGTAATTCGCTCTTGTCTACTGTGAGCAGTAAGCCCCGCCTTCTTTGATTTGATTGGCCATCTCAGTCATTTTAGACATTGAGCGCTTTTAGGGCTTGTTCACACAGAACGTGGGCGAGCCGCTGCAAAAGATGCGAGACGCGAGCACAACGGTTATACACGTCCGTCTAGCGAGTGTTTACATAGAAAAAAACGGCCCCTTAAAGGACAAGTTCGGTATTTTACACTTAAAGCCCTGTTTTAAGATTGTTTCTGATGAAATAGAACGGTTAAGATTGAAATTTGGACACATGCTGCTGGCCTGAGAATTTTCGGTTTTTGTGGTAGCACCCCCCCACCTCCACAATGGTTGCATAGGTGCACTGGAACAATCCTTCATAAAACGCATTAAACTTTAGTTTACAAAGACGTGAAACTCACCGAGTGGTCTGGGGTGTTCACTGATAAGCTCACACAAAAATCGCTGCAAGAAATGCTTTCCAACAGGAGTTTTACCATTCGTTGTAAAACTGTGGACCTATTTTTCCAAACGCCTCACACCCGTACATTCTTCCGTAAAAATGTTTGGATAGCGTAGCCTACGATACCGCGATGGCATAATACTACAGAAAGAATACAAACAACCCCGTTTCCGTTTCCGGCGGCGGAGTAATACCGTACCTCACAGAACATCCAATACAACTCAATGGAGTTGGACAAAAACTACGATAAAAGCTGTTGGAAATTATCTTTTGCAGCGATTTTTGTGTGAGCTTATCAGTGAACACCCCAGACCACTCGGTGAGTTTCACGTCTTTGTAAACTAAAGTTTAATGTGTTTTATGAAGGATTGTTCCAGTGCACCTATGCAACCATTGGGGAGGTGGGGGGGGATGCTACCACAAAAACCGAAAATGCTCGGGCCAGCATCATTTGTCCAAATTTCAATCTTAACCGTTCTATTTCATCAGAAACGATCTTAAAGGGGTCATGACATGAGAAACCAAATTTGCCTTGATCTTTTGGTATATAAGAGATCTATGTACTATTAAAACTTCCTGCAAGTTTCATAGCTTAAGATGTCCTCCCCATTATAAACAAAGCATTTATTTAATCAAGCTCTAAATACAGCTCGTTCTGGATCCATGGTTAGAAGTGATGTCACAGTGCGAAGTGACGTACCAGTCGTTTGCATATGACCGCCTCCAGCGCAAGACAAGTACGCCTCATTTCGCATCGTTGTCGCGCGGCTCGTGCCCACATGTGTTCAGTCGACGACTCGACGTGCAGCGAGTGGGTCTGTTTACAAGAAGATTGCTATGCCACGCAGATGTGCTGTTCCTGTTTGAGTGTTTGAATACGCTGCCGAACGATCCAGAAGTCAGGGAAAGCAGTCGGATGCAGTTTATTTGCAGCATATGCTGCACGCCAAAGCCTTATTTGAACGGTGAGTGAGATGAGTGTGACAGGGAATGTTACTGAAAGAACGAGCAGAGAGAGAGAGAGCCCCGGCTGTGCGCGCGCCTTCAAACTGTCTCTCTCTCTCTCTCTCTCTCTCTCTCCCTCCCTCCCTCGCGCATATGAATCAAAATCAATTGAGAATTGACACGATGGTAAAAGATCGGAAGACCGAAGTTTCACGTGGTGGAGCATTGTGTAGTCTACATGTGATACAAAATGATTAACATTAATAATTTATGCATAAGCAGCACTGACGTTAGCCAATCATAACAGTGGGTGTTAACACTGAACTCTTAAAGGGGAAACGGACTGTTCGAATCAGAGGGGGAGAAACAGGGTGGCAAAAGGTCATAAATCACTACATTTTTTACGTTTTTTGTAAAAAAACCTATAGTAATACTATAATTGCACCTAGGGGAACATAATAAAACAAAACAAAAAACCATGTCATGACCCCTTTAAAACAGGGCTTTAAGTGTACAATACCGAACTTGTCCTTTAAGCCTGGAACACACCAGGCCGTCGGGGAGTTTTTGTGCATGGACCGACTAAGTTTTCTCAGTGTGTTCCGCACCGTCGGCTGAAATTGGTCCTCGTCTGCTTTTTTTGTCCGATTCGACATGCTAAATCGGTGAAAGAGGGAACTCTGATTGGCTGTTCAGCTGTGAACGAGTGAACGAGTCAGTGCACCAGAATAATAGCAAAACAGCGAGCAAAGAAGTCAAAACGGTATACAGATAGAAGGCTGTTCTTATGTTATGTCATCTTACCTGAGTGTTCCTTGGCGAATATTTCAATATTAACTTGAGTGGAGTGGAATAAAGAAAGTGTTTAGCAGGATTGTTTTCAAAATGGTAAGCACGCACTGCTTTCAATTTGACCGTTTGTAATTATTCGAGGCACTTGACTTGTCCATCTCAATGTCTATGGTGGCTACGGCCCTGTTAGTGCTACTGAGATTCTTACCTTCAAAGTCTACTCGGCCGTCTCCATTCAAGTCAATGTCTCTCAGTATGTCTTCTAGGTCTCGATGGCCAACCTAACAAAAACAAGAATAGATTGTTAAAAATCAGGTGACAGGAACCCTTCAGAAATTTGACTGAACGATTCTGGTCTTTTCCCTCACACAAATCTAATCAAAATGTGGTCACAATGGAGTGTCATTGTATGGAAAAATTGGTAAATCCTTAGTAAACATCATTCAGGTTTGAGAAAAAGGTAGCAGCACTTTATTTTACAGTCCTGTTCCCCATGTACATACTATATAGTAATAATTATAATTGGGTCTAACCCTGGCTTAGTCTACCCCATACACCTAATCTTAACCCATGTAGTTACCTTATATTACTCAGTACTTTATTGGTAAATACACTGTAAGTACATTGAAAGTGCATGTTTCATTTTTGGGTGAACTTTTAACAGAGACAGATCTTTTCTACTGTATT
Organism: Semotilus atromaculatus; assembly: GCA_031834385.1. Taxonomy (NCBI): domain Eukaryota; kingdom Metazoa; phylum Chordata; class Actinopteri; order Cypriniformes; family Leuciscidae; genus Semotilus; species Semotilus atromaculatus. The sequence continues at coordinate 17,653,967 of JAULUF010000042.1, read as the reverse complement.
GTGACGTACAACCTACATTGAAAAAAAATAAACGTAGGTTGGGGCACTTCATTCTATCCATTCTATAAATTACAAGGATAAAAAAATAATAATAAAAAAACGCGACATGGATTATTTGTTCACAATAAGTATTTTCTTCCCTATTGTGATATCCAAATAAAATGGCTTCTCGAACAACAACAACAACAAAAAAAGTTGAGAATTGATTGATGTGGTTTGCTTGCTGTGATCTCAAAAACAATATGATTATTTGATTTCTTGGTCACTTTAAGCACATTCTCACAATTCTCTCTACCAAAAGCACTAACCTGTTGTCCCAGCAGCTTCCTCATAGCTTCCCTAAGCTCTCCTGTGCTTATTTCACCATCTCCATTTGTGTCAAACTGAAAAAGAAATGCATATAAAACATTTTATTCAATATTTCTTTAACTTTTTATTTGTATATTTTATTCTTTATATGATACAGAAACAGTATATATTCATAATATATAACTTACTTCTTTGAAGGCATTTCTGAGCTCTTTTATGCCGATCATGTCCGCTGTCTCAGCAAGGAGTTTAGGTCCCATCAACCCTACAAAGTCCTCGAAATCCACATGGCCACCTACTGAGAAAAAAAAGACTGATGTCAATATTTCGTAGTGAAAAAACGTAGCTGATAAGATTATGGCTGTGCGCAACCAGAAGCTTACAGTTCATGTTGATTTGCTGGCTCAGCTCTATTAGTTCCATCTCTGTGGGCATGTATCCCATAGTTCTCATGCAGTTCCCCAGGTCTTTACAGCCGATAAAGCCATCTTTATCCTTATCAAACTCCTTAAACGCTTCTCGCAACTCTTCATTCATCAAGAACAACCAAACACATGAATGGCATGTTAACACACAGGCTAAATGAAACATGAGGTCTAATAAAACAATAAAATGTTCAGTTGTAGTAGTAGTTTATACAGGTTTGAAGAAGGTAAAGTAGCTCAAATAAGTTTTCAAGCACATTTGAATAATCTAACTTACCATCAATCTCCTCTGGTCTCAACTCTCGATTCTGTAACAACAAAAATGAGGGAAAAAAGTCAAAACAACATAAGCAATGGTTACATTTTAAAAACAAAACATTCAAAAATCAAAGCTCTGTCCCTTACAATAAAATCCAGGTCATCCATGAAATAAAGCTCTTCTGGAGATGGCTTCATTAGCAAAAAACTTTTAACCAGTGATGCATCCAAACCACCCAGAGCAGCCATTGTTGCTTCTAGTCGTTCAAAGACACCCAAGGTGTACTAAGACTCGTTTTATATAGTGTTTATAGTGCGTTACAAAAAGGTGAGGTGGTCCTGGTCACGTGGCAATGGCATTTCTCCAGCGTCACAGCTAAATGAACAAATCCCGACAAGTGAGACGCATCTGTCCTCATCTAACAGTGACAACCTTTAAAGGCGATGAAGGAAAGAGATGGAGAACAGAAGCTGTAGCATTCTCCACGGGGGAAGAAAGGAGTATAAACATGCCGTCTTTATTGATGTAAGACCATGACATTCACGCACACACACATGTAAAAACATGCGACCTAAATTGTAGACCAAAACAAAGGAGAAGCAATTTATGCGACGTAAATACATACGCCTACGCAACAACATGCAGAATAAGAAAATCTAAATTGCTTATGTAAGTAGTATCAAACATTCCAAGGTAAAGCCACACATAAGCAAGTCTGTATTTACAGTAACGCATCAATCACAACGTGCATGACACTGCAGTAGGTCTATGTGTGTGTTCGGGCAGTTGTTGCTTTCACATCATTCATTTATTTGGCAGATGCATAATTTGGGTCATGAGTGACCTGGGACCCTCTATCTCCCTTTGACCGCATTCAGTTTGTGGAGTTAAAGCCCACAACCTTTACTGTTATTTATAATGTAACAATCCAAATGGATTCCAAATCGCTATATTTGAAATAAAATGATATTATATATGTGGTATATAACTTTTAATTGTCACTAAAATGTATTAACAATAATTGTATAGTTTATTCATCGTGCAATTTAATTCCAAATAAAATATCAAAATACACTAGCGTTCAAAAGTTTGGGTTCGGTCAGATTTAGTCTCTTATGCTCAGGAAGGCTGCATTTATGTGATAAAACATACTATAAAATATTGTGAAATATTATTACAATGCAAAATAACTATTTTCAAAAGTTTAGGGTTAGTAAAAACTTTTTGAAAAAATGTAATACTTTTATGTATATGTTTAATGTATAATGTATATGTATATCAGTTTTATTTAGAGGAATATATGACTGGTCTTCTGGTCATTTATTTTCAGATACAATATGACTCTGTTCGATTCCACGTCCCAGAACGCCATGTCTTTGTATAGCTCAAAACCGAAACTATAAAACTATTGCCCCAAAAATGTCTGTGTTGACATCATCTATCTTTGTTACAACACCTTTTCCAGGCTCTTGAACATGCTCTATAAAAATGAAAGATACTTTGTGTTGTGTTAAGCAGACAGACACTCCTGAGGGTGAATGCCACCGGAGAATAGTTCACGATGTGTTCGATCAGGAGCTCAGCAACAACATGTTGCACTGATAGAAACACCTTGCCACACTGTTAATGAGGTTCCTAAGAATTAACATGTTCATATAAATGCACAAATAACAACAAATGTGTAAACATCTATTTTGGCATCATTCTTCCTTTTCTCTGCATTGCTTTGTTTTCATAGCAATCAAGTTTAGTCAACATTAATGGTCATAGTCAACAAGACCATCAATTAAGGACAGCAAGTCAGGTCTGTATGCATTTCAACTAACACAAACACATGAACTCACAAAAAAACTTCATTTATGTTATTTATACACTGCCACATCACATGTGTTGTGAATGTCACAGAGAAAGGACTGTCTGTCTATGTGTGAATTTGTATGTGTGAAAGAGACAGATAGAGGAATAAAGCATTCCCATCAATGAAAATAAGCAATCCAGCCAACATTTTCCAGTCATTCATCATAACAGTTTACTGAACACATTGTGTAGACTGGCTCTTCAGATCTATACACTCTCACGGTGACTATAAACAGAGAGGAAGGGAAGGTGAGAGTGAGATAGATACAGAGAGAGCAGGCACGTGCTCGAGCCCCTGCCCTTTTTCAAAATTAATCGAAAGTGCCCCTCTCAACATAATGATAATATTGTTTTCAATAAAACAAAATGCATTTGATTATAATTAACATGACAATGTGTACAAAACTAAAGTAGCCTTAATTTTCACGTTTATTTATACGTTTCTGTCAGTCTGAGGTGCCGTTGCCATGACTCGTTGCTATGGGTTGCGTCACTTGCGTGTCTTGCTTCGGACTCGACTGAAGGGGTCAGTATCCGTTCCCTTTCAAGGCGGTCACTTCGACATTACGTCACTGACGTATATGGGAACTCCCTCCTTCTCCGTTTTCACTGAAATCTTATAGGCTAACGCCAGCTGGAGACAGCTGGCCAATTGACGCAAAACATGCAAATGCTGACCGGACCGCGGGCAGTATAAATAGCATGTGCGCGCCAATTACGTCAGAATCTCTTTCTTCACGCTAGAAGTCTTATCTGAAGTCATCGTGGCAGTTGCAATAGAGGTTACTCACCATGTTTCCTCCCCGCATCCGATGGCTGCTACATCACATGCCAGATATGTGCGGGTCCTATTGACTCGCTCTACCCTACAGGATCAACCGAGGCCGCACTCACGGACGACAGGCAATGTGCCGGACAGTGCGTGTCCTCAGGGGAAAAAAACCCGGGCATCAGCGGGGATGAGGCCCACTGCCGCCAGCAGGCCGCTGGTGGGCCCTCTCCTGCCCAAAGACGAGTTAGAGCACGGCCCGTCGCCACTCCGGTCATTTTCGCGGGCTCGCTAGAAGGACTCGATGCGATAGGCTCTGTGGAATAGGATACTTAGGCCAAGTATCTACTTCAAGAAAGACTCCGTCTTCGACGACGTCCTATGGTAGTCGTGCGCAAGACGCGCGTCTAGAGGGACGAGGCAAAGGCGCAATTCGGTGAGTGTTTACCCCCCTTCTAGTCAGTCTTGACTACGGGGTTGCGCAGTCGTTACCGTTTATGCCGTTATATTGCCCTGTATCCTTCAGTGCAACTGGCCATGCGGATTTAACTACATATTCACAGTCGTTGTCGCTACGCCACTGACGCTGTGTTTATGTACACACTGCACACTGATATGTGCTATGATTGTGCCGTTACATTGCCCTGTATCCTTCAGTGCAACTGGCCATGCGGATTTAACTACGTATTCACAGTTGTTGTCGCTACGCCACTGACGCTGTGTTTATGTACACACTGTACACTGATATGTGCTATGATTTATGCCGTTATATTGCCCTGTATCCTTCAGTGCAAATGGCTATTCTGATTACCACGTATTCACAGTTTTTGCGCAGCGCAAATGACGCTGTGTTTACGTACACACCGCACTCTGTCATGCGTTCATGATTTAAGCCGCTATAAATTGCCCTGTATCCTTCAGTGCAATGGCTATTCTGATTACTACGCAGTACGTATTCACAGTTGTCGCGCGATGCAACTGACGCTGTGTTTACGTACACACTACACACTATATGTGTATGAATTTTGCCGTGTATATTGCCCTGTATCCTTCAGTGCAATGGCTATTCTGATTTAACTATGTATTCACAGTTGTTGTGTGATGCCACTGACGCTGTGTTTATGTACACTGATATGTGTGTGTGTTATGCTTATGCCACGATATTGCCCTGTTTCCTTCAGTGCTACTGGCTATTCTGATTTAACTACGTATTCACAGTTGTTGTCGCTACGCCACTGACGCTGTGTTTATGTACACACTGCACACTGATATGTGCTATGATTTGTGCCGTTATATTGCCCTGTATCCTTCAGTGCAAATGGCTATTCTGATTACCACGTATTCACAGTTTTTGTGCAGCGCAAATGACGCTGTGTTTACGTACACACTACACACTGATATGTGTATGAATTTTGCCGTTGTATATTGCCCTGTATCCTTCAGTGCAATGGCTATTCTGATTACTACGCAGTACGTTGTCGTGCGATGCAACTGATGCTGTGTTTACGTACACACTACACACTGATATGTGTATGGTTTTTGCCATGTTAATTGCCCTGTATCCTTCAGTGCAATGGCTATTCTGATTACTACGCAGTACGTATTCACAGTTGTTGCGCAATGCAACTGACGCTGTGTTTACGTACACACTGATATGTGTATGATTTTTGCCGTTGTATATTGCCCTGTATCCTTCAGCGCAAATGGCTATTCTGATTACTACGTATTCACAGTTGTTGCGTGATGCAACTACGCTGTGTTTACGTACACACTACACACTGATATGTGTATGAATTTTGCTGTTGTATATTGCCCTGTATCCTTCAGTGCAATGGCTATTCTGACTACTACGCAGTACGTATTCACAGTTGTTGCGCGATGCAACTGACGCTGTGTTTACGTACACACTACACACTGATATGTGTATGATTTTTGCCGTTGTATATTGCCCTGTATCCTTCAGCGCAATGGCTATTCTGATTACTACGCAGTACGTATTCACAGTTGGTGCGCGATGCAACCGATGCTGTGTTACGTACACACCGCACTCTATTATGTGTAATGATTTATGCCATTATATATTGCCCTGTGTCATTCAGTGCAAATGGCTATTCTGATTACTACGCAGTGCGTATTCACAGTTGTCGTGCGATGCAACTGACGCTATGTTTGTGCACACTACACATTCATATGTGTTATGATTTATGCCGTCATATATTGCCCTCTTCCTTCAGTGCAAATGGCTATTCTGATCACTACGTATTTCAGTTGTTGTGCGATGCAACTGACACTGTGTACACACTACGCATATATGTGTAACGATTACGCCGCTATATATTGCCCTGTATCCTTCAGTGCAACTGGCTACTCTGATTACTGTGTATTCACAGTTGTTGTGCGATGCCACTAACGCTGTGTTTGTACATTGACATGCGTCTATGATTTATGCCGTTATATATTGCCCTGTATCCTCAGTGCAACCGGCTATTCTGATTAACTACGTATTCACAGTCGATGTCGCTATGCCTCTGACGCTGTGTTTTTTGTACACGAAAATATAACTATGCTTGTGCATAGTCTCAGTCGTTGCTACGGCGACTTGCGCTGCATCTGTGTACATATTGAAGCGTTATGCTGTTATGTTGCCCTTCAACGTAATGGACCATTGTGTTTGAACTGCGCATATGCATGCAGTTTCGGTCGCTTCAGCGGCTTGCGCTGCATTATACACACGGATGTTTAAAATGTGCCCACTGATGTGTTATGCTGTTATGTTGCCCTCTGTCCTTCAGTGCAACAACCAGCTATCCTATCTAACTGTGCATATTCACAGTTCTGTCGCGACAGCGACTACTCTGCACTTATGTACGTATAAGGACGTGTTTTTGCTATTTTGTTGCCCTGCTTCCTTCAGTGCAAAACTAGCTATCTTAATCTAACCGTGCATATTCACAGTTTCAGGATGTATGTACGTACACGGATGTGTTATGCTGTAATGCTGCCCCGTTTCCTTCGGTGCAGCTAGCCATCCTGATCTAACTGTACATCTCAATTTCTGTCTCTACACAGTTTCTGTCGCTACGACGACTTACACTGTGCTATGTACATACATGGATGCGCTACAGCGACCTATGCTGTTGCGTACATGTGCTACGCTGTTATGTTGCCCTGTTTCCTTCAGTGCAACTGGCTATTCTGTGCTACTCGTTTACTCACAGTTGTAGCTACGGCTACGACTGTGTTTGTTTGCTTACTGAGGTGCTATGCTATTATGGGGCTATTATCTAACTGCCTATATTCACAGTTGTTGTTGCTACGGCCACTAGCACTGTGTTTATGTACATTCAGTTATGTGTGGACTTCTGTACATCAATAGAGCGGAAGGAAGCTCACTGTAGAGGTACACATGCTGGGTGTTCGTCACTCGTCTATTCACCTCGGGGAAGGTCTGAGACAAGAGCCAAATGCTGTCCTCGCAGGACATCAACTGAAGGGATGAGCGAGCGCACAGAAAACACGGGTCACAGCGCGGTGTTCTCGCACGAGACGTTGATAAATGCGCACGTTACAGCAAATCAACTGATGCGATCCCCGCTGACATGGAAACACTCGCGGCTGGCGAATGAGTTCAATGTGTGAGCTAGCACAAGCTGCTAGAACCCAATTCAGACTACTCTCCCTCCGCTCTTTAAAAAAAAAAAAAAAAAAAAAAAAAAAACTATAGAACATTGGCTATGTTCTACAAAGGAGTGTCAGTTCCTCGTGACCCCCTTACTGGCCTATCATCCCCAAGCTGTGGAACCCACTTGTGTGTCCGCTGCCGGGTCCATAGTTGAGCAAGAACTTTACACAAACAAGTGTTTTGAGAGCTCTCCTTGAGATGGCCTTATCCACCTGCTCTCGCCCCAGCGAAGCTCTTGGAGACCTTGCTCATTCTAAGTGAATGATGTTGCATTGTCTCGGACCTGGTGACTGCAGCGCCACTCTCCGTCCGATACCTAGCTGCGTTCCGAAGTCGCTTACACCGTTCAGAGCACAGATTGATCCCTGCCCGCCTTATCTGTTGAGCCGTCAGCCTCGCATGATGCTGATGCTCGGAGTGCTGTTGGCCCTGTAAGGGCTTTGCGGATGTACGTGGATCACTAGGCAGCAGTCTGACCAGCTGTTTGTGTGCTTGGTGGATGGTACTAGGGACGTGCTGTTTTATACTGAGACTTTCTCACTGAATTCGACGCTTTTCAATGTTGGTTTAATGCCTACGGGATTTAGGTATGCTGGCTGTCTTCTCAGAACACGTTCGCCAGGGTTTCAAGTTTGGTGCACTGCCTATAGCGTCGTGGGTTCGGTGAGTTTTATTTATGTACTCATGAGCTGTTAACTCTGTGTATGGCTATAAGGTTATGCAGCTGTCACCGCTATTGCCGTCGACACTGTGTTAACTCTTGTGCTCGAGTGCTTATGGTGTTGGGCTGCCCTGTCCAGTGCAGTCTTCGCTTCATTGCATTGGATATGCAACTTTGGTAAGGTCGGAGCAGACGTTTCTTGGTCTAGTTTCGCCTATCAGTTCGAGTGCTCCTGCGGCGCTGCTGGCTTAGAACTGTTGTCTCTCGTGGGAGTGTAGCTTGACCCCGTTCAGGGCTTATCTTCACTGCGCTCACGGCGGGATTCTATACAGTTCCCATATACGTCAGTGACGTAATGTCGAAGTGACCGCCTTGAAAGGGAACGTCTCCGGTTACTATCGTAACCTCGGTTCCCTGAGAGGCGGGAACGAGACATTACGTCAGCCGCCGTGCTCGCCGTTTGATCAGCTGTGCTAGCGTTCAGTCTTGATTCTGACGTAATTGGCGCGCACATGCTATTTATACTGCCCGCGGTCCGGTTAGCATTTGCATGTTTTGCGTCAATTGGCCAGCTGTCTCCAGCTGGCGTTAGCCTATAAGATTTCAGTGAAAACGGAGAAGGAGGGAGTTCCCATATACGTCAGTGACGTAATGTCTCGTTCCCGCCTCTCAGGGAACCGAGGTTACGATAGTAACCGGAGACGTTTTCGAGGGTCTCCGGAGGACGGCAGGCGCGCGTAACCGTAGCAAAAGTTATGCCAGAGCCAAGGGGTTAATCCATCCGCCAGAAACTGAAGCTTCCTCTGGGGGCCGCCATTGTAGCTGGCTATCACTTGCTGTTATGCCAGGTTCAGATTACACGATTTTTTTGTCTGTTACGATAGTCACTGTGTCAGATTACGCGATTTTAACTCCTAAAATCTTGTCGTGTCGTGGACAAGAAACATGTCAGACTACACGTTGCTTCCTGACCAGTCATCGCGTGCCGTCTTTAACGACGGCAAGTATTGTATTGGCTGTCCTGTGTTCAGAAAAACGTACAAAAAAAGAAGAAAGAAAACCCGACAATGGACACGTTCCTGGATTGATCGAGGAGGACAGTATGGGGTGAAATTAAATACATTTATTAAAAAATCTAAATTTGTATTTTATTTGTATTAATAAACTGTCTTCTGTGTCAGTGTCTGCAAAGATGAAATTGACGAGCAGCATCTCTGTAGTGAACGCGCCTATAGAGAGAATGCACGTATGCCTATGGATTACATCAGAGAGTATCCTATTTATTTTCGTTTTAATTGTTTCGTCTAAAGACATTTCAAGCTTTCTATATAGATATATTTTGCATAGGCTATGCGAGGCATGCGCTGAGTCTCGGTTAATTTATGATGAGATGAGCTCCAGTTCACGTGCTGGGACGGCGCCCGCGCCTCTATATCATGATTATTATTGTATATTTAGCCTACTTCTTATTTATTAAATCCAGGCAATTGGTTGATGAAAAAATTATTAAAATTAAGATATAATTTATACAAAACGAAATTCACTTTAAAGAAAGGCTTTCTACAAGACAAAACTTAATTATGTGGCCAAAATCATGTCTGACCATGTCTCTCGATATAGGCTATTGCACATCATATCTTACTCATGCTGTCACTTTCCATAATCAACATAGATGTGGAAAAAAATAACATTATAATAGTTTAACAAATATGACGTTGTTAATGAACAAGTTCTGTTCCCGAGTATTGATTGAAATTGTCGGGCAGGGTTGGTGATCTGTAATGTAGGCTATTGTTGAAAACAATTAAGAAGAATCGTGAAATATTCGGTCTCATGTTATACGAGCAGAACTAAATATGCCTATATGTTTTGGGCAAATATTACATTCCTGACCTCTTTTACAGTCTAAATATAGGCTATTATAGTTTAGATTATTTTTTTATAATATCCCATGAGTCCTAATAAATGCAATTTCAACAATTTTTTAAGTGCTTCTTTTATAAAGAACATCTTTATATCTTTTATAAAGATATAATTTATTTTATCGGGAAACGCAGCCCAGGTATGATGCGTAATGGAGATTCCAAAGCGCTCTTCTTTGGTCAGAACCAAGGAGAGCGATCTCGGATAGGTCCATCCCATAGGTCCGTCCTGACTCCTATGCACCGAAACTTTTTAACAATGCAACAAAATATTTAAAGAGCATCAAGCTACTAAAATCTATATTATGTATAAGTACAGATAATATAACAGTATATTAGTCAGTAATTTTTATTAGGTTAAACAGTGATTGGATAACGTTTTTTTTACCCACAATTGGTCTGGCCCATCCAAACCTGGAATCCTGGCGCCGTGCCTGGTATGGGCTGTCAATGCTCCAAAGAGAACTTGAGGTAAAATATTGTTTTCTTATACATTTTTACTTTTAGCCAGTAGTACAAGTAAAATAATGTTGCTAGCTTGCCACAACGATAACATATTACAAAAACAGACGGTTAAAACCTCATACATGTGACGGAACCCGTCGTGGACGACCGTTGAAAAAATTAAACATGCTAGTCTTTTTGTCGTGATGTCGTGAAGCATCGCAGACGCGACGTAGGTTGTCGCCCACTATGACACACTATACGAGATGATACGATAGAATCTTGCCTCCCGACGGCCGTTGTCGTTTACGAATCCCCACGACACCCTACGTCAAACGGATCGTGGCAAAATCGGGCTAAAATCGTGTAATCTGAACCAGGCATTATAGCATCCCATTGACTCCCATTCATTTTGGCGTCACTTTGACAGCGAATAACTTTACATCTGAGGCGTCCAAAGACTCCATTTGTCCATTATGTATTTCTAAAGAAACACGACGATGTATAAAAGGCTCCATTACTTTGTATCTTACGTTATGGCCCCGTAGAAGCCGTTTTTGTAAAAATAGGCTAACGATTGTTCAGTTCTCTCCGTTGAAATCAATGGGGTCGCTGTGTCCATTTCTTTTACTGTCTATGGCCAGAGCCCATCTACGGAGAGCCTGGCCACTCCCTACACTCCCTAAGTCCTATTGTACCGAATTTTGGTTGTAGTTCCACCAGAGTTCCACTGGGGGCGGTCGGCCGAGTGCAAAATGAATGGGAGTGTATGGAGCTTGACGGCTAAATTTGTCTCTTTCACCCGATTGCCGTTGAGAAATCTCAGATTTGATTCTAGGTTTTGCAAAGTTGAATGAACGAGTACTTATGTCCTTTCGATTTTTTACAGGATGAGTTGTTGTTGCACATAACACGCTAACATTCTGCTAATGATACTGATTGGTCAGTGAAGGACTGATTACGACCAGAGATACCGCTTGATGACATCGTGGCATTCAAAGCAGGACCAGAATGTTAAGAACTTTAGTTTAACAAAAACTCTTCTAGCACGTGTATTTACCTGTGTGAGCTGTGTTGTCGATGCCTCGAGAGAAGAGAAAGTACAGAGCGCGAAAGCACCAAAGTGACTGAAGGATTGCCGTAAAGCAGCAATGTGCAACCCAGCAATGTGTAATTTCTTTGCATCTTCTTTCGAATACAACATTCAAATTATTAGACAAAAAATGATATCCTGAGAAAAGTGTATTTTGAGGGGTATAGCTCCATAGACCTCCATTCATTCTGCACTCGTCCTTTGAGCGCCCTCATATGGAACCAGAGTGGAGTTTACTGAGAGTGAAAGTTCTCCCCTTATTAGATATTCTCTGGTTATGCGTTTACTTTAGACTGTAAAAAAAATATGGACGTAGAGTCCGTGACGTCACAGTAGGTTTCTGAGGAGCGTTTTTGAAGCCTAAAGTGTATGTAAAGCCATGTGTAAGTTATATTGATACACCGTATACCATTTGAAAACTATCATAGTTGGTTCAAATTAATGAAGCCCAGGCGCCACCTACTGGCCTATGATGTGAAGTGTAGGCTGACAACAACACGTGAAATGGTGATTTTTGATAATAGTACAGAACCGGTCAAAAATTGACACATTAGGCTAACATTTTGTATGCTTTTTATTTTATTTTTTAAATAAGCCTCTTATGCGCTTCAAACCTGCATTTATTTGATTAAAAATACAGAAAACAATTATTACAATTTAAAATAATGGTTTTCTATTTTAATATAGTTCTACTTAAAAAAATATCATTTATTTCTGATGCAAAGCTGAATTTTCAGCATTCATTACTAACCCTAACTTCAGTTTCACATGTTCCTTCGGAAATCATTCTAATATGCTGATTTATTATCAATGTTGGAAACAGTTGTGGCGCTCAATGTTTTTTTGGAACCTGTGATACTTCTTTCAGGATTCATTGATGAATAAATAGTTAAAGGGGTCATGACATGAGAAACCAAATTTGCCTTGATCTATTGGCACATAAGAGATCTATGTACTAATAAAACTTCCTGCAAGTTTCATAGCTTAAGATGTCCTCCCTATTATAAACAAAGCATTTATTTAATCAAACTCTAAATACAGCTCGTTGTGGATCCATGGTATGAAGTGACGTCACGGTACGAAGTGACGTACCAGCCGTTTGCATATGACCGCCTCCCGCGCAGGACAACTATGGCTCATTTTGCATCATCGCATCGTAGCATGTCATGCCCACAGGTGTTCAGTCGACGTGCAGCGAGTGGGTCTGTTTACAAGATTGCGATGCCACGCAGATGTGCTGTTCCTGGCTGTGGACAAACAACATGTTTGAATACGCTGCCGAACGATCCAGACGTCAGGGAAAGCAGTTGGATGCAGTTTATTTGCAGCACATAAATATGCAGCGAATTTTTGTCCCGCCAAAGCCTTATTTGATCGGTGAGTGATGTAGATGAGTGTGACAGGGCGCATGTTACTGAAAGAACGAGCAGAGAGAGAGAGACCCGGCCGTGCGCCTTCAAACTGTCTTGCTCTCTCTCCCTCCCTCGCGCATATGAATCAAAATCAATTGAGAATTGACACGATGGTAAAAGATCGGAAGACCGAAGTTTCACGTGGTGGAGCATTGTGTAGCCTGCATTAACCTTTTTGCCATATCAATGCTGCATCTTCAAATATGGCCTGTGCATGCATTTTGTCCGTGGTACACCGGAATAATAATCACGCAACAATAACCCGTTTTCAAGTGTCTCGGGTTACAAATGACATATTAATTCAAAATAGTTTCACACTTTCCATGACACGGGCTGATCCATTCTTAGTTGTGGTGATGGTTAATTTTCTTCTGATTCCTCATCTAATTCTGGCTCAAACATATAGGGTTGTATCATTGCAAGAGCCATCGCCTCGCTCGCACCAATCAGCAGCACCCGCTAACTATTGTAAACACTGCCTAGGGGGCGTTAATAATTTATGCTTAAGCACTGATGTTAGCCAATCATAACAGTAGGCGTTAACACTGAACTCTTAAAGGGGAAACACCTCCAAAACAGACTGTTTGAATCAGAGTCCAAAAAACTATAGTAATACTATAATTGCACCTAAAGGAACATACTAAAACAAAACAAAAAACCATGTCATGACCCCTTTAAAAAGAACAGCATTTAATTAAAATAGAAATTATTTTATACGTCTTTACTATAATTTTTTATCAATTTAACACATCCTTGCTGAATAAAAGAAAGAAAGAAAGAAAAAGAAAGAAAGAAAGAAAATGACTGACCCCAAACAGTATAGTGGATATTGGCACAAAATATTTCTATTTGAGATAAATGCTGTTCATTTTGTAACTTTTAAACTCAGAATCCTGAAAAAAGTATCAAAGGTTATAAGTATATTAAAATAGAAAACATTTCACATAGAAAATATTTCACAATATTACTGTTTTTTTTAATCAAAAAAATGCAGCCTTGGTGAGCATAAGATACTTCTTTCTAAAACATTAAAAATAGTATTTTTTCCCAATTTTTGACCAGTATGTATTTGAGCTCACTGCACGTCCCTGAGAGAGAGAGACAATAAAAAACGTGCCATTTATACGCTAAAAATAGTTTTTGCGTGTATATGATACGCAGTTTTCGCGTGCATATGATACGCACTTTATGGCGTGTAAAACACAAGCACTCCATACCCCTAATCCTACCCAAGAGTTTGCAGTGCGTAGCATATACACGCAAAAAAACATTTTTGGTGTGTAAATGGTAAGAGAAATTCAATTCGTGGTATAGATACGAACTTTCATGAGATCGTGTTGCCATAGAAAGACATAAAAGACATGATCTGGTTTAATAGCACTGCAAACAAAAGCATTCAGTTAATGTATTCAGTCTGACTGTGTGCCACCATGAGACATATTTACAGTTAGTGAAGTCAAAATAGTTTTATCAAAAACAGTTCATAGCTTAGAGAGAGACAAACTATCGACATTTAAATCACTTAGACATCACATTGTGGAAAAATATAATAAAAGTATATAGCAATGTGTAACATGAATGTATCTACATATACTGTATAGCCTGGAAAAATAACTTGGTGTGGAAACAATTTTTCAGATTTACTCAAAATGCTAGTACATTTCACAATTAATTACAAAGACACTGCAAGTAACGCATTTAATTAAACAATACATGTTTAAGTAGAAAGAATGAAATGGTAGTTGTAAAATGCACTTTAATATTCGTTGTTGTATTCACAACTTCAAACAATATTTGTTTTGATATATTGCATTTTAGTATTTAAGTTATGGACTAAATTGAGATTTTTCTGTAATCTAGCCAGCCTCAGATGTTTATTAATGTCTGTTGAGTGTGCTACTTATTTTATTGGTACCATTTTACAAAAAGGTCCTCTAATGCTTGTTAATGCATTAACTAGAATTAACTAACAATGAACACTATGTTTGTTATAATTTATTAACCTTATTATAATTTTAATAAAAATACAACTGTTCATTGTCAGTTCACATAGCTAGTAGACTGTTCATAGTCCATGAAATAGTAACACACAAAAAAAGAATAAAAAAAAAAAAGTTGTAAATAAAACAAAGATTGTTGTTTTACAGGAAAATAACTAAAAAATATCATGTTAAATTCAATGTGTTACTTGCCATTTCTTTGTAAAATTTGTAAATACTACACAAAACGTTCAGTACAGATGCAACTTTAGATTTTAATAATGCATTAGTAAATAAAATCAACATTAACTAAGATGAATAATTGCTTTGGAAGTATTTTTTTATGGTTAGTACACTGTAAAACAAAATAGTTGGATCAACTTAAAAAAGTAAGTTACCTGGTTGCCTTAAAATATTTGAGTTCATTGAAATAAAAAATTTGAGTTAATACAACAAAGGAGATTGGTTCTTCTATCAGGGTTGTTTGCCATGTGAATATATACTCCCTGTTCAATTCAGTCCCTTGTCAGTTCTCGTTTATGAATTATGTGGTTTTGCTTTTTCTCCTACGCTTCTCCTGGGACCTCCTGATTGTTACGGAGGACTATATATACTGATAACAGAGTGGGGAAACAGGAACAAATGTCAAAAACAAACATAAACCTGACACTATCATGATGCTATGGTATTTTTATTTCACTATGTGGTTGCTAGGGTGTTCAGGGTGGTTGCTTACTAAATCAAAAGACCACCTTCAAATTTCCAGTATATTTAGGTCCCTACATCTGACTCAAATACCTTCTTCAATTTCTTTGATTTATCATGCAGTCAGGTGAAACTCGAAAGTAAGATATCACAAGCTGCCTGGTTTTTATCATTAATATGTAAACGGTGTAGTGCACGCACCACTAATAACCATTATCTGGAAACTGATGAGAACCAAGGCGTATGCAAATGAAAATAACTGGGACACCTTTCAAAATGTAAATTCACTCCCGTCTTTTGTTTGACGCGCAGAATGAGGATCCCAGGCTTCCGCAATCAGCATTCATAAAGGCTCTAAGATTATTCAAAGATTTGCCCCGAAAGCCTGAATTCATACAAAGACTGTATGTCCTGATAGTACAAAAATACGGTGGTCTTTACTGATAATTAAAGCTAAAAATAGGTCACTCAGTGAAATAACAACGGAAAAATGGGGTACAAGATGTGCTCGGGAGAGATAAATTGGGAGAAAACATCATGAAACAGAACATAACACCACTCATTTTTATTTTTTAATCTTTTTGTGTAACAAGTTTTTTCTTTAAGTGTAGACATCATTAAATGGGGTTATGAAGGGCTCTCTGTAAATTCAGTACATTGGGAATCAGGGCAGTATGAGGTGTTTCATTAGTCAGTGGCACAGACGAGAGACGGTGGTTTAAGATAAATATCTGCAAATGGCAGAGAGGAGGGTGTAAATGAGAATCTGTGCGTGTGTGTTTAGAGAATGGGAGGAGAGTGGGTCTCATTCAGACACACATATTGCCATTCTCACAGCTGGAGGCCTGGTCTAATCCAAACAATCATTTATACAGACAGCTAAAATATACCACACACACACTTCACTTTAATGCTCTCAAGATGCAACTCAACCAATACTGCTTTTGTTTTACTGATTCTGATTATGTGCTTTGAAAAAAAATTTATGAAAAAATATATATACACTCACCGGCCACTTTATTAGGTACCCCATGCTAGTAACGGGTTGGACCCCCTTTTGCCTTCAGAACTGCCTCAATTCTTCGTGGCATAGATTCAACAAGGTGCTGGAAGCATTCCTCAGGGAGTTTGGTCCATATTGACATGATGGCATCACACAGTTGCCGCAGATTTGTCGGCTGCATATCCATGATGCGAATCTCCCGTTCCACCACATCCCAAAGATGCTCTATTGGATTGAGATCTGGTGACTGTGGAGGCCATTTGAGTACAGCGAACTCATTGTCATGTTCAAGAAACCAGTCTGAGATGATTCCAGCTTTATGACATGGCGCATTATCCTGCTGAAAGTAGCCATCAGAAGTTGGGTACATTGTGGTCATAAAGGGATGGACATGGTCAGCAACAATACTCAGGTAGGCTGTGGCGTTGCAACGATGCTCAATTGGTACCAAGGGGCCCAAAGAGTGCCAAGAAAATATTCCCCACACCATGACACCACCACCACCAGCCTGAACCGTTGATACAAGGCAGGATGGATCCATGCTTTCATGTTGTAGACGCCAAATTCTGACCCTACCATCCGAATGTCGCAGCAGAAATCGAGACTCATCAGACCAGGCAACGTTTTTCCAATCTTCTATTGTCCAATTTCGATGAGCTTGTGCAAATTGTAGCCTCAGTTTCCTGTTCTTAGCTGAAAGGAGTGGCACCCGGTGTGGTCTTCTGCTGCTGTAGCCCATCTGCCTCAAAGTTCGACGTACTGTGCGTTCAGAGATGCTCTTCTGCCCACCTTGGTTGTAACGGGTGGTTATTTGAGTCACTGTTGCCCTTCTATCAGCTCGAACCAGTCTGGCCATTCTCCTCTGACCTCTGGCATCAACAAGGCATTTCCGCCCACAGAACTGCCGCTCACTGGATGTTTTTTCTTTTTCGGACCATTCTCTGTAAACCCTAGAGATGGTTGTGCGTGAAAATCCCAGTAGATTAGCAGTTTCTGAAATACTCAGACCAGCCCTTCTGGCACCAACAATCATGCCACGTTCAAAGTCACTCAAATCACCTTTCTTCCCCATACTGATGCTCGGTTTGAACTGCAGGAGATTGTCTTGACCATGTCTACATGCCTAAATGCACTGAGTTGCCGCCATGTGATTGGCTGCTTAGAAATTAAATGTTAAGGAGCAGTTGGACAGGTGTACCTAATAAAGTGGCCGGTGAGTGTATATATATGTAACTCAGAATTAATTTTCAGCTGTTTTATTTCTGATTACACAATAACTAAATTATCATTAGAATATGACATTAAAAATATCATTTCCATTGTGAATATTTTATTATTTTCAATAATATTGTATTATTTTGTTGTTAATTATAAAATTGTGTACACTGTAAAAATTAATTTTGATGATTTGTTATCACAACTTTTTACATTTTATCAAATCAACTTAGATAATTAATGTAGTTCATGATAACATAATATTTTGAGTTTCTATTTATTAAACCAATCTCCTTTGTTGTTTTAACTCAAACTTTTAATTTCAATGAACTCAAAATTTTAAGGCAACCAGGTAACTTCCTTTTTTAAGTTAATCCAACTTTTTTTTTTTACAGTGAAATTATCCAAACAATACATTAGATTCACACGTGAATATTCGGCGCGTTCAAGTCCTCCTGGGAAATTTGCATTCACGAGTTGGGAAGTCATAAGTAACTTTAAGTTGGAGCAAGATGGCGATGTACCTTTCCTGCATAAAATTCAATCCCATATTTCACCCCTCTACAAAATGATGAATAAAGAATGTGCATTGGTGTGTTTTTGCGTGTTTATGTTTTTATTCAATTTAAGAAGGTGCTGTAAATTGAATCTGTATAATTTCGCGTAATTGTACAATAAAATATAGGCCTACATAGACTATGTTGATTATATATATCGAAATATATTTTATATTCATATATAAATACAATAGATACATATGTAACGGTTATGTTCAGTTTTGGTTTAATTTTCACTGTTTGATCTATAGTTTACCTGATTTCCTAGTTTGCCGTTTGTTATTATTCCCACACACATGTTCTGTTTCATAATGATTATGTCTCCTCATGTTCATGCTGCCACATGTAATGCTCTTCGCAGTGGATAGTCTTCTTTGTTTTTTGTTATAAATAAAATTATGCAAATGGATCATTCTCTTCCTTTTGCCTGACCTCACCTCATATATAATCGATTAAGTGAGCTAAAAAGTAACCATTCGAAATGGTCAGCAAACTTGGCCAAACCACACTTCTCCTTGCTGTAAGTGAACCTGCTCTTAATGAATGTTGTATGGTATCTTCTTATCCTGGTTAGTTGTGTTGATTGTTTCTGAGAACACATGTTGGCAGTTTCAGTTAGCATTATTTTACCCTTCTCTTCACAATCCTATCAGAACAGACCTACACAACCCACTTTTGAGTTGCAAATCTCTATTTGAGTTGAGCACTAAATACATGAATATGGTAATTATCCAGTACCATATATAGTATCTTAGTATACAAGTAGTCCTTGTCCTTTATTCTGAGCTTAAAAGTATTCATAAACCTTTCAGAAATGTCATAGCCATGCTTTTATATACAAGCCATGGCTATGACATCAAAGCTTTTTGAGTGGATACAGAGGCCAATTTATGGTGCCTCTGTTTATGTTGCTCGGTTATGTGTGACACACTGATAAATGTTCTTTTCTGGCTCTCTTTTTGTTCCTTAAGAATCTCTTTCTCTAACACATATGCGCATCTTCTTATCTGTCATCCTCCATCCATCTCTATTTTCCCCTCGTTTTTCTCCATGAGATGATTCATCTTGAGAAACAGACTCGGGGGGCCAAAGCCCTTTTCTGCCTCTTCTCTTCTAATATGTTAGTTTTATCTATCCCTCCGTCCCCTTTTCAAGCTCTCTGTGAATGTGCAACCTACTTTTAACTGTCACCTCCCATCCTGTCAGCAGACACAGTCACAAGCTCAATGTGTCCTCAAACACATCCATTGCAATGCAATGCATATATCACACAAAATCTTTCATTAGTGTACAAACAAAAATGTACATAGTCAAAAAAATCAACAGCAAAAGCAGTTCCTAAAACTGTCATAATACTGGTGCATGCATTATTGTAACAGGATGAAGATGAGGCAAGACTTGGAAAAAGAGGATTACTTTAAAGCTGTGATTCTCAACCAGGGAATATTGAAGTTTCCAGGGGAAACTTGTTGAAAATATGTTGTTTTTTCAACATAGATTAAATCGGTGGGATTTAATAGATTAAAATAGCTAATCATATTTTGTTCAGTTTCGTTTTAAGGAAACTGTTTTATAAATGTGTGTGGATGACATTCATAACAGAATGAGTCAGTGAGTCTGATTTCCACCCACATTATTGATTGTTCTTTTTTTGTTTTTTTTTGTTTCATCATTAATTCTATTCATGCTATTAATAACCTATTGCTGACTAAAAGTATACTGCTGCATCAAGATCCACCTCTCCTCTCCTTCGCCTGTCCGCCATAACAATGACAGAATTTTTAGTTTAGACATTTATAGCAGAGATGCTAGAGCCTTTGACAAGTGTTTGACAACAGACACAAAAACATATCAAGGGAACGACACACACGCACAAAGGGTTCTGAGACTAAGAATAGCTCTAAAGAGAAGGGGAGACCATATCTGGTTTAACGTTTACGAGATGTTACGAGATTACGAGTCGCATCGTCATCAAAGGACAATTTTGTCAGTCTTATTTCAACACCCGTCAAGCAAAGTGTTGGGAATTCAGACAGGCCAATAGGGAGTGTGTCACCCATATCTGAAGCCTGTTACACTGCATTTCTGGTAAATTGTGTTTACTCACACACACACACACACAGTGAGAGACTGTAAGCCAGCCTCACTGATTCATACAGCGTCTGAGGCTGACAGCCTAAACAACATACTTGCAAACAGAAGGTTTCTCCCAGTGATGTGAGATTCCTTCATGAATGCCAATGAAATAGACCAAAATTTGACACATAATAATGGTGATTTTATATTAACTGTTTTCAAATTAGGTAAGAAACCCATGTATAATAACAGTGGTTAAGGGCTTATAAGGGGCTTAGGCAAATGTATATGAACCATCGCAATATAAACAATGACAGATGGAGGGTTACAGTGAGAAAAGCTCCGACCTCGAAGGCGAAATTTATAATTGGTCTCATTTGTCGATATTTTCTGACTAGCCGCCAGGTAATTTTACCCTTTAATCTAACAAGTGGTGATGTTTTTTTTTTTTTTTTTTACTATTTGTACATTGAGAATAGCTTTGACCTTGGAGCCGGATATAATTAATTGGTCTGATCTCGTCTATGTTTTATGACTAACCATCCAGTTTGTTTCCACCCTCAAAAATGTAGCGATGTGGTTTTAAAAGCTTTCCGGATAATAGGACGACCCACATTAGTGTAGCTGCAAATGAATGTGTGTGTGTTTGTGTGTGATGTTTTATAACCGCATCAAAGTCATTGTGTCGGTGCCATCAGACATCAGAACAGCTTTTAATCATTTATACACAGAATCTCTTTGAGAAATGCCTAAAAAAAGATTTGCATTTCACAAACAGACGTTGTATTTATCCATTCAGCCTTATGGGTGTCTAAAGCCGAGCACCCGGAGCTCACCCTTCCAGCAAAGACTCTTTTATTATTAATGCAATTGATTTTCAAAGCAAACTTCTGTGATTTGTGTATACCGTAGGCAAGCTTCCACAACGTTCTAGACAGCCGTTTATGACAACTAACAGATGTTTGCTGTCAGAAAGCGTTTGATCAATAAGGAAACACTGGGATACATTGTGAAAATAAATTCAAATTCATTCCGATAATATTGCTTATACACTCACCGGCCACTTTATTAGGTACACCTGTCCAACTGCTCGTTAACACTTAATTTCTAAGCAGCCAATCACATGGCGGCAACTCAGTGCATTTAGGCATGTAGACATGGTCAAGACAATCTCCTGCAGTTCAAACCGAGCATCAGTATGGGGAAGAAAGGTGATTTGAGTGACTTTGAACGTGGCATGATTGTTGGTGCCAGAAGGGCTGGTCTGAGTATTTCAGAAACTGCTAATCTACTGGGATTTTCACGCACAACCATCTCTAGGGTTTACAGAGAATGGTCCGAAAAAGAAAAAACATCCAGTGAGCGGCAGTTCTGTGGGCGGAAATGCCTTGTTGATGCCAGAGGTCAGAGGAGAATGGCCAGACTGGTTCGAGCTGATAGAAGGGCAACAGTGACTCAAATAACCACCCGTTACAACCAAGGTGGGCAGAAGAGCATCTCTGAACGCACAGTACGTCGAACTTTGAGGCAGATGGGCTACAGCAGCAGAAGACCACACCGGGTGCCACTCCTTTCAGCTAAGAACAGGAAACTGAGGCTACAATTTGCACAAGCTCATCGAAATTGGACAATAGAAGATTGGAAAAACGTTGCCTGGTCTGATGAGTCTCGATTTCTGCTGCGACATTCGGATGGTAGGGTCAGAATTTGGCGTCTACAACATGAAAGCATGGATCCATCCTGCCTTGTATCAACGGTTCAGGCTGGTGGTGGTGGTGGTGTCATGGTGTGGGGAATATTTTCTTGGCACTCTTTGGGCCCCTTGGTACCAATTGAGCATCGTTGCAACGCCACAGCCTACCTGAGTATTGTTGCTGACCATGTCCATCCCTTTATGACCACAATGTACCCAACTTCTGATGGCTACTTTCAGCAGGATAATGCGCCATGTCATAAAGCTGGAATCATCTCAGACTGGTTTCTTGAACATGACAATGAGTTCGCTGTACTCAAATGGCCTCCACAGTCACCAGATCTCAATCCAATAGAGCATCTTTGGGATGTGGTGGAACGGGAGATTCGCATCATGGATGTGCAGCCGACAAATCTGCGGCAACTGTGTGATGCCATCATGTCAATATGGACCAAACTCCCTGAGGAATGCTTCCAGCACCTTGTTGAATCTATGCCACGAAGAATTGAGGCAGTTCTGAAGGCAAAAGGGGGTCCAACCCGTTACTAGCATGGGGTACCTAATAAAGTGGCCGGTGAGTGTATGTTCCTTAAGTAAAAACATCTTCCTGGGTTAACATATTTTGTTGATCCTGGAACAACATTCCTGTACAAAAATGTTGTCCATACCCCTAAACCTAACCGTACTCTTAACTTCTCCCTAAAATCAGAGGGAAATGATAGGTGAATAACAGTGATGTAAAAGCACCTAATCCAGGTTGTAAGCCTAAACTTGACATAACTGTAAACTTGTCCCTCAAATCTGATTGGTTGATTGGAATGTTGTTTCAGGATCAGCAAAGGTGAGGATCCAGGAACAATGTTGCACTTGGTGAAATCAGGTTTTGCAATTCTGGTACTCAAGACACAGATACTGTTTCATATTATACCAAGATATTGTGTGCGATAATCAGTTGAACGGTAAACTAGTCTCGGCAGCCAAATTCGTGATTCCCACAGGCAACTATTTTCAGACTTGAATGGGAAAAGAATGAAATCTATGTGTTTGTTGAAATTTTGTTTCAATTACATATTTCAAATCAGTAATAAAATCTGAAACCAACTGCATCATAAATTGTGTTTCTTATAACAAATCAGTCAACAAAATCGTATTTTTCAGGATGGTCCAGCAAATGCGCATTCATATTGTTGAATAAATAAATAAATAAATGCGATTGGCTCTTTTAACTGTAAAGATGCGGTCACATTTACCAAATTATTCTGGGTGAAATCCAGTGATTTCAACAGGAATTCACACAATCACGAATTTCACATGAGGGTGAAAAATTTCCCCACACCGATTTCTCAGCGGGTTCAATTGGTCACACGGATTCACCACAGTGACGAACAGAAAGCTGCTTGGTTTTGAAAGAGTCTTCAATAGACAAGGGTCTTTTTGGCCTGCAAAACTGTACAGAAATTTTGCTAAAATGGCCGCACGCTCATTAATTTCTAAAACAACCATTGAGGAAGACACATCATTGCCATATTCCAGGATGACATTGTCAAGATTCATCAGCCTCAAACTGTGAAAGAATGATGTAGAGTCCAGACCTTATATTCATTGTAAGTCTTTTGGGATGTGCTGGAGGAGACTTTACAGAGTGCTTGACTCTTGCATTGCCAATACAAGATCTTAACCAAAAAATGTATGCACCTCTTTGATGGTAATAACATCACTACATACTTGAAACATACCAATCATTTAATAATTATCCAATCATAGAGTCTTCAACATTTACCAATTTAAATCCAAACAGTGATTTTATTTTATTTTTGGGCTGGACAGTATTTGTGCAAGTAGGCTGCCATTCTGAATTTTGTTTAAAAGATAATGCTGCAACAACTCTATACGACGGAAACAAAATTAATAAATTATGCTTAAAAAATGCTTAAATGTGCCCTCTTTGGATTAATTTGATGATGACATCCATTTTTTCAAACATTTTGTCTGTCCACCATTGTGAATTTAAAACTTTATAGCCTACTCTATCTAAATCTTTAAACATTTAGGCTCACTAAACATCTGTAATATTCCAAGAAGGTTAATGTTGACATTAGGACGATATGTAACATCATGTATGACGATAAATAATAACATCATAAGGACATTCCAAGAATGTTGTTCTAAGGACATTTTCTGTCAACGTTATGAGAACATCAACTGGGTTATAAATAACATTATAATGTTATGAAAATGTTGTTCTCAGAACAGCATCATCAAGACGTTCCAAGATATTAATTTCAATAATGTTATAAGAATGTTGTATCAATGTTATTTAAAGAACGAAATGTTTTATCTTAACATTTACATAACATTTAAAAAAAAAAAATAGTGAAGTTGTGGGAACGTCCCCTGTTAGCTCAGATTCCACCATATGAAACTTGACAGATCTGTAAGCATTTGCATTAGCCTATTGCCTGAGTAATTTTACATATGACGAAGCACTTCGCTACTACAATCATGACTGACTAATAACATGTTAGTAGCATAAAGTTTGTTATTGACGTTAATTGGCCGCTTAAACACTGCTTACAAAAGCTATGTTTAAATAACAGCCCTTTAAAAAGTCGTATTCTCCGCGTGTGATCGAGTCTTACCTGTCCGAACACTGAGCTGAGGAACGGGCGCAGGTTGAAATCCGCTTCAGAAGATGCTGCGCTGGACCGCCCTGATCTCCGGGAGGAGCGGCTGGAGGATGCGGGAACCGGCGAGGATGAGGCGGTGGAGGGGGGGCACGCCTCTCTGCTCACTGACGACCCCGGTCGAGCCAGATGAGGTGACTCAAAAAAGAGAGCCGTATCATCCCTGGACTCGGAAAAAGACTGAGTTCTGGTGGGCATGCGAGCGGCGTGAGAGTGTTTGGGTCGGGGCTCTTGGGGCAGGTCGTCCCGGGTGGACCGGTGGTGGTGATGGTGATGATGACGATTATGGTGATGATGATGATGGTGATGGTGCCGTCTGGCTGTTCTTCGTTCCCTTCCACCTGGAAGCTCCGACAGGTCCTCCTGACTGTGAGCCGTGGAAAGAGCGTGTCCATGGGAGTGGGGGTGTTGTGGGTGGCTCTTCTCTGCGCTATTCCGCGTACTGACCAGTGAGGGGTGACACAGTGGTCTCCGCGAGCTCGCATCGCACTCCGCCGACTCCGCTCCAGATGCCGCCGCGGATCGCTGATTGTGTGTCCGCCGGGCTCCGGGGTGATCGGGCGGCTGAGCCGCGCTTCTGGCCGGTGCGGAGGATCTCAGTAAGGAGGTCGTCGATTCGCTTTTGGGGAGCGTGAAACTCATCCTCAGCGTAGTAAAATGCCCTTGAAGGTAAAGGCTGAACTCTTGAGGTGTCTCATTATTATCGTTTGAATAGAATAGCCCAGCGTTGAGTACTGAGAGTACATCGGCTGCTCCTCGATGGCATGTTGAAATGATGCTGTCGAGATCTCTTCTGAGTTTGTGCCACCTGATTGCTCCGTATTAAGAGCTATTCTGGTAGGACGCGTAGGTAAGGGGAGATGGGCTCGGAAATAAACCAAAAAAGATTCAGAGAGAGGGAGGAAGAGAGAGAGAGAGAGATAGGACACGTGGAACGTATGGTGTGCATCATCACATGCTTGTGGGTGACACAACACAACATGCAATGTATGGACCAAAAACATATGACAAAGGATCCCTCTCTCGTTGTCCATTTGTGATATTTGTTAAGGATACTTCATATGCATAAGAGAGTGGAATGGATTAATTTAAAATATAATTCATGTTAACCAATGTCCACCACTTATGGACATAATTAAAGACTTTCCTGGACACTAAACACATTAAATATTATTCTGGTACATAGAAGCAAAGCACAGTTGTTTATGTATATTCAGAGCTAACTTGTTTAAAGATAAAATAATAGCTTTTATGGAAAATATGTATTTAATATTTAATAAGGCCTACGTAAGGTGGACGTAGAGATAACAAGTTGATTAGACAAAATATAAATAAAGTTTATAATGCATGTTTAATAAAAAAACAAACATGTATTTAACAGCCTATTCAATTATTTATGTGAACTTCTGAGGTAACAGGTTGATCCAATTAAATGTAAATAAAATAATTTATAATTTATGTCCTGTCTATGTACAAATTCTGAGCTAAGTTTTTCAAAACATGTATTTAATATTTGATTATGTCCAGTATTGATAATCACATTTCCACTTAAAATTGTTACATTAAAAAATCTATTCATTGGAGTATCCTTATAATGACAAAGGAAAAAATATGAGATCATCAAAAATACTTGTCAGAGTAGTTTGAACATTTGACATTCAGACCTTTCTGATTTTATTTATAAGCCCAGAAATCTTCCCAAAAATTACCAATCGAGTCGATTGTGATCGCATAACTGTTGCTAAGAAAATCTAAAATAAAATAAAAATCATTCCTTGGACTGTTTGAACTTTAAGTTTTTTCTTTACAGAGTGCATCTGCTTGCAAAATCAGAATAATATCCATGAACCAGGACTGCAATCATGAGATAAAAAAAAAAAAAGATTGTTCAATATCAAACTTTAATATTGTTTTTTCAATGCTCAATTTGAGAATTTTGGTCTTCAGTTTTTATTTTATTTTTATTTTTTCAGTTCCACCATCTTGAATGTGCTCTGTGTCCCTGGGGTGGTAAAGTTTTCAGAACGCATCATGTTGAGGACTCTTCTCTCGCCCACAGATTTTCACTTGATTAAACACAGCATCCCATTGCACAGCATGTGCAGGACATCCCAGCCTTAGGCCACTCCACGGTCCATTTATTCCTTATGAACCAGAACTGAGATAACCTGCATAAAACATGACATTTAAACTCAAAAGTTCACCTCTGCCTTGCACATTTCCAAGCCTTATTTCTGAAACCCATCTTCAAAAGATGTATGCAAACATACACGTAAGGTTATAATCTATAGAGTTATATTATTAGGAAATTTGGACATTGTCGTTCTCTTTCGCTTGTGCTATAAATCATGCATGAAAAGAAAGAGTTATTAACATTCTTTTATTAGTCTTTCTTATAACAGAATAAAGTACTGTAAGTACTAAGAGAAAATCGTATAGATTCTGATTATCCTTCAGAGAAAATCAACCTATTTCTCAATAAGCACAATTCTCCTCAATTCCTCAATAACCCTGAATTCTCAAAAAGCATAAATTCTGAAAATATCCTTACATTTTCTTCTGTTTATATATGTGTCTGATAGACGATGTATTTCAGGTTCTTTCAGCAAAGGGCCTTTTGTTCTTTACTAACAGGTTTTGATGCAAATTACAGACCTACGATGTGGTATCTGCACTTTGACTTTGTAAATAGGCTGTATGAGTAGATGTTCATTTTCTTCTAAATATTCATGAATGATGAGTGTTGCCAAAATAAATGTTGTCTAATGCAAAATTTAATTTGACGTTTTTTAGCGTCTCCCGTCTTGCTCACTTTTGTTGTTGTTGCATTCACCTATGTTGTTAGGTTACAAATGGTTCTATTGTGTGTGTGTGTGTGTGTGTGTTGTCTGCTGCTGTTGCTCAGGGAATGTGCCCTGCAGTGTCCCTGTCTGCTTCATAATGTCGCTCCACTATGTTGCCAACCTCCAACAGCTGTCGCGGTTTTCTCTCTCAGACACTGCTATTGGTAAAATGTGCCCTTTTGTGCTGATGGAGGCCTTGCTCATCCAATTAAAAATCCTAACCTTGACCTTCAGAAGAGGAAACATTCATCCAGACTCGTTATTAGCTGCTCATTCAGACGCCCTGTCACTTCCATCGAGAAATGACTGTATAGCTCCCCCTTGCGGCAAGTATACTATATCGCAATCAACTGATGAACGTTTCTGTGCAATTACAATCAATATCAAGCAGAACGTCTTTTTAAAATGTAATATATTATAACTTGAGCGCTGCAAAAGAAGTGACGCGGGTGGAAGGGTCAAACGCTTTCGACAAGTGCAAGTTTACTTAGACAATTAGTGGAAAAGCAGCGCAGTGAAATGAAAAAGAAATGGGGGGCGGGGGGAACCCGCGTTCAGTGTGAATTACATTTAAATACTGCACTTTGCTAAAGTTAATGTGGCCCGGTTGTGATCATGTTAATGAAAACCCAGCTAATGGGGAACTTCTCAGAATTTTGGCTAAGGTTCTCTCAAAGTTATGAACAAACAAACTTCCACCAACATAGAATGTTTGTTCAAAGTTATCTTTCTTTAATAACACTAACGTTCCCATAACCAAGAAAAAACGTTTAAAAAAAAAAAGAAGCAAAACCCAGACATTTGGAATGTTCAGAGAACATGAACAATATGAACATTAGCATATTTTGTTAGCTGGAAGTGTGTCTGCTGCTGGGAATTGGATTCGACATTTTACATGTTGGTTTAAAGGCCATTAATATTTACATACGTAAATGTAGTTTGGAATGCCATTCTAATGATTGTCTGCAGTAGGACTTATGCAAAATGCAATCTAACAGAAATGGACTGTAGGTGGATTGCATCTGCTTTTTATCTACCGTTTCATTCATCTACTATTCATCTCTCCCTTCTGTGTTAGCAAAAGAGGAATATGTATTATGTAAATCTCCAGAGCTGCAGTCTGATAATGGCTGCGATTTGCAGCACTAGCCTTCTATCTGCCACCCCCATATACAAAATCCTCCAAATATCCAGCGTGTTGCTTTAATGTTTGTCCGAATAGCAGGTGTTCCTGAGAAGAAGCACATTTTATTGCTACCACATCTATTTTCATACCCAACCACAGTTAATTTGCATTAACACAAAATATTTTCGAACATATTTAAATACAAGCATTGCCACAAAGTACACAAAGCCAAATATTGAATTAGTTCTTTATTAAATCAACAGAATTACTCAATCCATTGCAAAGTGAGTCCATGGCACACAATTTGGAAACATGGAAGTAGGAACATTGTCATAAAATTGATCTGCAACTCCAAAAGTCTCACAATGATATAAAATGTCACTGCTCACGAAACGGTCTCAAAACGGTCTGTCTTACAAAAGGAATGTACCAATATCGATGCGACAACCACGAAAGCTCTGCTTACAAGCAGTACGACAAAGCACAATAAGGTTGAACCTAGCACATATCAACAGCCATAACGTTTTGCGTTTTCCGGAAAATATGAAGCACCCTGTCCCCTCTTTAGTTTCACAGAGATACAAAGTGATTGATAAGTTTTGAATCGTCTCGAAAATTCAAGGTAGGAAAGAGTAAAGTGGAAAGCAGGCTGATTTGATGTGCTCGTATTCATCCCCATCGCAACGATCCGACCCTGACTTAGACGTGGCGGAAAAATAACTTGCCACTAGTGCGTTTAATGGAGGTCATTTTACACAATAGCTGGTAGTGCTTCAGTTCACTTCGCATTCCATCTCTGCCATATATCCACATACCTTTGCTGTAAATGTCAAATCCACTGTCATTGCAGCATATGTAGTTTTACGACTGTTTAGCCTAACCTCAGTAAAAATGTACAGACCAAACATTGTACTGTGCTTCCTATACAATCCTAGCTGTGGCAACCAGGCTTGGCAAAAAGTGCATTTCCATGTGCGATTTGACTATCAATGCTTCTGGTGAAATGATACTATGACACTCACTGGGTATAAAGTGACCCTGCAGCTAAATTGTAAGAACAACATGAACATTGCGAGGGCTTTGTCTCAAGCGCAGTTCACCAGCAGGTTTTGGCTATGGTTAAACTTGAAGAGGTCTGTAAACATTGATAAATGTACAATAGTGACGGTACATCGGAGTCTCTACTGAAGCAGAGCCAAGAAGGATAGTGAGAGTAAAGGTACGTATACTAGAGGAAGAGACTGATGCTCTCCACACTCTGTCTTTCCCTTTGGACTCATCTCATACTGTTAATACAATGGAAATTGTTAACCCTTTTTTTTTCTCCCAGCTCTCTTTCAGCGTCCAGGGGTGAAGATGTAGTCCAGTGCCTGTCTCTCGGCTGCTGCCACGTTTGGATGCCACAGGTCCACCATGAACACGACTCTCGGGCCATCTTCTGCAGAACCTGAGCACACATACAGTGGAATTCATGATGTAAATGGCAAATACTATCATTTACTTGTCCGAGTGGTAGGCCATTTTATAATCCGTCTATCAAAAATACTTAAAAAGTTGCGATAGTCTTATCTTTTTCTATTGTGACGTATATCCAATTGAAACGGCTTTTTAAAGAAGAAAACATTTTGGGCGGGACTTGATTTTGTCCATCGGAAATTGATTGGATGGTTTTGGTTTGCTAATGTTGTGATGTCATGTGAGTGACAGGTTGTCCCGCCCTCACGCCAGTAAACATGTCATTAGAGAAGAGAAAAGATGACGCTGCAATGTTAAGAGGAAATTATTTTGATTAAAGAATTTGAGGGCACATTAATAACAGGTATTTGGTGTGAATAAAGAGTTATTAACGGGTATTGTTAGGGGTAGGAGTAGGGGAGGGCTTTAGGGACAGAGACAATGTCCCAATAAGGTGCCATCCATTCATGTTTTTAATAAATATAATCATATATACTGAATTTATTGTTATTATTTATAGTTAATAGTAGTTGGATGCTATTTACACATAGTGCAAATAGTGGCAAATGCTATTTACACTTACGGTAAATAGTCGCTGCCCATTTAAAAAAAAATACAAATAAAAATGTGCACAGATAAATCATTTATAGTAAACACTGTAGTCTAGCAGGAGAAATAGGTTCTCCCGTTTGGCATTTTTTTGTAACCTATTTTTTGGGGGCCCTAATGGTGTCTAGTTAAGAATTTTTGATGTTGCCGAGGTCAACTAATGTCCCATGGGGTTCGTTTGGCGGCCATCTCTTGCCATTTTGTTTTTGCAATAGTTTCCTGCATTAATCCTGTTTGTCATATACCCATGAATGAGGCGTCAAATCGTGCGGATTATTGAGGATAGGTGTGCTATATCTTTTATAAACGATCGGAAAAATTGGGCAGAAAATCCCGTAGACTTAACATTGCAACGGATTTTGGCGCTCTAAGCGAGGATTTCGTAGAAACATATGGGTTACCACATTGGAAGAGGCTGGCAGGCTCTGTAAGAACATATCTCACAATGAGGTGTAAGTTGTACCCCTGGGGAGCAAGAGCTGCCCAAAGATGCCCCATAGACATACTATGTTAAAGGGACGGCCCATGAAACAGGGATTGGGCATACGTGTTTATCCTACTATGTGTTAACTTGCATAGGAATTTTGTATCAAACATAACTCTGGATCACAGTGTCATAGAGACAGGGGGTGGTCTCTCAGGATCACCATAAAGCCATCAAGCCACGCCCTAGCAACCATTTAGAATGTCCTAGCAACTAGTTCCATAGACTTCCACTGAAATATCTTTGGATTGAAGTGTCATAGAAACATGAGGGTGGGCTCATTTGACTCGGGGCAGTAAACAGCCAATCACGAATCACCTTCAACATTTCCTAGCCATGCCCTAGCAACCATTGTCGAGCATCCTATCAACCCAAACCCAAAGATATCCCTCTTTAGGTTTGGGTTGCTAGGGTGCTCGACAATGGTTGCTAGGGCATGGCTAGGAATCCATTTTGATTTCATGATGACTTTAAAGGCCCATTGAAGTGCAGTTGACAAAATTTCCACTGAAACAGGAAGACAGGGTGGGACATATTGAACAGCTCCTCCCCTTTTTTAAAATAGCCAATAGCTTTTAATTTATATCAGCTGGCCAGAGCCATTGAGCTCGATAAAGCCGCAGTTTCCTTCTAATCTAACCGTTTCTCCTCCTAATCTCCTCCACATCACTTTAAAATATAGCATTCTGTGCAGAACTTAAATGGGTCCAATACGTTTTGTGGTCTGCGCCGACTCATGCATATGATCCGCTCAGTGCTATCGTGTCTCTAAACCGAAGCAGACTGTGGGCACGCTGTGGATGTTAATATTAATTGTGTGAACGATTGACCGATTTTAGCCACAGTATATTTATAATGTATGGGGCGGGACGCTTCAGATTCTAGAGAGCATTTGATTGGACAGAAAATCAGATGAGAAGCTGAAGTGCAGAGTGATGTTATCAAAATCATTGATCCATATTGTCGGAAGATAGAGACTGTAAGTTTTGAAATCGCTTACGAATTGTGTCATTGTTTTGGAGCACACTAGCTTATACATAACAGTAATTCTAACACATTAAAAGCCCAAAAAACTTCCATTTTGATTTCATGTGGACTTTAAAGGGGTGATTTCATTTGGACTTTCTCATGACATGAGAAACCAAATTTGCCTTGATCTTTTGGTATATAAGAGATCTATGTACTATTAAAACTTCCTGGAAGTTTCATAGCTTAAGATGTCCTCCCCATTATAAACGAAGCATTTATTTAATCAAGCTCTAAATACAGCTCGTTCTGGATCCATGGTTAGAAGTGACGTCACGGTGCGAAGTGACGTACCAGTCGTTTGCATATGACCGCCTCAGCGCAAGAAAACTAAGCCTCATTTCGCATCATCGCATCGTTGTCGTGCAGCGAGTGAGTCTGTTTACAAGATGACTGCGATGCCACGCAGATGTGCTGTTCCTGGCTGTGGACAAACAACATGTTTGAATACGCTGCCGAACGATTCAGACGTCAGGGAAAGCAGTTGGATGCAGTTTATTTGCAGCATATGCAGCGCGCCAAAGCCTTATTTGAACGGTGAGTGATCAGATGAGTGTGACAGGGCGCATGTTACTGAAAGAACGAGCAAATTGTTTCTCCCTCCCTCCCTCCCTCCCTCGCGCATATGAATCAAAATCAATTGAGAATTGACACGATGGTAAAAGATCGGAAGACCGAAGTTTCACGTGGTGGAGGATTGTGTAGTCTACATGTGATACAAAATGATTAACGTTCATAATTTATGCATAAGAAGCACTGACGTTAGCCAATCATAACAGTGGGTGTTAACACTGAAGTCTTAAAGGGGAAACACCTCCCAAACAGACTGTTTGAATCAGAGGTGAGAAACAGGGTGGGAAAAGGTCATAAATCACTACATGTTTAGTTTTTTTGTACAAAAAACTATAGTAATACTATAATTGCACCTAAGGGAATATAAAAAAACAAAACAAAAAACCATGTCATGACCCCTTTAAGTCTTATCTCTTACAAAATTACCTGCACAGTGCATACCTGACCTGTCCTCAAAAAATCTGCATGTTTTAGAGAATCATTCATAATTTAGTTATAATAGATAATTCATAATATATGGTAAATAAAATATGATTATAGTGACGCTTGTTTTAGTGCAACTAACTGCACACAAGATATATTGGCTGATTTTTTGCCATTTTTTTTTATTATTTGCATCAATATGTTTTTCTGTTTGGCCAAAAAGTGTCATAAGCAGGACTTGTATTTTGACAGAGCTGAGAATACAGAATACACAGTGCCTGAATACAGAAGCATGGAGCTCCTATTCTCAGCCTTCATTAGTTTACTCTCTGAACATAAAGCTCTCAGATTTCATCAAAAAGTTCTTGTGTTCTGAGGATGAACGAAAGTCTTACAGGGTTGGAGCGACATGAGGGTGTAATTAGTCATTTTGGGTGAACTATCCCTTTATAAGTTCCGTCTAATAATCGAAAAGCAAATACTATAATAAATTTTTTCATATACTGTCCAGCATTCGGCAAACACGCATTTTAAACAAGTCTTTGAGTGTCTAATAAATATTTAATGACCAGAAACTGGCAAACTGCGAAATATCCAGATGTTAGATCTAGTGTGCATAGCCTGAATAAAAACATGTGTATTGTGTGAATTGGATGCAGACAGGAGAGTTCAGCTATCACTGGACACGAAAGAGCAAGTATAAAAAATGATATCAAATTATGCTGTGCTATATCCGATTCCAGTGTCATATTCATGAATCATCAATCACTGTGAATCACAGTGTACTGTAAAATTAGTGTTAGCTGTAAAAATATGATTCCTAGTGTGCAAAAACTAGATTACTAAGTGCACGGTTACAGTATTACTTGCTTTTAGCCTTTTTTATTCATGAAAAATACTATAATAGGATTATTATATTATTATTTATTGTAGATTATTAGAGACTACATATATAATAAATTCATCTTCAAAGAATAAATCGGTTACATGTTCATTTTTAACAGTTTCAATTTATTTTTTCAAATGATTTATTTCTAATTGTACCACAATCTATTATACTTATTCTGCACACTGTTTCTGTTTCTCACCATCATGAAATGCAGTGTGAAGAAAAGAGTCATCGAACAGCAGGCAGCTTCCCTCAGACCAGCACTGCGGCTCTCCACCAACTACCAACTCACAACCAGAGGGCACCTTCAGTCCTGCACACACACACACAGAGGGAAAATGGCTATACCTTAAACAGGCACAGACTGCTGATGTCACATATAACGCATACATTGCCAGTCAGATGTTTGGAAACATTCGACTAAAGTTTATTTTTCTCATGATCTTGAAAATGCTTGAAGTTCTGTAGAGAAATATAAACTTATCCAATAAGTGTCCAGTATTCATGCAAACTCCTTTAATACTGATGAAGTTGGGTTGGGATTCCGAAGAAGATCAAATAGGATTTGTTTAACATTACAACATAACACTACCATTAAAAAAAAGTTTAGGTTGGGAAATATTAAGATCTTCTGCTCACCGAGGCTGCATTTATTTGATTACAATACAGTACAAAACATAATATTGTGAAGTATTACAATTTTAAGATGTTAAAATGTAATTTATTCCTGTGATGGCCTCATTTTTCCAGTCTTCAGTGTCACACGATCCTTCAGCAATCATTCAAATATGCTGATTTGATGCTCAAGAAATATTTGAATTATCATCAATATTTCAAACAGCAGTGCTGCTTAATATTTTGTGGAAACCATGATGCATTTTGGTTCTTTGAAGAATAGAAAGTTTAAAAGAACATAATTTATTTGAAATATAAATAGGGGGAAACCACTTGATTGGGACACTTTTTGCCATTGAGATGATTGGAAAAAGTGTCCCAATCAACCTGAATTAATTTTAAATGGTAGTGTAATTTAATAATATTATAAAAATGTCCATCCATCTGTGATACAGTATGTCACAGTATAGATGACTTTACTTGTATTCTAAAATGTAAAAAATATTTAAATAATAAACAGATGTGCCCAAACTTTCAACAGGTAGTGTACATAGATTCACATCCTTTGACCACTTACCAAGATGGCAGCGCAGGCGTACGTTGGTTGGGCCGTAGTGTTCAGTGATGGTTGTTCCAGGACTCAGCACTGAGAAGCAGGCGTTTCCAAACACATTATTCGCAATAAAGGTACGGAGCTGGCCGAGCACCCTCCACGTACGTGGACACCGCCTGGCGTTCAGCACCATCGGAGTTCCCTGGTTCACCAGATAGAAGGTCCACCACTGGCCACGGGGTGTGCTGTTGGCCTTCCAGCCCAGTGGAAGCGAGGAGCCGGTCCGACTGGACGGCAGCCGGTACACGCTCTCAAATTCGGCCAGAAGTGCAGGGAAACTTCTCTCCAGAAGCTCCACGTCATGCTTCTGCGCCTCCCGTGAGAAGAAAGGAGCTGAGGGAAGGTCCGGCAGGAAGAAGACTTCAGGTTTCTGGATGGAGGGCCGGCTGCAGAGCAGATAGCGGCCCTGCTCGCGTACACCCTTGTGGACACGGCCCATGCCGGCCCAGGTGTAGCGCTTGGCGTACTCCTGCAGGCTATGGTAGAGCCGCTGGTTCAGGCCCTCGCCGGGCTTGGAGCAACGAAAGCATTCGGTTGACTGGCAGTAGGCGAAGCCGTTGAGTTCTTCCTCGCTGACACCGCTTCCTCCGACCTGACGTAGTTTCAACGAGCCTCCGCGGGCCGAGAGATCCGAGGCGAGAACTCCACCAGGTAGGGCTCCGCCACGTGGCTCTGGGCTGAAACCGCCACGGAGCGAAGGGACGGCGTGCTCGCATCCCACGCGGTAGCAGTACCAGATAAACAGAAAGGCGAGACAAAGAGCAGTGCCTAGAGCACTGGTCTCACACTCTCGCACCGACTGCATGCCCCCTGCCACCCATTCCCTCATCCGTTCTAAAGACCACTCCATCCCTGCATACGAACATAGATTCACACTCCAACTCAAACACACACTCTTAGACGTACATAGATATGATTTCGAGTATTCGTATCTGTTGGGTTCGGTTTGATTTGGTGTTTTAGTAAAGTGACGCTGCCTCGTGTTTTTGCCTCATTTTCAATGAGCTTTTTGTCTAATTGGATCACGTTCCAAACGCTTTGGTTAATTCAAGCGAGCTTTTCTCATCCGTTTCAATGCATTCGGAAATGTTGATAGTGTGAGGTATTTCAGCTGCTCCTCGCCTCCTGATCCCAGCCAACAGAGACACAGTGCACCGGAGGGCACCTGGAAAAGAGAGGGAAAAAAAGGAGATATAAGAACATTTTGTGATAAAGTGCAGCAGAATATCACTATGCCGACATTGCCGATGAGGCAAACTGCATCACACCTGCCTTGACAGACCGGTTTGACCACATGATCATTTTTATATACACCACCCACCCACACACACACACACCCCACCCCCCCACACCCCCACACACTCTCGCACAGACCAACGAGCAGCTTGATAGAGACCGCAGCACACACAGACGGGCATGACATTTCAAATTCAGTCTTTGCAACACCTCCGCACTGCACTTTTTAAAATCATGAGTCATGAGAGAATTCCAAGGTATACTGCAATACAGTCAACAAAAACCTAAAGGAACAAATTTGACCATAGAGCCTAATTGGCTGACACGAAGAGAACAGGGAATTGTTGCATTACTGTTGCATTAGGACCCTTCAGATAGAATGCAATGCATCCTGACAGGCTAGAAGAGATAAAGACAAAAACAAACCCGGCGTCCGTCAACACAGACAGACTGAGAAAGAGTAACAGCAGGGGGAATGCGTACAATAACACAGCACAAAGAAAAAGAAACCCCAGCTACCTAATGCAACATTTAAATCAAGAGATTCGGCATGCAATAATACAATTATAACGAGTCAATGCGCAAATGACGTTCATTCTTCATATTTACCGAGAACTGCGCGGCACTTCTTGTCTGTCAGATTTTCAGCGACTGTTCCGCCCGGCAATGCCAGTTATCCTGCCTCTACACTTCCCTCTCAGACACCCCCCTGTCGCTGTTTCATTGCAGTCTCTAGTCCAGCCCTTATGTCCGTTAAGCGCTGTCAGACGACGTCCATAACGCCAGAGACAACCGGGCAGAAAACAACATGACAGACGCCCGACGTCTCATCATTGAAATCTGGGCGTTGAGAAGACGCATACTGACTGACTGGCTATGAAACCATAACAAATGCTTCATTACAATATTAATATCGACACTGCTTATAATGGCACCATTAACATGGATAGTATATAATTTTATTGAAGGCCAAATAATAATTTTAAATTAGGTATTAAAATCAAGCTTCCCCTTAGGCTACTAATATTCATGCAGGTTGTAAACCGCATAAAGAGGGGTGTAACTGTCAGTAGTGGTGAGTATTTGGAGTATTTTGAATCATCCCAGTGACTCGAATCTTTTCTATCCGTTCACCAAAATATTTTGTATTAGGCTACATAAAATATAAAAAATGATTGTGAGCCTCTCTGCAGGTTATATCGTTAACCGGTAGGTGGCGACAATTCAAGTGATTTTGTGCTCGAGCGAGTCATGAATCTTTCACACAAATGATTCGCACAAGGTAGAAACAAATTGTATTATCCTTCATTAAAATGTGTGTGTCCACAAATACCACTAAGAGAAAGAGTGAACGGTTTAAAACGGTTTCCCTATAAATTACAAAAACAATATTGATTTTTCTTTCATTTCAACAGTAGTAGCCTAATCAAGACAACAATAAATTAGGCTAAATAAATTCTGAATTAAATTAATCAGAAAATCAGAATTCTTCAGTCTCCCTTCTCAATTCAATAGGCAAAGGTGTCAAGGTGAAAAAGGTTTGCGTTAGTCAAAATGAATGAATGAATAGATTTTGAAAAAGATTCAGAATAGGCTATTTGAACGATTTGTTCATTTAAAATATTAATTCATTTTTTAATTAGGCTATTCATGGATATAAAGTGCAACAACAAATCACGGATAATTATGATAAAGTGAAAGGAGTAAATCCCGCTTCTGCCACGTGGTTCTTATTGACAGCTTTATTCTCAGTGTTATAATAAAAGCAGTAGCTGTTGCAAGTGACACAACAGCCTACAATTCCCATGGTGCATTGTATGCCAAGCCGACAACTTATTATGACGTCATGCTCGTGAGACCAGTTTCCCCATGGAATCGCAACAAATGTAACCCTTTGTGGTTTGTTTATAAATATATTGAGAGTATGTTGCAAATGGTCTTCGTCAATTAGTTTTTTTGCTGTTGCTCTTATTGGTTTCAATATCATCTCAGTAGGCTAGTACAGTTTTGCGGAAGTCTGCTTTACATTGTTTGAGTCATAGCCTAAGTAGCTTAGGAATAATGTTTGCAGTCGCATAAATTAAACCTGCCATTTTTCAGAATACACCGTCTGTGACAAATTTGAAACTTGCCTTGAGATGACACACGAGATGAACCGTTTTCCTTATGTGCCGTGGGTTTGCGTCAGTGGGCGAATCTTCAAAGATAGATTTCATTAAGGACCTCCCCTTTCCCCCAGCCTCCCCTCACATGAGATACCTCACAAAAATACTACAAAGCCTAGGCTACTCGAAAAAGTTTACGTCATATGCAGGTTTAGTTGAAGTTACACTTATCTAAAAATAAAATTTTGCTTTCTAACAGCTGTCACCATGAAATCACAATAGACAGAGAAGTTTACTGGAGCGAGGGCGGGACAATCGGGGTCCACTTGCGCGCAGTGACGGATCCGCAACGAAGGCGGATCGTGGACCCGCCGTGGCTCCGCACTGCATCCGCGATTATTGATACACATCCGCCGCGGACCCGCAACGGACTCAAAAAATAGTGGCTCATTTGGCCCGGGTCCATTTTGGACCCGTTTATCTCGTTTTTAAAATCCCTTCTGTTCTTGCTGTAGCCTAGGATAAAATAGGATTAACTAAACTATATGATAAAACCAAAACTATCACTAGGCCTAAGTAACCTAGGTTACTACAGCAATATAGACCTTGATCTTAAAATTTGCATTGCATTGCCTTGTATTTTTAACCTAACAATATTTATAGGCCTAACAGAAACTTCCAATACAACAAGACATAGGCTACATTTACTGTACAAAAGTAATACTCAATGGAAATATAAAATTGACATTTAGCTACATTTATGAAAAGTTATAGGTTAAAGGCTATGCAGTTTTTGTTAAGTATATGTTGGCTAGGCTAATCTACATTAATTTTGCGGTCAACCGAATGTAATGCTTTATAGGAGTAGGTCGGTGCAAACATAAAATATTTTATCTATTACGTTACAACTTCAATGAAATGCTGCACTATGCACAGCTAAACTATCAGAAAGTGAGTGAACAACAAGAGGTTCAATAAAAGTGTTTTATTGTTTAATCACTTATATCACTCAGTTTGTGTGGATGGAGGCGGGACACGTCTCCTCGTTGCCCGATCTGCCGCCAGGTTGAACCACCTGATTGTGTGCTTTGTGATCTCCGCATCCGTGGCTGATTGTGTCACTGTGTTTTTCCTAACAGCACCTGTAATAAAACAGACAGATATGTTTATGTTTATGGTATGTATAGGTGGAATATTAAACGAAATATAGTAACACATAGCTTTGGTGCGCGAGCGTTTTATTTTCTTTGTCATTGACATCTGACTGAAACAACGAACTTTCCACTGATGTCTGTTTAAAGCAGTGGTTCTCAACCTCTCCTGCAGGGACCCCCTGACAGGCCATGTTTCTGTTTTAACCCTGAAATGGCACACCTGATTCAATTAATTAAAGGCTTAATGAGTAGTTGACTAATTGATTAATTGACTAATTACTCATTAAGCCTTTAATTAATTGAATCAGGTGTGCCATTTCAGGGTTAAAACAGAAACATGGCCTGTCAGGGGGTCCCTGCAGGAGAGGTTGAGAAACACTGGTTTAAAGGCATGTGGCTTTATCAGCTCGTGCGTCTGTGCCGCTGCGCGCTCAATCCACTGCGCGTTTTTCTCTCATTAGCTCGCGCACCACAGCTATGTGTCATGGGCCTTTCACACAGGATGCAGAATGCGCGCCGCTGTGCTATAGAACCCATTAATTTCAATTGCTTGCGCCGCGTAAGGCCGTTTTGTTGCTGCGTCGAAAAGCGCAAGCGAAAGCCAAAGTTCAAAATAGTTCAACTTTTGCCGCTGCGCACTGTGACGATTACCAGCGCGGCCAATAGAATAGGCTTTATGCCCTGCTGCACTACTTCCTGAACTTCAGCTAGCTCCTTTGTTTCCTGTCTGCCATTATTGGACAAACTGATTAAGCCAGGTGTGTCTGGTATTTGTTACTGGTCAGGCACACCTGGAT
This sequence comes from Semotilus atromaculatus, assembly GCA_031834385.1. Classification (NCBI taxonomy): domain Eukaryota; kingdom Metazoa; phylum Chordata; class Actinopteri; order Cypriniformes; family Leuciscidae; genus Semotilus; species Semotilus atromaculatus. Next base: position 17,613,274 of record JAULUF010000042.1, on the reverse strand, counting down.
TAATCAGTTTGTCCAATAATGGCAGACAGGAAACAAAGGAGCTGGCTGAAGGTCAGGAAGTAGTGCAGCTGTGCATAAAGCCTATTGGGGAATCCAAACAAGCACGGAAATCAAAATGGATGAACGACTAATAAATCTACTGTGTGTCGGAATTTCCAAAGCTGTACAAAAGTTTGAGGTTGGATAGGGACATCGTCAGGAAAGCTGTGTCATGAAGACATCTCAATTCAAGTTGGCAAGTCAGGTGTGTTTTAAATCAGGTAAGTTAGCTTGTTGTAGATAGATTGTAACAGGGAGGGGACGTTTGTTTCACTTAGTTTTGTCGTGGCCACGAGACACTTCGTGGGAACGTGATAAATCGTGGCGACGAGATCATTTTGTTGAGGTAACGACATCATTATGGCCACGCGGTGTCAAGGAACCACCAAGCCTACAGCAGTTGAAGATGGAGATGACTGATAAAACAATTTTTTTTACTTTGAATTAGAAATGTCAAATAAAGATATATTTCGGTTGCATTAAGACATGGATACGTTATAAGTGAAAGACACCTGAAGCGCGTTTCGTCTCAAATTTGCTGGTTTGAATGAGCCGAAAGCCAGCGCGCAAAGGGAGCGCGTGCAGCGTGTTAAAAGCTGTATCGCCCCAGTTTCTACACATCTAACGTTAGCTCCTTTTATCAGGAACAAATGGCCATTACTTGTATATAGACATAAGTCATGACATTTTGTTCGTAGTAAATTACGTGATTTCACTCATGGTTATTATATTTGACAGATAATATCTTATCCAGTCATTTTACCTCTTGAAATGCCTTTAAATGACAAATTAGACCTGTAAACATGTAGTTTTACACTTGCCAAAAAGTGATTTAAAGCCTCCACTTATTGAGTGAACTGTTATTTCTGCCTAAATATTAGCCTACTTGATTTTATTCGTGAGGGTTATATTTGACAGCTCATTCAGTAATTTTTACCTGTTGAAAAGGGTCAATTACACTTTTTGGCAGTAACTACTGTCTAATTTCCCATTTTAATACATCTCAAGAGGTAAAATCGCTGGATCTGTCAAATATAATAACCATAAATAAAATGAACTACGGACAGAATGTCATGACTCATGTCTATTTGCAGGTTATGGCCATTTGTTCCTTATACTATATCTATATGCTACTATATCTGTATATGACATTCCTAATTCAAAGTAAATTGCATTGCATCGCAACGCTGAACTCAGCATATTTTCTTATAGTGGCCTTCAAGGAGGAAAGAATGCCAAAGTGATGGTAGTTCCCCCCAGCCTTCTCCTGAATAGTATAATGTGTTTTTGTCTTAAGAAGGGTCCTACCATCCTTTGGCAGATTGGGATGGGTTATATGGAGTATACTCAACAGTGCAGTCAGGGCAATGAGGGAAATGCCAAAACTCACTGCCCAGTTGGCAATGTTCTCGGAAAGTGATGTTAGGTCATCATCATTTTCAGAATCCGAACCTGATGTCCCATCCCCATCACAATACACATCATCAAAATCTGCCTCCAATTCCATGTCCTCTTCAGTTAACACTTGCACCTCTGGCATTGCATGTGCAGCTGAAGAGGGTGGGGCAGTGTTCTCAGAAAGAACTCTGTCATCTATTCCTGTCATGTCCATATCAGTCATGTCAGTCATGTCTGTCCTAATTTGATTAAGCCTTTTTTGAACGTCTACACGTGTCCTTCGCCTTACGGTAGATAAGGAGACAGGCAGTCTTTCTATTCATTTTTGTTCTAAAAGAGAAATTTCAAGAAAGACAGGTTGCAGGGTTTTTTTTTTCAAGAAAGACAGGTTGCAATCTGTGTGTAAAATTGATAATTGTTTCTAATGTTGTATTTAAATAAATAAATACATTGTTGAATTGCGGTGTTTTCTATTTCATTGTTTCTGTTTCATTGCTACAAACTAGACAAGAACAGAGAAATAGAGCAACATTAAAATTTGGGATGCACTTCTTGATTCGGCCCCATGAATAGGTCTAGATTTACATTGAAAATTAATGTTTAAAAAAAATCTCAATCCAGGTGGGACGTTTTATTCGTGCCTTCGTGGACTATCTGCTTGGCTTTGACATTTCCTTTGTTTGTTTGAAAATAATTATATTAAGTTGGTATTGCTTTAACAATAAAAAAATTATCTAAAAAGTAGGTATTCATTTGATTTCATAGGAAGACCTAATATTTGTTTGATGTATAACAGGCCTTATGATTTGAAACATTGGATTTGATTTGTAACAATATTATGTCATGAGAGGGGGTTCTGTGAAAAATCAGCAGCTGAGCCGACCATACCTGCCAATAAAACCGGACATCAGCTACTGTTAATAAATAACCAGAAGTCGGAAGTGGATACCACGTTTAGCCAGGCAAATAAGTTATTATATCAATTTATATCATTTTCTTTTACTTATAGAAGTAGGCTTAGGCTAGTAATTATTTTATTAAAAAAGGTTTACCAAATATAAATCAAGTAACGAAGATCATAGACATGTTACAAAAAAAACAAACATTAAGCTACATTTGAAATTATAAATTTGCACCTGTATAAATATATTATTTATGAATGAGTGTAAATGTTTGTTAAATAATTATATATATATATACAGTACTGTGCAAAAGTTTTAGATCGGTAAGATTTATGTTTTTAAAAGAAGTCTCTTCTGCTCACCAAGGCTGCAATTATTTGATTAAAAATACAAACAAAAACTGTCATAATGTGAAATATTATTACAATTTAAAACAGCTGTTTTCTATGTGAATATACAGTAAAATTTATTCCTGTGATCAAAGCTGAATTTTCATCATCATTACTCCAGTCTTCAGTGTCACATGATCCTTCAGAAATCATTCTAATATGATGATTTGATGCTCAAAAAACATTCATTATTATTTTCAATGTTGAAAACAGTTGTGTACAATTTTTTTTTCCAAAATTCTTTGATGAATAGAAAGTTCAAAAGAACAGCGTTTATTTAAAATAGAATATTTTCTAACATTATAAATGTCTTTACTGTAACTTTTGATCAGTTTAACTCATCCTTGATGAATAAAAGTATTGATTTTAGGGCTGCATCTAACGATTATTTTTGTTGTCGATTAATCTATCGATTATTTCTTCGATTAGTCGACTAATCTAACGATTATTTTTCTTGATTAATCTAATGATTATTTTTTGGATTAACTGATTTATCCATTGGCAAACTTTCCAATAAATAAGTACAACTTCTACCATTAGTATTTCAAACTAAACTGCCCAACCTAAACGGTGCAAAAAAAGTTGTTACTAATTTGAATAACTTCACCCAGTTCAAGTAACAGATAAAAAATAAATAAAAAAAAGGCAGATAATCTAACAAAAATTCTGCATATCAGAATGCTATCGGTAAATCCGGCGGCCATGTGGGCCAGTTCGTCGTGATCTCACAAATCTCTGTTATTATTAATGAAACTGACTGCACAATGAATCTTTCCTAATATATAGGCTACACTTTGTTTGCTATAATCGGATGATTTGCCAGTATGCAGAATTCAACACTGAACAAAAAGTCAATTTTGAGCGGTGAGGGGATTCTTTCTTAAATGCATCTGATTTGCGTTCAAGAAATCAACACATATGTCTGTGATTGGTTACATTGTTCAACGCTGCAAACACAGAGACTCTGGCCTGTAAATCGTTTCTATTTTGTTTTAGTTGTTCTTGTTGATTTTGTGCAACAGATGAATGACAATTTATTCGTTTTAAGATGTTCAATTTATAGATTTATATTTTGCGGGAGTCCCGCGAATCGTTTTATTCTTCCGAAACCAGCACACACACACACACACACACACACGAGTGCATTACCGCCCGCGCCCGCACTCGGCTATCAGATCTATTCCAGCGCCGCTCGTTGCGTTGGGTTGGGTCCCGCGGGAGTGCAGGTAACTGTATTTAGTCTACATGCATGCAGACATCCCAAGTCTCCCGCATATTGATAGCGTCTCCCTGATGCCCGCAAATTAGTTCAAATCTCCCGGAATCTATGCATAACATAGCGCGCGCGCGCACGACAAGCTGTAGCCGACAGTGTTAGCTCTAAATAGACGTCGATGCGTTTTTGACCGAAACACAGCAGGTATGACGGCAACAACAACTCCAAAAAAACCACACTGTAGCCTACTAATTCCCAGCTGGCTCGTCGTTTTGAGTTCGCAGAGACCGTCACAGGATGTTTCCTTTTAAGATGCTCATTCATAGCAGTTGTGCTGCCATGGTATGCCATTTCAGCTTTGCATAATGAACAAAGCACCTTTCTGTTCAGCCGTAAGTATTCCCATATTTAATATTATAATATATTTTTTTAAACGTAAATAATTAATGTGACGCGTCGACGCATTTCATGCGTGTCGACGTATTTTCATAGTCGACGTAATCGATTACGTCGACGCGTCGTTGCGGCCCTAATTGATTTATTATATTTCTTTTCCCCAAAAATAAAATTTAAATTCGTACTGACCCCAAACTTTTGAAGGATAGAGTTTAATGTTACAAAAGCTTTAGATTTCAGAAAAATGCTGTTCTTTTTTAGTTTCTATTCATCATAGCATCATGAAATAAAAATGTAAAAAACTGTTTTCAACACTGATAATAATCATAAATGTTTCTTGAGCATCAAATCATCATATTAGAATGATTTTTGAAGGATCATGTGACACTGAAGACTGGAGTAATGATGATGAACATTCAGCTTTGATCACAGGAATAAATTACACTTCACTATATATTCACATAGAAAACCGCTGTTTTAAAGTGTAATAATATTTCACAATATTACTGTTTTTTTGTATTTTTTATCAAATAATTGCAGCCTTGGTGAGCAGAAGAGACTTCTTTTAAAAACATTAAAAATCTTACAGATCTAAAACTTTTGCACAGTACTGTATATATATATATATATATATATACATACATACATACATACACAAAATTTAATAAATATACAATATGATTACGTCATACTAGGCATTTATTTCTGTGTGAAATAAATGCCTAGTATGACGTAATCATATTGTATATTTATTAAATTACGAAATCGTTAGCTGCCACGAAATAGTCCCTCCTAATTTGACAGGGCTTCCGGCTGGGCAGCTAACAGTTACTTCCTGCTACCGATTTTTTTCGCTGAACCCCTGCTGTGAGAAACTACTATTATTTTGACCTTTAATTCAAACCTGTCAGATGTCCTACAATAGCCTACACTTTTAATGATGAGCACAATTGTGTGATTATTTTTTTGATTAATGTTTTGTAGACCGGAAGATGAGGGACTTAGGCTCTCTATTTAGGCGGGCTCTGACGTGCCAGGGTGGAAAGTGCCCTGATTGGTTCAAGCGTCTGAGCCGCCTCGCCATAGGTTCGTGCCATAGACAGTATAAGAAGTGGACAGAGTCGTCTCATTGGAACTCAGTTGAGACAGTTGAAGCCCATTTTTAGCGATTTTTGAGCACTTCCGTTCCTGACGCGCAGACTCAAACCGACTCAAACTAAGCTTGATGACGTGAGCACCCTGTCTGACAGATGTACATCTTCTAGTAGCTGTGTGTGAAAACTGCCAACGTTAATCTTGCAGAGACGGCGAGCTTGAGCAAAGAGTTCTTTGGTGTGAGTGAGCAAGAGTAAGTCATTTGTATAGTATTTATTTTAAAATTTAACGCCAGTACGCCATATTAAGTTAATGCGTTGATTGCCTGTGAGCTTCTCCTACTGTCTGTACGGTAATTTCTGTACTGTGCGACAGAGAGTCGAGTGGTTATGACGCAATCGTTAGCCTATTTTTACAAAAACTGTTTCTACGGGGCCATAATGTAACATAGAAGGCAATGGAGCCCTTTATACATTGTCGTGTGTCTTTAGAAATAAATAATGGACAAATGGAGTCTTTAAACGCCTCAGATGTAAAGTTATTCGCTGTCAAAGTGACGCCAAAATGAATGGGAGTCAATGGGAATGCTAACGCAAGTGAAGTTCTGCTACAAGATGGCGGCTCCCGCGAGGCTTCAACTTCCGGTCGATGGATTACCCCCTTGGTTCGTGCAGCATTTGCTGCAGCACAGCCAATGGCCGCTCTAGACGCTCATCTGTGCCTGCTGTTCAACTTTACTGCGTCACACACAAAAAAAATGGCTTCAATATATTTCTCGAGAAAAGGAGTTTTCCCGTAATACGAGACCTCTCGGAACACAAATTTAATTGAGAAAGGTGATAACACTTGTAACGTTATATTGTTACTGTTAGTTTAACTGATTTGATTGTTCTCATTTGTAAGTCGCTTTGAATAAACGCGTCTGCTATATGAAATAAATGTAATTAATATAACCGTGTTAAAAGTCATTAGGTGTCGCACCGCTGCTCCTTCAGCTGTTTATGAAAAGTCATAATGTCGTAATTACACGACTCTGCGTCGTCACTCACGAAGTCATGGCAACCAAATAACAACAGTATATTGTATATAATATATTATAATATATATAATATATTTGCCTATGGGGAAAGTGACAAACAGCGACGAAAGCCGTGACATGAAATCCGCACTCACGGGTCCCGTGAAATGTGACAGACGTAACTTAGCTGCTAACGTTACAGCTTATTGGAAAATAAATAGCATTGTGGACACTGAATTTGATTAATTTAACTTAACGTTACTATTTATCAGACCCCAGACGACACAAGAAATGTTTATGTTCACAAGGTAACGTTATAGTTTCAATGTAACTTAGACGGTATAACTTAACTAACATTAGCAGAAGCCCGCACTTTTGAGTTTGACGTTCAAATAGGCGGCATTAGTTGTCTGAACCGACTCAAACAGTGATTAAAATGCCGAAACTTAATTTTCATTATATAAGAGGATGGCAGACACAAACACATGAGACCAAAATTGGCAAAACGCAAACTTAATAATGCACAGCTAGCTAGAAGCTAGCGCTAAACCATTAAGTGAACGTTCTAAAGTTGTCCTAATATCAAACAACGTCATTACAATCATTAGTATAGAGTGATTTAAAAACCAATGTTTACTGTAATGTCGCAATATATCAATATCAATAAATCAATATACTTACTCAAAAGAGGGTTTAACACAACCGTGTCACAGCAAAAATATTCTCGACTGATATCGGCTCTTGGTGACGTGCTGTAGTCCAACCGTTGCAGTAAAGGCGCGTCCGCTTCCGAGCATCCGACATGGGTCCGCTCAGGACCCGCTGTTTGACAGTAGAATTTACGGAGTCTCCCGGAGGCGGAGCTGATCCTCTGGGCGGCGCCAAAACGAATTTGACAGTCACGCGGGTTTGGCGACTTGAACGCGGATCCGCATAGGAGTCTCCAGAGCCGTCTCCTGCTGTGTGGGAACCTGTCACTCATACGAGATAGCAATAACCAGAGCCGTTAAATATGAGAGTTGCGACACACTTTGATCTCGCCGCCACGCGGTCACGTGGTTCATAGAGCTCTACATAGTTCCAAACAAATCCGTGTTGCCAATGATTTTAACCGGAGCAGACAGCAGCAGCTTTATTTGCAGCAATTATCTGTAAATATTGACGCATAATGTTCATTGATTATTATGTTGACACTTAAATGACTTGCATATAATAGCTTTTTTTCTGTGGAGTAGCAGAAACACAGCATTAACGTTTTGTGTTTAATTTTGGAGGTAAATGGGGTGCTCCCATGACTACATTTACAGCAATGACCATTTGCAGAAAATGTCTGTAAATATGATGGAGAGGTAACGTTAACAGAGTGGTCAGTTGAAATTAAACTGGATATATGGTTACTAAGTGGAATAATTCATAACATTACTGTTAACGGGATTCATTTCAATATACATTTAGGCTACATGTAGGCAACACATAGGCTAGACAGTAAATCGTATGCATGTATTTTTTTGTGTGTTCTGATGAGGTTTGTGTGTGTGTATACTTTACCAGCCAAAAGTTTTGGATCAGTAAGATTTTTTTTTTAATTTGATTAAAAATACAGAAAAAAGTGTAATATGACCATTTAAAATAACTATTTTCTATTTTAATACAAAGTTTTCTATTTTAGATAAATGCTGTTCTATGCATCAAATAATCCTGAAATGTAATCCTGAAAATGTATATAACTTTTCAACATTGATAATAATGAGAAATGTTTTTGAGCATCAACTCATCATATTATCCTGATTTCTGAAGGATCACGTGACACTGAAACTGGAGTAATGATGCTGAAAATTCAGCTTTGATCACAGGAATAAATTGCACTTTACTAATATATATATATTCACATAGAAACTGTTGTTTTACATGGTAATATTTCACAATATTATTGTTGTTTTTTTTCTTGTATTTTTAATCAAATAAATGCAACTTTGTTGAGCAGAAGAGACTTCTTTTAAAAACAAACAAATCTTACTGATCCAAAACTTCTGACTGGTAGTGTATACACAGTGTTCTTGAAACTTTTGTCAATAAAGCCCTTTGAATTCAATAAATTGTGAGTTTTGAATTTTTAAGGGAAGGGGGACTGCTCCCATAAAGTATTTACTGTATATATTTTTCTCGTGCTTCTATGGTCATAATTACTAACATCCTTAAGTTATGTTAAAATACATTCACATAAACCTGCACAACAAGTAAATATAAATTAAAGCTGCTCAGTTTAAGTCAAGAAAGAAGTTTGGTCAACAGTAAAAAAAAATACACAAGGCAACCAATTGCATTCAACAAAACATTTAATTATATATTATATCTAGGGAGAGGTACGTTTTCCTTGAATGTTCTGTCTTCAAAGAAACTTGTTCGACTTCCTACAGGGAGAGATAGATGGCAGAAAGCAGGCCAGAAAAGGAATACAAGTGTTCACAATAGCCATTACATTCTGCCACCGAAGCTGCAGATGATCTGGAGACCTGTTGGTGAATCCAGAATCAGTCTAATGCTTAGCCATACATTGATAAAAACATTCAAACTCCAGGCTATAAGTATATAGTAACATGGGTGAGAGCATTCCCCTGTCAGAAGCAGAGCGTTTCATAGGCCCCAGAGGAGACCGGCTCTTGAAAAAGTCTATTGCTGTTGGAGAGAATTAAATACTAAATATGTAGATTAAATACACATTACAGCTTCCTAAACATTTTCCTGAGGTTGAGATTACAAAAGTGAGAGTACACACCTACAGTTAGGTCAATACCTACTTGGACATTTGTCATGATTTCTGTTATTTTGACTATTACTGTACATAATTTGAAATATGAGAACAAAAATCTCTATCTCTCTATCTCTCTCTATATATAAACCACAATTGCTATTCAAAATATTATTCTTACACAACAACATTATGGAAGCAGCTGGATGATTATTTTGCTCATCCAACAAATTATGCAAATTAGGGAAAATATCATTTTTATATTTTTCTTGCATTATGATACCGTGTCATAGAGGTGTAAACTCATTTACACGTTTTAGCATTAAGGGTCTTTTTGTGGGGGTGCTGCTGTACTTATTTGCTTTATATTCAGATGTATTTCTAATATTCTGGCCACCTCATGTGTGTAAATAGGGTTTACAAAAAAAAAAAAAAACTATGAATACAATGTAAGTTAGTGCAACATCACATTTAACAATGACCTCAGTATTGAATTTACACATTTCTGACTGGTAGATAACGTTAGTGAAGTGTTGGTCACGTAAGCTAGCTGCAATTAACTAATATCTTTCAATAAACATTAACTAAAGTTGGCTACATAAATTACAACTACTGACTAGATTCATGAGAGGACGGCAAATGCGTTCAAATGTAAAAAATAAGAACATTTCATCAACTTACCAGCGAGTGTACTTCGGAAACACTGAAAATGAATGGGGTTCAGTGCTGGAAACTATCAGTGTTTGGAACTATCGGCTGCTCCACGACACGCGTTACTTCCGCATTCCAAAGTTCCCATGGCAGTCTATGGGAGTGTCGTAACTGTTTTTCAACGGCTCTGGCAATAACAAACCACAACGATCCAGACAATTCCCTACAAAGTCCCTACATTTGGTCTTGTTCGAGAAACAATTTCAATCGGATAGCCTGTGTCACAATAATGAAGAAATAGACTCTCATTATCATAATTTGGCCTCATGATGAAATACCAAACATTTTGACAGCCGAAGTGAAATTTATGAATTAAATATAGTAGGCCTACTTTAATCAATACATCTTCTCATGGAATCATTTCTAATTATCTTAATACTATTTTATGCAATAGTAGATTGTCAACATGATAATAACAAATTCAACCAAACTGATTTATGCCAGCGATTGTTTTTAATTCAAATTTAATTTCACAATATAATTTTAGTTGAAATTTGAGGCTATGCATTGGCCAATACAATGTTCCAGTCCTGCTTTATTCCATGACATGAAACATCTGTACAACATGTCACTGTCCAACACCCACAGTGGGTTTAAAATTATTTTTATTTTTTTTGATAGCACAATGCTTTTCCCTGGATAGTCAGAGCTTTTCCCTTGTCCGAATAGCCTATATCCATACTCACAAAATTCTGTATAGTATGAAATATCTATGTGCAGGCTATGTGCATCCAGTGGGCACTTCAAGCCCAAAGTATACTTCAGTTTTTGATACAAACACTTATCATGTGTAGAGTTGAATCTGAATGCATAGCCTTTCAAAATACTTTGATAGCACACTCAACATGCACTAAAAAGTTTCATCCTTGTTCAGTGTGTGCACTATTTCTCTCCAGAAGTTATGACCAATAATGATGACTCTTTACTGCCCTCACACAAGTGTTGTTGCAGTCTCCTGTAGTTTGTTGTAGTTCCGTCTGTCTCTGTGTTTCTGCGTGGTTAGAAAAATATGGCTGCACGTATTCAGTATGATGGTGAAATTTACTTCACTTACACTGTATCCCAACATTAGTGTAAAACTGAAGTATACTTTGGGCACATAATATGCTAATGACATTCAATGATAATTACATATATTACCGTACAAGTTTAGTTTGGGCTTTACTGTCCGATGAAGCCAGATGAAAAGAAGTCGTCATATTCATAAGCGAAGGCGGGGAACACTGAATGACTTCATATGTCACATTCCATGGCCTAGAAAGTAGTGTTCAGATTTGACTACAACTGTGATTCCCCCCAAACCAGTTCCACGGAAATGCTTTTTAACGGTTTAAATGTTTTTGTTTAGCCATGACTACATTCACAATAGCATGGTCTCTTGTTTCACTGTAAAAAAAAAGTGAACTTGTTAAAGTAAGTACCTTAAAAAAGTAAGTTACCTGGTTGCCTTAAAATTTAGTTAATTGAAATTAAAACTTAATTGTTAATACATTGAAGAATACTGGTTTAATCAACAGAAACTCAAAATATAACTCTGAACTGCATTAATGATTGATTTGACAAAAGAAAAAAAGTTGTGATAAGTCATGAAAATATTTGTTTTCAATGATTGAAAGACATTTTACAATATGAATGATTTCTGATTAAATCATTTGTTTGTTGACAGTTTGATAGGAAATTAGATGTTTGCCTTACTTGACTTTTTTATAAAGAAATGTGCACCATGTTCTGTGCACCTTGTTCATAACATCTGATTTGACAGATACATTAAAGTTAAACATGTTTTACCATAAAATGACTAAATTAAGCAGACTACATAAGATTACACCAACAAAACTAACAAAAGTTAGTCAGTGTAATCTAATATAAACAGGCTGGCATTCTTTAGTTAAATGGTATTTTTAACAAAATCAAACTAATCAACAAAACTGTTAGTGTTAATGGTCATGTTAGGAAGAAATGGCTGAAGTAACTCACTTTTCACGTGGCAGGAATATGATCTCATCTCTCTGAGACCTAACATATGTGGTGGTGAGGGGGAAAAAAAGTTGTAGCCTAAATGTAAACTCAAACCCCAGGTGGTCGTCCAGCAGTCCAACCCTTTGCTCCAGTGGGAATGTCTCTGTATGAGTAAAGTCTGACAAATAGCATTTGGATAGTGCGAAAACGCTTCTTACAGCAACACTTTCCGCAATCCGCTTTACACTCGACCTCTACACCTTGACAATGCGCTTAATTAGGACAGTGTAAAGAAGGGGAGGGATAATTGCGCGCGACTTCAGCTGCTGTAAGCGAGAGGTTGTTCAGTGATAAAGCAAAGAGGCACTGGGTCGGGTTACAATGGCTAGACGAAAAGAGAAAGTTTGTTTGTTTATGACTATTCCGCTTATATGTATAATTGTAATTATTATTATTTGCGTGGCTCACTTTAACGAGGAGTGCGCTGAGGGACTCTACAAAAAAGCAGCAGTGGCAGCGGATTCGGAAACCTGTTCAAAGATCGGGCGGTGAGTGATGGTAGGCTATAGGCTACAGTATACACGGTGCATTCATTCTTGGCACTCAAACTTGTTAGTTTAACATCATAAATAGTGTGCTTTCGGATGATTACTTTAAATGTTTTAGAAAATACTTTAAAATAGCTTTCATTCGAGCATGCATGATGTGGAATATCACGTTTTCCTGGAAAATGACAACAAGGTTCTTGTAATCCTGTGTGATGGCTGGGTCAGGTAAATTTGAGGACACGAGTGGCCAATGATGAGACGTCCGGTTAGATGTTCACAGAAAGTTAGAGGTTAATCAGTTGAAGTATCTTCACAGGCACAGCCTAATCCTCTTGACACCAATCTTAGGCTTCGTCTCACTAAATGAGACATTCCTTGACATCAACTGATCATTTAGCCCTATATATAGCGCCAGAATCATCAGTATACGATTACTTCTTCAACAATAGGCTATTGTAGATTTAAGTCTGTTGCTTGCTATGAATAAAAGTCAGCTGTTTCTGTAGAAGTAGCTATAGGGACATGGAAACCGTTTGAAAAGTGGGTTTACACAGTTAGGAATGTGTATTTGAAAGGTGACAGTCCTGTGGTAAGAAAGTAGGCTAATCATTAAAGACGTCTAAAATGCATAATTTAATTTATAAATAAAAGTCATTGGTTATTCCTGCGTATGACGGGTCTCAACGCGATTTTGACACTAACAATTGGAAGATCTTTAATATGTTTGGTAATGTTTTTTCCAAGTTACTTCCTCTTGAGTGTGTGTGTGTGTGTTTGTTTTCTTTTAATTATTTTTTTTTATCTCTCTCATCAACAGTTCCTCTCAATTAGCCCAGGGGTTGTTACACAGTCAAGGGAAGGCAAAAAAAGGATCTGTAAAAAGGATCTGTCAAATTGTATTTCATTGCTGACAAAAGTTAACATGTTCGAGACAACAGTTTTTAACATAGATAGCCAAATTATGGATTACACTGACATTACTGTACATTGTACACTGACATTACTGTTTTCACATTACTCTTTCACTGCTTTTTCAGAAATAATATGATTAATTGTGATAGTTTTATTTTAATTTGATTGACTGCATTATATTTTGACAGCAGCTAAAAAGTATGATTTAATTCTAGAACTGTTTGAGCTATGCTTCAGCATAAGTAACTCAATGAATGTTTGAGGTAGAGTGCTCAAACCTTTATACAAAGTATACCCACATTGTTTAGAACAAAATGCACCCATTGAAACATCTGTAGGAATATCACAGCCCTTATGAGTTGATGTCAAATACATGGTGTGCCTTTGTTACAAACTATTCCACTATACCAGGGTTGGTTGTAACACATGCTGGGGTAAGTTATAACAATTAGACAAAAAAAGCAAAAATAACAGCCACTCCATGCAATATTCTTCAAAAACAGGTTTACTGAAACAATCCAAAAAAAACAATCCAAAACAATGCCTCTCTTTCTGTGATCGACCACAGCTCGAATACACTTTAACAATACACAAAACAAACTTCCTTAGCAGTATTTATGGTTAATGAACACTCGACTGCAGTGTAAAGAACACGTCTAACAAAACAACAAAATGTTGTGTGAATATTCTCAATCAGAGTAACAATGGTGAAACATCTTGTTGTTGAATGCAGGCTTGGTGGGCCCAGAGGCCACTTTACCCACTTCCTCTTACTTTAAGTTGCCAAATGGCTTCATACAGACAACATAAAAGTTTTCATTTTATGAGGTCTCAGAATCCTTACCACTGATCTCACTGACCTGCCGTTCTTTGAAACCTCATCAGTTCCTTTCTATAAAACACTGGCATTGCACACTCATCATTTTCCCTCTCTAGGCATTCTGTAATTATTATAAAAGTATTACAAATAAACTGTTGTTAGTTGTATGTAAGGGTATGGTTGTAACACTTTTTAAACATGTGTTGCAACCTACCTCACTCCTGTCCGCCAGTGTTTAGCTAGCCGTATTAGCATAATGGTTTGAAATTAGCAGGTTAAAAATGCATCATATTTTGCCTGAGAAACGCCAATTTAATGTAATATAAGTTTAAGTACTAAAAATATATTTTTTTTAGTTAAAAAAATATAGATTTTTACCTACAAATTAGCTTTTTCTTTATAAAATCTGCATTTAGCCTTGTCAACCATATGAGATCTGGGAGGACCTGGATAAATAATGAAATTATCATAGGACTCCTTGCTTATCCCTGATTGGTGAAATTGGTGGTGTTACAACTCTCCTGATGTTACAACCATACCTGGTCTCCCTCTACAGGTTTGATTTGTCCTCACTGTTAAAAAAAAATATAGTGAAACCTGCTGAACAAGTGAGCACACACTACACATCACATTACACACCACAGCATAAACGCTTCCGGTAAAAATGTGTTATAAAGCATCTACGTTCACAAGCCACTGTTCATTTGAAAAGAAAAGGAAGCATACACACGCTCCCTTTATAATCACTACAGATCTGTCACTCAGCTCATTGCAATCTCACAAAATTCCATTATAGTCAATGAAGCTGACTGCACAATGAATATTTAATTATAACCTCTACACTTTGTTATTTGAGAGGATTTGGTGCGCGTGCAGAACTCAGAATCCACTCACCACTCAAAATGCCAGTGTTTTTAATCAGTGCTTACTTAAACACCTCTGATTGGCCATCGCATTCAAGAAATACAACAGATATGTTTGTGATTGGCCCACTGCTCAACGCTGCAAAAACACATTGTAAATGGAAACCTTTGACGGTCTCCTGAGCGCAAACAGACACTCACGGTATTGTTTGACAAAAGTTTCGCCAATATGCTATTATTGCGGAGATAACTGATCCTAGACCAGCAGTTTTGAGCAGCTTTCCCTCTAAAAGCAATCAGAAGCAGCTGGCAATTGTTCTGCAGTAATGACTCGAAAAATACAATCTGAACAGAATCCTGCAGGAGAAGAGGGAGCAATCGAACTCTGGTTTGGACCAAATGTATAGAATAAAGGTTCACATCAACTATAAAGAAAATAACTGTGATGATAACAATAATTTGCATAACATTCTGTTTAAGCACACTATAAGCGCACCAGTGTCATCTGCCGATCAGGGTTGGTTCTGATTGGCTGTCAATGGTTTTTAAATTCATTAGTTAAAAAATAATCATTTTCAAAGTGATTCCAACAAATTCTTTCCTCTGTACCGGTTTCGTTATAGCTGAGGTGTCTGCTGTTCTTTTACATTTGGAATGATTTTTATAACTAGGCCTGTATCTGTATCATTATTATTGTTATAGTTATCGCCCTTGGTGCGAAAGGGCCTGACGCTGTACATTTTCTTTAGTTCTTTAATTTTGGAAACAACAAATTGTCTATATTGTTACATAGCCGCCTTTAAATTTTAGGAAAAGGGCCCTTTGCAGGAGGATCATTATATTTGTATGTCCTTTGTATCCCACAGCTCATTTTCAGTCTTTTTTCTCCTAGAGATATACTGCAGTCTGGGGGGTCAGCGGTAGATGGCGCCATTGCTACTTTGCTGTGCACGTCAATCATAAATCCCCAGAGCATGGGCATTGGTGGAGGCTCTATATTTACAATACGGGAACAAAGTGGTGAGATTCATCCTACGTACCTTAAATTACTTATTATTTCTGCCGGTATAATGTATAGTTTTGTTATTACTTATCAATATCTCTGCTATCTAGGCAAAGTGAGAATAATCAATGCCAGAGAGACAGTCCCAAAAGCTTTTAAACCAGACCTTCTTGCCATGTGCCCAACTACAATACAGCCAATGGAAGGTGAGAGTGTGTTAAGATGGATATACTTTTGTTTCTTGCAAACACACAATGTATTGTTTCTATCACACATTATTCACCTATATGCTGATAGTGTAAATAAAGTGTTTCTCTCTCTTTCTCTCTCTATAGGGGCTCACTGGATCGGTGTCCCGGGTGATATCCGTGGTTATGAGCGAGCTCATAAACTGTATGGACGTCTGCCGTGGGCCAGTTTATTTCAGCCCACTATCAAGATGGCTAGAGAGGGCGTCCGCATTCCCTATGTGCTCTCTCGATTTTTGCCACTTCTTTTAAAGGAGAAGCCAGACTCACCACTACGGTAACGCATGTACTCCCATTCAGAATGAATCCAGACTCATAATGTTCCCTTGTCCCATAATGTTTTTTTTTAAATAATTAAATTTAAGACCAATAAATCACTTGGATGTATGTTTTATAGCCAGTTATTCCAGAATAAACAAGGTGAGCAATTGAAAGAGGGGGACACAGTGAAATTTGAGAAACTAGCAGACACACTTGAGATCATCGCAGAACAAGGGGCGGATGCTTTATACATTGGAGACATCGCCAAACACCTTGTCAGTGATATACAAGCTGCAGGTAATTCACAATTTCACTCTCTACAATTCTATTTTGTATAAATATACAGGAATCAGTTTTTTTACTGTGTATTTCAGGTGCAACAATTACTCTGGAGGACTTGAGTTTGTTCAAGGCGTCTGAATCAGATGCCTGGGAAGTGAATCTAGGAGAGTATGACATGTACTTTCCTCCACCGCCAGCAGGGGGCGCTACGCTTAGCTTCATACTCAACACCATGCTAGGTGGGACAACTTATTAATCTGTAATGTCCTTTATTAGTTGTACTTGCTACGACAAGCATTGCTATTAAGTTGTTCATATGCAAGTTTAATGATTAAAGTACCTTATCTTAGGGGCAAAAATTATATAGTAGAGTAACCCAACCATATACATTCATATACATTGCTGTTAAAAGTTCGGTAAGATTCTAAGTTCCTAAGAAGAGGCTGGATATATGCAATATATTAATATTTTTTTGGGATGAATAGCAAGTTCAAAAGAGCAGTATTTATTTGAAAACTTTTGTAACAATGTAAAAGCATTTACTGTCGTTTTTGATCAATTTGATGCATCCTTGCTGAATAAAAAATGTTAAGTCCATAAAAAAATCACTGACCCCCATACCTTTGAATTGTGGTGTAAAGGGGCCAGAATATCATAAAGACTTGAACTCTTTTGACTTTGGTCACCAGGGCTTGGCATTAACTGTTTGCTCAAAAGCCACTGTGGCTTGTGGTTTTCAAAAGCTACTAGCCACTCAGTTTTTTCACTGGCCACAATTTTGACATCGATACCATGGGAAAATACTGACATATAGATATTTGTAATATTACCTCATAATTTGGCAGCAGGTATATTAGGTTTCAGTTACTTTAAGATCTGACGCACAGGTCCATTATTCTATTACACATGCATTTTCTTTCTGAACTGTTTACGTTTACTTAAAACATAACTGACTGTGTTTATGTGACAATTCACCAAGACAATTGCAATAAGCAGAGAAAAATAACTAAATTTAGTACTGAGAGGCTGCTTTATGTGCGCACTTTGGGTGTGAGTAAATCTGTGGGAATGAGTAAAATTAATACGCGCAATACGCGCAATCCCACACCGAAATTCAAGCCTTGTGACAGCAACAATATTCATCCGGAGCAAATGAAGCGAGTGAGGGGAGGCGGGTTTTATGTGTAAACTCGCTGTCAGAGAGATGAGATGAAAAAGCCCAGCTGGTATCGTGTGTCTATTCTGCTGAAAATGAGTATTAGATGCATTTCAGATATTTCAGTATCGAAAAATCTATATTTCTGACAAGGCTGCACTGCACTTAGTTTATTGTTTCAGATGGCTTTTTTTAAAAAAGATTACAAATGAATTTTTTTGATAAATTATATATAAAATTAAACCGCATCTGGCGAGTTGGCGGGTGTTAATGTCAAGCCCTGTCTGCCGCTAAGAAAACCATTGAGAAACAACCATCGCAACCACAAAACAATGTGCTAAAAACACTTGTACCAACCACAATGTTGCGATATTCTATCACTTCTTTTTAGTCAAATGTCTTTTGGTGCACTGTGGTATCTTTCAAAAGATTCATTTGTGTCTTCGATCATGTTAACGATCAATCTAAAAAAAACTTTTTGTTGTTGTTGTTTCTAAACTGTTAGACTGATTAAGTTCTCTGTGCTCCTCAGGTTTTAAACCAAGCTCTTCATCTCTGGAGGGGGATGAGAAGGTCTTAACATTCCAACGTTACGTAGAAACCTGTAAATTTGCCAACGGTCTTAAGAAGTTCATGAAAGATCCCAACTTTGCCTCTCAAACGGTAGGCTCTGTAGGAGGAACTCGTTCGTTTTACATCTTTAACTTCTGTGTATAGGCATGATACCATTGGTCAGACTCTGCTTTAGTAACTCAACAGAAACATTACAGTCATTACACTCTCTAGAGGCACTGGTGTAATCTGCGATAATGACTTAAGTGCTGTGTTCTGGGTGATCATTACTGCAGGCAGTAGAGTACAGCACAGCAACACTGCCATTATTGCTGGCAACCCACTGGTTGGCACACATAAAGTCATGCATTAGTTCATCATCCTCGACGTTCTGTGTGGCTTGAATAGGAGGCAGTTGAGATCATTCAGAAGCATTTTGCTGACAAAGTGAGGGCAAAAATCAGTCCTGACCGCACTCATGATGCCAGCTACTACAACGTCACTCCATACCTGGACTCGCATGGCACCACTCATGTGTCCGTGCTCGCTGAGGATGGGATGGCGGTATCCGTGACCAGCACCATCAACCACATGTACACTCAAGTATCATTCTCACCTTTTATTCAAGCTCTAGAGCACAATGAGATAATGTTGTCATTATATTATTACTTTATTAATAAATGCAATTCTATACTGGAGTAAAATGGTACTTTAGGAAGTATCAAAACTGACTTAACTGTTCTTGTTTCTCAGATTTGGATCCAGAATTTTCTCCTCCACAACAGGCATCCTGCTCAATAATGAACTTGCAGACTTCTGTGGAAAGACAGAGCAGATTCATGCTGGTTAGTCAACTTTCACAAATGGCTTATTTCTGAAACACAGCTCCCAAAATTAATGGAATATTTCAATATAGGTAAACATTCTACAGCATTTGCTGTTGCAATAGAACACTGACAACTAGTGGATACACACTGTTTTTTAGGGATGCACAATAAATCGGTACCGTATTGGTTAACAGCCAACATTACAGATTTTTTTATTTATCGTATCAGAAGATATTGGAGATTTAATTTGTGCATGCTAATTTCCCCTATTTTTACATTTAGATGACCTGTGCCGCTCACTTATAAAAGAACAATTATGAAAAATGTTTATTTTCACTCAGAAATTGCTAGTCAATATCACCAACGGCAAGAAACATACGATATTAAATGGGAAATTTTGAAGTAGAAAGACTGAAATTGTTTTCTTGAAAAATACTCCAATAATATTTGTTTTATTTTCACCTTTGAAAAATATTTTTACAGTATTTTTACATTGAATAACATTACTCTTTATAATAACGTAATCTTTAGCAAATCTCAAAATTCATGTACATTTTTCATCTGTACATTTTATTGTTGCGATGCCTAAATTTGCTTGCAATATTTAAATGATTGGTTTTAGTTTTTAGTGTTTTAGTTTATTTAGACAAGAATACAGAATTTTAATCTCTGCCATTTAAAAAATATATAGCCACATGACTTAAACATTATACATTAAGGTTACCTAAAACATTCCTCATGTGATAACTAATTGGTTTTATTCAAAATGTCTTTTAATCAGACTAAATTAAATGAGGTTGCACCAACACAAGTAATTTTTATAGGTTAGATCAAGTAAAAAATAGATCCCTGCAGTTTTTTTCGGTATCCCAACATCAAAAATGTTGATTTGATCAATATAATTACATGGATAATACATGGATTGTTAAGAAATAATTATTGTAAGTGCTTTAATGAAAATACAAATGCTGGTGATAATGTTACCTTGTAGAATATTTTTGTGGTATAAGTATCTGTTCTGTGTGTATCTATGTGAAGGTGAGCAGCCTCCTTCCTCCATGTCTCCAGTGATTCTGTACTCCCGATCTCAGAAACACATCATGGTCATAGGAGCCTCAGGGGGCAGTATGATCACCACCGGGGTGGCGCTGGTGAGTTTAATCTGCACTTTTAGGGGCAGTTTCACTAAATGGGGCAAATTAGCATGATCCCACAGAAGAGCCGATGGAGTGGAAAGTTCTGTGGGTGGTTTTTTTCCCTCTTATTTTTTCCCATTGGGATTTATAAAAAGTTTTGATTAAGTGTTATAAGCCATGAAACAAGCCAACCAGCTACAAGGTGAATCCCAACATTATAAACTTTGATTTGAATCGTGTTTGGAAAAGTTAGATTTTTTTTTCCAAGTACAAGACTGTGTACTTAACGGCTTTAGTGAGAGACAGAATTACAATCCCATGAAGCATTGCGAAAACAATCAGAGGCGATGATAATCAGTTGTGGGTAATCTACTAACAACAAAGCAAATAAAAAAAATAACGTGGCTTTGCAAGCTATATGTTTGGATAGCATCTTCCTTTGAAATTCCACATAAATAAAAAATTCTCTACCTTCTACCCAGACACTGTTATGTGCAGTGCCTCCTCCTAACAGAAACCATCACTGACATGTCAAGTGCAAAATTAGTTAAAACGTGCTGTGTCTGAAATCTCATATACAGTAGGTACTGCATTTGATTTGAAACGTACTTTGTGACCGTTAAAAAAAAAGTTAATTCTATATAGTATGAATGTGTGTAGTATGCATGAAATTCTGGTATACTACAGCCGTCATGTTGTCACTGTCATGTGACGTACGATGTTAGTTACGTCACTTAAAGGACAACTCCGGCGCAAAATGAACCTTTGGTCTAATTACACATTAGTACATAGTCAACCGTTCTCTGAGATTCGTTCTCTGAGATTTGTTCTCATGATTGTCGAATGTAAAGAGTTTTATCTCTAAAAACTGTTTAGCTTATAACGCTAGTATATTGGGCATAGAGTAATGAAAATAAAAAAATCGCTAGTTAATACCACTAACAAGGCTCAAAATAGCCCAACACTAACACGTTAGCATAATGAGGGTCCCTACCTGCAAACTGAAGCATTGAGAACGTTGTAAGTGTACAGACAGTTTAATAAGAAGATATTTTATGAAGACAGTCCACTTCGCACTTTCCACCAAACAGTCTCAATCAGTCGAATCATGAACGCCGAGACGAGTCTGTCTTGGAATCTCATATGGTCCGTTGTTCGGCTCGGTGTTCATGATTCGACTGGTCGAGACGGACTGGACTGTCTTCATAAAATATCTTCTTATTAAACTGTCTGTACACTTACAACGTTCTCAATGCTTCAGTTTGCAGGTAGGGACCCTCATTATGCTACCGTGTTAGTGTTGGGCTATTTTGAGCCTTGTTAGTGGTATTAACTAGTGAATTTTATTTTCATTACTCTATGCCCTATATACTAACGTTATAAGCTAAACAGTTTTTAGAGATAAAACTCTTTACATTCGATAATCATGAAAACAAATCTCAGAGAACGGTTGACTATGTACCAATGTGTAATTAGACCAAAGGTTCATTTTGCGCCGGAGTTGTCCTTTAACTGCCATTCACAACTCCTCTCCAGTGGCCTCATGGGACATTAAAGTGTCCATCGAATGCGCATTTCAGTACCTTGGCAAAAGTAGTAGGTCTGTTACGAAGATGAAGAAGCTGAAGGAAAATTCAAAAAGGTTCCAATAAAACAAAAAGTTATTTTAATAACTACAAACTCAGGTAATCCACAAAGATGAAGGCAAAGTAGCAGCATGTCTACATGCAAACATGATCAACTGAAGGGTGAAACATAGGAACTAAAATACACAGTGATATGCTAATGAGATGATAACGAACAGGACAGGTGTGATGATTAGAGAAGCGTCCATGACAACTGATGACTTTAGACAAAGAAACACATGTGAAGTCCATGAAAACAGAAACTAACATTAATGTGACATGGTCATCCGGGTACTTTTTCCCTACTGTTTTTTGAATACTGTGTATTTGAGCATGCAACTCTGGTGGCTTACTATTTTTTGCATACTGTAAAGTAGGAAAGTTTTCGATTTTGGACGCAGCAATACTTTTTTGTTAAATAAGGGTGCAAATACAAGTAGATTGACTACTACAAACCTTAGTAAATCATGTTGCATGATTCATTTAAATACTCTCCTCCCATAAATGTTGCGTCTGAAAGGGAAACACCTGAAAGTGTCCACACCTTTTCACACCTTTAGTCAATCCTGACTAGTGTTTTAATGCCAAAAAAAGGTTTGCGCTAGTGCAAGCTGTTAGTAAATCTTACCCTTAAACTGAGCAAATTTTAAGAATTGTGCTTTAGTAATCCAGCTCTGACTAAAACCTCTCTGACTAGACTCTCATGAACTTCCTGTGGTTCGGCAAGACGGTACAAGATTCCATCGACGCCCCTGTGGTGTTTGTGGACTCCAAAAACGTTCTCAACTTTGAGCCCTTGTTTGACAAGGTAAGTAGATACAAATTTCCCTGCAGTAAATTGTTTGTAAAGGATCAAGTGATATTTTCGAGCTGCTTTCATTTCTTTTCTTCCTCAGATAGTTTTGGAGTCACTAAACAAGATTGGACACAAAGTCAAAATCCCGCAGATGTTTTATAACGTGGTTAATGCAATATCAAAAGAAAACAACTGCATAGAGGCTGTGTCTGACTCACGGAAAAATGGAAAAGCTGCAGGGTATTGACCTGGAGTGCAGCTGGAGACTAATTCACACCAGATCTCTCAACTCTGCCTGATGCATCTGTGCCGTGTGGATGAAGTGCACTGGGCGGATGACAAACTGACAAATAACAGCAAGCACGATCAATATGTGAAGTTTTGACATTTTACTGTGTGTGTGTGTGTGTGTGCGCGCGCGCGCGCACAGTATACAGTATGTTATTTTATCATGTGCGACACTACTTTAGGGGCACATTTAAAAAATCACTGTGTACTACAAGACTTGTATGATATTTGTATATAATAATAAGAGTTGATTTGTACCATTTAAAAGGGCAAATATACAATACTGTCCGGAGGATTTAAAAAAAAAAATATTCATCAGATTAATTAAAGTGATCTAAAGTGACATAAAGATATTTACAACTTTATATTCATCAAAGAATCCTGAAAAATCTTGCTAGGCCAAACGGTAGTGTCACATTTTTTTCTAAAACTTAAAACACTGGCAAACATTTTACAAGTTTGTTATTTTCAGGTTCAATGTCTTCCTTTCATATAAATTTTGTGTATGAGGGTTAAACATAGAAATGATGCAACATTTGTACAGACTACAACACATGTTTTACATAAACTCATTTGTTGAAAATTGTCAATTGTTTAATTATTCATGTCATTGCTAATTATTTCACAACTGATCTCTGAGTAATTGAAATCTTACCGTTTTATGTCATTAGAATATAAAGAAATGCTTTAAATGTACATGAAAAAAAATTATATGTAAATTATTACTGCGAAAAATCTACACTCACCTATAGGATTATTAGGACCTGTTCAATTTCTCATTAATGCAATTATCTAATCATATCAACCAATCACATGGCAGTTGCTTCAATGCATTTAGGGGTGTGGTCCTGGTCAAGACAATCTCCTGAACTCCAAACTGAATGTCAGAATGGGAAAGAAAGGTGATTTAAGCTATTTTGAGCATGGCATGGTTGTTGGTGCCAGACGGGCCAGTCTGAGTATTTCACAATCTGCTCAGTTACTGGGATTTTCACGCACAACCATTTCTAGAGTTTACAAATAATGGTGTGAAAAGGGAAAAACATCCAGAATGCGGCAGTCCTGTGGGCGAAAATGCCTTGTTGATGCTAGAGGTCAGAAGAGAATGGGCCGACTGATTCAAGCTGATAGAAGAGCAACTTTGACTGAAATAACCACTCGTTACAACCGAGGTATGCAGCAAAGCATTTGTGAAGCCACAACATGCACAACCTTGAGGCGGATGGGCTACAACAGCAGAAGACCCCAACGGGTACCACTCATCTCCATTACAAATAGGAAAAAGAGGCTACAATTTGCAAGAGCTCACCAAAATTGGACAGTTGAATGTTGCCTGGTCTGATGAGTCTCGATTTCTGTTGAGACATTCAGATGGTAGAGTCAGAATTTGGCGTAAACAGAATGAGAACATGGATCCATCATGCCTTGTTACCACTGTGCAGGCTGCTGGTGGTGGTGTAATGGTGTGGGGGATGTTTTCTTGGCCCACTTTAGGCCCCTTAGTGCCAATTGGGCATCGTTTAAATGCCACGGCCTACCTGAGCATTGTTTCTGACCATGTCCATCCCTTTATGGCCACCATGTACCCATCCTCTGATGGCTACTTCCAGCAGGATAATGCACCATGTCACAAAGCTTGAATAATTTCAAATTGGTTTCTTGAACATGACAATGAGTTCACTGTACTAAAATGGCCCCCACAGTCACCAGGTCTCAACCCAATAGAGCATCTTTGGGATGTGGTGGAACAGGAGCTTCGTGCCCTGGATGTGCATCCCACAAATCTCCAACTGCAAGATGCTATCCTATATGGGCCAACATTTCTAAAGAATGCTTTCAGCACCTTGTTGAATCAATGCCATGTAGAATTAAGGCAGTTCTGAAGGTGAAAGGGGGTCAAACACAGTATTAGTATGGTGTTCCTAATAATCCTTTAGGTGAGTGTATATCTGAATGTTTAATTTTTATTATAGTATCGTACATTATTGTGTAAGATATTCTGTTCTCTATATTCTCGTCTAATATTAGCTGAAACACATTTCCTAATTTTTGGGAGGCCACATTCCCCAGGGGCCCTGAATATAATATAACATCTATGTGATTATTTTTACTTGGATGTTGCTTATATCTAAAAGTTTTAAATTAGACTTGCAATTAGATTGTAAAACATTTGTAATGGTGTACAACAGGACTCTGGCTCTTCACAAAGTCACATTATTGATTCCGGACCGCCTGTCACAGGTTCTTGGCAAGTCTCAATAGCTCTGAAGTGTGCAGATGGATGGTCAAAGGGAATGTTTAGCTCAGCTGCTCACCAATGATGCCTCCACAGCAAGACGCCCAGCATTTCTTTATAATTAACTTACAAAGCTCTGAAAATAGGATGTGTCTGACTCATGAAAATGCAGCTAGATCCCATTGGATGCTATGAACAATGTGAGTGATTGCATTAGCTTTGGCATCATGATCGGAAAGATAAACAGAGCATTATGAGATATATTCCGGAGTGCAAGAAATAAACGTTGTCGTGTAATCGCTTGGCATAAACACTTAGCATAACTTGAGTGGCAGTCAGCAAACCCTTAGAGCCTGCCGTCTGTGCAAGCCTAAAGCCCAGCCACTTCCATTTGAAGTCCACAGGGGAGCTTTAGTCTCGATTCTGCCTGCTGGTACCCAAAATCTTTCTCATTCTCATTCCTTTCTGCTTTCCATCCTGGAACTGAGAGCATATGGAAGCCAGAGGGTTTCCTGAATCATCTCTCCTCAGGCCAAACTTACAGTCACCCTCAGCAACTGCCAGCTGTGGGACAATACAACTGTCAGACACTTGTGCGCTTTTGGACATTAATGCCTTTTGTGTGTCAATCAGTGGATTTTTCTTAGTTTTCAGCTCATTCAAAGTATGAATGTGCGCACTGAAAACTCTTTGACGGAACATTCATGAATCTTAACAAAGCCCCATGAGTTATGAGCATTCGCTGGTGACCACACAGAGTAGCTTCAGGGCTGTTGTGGAATATGCAAATCACACACAGACAAAGCCTGAGGCACTTCACTTACATGTTTTACAGGCTGACATGCATTATGGAGTATGCTTATAATATAAAAACACGTCAAATAAAAGTTATACACTTGTATAAAAATACATATGCTACTGTTCTAAAGTTGTTCAGTATGATTTTTTAGAATGTTTTGTAAGGTATCTTATTCTCACCAAGGCTGGATTTATTTTATCAAAAATGAATTCAAATTAAATTAAATTAATAAAAAGCATATTTTGAAATATTATGAAATATGTTTTTTCAACATTTGATGCAGTTGTGCTGCTTCATACTTTTGTGGTAATTATTTTTTCAGGATTCTTTAATTAACAGAAAGTCAGAAAAAAGCATTTACCACATCTGATGTCATTTCTAGAGAGATATTAATATTTAAGTAATTACATATTGTCTAAGTTACCACCAAAGCTCGCTCTATATTGTATATATAATTACAGAAGTCTCAGAAATCTGTCCGAAGTCAATTTCGTGAGGTACCTTCGTGCACAAATGCGGCCTGGAAAGTCAATGCCTGATAATACGTTTTTTTTTCTTTTCTTTTTTTTTTTTTTGACGCAGCGTAGGCCTATAGGCTATATATTACATTAGATTGAATAAATGTAAAAAAATAAAAAAATAAAAAGATGTGTGTAATTAAGGCATCTTACCAGTAGGGGCTAATGGAGTAATGACAAACCTTGATCGTTTACAAATAAGAACGTAACTTGATTCAACCGGTGGCGTGCTGGGGAGTGTGTGAGATGTCCAACATGTCCAAATATCTATAGGATACTTCCCTACTACTATGCAAAATAAAGACTTTGAAAGTAGACTACCCGATTCTGGATGAGGTAAATTGCAATTCTGTTTAGTGATGCAGAAATTATAGCTACTACAAAACCAGATTTTCATTAGTTTATAGGTTAAAACATGTTTACTTGATTTGTATTATTCTTTCAAAGAAGTTTGCTCTTCTACCTTTATAAATATTCATGTAGGCCTATTCCTGTGTTGCTGCTGACTGGGCATGTGATTAGGCTATCATGCCTTTCAAATTTCAAAACATGTTTTTGCCTCAGAGCTGGTTCAAATGGCACTGTTTCATAAAATACAGCTTGCATTATTTAGTAATTAGCACTTCAAATATTTATGAACACTTATGAATGCGACGGCAAACATCTATCGGTCCAAAACAGTTTAATTAACAGCGCAACAACAGCCAGAGGACAGTGGATGTTTAAAAAATATATACACAAATGTATTTTATTGGTCAGAATGCACTTTACATTTCCACCACAGTGTTATTTCATGATAAACATTAACATCTCTAGCTTAATGAAATAGCTTGAATGTGATAGGCCTATACATTATTATACAGCATGATATTGCAGTTGTATGATTGGTGACAAAAAAAGACAATGGTCAACAGTCTAGTGATAGCTCATAACGTAGGCCTAATTCAACATAAAATCAGACTAACATTAGATAATAACAGGGACTTCTGATGAATATCTCTACACGCGTTTAATATTAGATGTTGTTATGATGGACCATCTCCTAATAACCTGTTTCATGGCCTGATTTAAATGTTACAGTTACAGATACACAATGTTGCATTATATATTGCCTAGCAGACTTCTAATGTAACATTCAGACCTGAAGTGAACATAATGTTTTACTACCTTAAAGCTCAGGTCTGTTTCATGTACACAAGTCATTTACTTATAACAGAAAAACAGTTGTTATTGCCGTTCAGCAGCAGTTTCACAAAAGTCATCTCGGGAGAGAATGGCTATATACAGAGTAACATGTCCAGTGAGGTAATCCGATGCATTGCATGCCGTTCTCCCAGGATTTTACTTATGAATGGCTCTTATGTCAATAACAGCTTCTCTTCACCATAAGAACAATATCATTCCAGTTCACTATTTAAAAACGAATATGTTGGTTGCTGCTTTAATCGAACATTCAGCTAGATAGTAATAGTTTCCTCACACATTTTAGCAGTGTCTTGTTATCCAGTGTGTCTTGAAAAATAGAAGCTTAAAGAGGTAGTTCACCCAAAAAATAAAATGGGTTCCCAACTTATATGACTTTTTCTTCTGTTGAACACAAAAACAATTTTTTTTAATATACAAGTCATACTGTCCACCATTTTGAAGCTTGAAATCTCTAGTCATTCATTGTTACTGCTCTGAGACTAGCAAATAGAATGAAAAGTCTGAATAAAAGTAGAATGAAAGTCTGCAGGTTCAGAACGACTTGAGGGTGAGTATGATGATGAATGAATATTCATTTTGGGGGGGGGACTATCCCTTTGAAAATCAGCTTACACAATAATGTTCTAAGAAAGTTTTGCTAACATTCCCTTTATTTCTGAATGTTCAAAATGTTTTTTAAATGTTTTAAAAGCATTTTTTCTTGGTTATATGCACTTTAAGAAAACATTCCATTTTGATAACATTACGGGATCGTTACTTTTGAATTTTTTATGAAGGTTCTGAATCAAGTAGTAACATTTAAAAAATGTCCAACCAAATGTTTCAGAAAAAAAGAGTTCCATGATCAATGATGTTTCAATAATGTTTTGTGCTAACGTTTTGAGCACATTATTAAAGACCAGATAACTTTGAACAAACATTTTATTAACGTTACTGGAGAACCTTGCTAGAACGTTAGCCAAAGTTCTAAGAACATTCCCTGTTAGCTGGGAAGAATCTCAGTACCATGCAGTCAGCATGATGTACAATAAATACCTGTAATATTTTAATTTCATACTTATTTCCCTGACTTGAACGAGAGTCGCACATCCTCATTTTGCAGCATTCTCAACATTGACCCCATGTCCATTAACCAAAAATACTCCATTACACAACAAAGAACCTGTACAATGGAATCAGGAACCAAAGAACCCCCACATACTGATAATCAATACTCTTCTATACACACAAAAGGAATAATAAGCTTGGTAAAATCATAGACCGTTCAATATGAAAATAAGGCACAATTGATACTGATGAAACATTTTCCTGTCAAAAAGAAAAGTTAATAAATACAGGGAGTCTTTGTGCAACCTTGTGCATTATGGTCCATGTTGATTGTTGGACTGAGAGGTGTATTGCTTTTGAATGTGTATATTAGTTTTTCTTGGTTCTTCATTGAGTCATCAATGACCGAAAGTCCAGAAAAATGTGAGAAGGGCGAGAGGGAGTGGCGTTCAGTATCCCGCAGGATAGCCACCTTTCCTGGGATCCGATTCAGCGCAGAGTTTGTCCCCTTGTCGCACGATGGCCTGCACTACTGCTCCTGGCGTCCTCAGCAGCTCCGTTACATGATTCTTCTGAACCAAGCCATCAAGAACACTCTGTAGAATCATGTCACACAGGCCTCACAGAGTTAATTAACTGTTTTATCATGACTTCAATGAAGAAAGTTCAGTGGTCAAGTGCAGAAACCCACCTGCTCAAAGTCCTGTTCTACAACTGTCATGTTGGGGTTGAGTTGGTTGTGGACTCTTGGCTCTGTAATCGCTTTCTTCAGATCATAGTGAAAGAACAGTGAGTTCAGGATCACCTGGGAGAAGTGAAATAAGTGTTATAAGGTAGAAAGTGAAGGGAGACATTCAAAGCCATGGTTGGGAAACACTGCTTCATGTTTGACACATGCATCCTATATATATATATATATATATATATATATATATATATATATATATATATACACACATAATATTATATGTAAAAAAAAAAAAAAATTCTTTAAAATTCCTGCCTCCGGCCGAATCACATCCGCACTAATATATATCCATATCGCACTGCACTGGTGTGATATTGCATATATATATATATATATATATATATATATATATATTGGATATAGTATATATATACAGATATTAAACAGATTTTTATATTTGTGGTTACCAGAGCAGTTGCTGTAGTGATTTTCGTCCCACCCGAGGCCCCAACCACCATTTTGACTCTGTTGTGTTTGTCAAATATTATAGTGGGGCACATTGATGAAAGTGGTCTTTTACCTTGTCAAAAGACAAAAGTAGTATGTTAATAACATGTCTTCATTTGAATTTTACCAGTGTGTCTATAGAAATAAAAAGGGGTATAATTTGTCATTTATTTTTGGCTGTATAACCGAAGACACCTGGCTGAATGAAGTTGTTGGGTGAAGGGGGAATCCCAAAGCCATTGGTAATGTAAGGAGAGCTGAAATCATCCATCTGATCATTAAAGATAATCCCAGTTGATCGTGACATCACCTTAGAGCCAAAACTGTGAGAAAACAATAAAGATCAAGATAATCAGATTTAAAAAAAGAAGAAAAAAAATCCCCCTGAGGTCCACTTATAAAGTTTTTTGGCACCAAAAACAATCATAATTTTCTTTCTCATGGATCCATACAAACATGTGAGAACAGACTATATAAATATTGTTAGAGGAACAACGTGTTTGAAAATAAATAAAGTGAGAAACATCGATCTGGTGCTCTTTTTTCCTCTTACTAAAGGTTGATGGTGCTGGTGGCCGCCACCGCGCTCCCATCCTCTGCGATGACTGACAGGTGAGCCGTGCCGTGGTCATCGTGTACAAAGTACTCGGGGTCGTAGTAGGTGTCTGGGTGAGTGGTGTCATCTGTGATTTTACTCCTGATGTTGTCTGCAAAGTAATCTGAGGTCATGTTTTGGATGAGCTGGGAAAGGAGATAATTGAAAAGAGAATTACAAGAGGCCATTGAACTCGTAGGGGCATGAAATCGGAACAGTTAGAGCCCTTGGGAAAATATAGTGAGACAATAAAAGGACTCTTTAAACCACTTCACAGATCTTGAGTAAAATGGCATGAGATCGGGTTGCTTTAATTCCCATAACTCCTTTGGGTAAGGTACAAAAAATATGTACAAATTAGTTGAACTCACGTCAGTAATGTTGAGGTAACGCGGGTCTCCCAGTTTACTCCTCTTGGCATACGCAAAACGAAATGCTTCTACGATGCGGTGATATGTCAAAGTCTTCTTCTCTGCTGTGGACACACTGCTGTTTGAGAAGTTGTAACCTAGAAAATGAGAGTTGAATGCTTGATGTGAATAATTACTGTATTACATTTCCATAAATTCAAAACGCAAAAATGTACTTTGCTTACACAATTCAATTGTCTTATAGGGACAATTCCACTGTGATTCTTTTCCACTGTTCTATGTAAACATACACTAAACGGACGTGTTTGACCATTGCATTTGTGTATAACACGGAGTTCTAAAAATTGTGTTTAAGGTAAAATAGGTTGATACATAGAAAAATATATTTTTATATAGTAAAACAATGGAAAAGCAGCACAGTGGGATGCAGAAACATCCTGTGTTATAGTTACATGGCTCTCCAGAATACTCTCTGGAATATGGAATTCTGCAGTCAGATATTTTCTAATATTCTCCATCATCAATGGCAATGCCGTGTATCAGTCCATTCGTTTCTCTTGTTTCATGTAAACAAAACTACTGGCATCTTGAATCTCTTTCATAGATTGCAGTGAAAACGACCTCAGTATTCATATTTTTGAAACGAAAAACTAAACACAGTTCCTTCAGGGAACAACGGTAACACATTCATGAAGACTAAGAAAAGACAGCAGTAATGTAAACAATAGATATTCAAAAAGATGGACAATAAATTATATAAATAAATAAAGCAATATATACATATATTAAGTGTAGCAGCATTGAGGTACGAGTATATATATATATATTTAAAAAAAAGTATTATAATGGGGGTATGGTCACAATCTTTTGGTGGGTTGGGGGTGGTTAGGTGCACTCAGGCTTGCGGTTCAGAAGTCTGACTGCTTTCGGTAAGAAACTGTTTTTGAGTCTGGATATTCTGGCCTGGATGCTTCTTAGCCTCCTCCCAGATGGGAGGGCCTTGAACCAGATTTGGGAAGGGTGAGAGGAGTCCTTCAAGACGGAGGTTACTTTTTTCACACACCTTGTGTTGTAGAGATCTTCAATAGCAGGAAGACTGGTCCCAGTGATACGCAGTACCGACTTCACTACCCGCTGTAGGGCTTTCCTGTCCAGACCGTGATACAGGTTAGTACACTCTCAATGACACATCTGTAGAAAGCAGTGACGATAGAGGGGGTCATGCCTGTTCTCTTTAGCCTTCTTGGAAAATACAGACGTTGTTGGGCCTTCTTTACTAAGGAGGAGGTGTTCGATGACCATGTGAGGTCACTGGATATGTGCAGGCCCTGGAATTTAAACTTCTGTGTTGTTTCAACTTCTGTGCCTTTGATGGATTAGGGCTGGTGCGGGGCTTTGGTACGTCTAAGGTCAACAATCATCTCTTTTGTTTTGTAGACATTCAAGGCAAGAATAACCAGGGTACGAGTTGATCCACTTCATCCCTGTATGCTAATTTGTCGTTGTTGATGATAAGTCCCACCACTGTAGTGTCATCTGCAAACTCCACAATGCTGTTGCATTGGTGTTTTACAGTGCAGTCAGTCATTGGTCAAAAGGGTGTATAACAGTGGATTCGGTACGCAGCCTTGTGGTGCACCCGTGCTCAGTGTGATGGGCTGAGAGGTCTGTGTATTGATTTTGACAACCTGTGGTCTGTTGCTCAGGAAGTCAAGAATCCAGTTGCACATTGATGTGCCTAATCCAAGTGCAGACAGTTTTTCAATTAGTGTCTGTGGGATGATTGTGTTAAATGCTGAGCTAAAGTCAATAAACAGCATTCTAACGTATGAGTCTTTGTTCTCCTGATTAATTGTGAATACGATAGCATCATCTGTGGAGTGGTTGTGTTTGAATGCATATTGTTGAGGGTCCAGTGTGGATGGAATGAGTCCTTTGAGGTGAGCCATGACCAGTTTTTCAAAGCACTTCATGATCATAGGGGTGAGTGCAACAGGGCGATAGTCATTTAGGCATGACACCGTGGACTTTTTAGGCACTGGGGTGATGGAGCTGTATTTGAAACAAACCGCGATGACCGCTTGCTCAAGGAAAATTTTTAAAAATGTCTGTAAAACATGCACCAGTTGGTAGGCACATTCCTTGAAAACGTGGCTTTGGGTGCAGTCTGGCCCGCCAGATTTTTGTGAGTTCACCCTAAGGAGGGTCCTCCTAACATCACTCGTAGAAACAGACAGCACATGGTCACCTGGTGGCGGGGTGGACTTGACCACTTCCCTTTGTTTGCTTCGAATCGTGCGTAGAACGCATTCAGTGTATCTGGTAAAGATGTTTCATTCATAGAGGCAGAGTGGTTTTTCAGCCTGTAGTCCGTGACACGTTGAATGCCTCTCCACGTCCCCTCTGCATCATTGTTGCTGGACTGTTCTTTTATTCTGGAGGCATAGGATTTTTTGCCTTCTTCGATGCAGCAGGTGAGGTTGATCCTTGCTGACCGGAGTGCCATCCTGTTGCCCGATCTAAAGGCTTCATCACAAGCTTTGATTAATGAGTGGACTTTAACATTTAGCCAGGGCTTTGGTTGGGCCACATGATAATATACACATGGGCGTCAGTTTGGTTTAAAAAGTGCTGGGGACAGAGACGCATTCGGAACTGCATTTTCAGAAGTGCTGGGTAGAGCGACACATAAAAATTGTTTCTCTTTCGCGCAGGTCATGTTTTGAAAGACGATGTCCTGTAGCATACTAATGTAAATAAATAAAAATGTATACAAAAATGTGATGATGTCCGACTCGTTTTATGAAGAAGAAAGCCTTAAGTTTTCAAGTTTTCAATTCACAACAATATGCATCCATCCAATCTACATCAGGCATTTTGACCAAAACTTGAAAGCATCCAATCCTCATCATCATCATCATCATCATCATCACAACTATTCCCGAATTCAGCAATAGATTCAAGCAATAATTAAACAAAATACTGACTACTCCATGATCATCTCCACCAATGCTTGCTGTACGAACGTAAACAGTAACTAGCTAAGTAAGTTGGTGGCTAAGGCTAACATTCATTCCTAGACAAGAGTGAAAACAGCCGATCCCTTGTGTGCAAATACAAAAGACCTAGCCACAATACCAGCAAATCTTAAGTAATAAACATATCGCGTCTTACCTTTGTGTCAGTGGTCTACAGGTTATCACTTTGATATGTTATAGTCCATGGCAATAGTAACCTGGTATGGTACTTTATACTGTATGAAGGCTAAAATTACTTGCTCGTCTATGATACCTTGGCCAGAAATTCTCTGCCTCGACTCATCCCAGCAAAGACTAGGTAGCCTCGTTCCCGCTCGTTCACTGTTCATGCCAAGCTGTCAGCTCATTTAAAAAATAAGAAAAATAAACTGGTGCCGCAGAGGGGACATCTACACTCATGACATTCTTTTAAAAAAGAAGCGCGATAGTCAGATAGAGAGAATTATACTAGCATCATGTCAAGAAGTGGAAAGGACTTTTTTTTAAAGTGGTGGGTACAAAATGACTCATGACGAAATCTGGTGGGTACGCGTACCCACCATCCCCACCGAAATCGACGCCTATGAATATGCAAGTCTGATTACAAAATAATTTAAACTCTAAATATTTCATTTACATTTATAAATTTGGCAAACACTTATCCGAAGCAACTGCACTACATTGCACTGAAGCCATACATTTCGGTACATGCATTCCTATGGAACGAAACCCATGACCTTGCTGCTGCTAGCGCCATGCTCAAATGTTTAAACTACAGGAAAGCGTTGGGTAACACTTTTTGATGGTCCCTTTTGAACATTCTGTTGACTATAAGTAACTTTTACCCTTCTGGCAGGAGGCAAAACCTCTCGCCACAAAAACAGTTTCTTCCCGTCTGCAGCTAAGCCTCATTAACAAGGCCCGGTCCAACACTGACATTCCCCCCTTGCAAATTATACAAATGTCACATGTAAATACTATTTTAGGTAACACTTTATTTTGATGGTCCCTTTTGAACATTCTTTTGACTATAAGTTACTTTGCAACTATATGTCAACTAACTCTCATTAGAGTATAGTAGACGGTCTGCTTAACATCTGCATATACTTTATTGTGATGGTCCTCCAACAGACACTCTACTGACTATAAGTAACTTTTCAACTACATGTCAACTTAATCTAACCCTAACCCTACCAGTCTATTAATACTCTACTAACACTCTAATGAGAGTGAGTAGACATGTAGGAGCAATGTTACTTATAGACAACAGAATGTGTTAAAGGGACCATCAAAATAAAGTGAAACCCTATTTTATCTCATATCATGCACAAACTTGGCACATTGCACATAATTGTTGTTTATTTTAATCTTTGTTGTTGTATATTTTTTTATTATTGTCCATTCCATATTTATATTTTTTTTACATTTATTTATGTCAACTGTATGTTTGTCTATGTGTAGCACCTTATGACCAAAGCAAATTCCTCGTATGTGACCCTGGATATCACAATGTGGCAATTTGTGGCAATAGCCAACAAAACACTGTATGGGTCAAAATTATCGATTTTTCTTTTATGCCAAAAATCATTAGGATATTAAGTAAAGATCATAATCCATGAAGATATTTAGTACATTTCCTACCTTAAATATATCAAAATTCTATTTTTGTTAGTGGATGCAACACAATCGCCAACAGAAATGGAAACTTTTAAAGGCGATTTTCTCAATATTTAGATTTTTAACACTTAGTTTCCCGATTTGAAATAGTTGTATCTCGGCCAAATTGTCATGATCCTGGTTATTTCTCTCACATTACGCTGTTTCCTCATTACCTCACACACCCCCTCATTATCCTCATCTTTCCCTCTTCAGCTGTTACTCGTTCTCTAGTTGGTTTTCTCGCCCCTTCACCTGAACCCTTTTCTCTTGATTAGCGTCTCTATTTCTCCCCTCTCTTCCTTCCTGTCTTTGCCTGAGTATTGCATTTCTGTGTGTGCTATGTGCCATCTAACATTGTTGTCTCCTGTCCTGTCTTAGTCCTGTCGTGTCGGAGAGCTGTTTATTACTAAGGAGCCTTTTGGTCTGAGCCGGAGAATCGCCGCTTGCCTCTATCTCCCTCGAGCGCCTTCAGCCAGCGCTTCTTCTCACTGCACGGAGATCTCACCTAACTATCGCCTTCCAGGCTGTTTGCTGTTTTGGTTATTGCTTCTAGCAGAGACTTTTAGTTGATTGTTTTTCTTCTTCAAGAAGCCTAAGTTCTCATTGAGAATATTTGTGTTCATCGATCTCCTGGCAAGCTCTCATTAAACCATACTATTTCTCCGCACCTGTTGTCTGACTCTCTTACCTCATGACAGAATACTCAGGCCAACACGATCCAGCTGCGGAGAATCCTGTTCGCTCAGCGATAGAGATCCAAGGAGTTGTCCTGGGAAGACACGAGGAGGAACTCACTGCTGCACGGCGCGCCGTGGATTCCTTAGCCGCTCAAGTTAATGATCTCACGCTTCAGCTCCACCTGGTCCGCCATGAGCCTCCTGCTCTTCACGCTTCACAAGCTCTCTCTGAACCTCGCGTCAATAATCCTCCCTGTTATTCCGGTGAGCCCACTCAATGTCGTTCATTTTTGACCCAATGCGAGGTTGTGTTCTCTCTCCAGCCCTCCACATATTCCAAGGACTCCACTCGTGTGGCATTCGTCATCTCACTCCTCGCTGGAAGGGCTCGCGAATGGGGAACAGCAGTTTGGGAATCGGAAGCCGAGTGCGTAAGGCGTTTCTCTCACTTTAAGGAGGAGATGATCAAGGTGTTCGACCGTTCTGTTTATGGGGAGGAAGCCTCTCGCCTTCTCTCTTCTCTGCACCAGGGTAAGCGCTCTGCTGACTTTTCCATAGAATTTCGTACCCTGGCCACCACCAGCGGATGGAACGAGCCTTCCCTGTTGGCTCGTTTCCTCGAGGGTCTTAACGCTCAAGTCAAGGATGACTGAGATACTGGCGCGTGAAGTTCCGACTCGTCTCGACCCTCTCATTGAGCTGGCCATTCGGATTGAGAAGCGCTTCGACCTCCGCCGTAGGGCTCGTGGAATGGAAGCGGCCCTTCTCTCTTCTGCACCAGCTGCCTAACCCTTTTCTCCCTCCGTTACCTCTGGCTCCGAACCCATGCAGCTGGGTGGTATCCGCATCACACCATCGGAACGGGAACGAAGAATTGTTAACCGTCTCTGTCTCTACTGTGCCTCCGCCGCCCATTTCGTCTCGTCATGCCCATTAAAAGCCAGAGCTCGCCTGTGAAAGGAGGGCTACTGGCGAGCGCGATTTCTCTGGACTCTCCACCTATCTCCTGTACCACCTTTGAGGTTCACCTTCGCTGGCCCGGTTCCTCCGTTTTCTGCAGGGCGCTCATAGACTCGGGCGCGGAGGGAAACTTCGTTGATGAGAGGTGGGCGCGTGAACAGGGCATCCCCCTGAAGGAGTTAGATGAAGCCACTCCCCTTTTCGCCCTTGATGGAAGTTCTCTACCGAGGGTCAAACGAGAGACTTTGATTTTTTGTTCCCCCTTTTATCCTTTAGTCTTAGGTCATCCTTGGCTTATTAAACACAATCCTCAGATTAATTGGGTGGAGGGTTCTGTTGTTTCGTGGAATGTTTCGTGTCATGTTGAGTGTCTAACTTCTGCCCTTCCTCCTGTCTCCTCTGTCTCTGTCTTACAGGAAGAACCAGGGGATTTGTCTGGCGTTCCGAAGGAATATCATGATCTTTGGATGGTTTTTAGTCGGTCGCGGGCGGCCTCGCTCCCTCCTCACCGTCCATATGACTGTAGCATTGACCTCCTCCCCGGTACCACGCCTCCTCGTGGACGCTTGTATTCACTGTCCGCACCAGAACGTGAAGCTCTCGAGAAGTATTTATCTGAATGCTTAAACGCAGGTACCATAGTTGCCTCCCTGTCACCTGCCGGTGCAGGGTTTTTCTTTGTCAAAAAGAAGGATGGTTCGTTGCGTCCGTGCATCGATTATCGTGGTTTGAATGACATAACCATAAAGAATCGTTATCCTTTACCGCTTATGTCATCGGCCTATGAGATTTTACAGGGAGCCAAGTTCTTTACTAAGCTCGATCTCCGTAACGCTTATCATCTAATCCGTATTAAGTAGGGCTGGGTATCGAGTTCGATACTTTTTAGGTACCGACCGAATTGTCTCGATACTACCGAGTATCGAAACATGTCTTGATTTTCGGTACCACATTTCGATACCTAAGGGGTTAATCTAGTCAACGTCAGTGAAACAATGAATAAGCATGCAGCATGATTGGCTGTGGCGGAAGACGTGGCTCGTCGCACGTGAGGCTGTAGTGTGTGTGTGTGTGTGTGTCCCAACCCAGATAGATAGAAAATATGTGGAAAAGATCAACAGTGTACCTACCTATGTACCACACTCGATGTCAGAAGCACGCGATCCAATATTTTCGACAAGATAATTGCTGCCGAAACTGGCAACACTTGAGAGCGTTATCTTCGACTGCAAGAACTGGAGCGTGTCACAAACGAACCGAAACTAAGCATATAGGATACTCACAGACACGAGAAATAGGCATATAGACTTAAATATAGGTTAAAATATGTCTACTTTTAAACGAAACAATTAGAAATAAAGAGTTTGATTATAATCCATAGGCGCGCGTCCGTGTTCACTACTGCAGGAATGACGATCGAGTCAA
The DNA here is from genome assembly GCA_031834385.1 of Semotilus atromaculatus. Taxonomy (NCBI): domain Eukaryota; kingdom Metazoa; phylum Chordata; class Actinopteri; order Cypriniformes; family Leuciscidae; genus Semotilus; species Semotilus atromaculatus. Next base: position 17,574,380 of record JAULUF010000042.1, on the reverse strand, counting down.
CATCGCCATATTCATCTTAATATATATTTTAAATATATCCTTGCTGTTTTTTCCCGGCACATCCATAAACATTAGGCTACTTTGCGCCACTGCTTGCGGCAAGCTTTATGCGTTGTTGTTGTTTTTTTGTTGTTGTTGTTTTTTAGCGCGAGGTATACTTCGCACCCCAGTAGCCTACCGTAAAACTTCAAATAATAGCCCGGGCTTTTATTTTCCCAAATCGCCGAACTGCACCGGCTTGTATTTGAGACAGGCGTCTATATGAGACAGGCCTTTATAATTTAGTGTTGAGATGTTGTTCATTGAGATGTTGTTCCTAGAGTCTCTAATCTCTAAAAATCTCCAAATGCTCCACGTGAAACTGCGGTCTTCCGACCTTTTACTATCATGTCAATAGATTTTGATTAATATGCGCGAGGGAGAGAGATCAAGACAGCGCTCGTGTTGTTTGAAGACGTGAGAGGGCGCGCGCGCGGCTGGGGCGCGCTCTCTCTGCTCGTTTGCGCCCTGTCAAGAGCAGCAGTTATTCTATTCTACATCATTCACCGACCCGGCCGCCAAAAACCAGTCGCCACACCAGGCGTGTAAAAGAGACAGGCGTCTATTTGGGACTCGGCTATTATTTGAAGTTTTATGGTATATTTAATTCAATTCACATTTATTTGTATATCATTTTTCACAAAACATATCGTTTCAAAGCAGCTTCACAGAAAATGCATGTGTCTAAATTACAATTTGTGATATGTTAGAGGTGAGTGACTGTGTGTAATGCATTTCAATTAATTTTCATTGTTTCATTGTTAAACAATGCATTAAGGCAGAAACAATGAGCTCATTGAAGTAAAGAATAGGCCTACATGTTGTTAAATGATTAGGAAACATAGAAAACTTTAGCATTTGTTTTTTTTTACAGACTCAAAAAAATGAATGTAAAAAAGTCAACAAACTGAAAAAAAAAGAAAGGTAATGTAATATTGTTAAAACGGATTTCCTAAAATTGGTACCGAAAAAGGTATCGTTCAGGAACCGGTATCGAAGTCAAGGTATCGGTACCGGTATCGGTATCGAAAATTTTGTTACGATACCCAGCCCTAGTATTAAGCAAGGGGATGAGTGGAAAACTGCGTTCAATACTCCCCTGGGGCACTTTGAATATCGCGTTCTTCCGTTCGGGTTGGTCAACGCTCCCGCTGTTTTTCAGGCCCTGGTCAATGATGTCCTTCGGGACATGCTGAACGTTTTCGTTTATCTCGATGATATTCTTATTTTTTCTCCTTCTCTCCAGGTGCACGTTCAGCACGTTCGTCGGGTCCTTCAGCGTCTCCTCGAGAATAAGCTGTTTGTTAAGGCTGAGAAGTGTATGTTTCACGCCCAATCAGTTTCCTTTCTGGGCTCGGTAATCTCGCCAGAGGGGGTTAGTATGGATCCTGACAAGGTAAAAGCAGTCACTGATTGGCCTATCCCAGACTCTCGAAACGCTCTTCAGCGTTTTCTCGGCTTCGCCAATTTTTATCGGCGTTTTATTTGTAACTTCAGTCAGATTGTCGCTCCCTTGACTTTATTAACGTCTTCTAAGTCTCGCTTTCCTTGGTCCGAGTCCGCCCAGAACGCGTTCGATCAGCTGAAGTCCTTGTTTACCTCAGCTCCAATCCTGTTATTTCCCAACGTAACCAGGCAGTTTATCGTTGAGGTGGACGCGTCTGAATTAGGTGTCGGAGCCGTTCTCTCCCAACGCTCTCCCGTCGATAATAAGGTCCATCCCTGCGCGTTTTTCTCACACAAGTTGTCTCCTCCCGAGCGAAACTATGATGTGGGAAACCGCGAGCTACTTGCCATTCGTCTGGCCCTTGAAGAATGGCGACAATGGTTAGAGGGTGCATCTGTTCCGTTTGTCGTGTGGACCGACCACATGAACCTCGAATTCATTCGGTCGGCGAAGAGACTTAATGCTCGTCAGGCGCGTTGGGCTTTATTTTTTACCCGGTTCGACTTTACAATTTCTTATCGCCCAGGAACCAAGAATGTAAAGCCAGACGCGTTATCACGGCTTTTTGGTCCCTCGGAGGCTGAGGATTCCCCCACCCCTATTATCCCTGAGAAGCGCGTTATTGGGGCAGTAGTCTGGGGAATTGAAAGACTTGTTAAACGCGCTCTCTCACGAACGGTTTCCCCGCAGTCCTGTCCCAGTGACTTACTTTTCGTACCAGTCCCTGTGCGCCGTGCCGTTCTTCAGTGGGCTCACTCGTCTAAACTCGCTGCTCATCCCGGTGTAAGGGGAACTTTAGCGTCCATTCGCCAACGTTTTTGGTGGCCCTCTTGCGAACGTGATACTTGTCGATTTGTTGCCTCTTGTTCTGAGTGCGCTCAGACTAAGACTAGCAACAATCCACCTGCCGGACTTTTGAGACCTTTACCCATTCCTTCACGCCCCTGGTCTCATGTAGCACTTGATTTTATTACTGGTCTCCCCACATCGTTAGGCAACACCGTTATTCTAACCATAATAGACCGCTTTTCCAAGGCTGCTCATTTTGTTCCACTTCCAAAGCTCCCCTCTGCCAAGGAGACCGCCCAGATCGTTATCGAACATGTTTTCAAGCTCCATGGACTCCCCTCTGACGTTGTATCAGATAGGGGTCCTCAGTTTTCGTCACAGTTTTGGAAGGAGTTTTGCCGGTCGATCGGTGCGTCCGCCAGTCTCTCGTCCGGCTTCCACCCCCAGACAAACGGTCAAGCCGAACAGGCCAATCAGACTGTTGGTCGAATTTTACGCTCTCTTGCCTTTCGTAATCCCTCTGCTTGGGCTGAACAGCTTCCCTGGGCTGAGTACGCCCATAATTCGCTCCCCTCCTCCGCAACCGGTCTCTCGCCGTTTCAGGCTAGCCTCGGTTATCAGCCCCCCCTCTTTCCGTCTCAGGGTCCCGTTTCGAGCGTTCCCTCTGTTCAGAAATTCGTTCAACGCTGTAAGCGCACCTGGTTGAGAGTTCGTACCGCTCTTTGTCGTTCCCGTAGACGAACTCGTAGGGCTGCTAACCGCCGTCGTGTCAAGAGCCCTAGATACATTTGCGGGCAGAAGGTCTGGTTATCAACTTCTAATCTACCTCTCCAGTCTGTCTCTCGCAAGCTTGCTCCTCATTTTATTGGACCTTATCGTGTATCTAAGATCATCAGTCCTGTCGCGGTCCAACTAAGGCTTCCCAATCATCTTCGTCGCATCCATCCTGTCTTTCACGTTTCATGTATTAAACCGGTTATTCGTTCCCCCCCGCGCTACTCTTCTCCTCCTGTTCGTGTCGAAGGCACTCCTATTTACACAGTTCGCAGACTGTTAGACGTTCGCCGCCGGGGTCGAGGTCAACAGTTCCTTGTGGATTGGGAGGGCTATGGTCCTGAGGAGAGGAGCTGGGTCCCCTCTCGTGACATCCTTGATCAGTCCCTCATTGACGATTTCCTTCGGTCCCGTCAACTCTCCCCCTCGGGAGCGCCAGCGTAATAAACACATTACGCTGTTTCCTCATTACCTCACACACCCCCTCATTATCCTCATCTTTCCCTCTTCAGCTGTTACTCGTTCTCTAGTTGGTTTTCTCGCCCCTTCACCTGAACCCTTTTCTCTTGATTAGCGTCTCTATTTCTCCCCTCTCTTCCTTCCTGTCTTTGCCTGAGTATTGCATTTCTGTGTGTGCTATGTGCCATCTAACATTGTTGTCTCCTGTCCTGTCTTAGTCCTGTCGTGTCGGAGAGCTGTTTATTACTAAGGAGCCTTTTGGTCTGAGCCGGAGAATCGCCGCTTGCCTCTATCTCCCTCGAGCGCCTTCAGCCAGCGCTTCTTCTCACTGCACGGAGATCTCACCTAACTATCGCCTTCCAGGCTGTTTGCTGTTTTGGTTATTGCTTCTAGCAGAGACTTTTAGTTGATTGTTTTTCTTCTTCAAGAAGCCTAAGTTCTCATTGAGAATATTTGTGTTCATCGATCTCCTGGCAAGCTCTCATTAAACCATACTATTTCTCCGCACCTGTTGTCTGACTCTCTTACCTCATGACACAAATATTGTCATATCCTAACAAACCATACATCAATGGAAATATTCAGCTTTCAAGTTATGTATAAATAATATGGTTCTAAAACGCCATTCAAAATGCTTGTTACGGATGCGAAAAACGCAGAAAATCGAACCCGATCCGAAGTTTTTTATGACGGACGAAAGTTTCGGAGGCAGTGTGCAAGCGTGATTGACATAACGTGAGGTCGTATTTATTTTTTAACGTGCGAAAATTTCGGACGCGAATTTCGGACTCAGTGTGCAATGGCCTTAAGTCCTTTAGAAACTTGCTTCAGTTCGTCAAGGATATCCGTTGAAAAAAGCCCACTAACAGCGCTGCCTCTACTCAAAGCAGTAAACCGGTAGGTTCGATGTCTCTGTGTCACGTTTCAGTGTGTTTAGTTATCTTTTGTGATCTTGTTTTCCCCTGTCTTGTGTGATTTTTGGTTTAGTCCTGTTAGTTTTCCCGCTCCTCGTTTGTGTCCAATTTTCTGCACCTGTTTTCAGTTAATTATCTCGTTTGGTTCAGTTCATTTAAGCCCTGTGTTTTCCCTCAGTGTTTGTTGGTCGTCGTCAATGTATGGTTGTGTGTTAACCCTGAAGTCCTGGAGTTCTGTTCTTTTGTTCTCGTTTGTTTTTGGACGTTTTAAGTTTGTTTACTAAATATATTATATTGAAGCCCTTGTCCTCGTCTTCAGCTACCTGCAGCAACCCTGACAGAACGACCAACCAACAAAAACAGAAAATGAGTAGAAGGAAGAAGAAAGAGGTGAGCCCCTTCGAAAACCCAATCCTCTTCCAAGAGGAGCGCTCACTCGAAGAGTATGCGGGACTCTATTTAGACCTTTATGATGATGTGTCGTTGGAGGAAGAGGAACTAACAAGGAGTTTCTGGGGTGGACTGAAAGACCCACTAGCCCAAATAATTCTTGTCAAGGATCTCAATTTGTCATTTTTGGAGTTTGTGGATCACACACTGTGGGCGTGTGGATCCACATACCACGTGGAAGATCTCCCACTCCAGCCAGTGCCAAGCCAGCCAGCCCTTGAGTCCATCGCATGCTCGCCAGAGCATGAGACCATCGCCTGCCCGCCAGAGCCTGCACACCGCATCAGCCCTGCCGCCAGATCGGTCCCTGGACTTCCCCGGCTGATGTCCTGTATGACTGATCCCCCGCTGATATCAGTACGATTAGCCAAAGGAATGGCTGCCGAGGCTGGGGTTCACGTCAGCCACGTCCAGCCAGAGCTTCACGTCAGCCACGTCCAGCCAGAGCTTCACGTCAGCCACGTCCAGCCAGAGCTTCACGTCAGCCACGTCCAGCCAGAGCTTCACGTCAGCCACGTCCAGCCAGAGCTTCACGTCAGCCACGTCCAGCCAGAGCTTCACGTCAGCCACGTCCAGCCAGAGCTTCACGTCAGCCACGTCCAGCCAGAGCTTCACGTCAGCCACGTCCAGCCAGAGCTTCACGTCAGCCACGTCCAGGCAGAACTTCTTTCGACGCTGGTCCCGTCCAGCCTAGAGCTTCCTTCGCCACTGGTCCCGTCCAGCCCAAAGCTTCCTTCGCCGCTGGTCCCGTCCAGCCCAGAGTTTCCTTCACCGCTGGTCCCGTCCAGCACGGATCCTTCGCCTTCACCGCTGGTTCCGTCCAGCACGGATCCTTCGCCTTCACCGCTGGTTCCGTCCAGCACAGATCCTGCGCCAGAGCCCGCTGATCCTGCGCCAGAGCCCGCTGATCCTGCGCCAGAGCCCGCTGATCCTGCGCCAGAGCCCGCTGATCCTGCGCCAGAGCCCGCTGATCCTGCGCCAGAGCCCGCTGATCCTGCGCCAGAGCCCGCTGACCCAGAGCCAGAGCCCGTTGACCCAGAGCCCGTTCACCCAGCGCCAGAGCCAGAGCCCGCTGACCCAGCGCCAGAGCCAGAGCCCGCTGACCCAGCGCCAGAGCCAGAGCCCGCTGACCCAGCGCCAGAGCCAGAACCCGCTGACCCAGCGCCAGAGCCAGAGCCCGTTGACCCAGCGCCCGTTGATGTCAAGTCTGTTTCCGTTCCTGAACCTGTCCTTCTCCCCAAGAAAATTTTGGGGGGGGGCTATACGCCTTCGCCGTGGCCAGCCAAAGATCCACGGAGGCCCGGAAAAATAACACCGCCGTGGCCACCTGAAGGGTCTTCACCGCCGTGGCCACCTGAAGGGTCTTCACCGCCGTGGCCACCTGAAGGGTCTTCACCGCCGTGGCCACCTGAAGGGTCTTCACCGCCGTGGCCACCTGAAGGGTCTTCACCGCCGTGGCCACCTGATGGGTCTTCACCGCCGTGGCCACCTGAAGGGTCTTCACCGCCGTGGCCACCTGAAGGGTCTTCACCGCCGTGGCCACCTGAAGGGTCTTCACCGCCGTGGCCACCTGAAGGGTCTTCACCGCCGTGGCCACCTGAAGGGTCTGCACCGCCGTGGCCACGCCCACAGCCTGCACCGCCGTGGCCACGCCCACAGCCTGCACCGCCGTGGCCACGCCCACAGCCTGCACCGCCGTGGCCACGCCCACAGCCTGCTCCGCCCTGGAGGCTTCCTGGAACTGCACCATGCCCTCGTCAGCCTCCAGGGCGCCCACCCTCCCACCCCTTTAGATGTTATACGGCGCGAGGACGCGCCTTCGGGGAGGGGGGAGGTACTGTCACGTTTCAGTGTGTTTAGTTATCTTTTGTGATCTTGTTTTCCCCTGTCTTGTGTGATTTTTGGTTTAGTCCTGTTAGTTTTCCCGCTCCTCGTTTGTGTCCAATTTTCTGCACCTGTTTTCAGTTAATTATCTCGTTTGGTTCAGTTCATTTAAGCCCTGTGTTTTCCCTCAGTGTTTGTTGGTCGTCGTCAATGTATGGTTGTGTGTTAACCCTGAAGTCCTGGAGTTCTGTTCTTTTGTTCTCGTTTGTTTTTGGACGTTTTAAGTTTGTTTACTAAATATATTATATTGAAGCCCTTGTCCTCGTCTTCAGCTACCTGCAGCAACCCTGACACTCTGTGTGTGTGTGTGTCTCATGGCAATGCATAGCCTATCCCTCTGTTGACTGCTTTAAAATGCAATGTTTGAGAGATGCTTCTGGTGTTGTAATGTAAATCTGCCGCTTCAATGTAAATCCTTTAAGTGATCTGCAATGAGTTATTATTCAATATTTATCTTTCAAAGTATCAAATGATTTAAATGGCTTCTTCAAGCTTATGATATTTACAAGTACATGTGAGAAAAGCACCTAACATATGTTAAAACCCTAAATTTACTCTTCTAGCAGACCAAGACAGCCGAGGTTCAGCCTGTCGCCTGGCTGTCTTCAGCCTGTCGCCTACATGACCAATTCTATTGTTAAAGCATTTACTTTTCATTTTAAATCACTAGAGACTAATGACGAATATTGTCTGAACCTCTCACTGAGAGAGAGAGTACAACTTATCAGTATGTTTTTGGAAAGTTTCCTGATCAGAGCAAAAGCTTGACCAACTTCAACCTTGAAGAAGCTATGCACAGTATCTGTGTGTGTGCGCTACTATTCTTTGTTGCAGGTCCTGTATTAGTGAGGTGAACAACTCCAGGGGAGATGAAAGGACTAGTTTCCAGACAACCTGGAGCCTAGAAAGGCATTCATTCTGCCTCTATGAATGAATCTATGACCTCTGAAGGTTACTTCGTGCCTAACGCTAAGATTCTTGTGCTATCCAGATGATCAATGGAGATATTCTTCTGACGAACAGCCATGTGGAAATTTTTGGCAAAAGGTTTATCTGCGTCTTAACCAATCAGAATCATTCATCCTGTCATGATGACTGTGCGATAGTATATTTGTTGTTGTAATGTGTGTACGCAGAGCGGGCTATGAACTTGCTGAGTGTTGAAGCTGACTTATGCTGATGAAACAGCAAATTATTCCTCAGTAAAATTTTCGGTTTCACTTTATTTCGATAGTCCACTTTAGACATTCTACTAACTATAAGTAACTTTTCAACTACATGTCAACTAACTCTCATTAGAGTATTAGTAGGCTGTAGTAGGGGGAGCGCGGGGCACAATGTAAAGCGGGGCTAGTTGTAACACACTTGTTTTAAATACTTCTACACATGCCAGCATGACGAAACTTGGTGTATTTACTAGTTGCCATATCAACACTATATAGAGAAAAAAATTGCACCAAAATTCTGAAATCTTTGTAAGATATCACAGAACATTTATTTAACCATAGCAAAAGTAAATTTCTTACTTAAGTTAATTTTTCATCTGTATTTTTTGTGTTTATTTAAAATTAGACAAATCTAATATTATTTTAATCTCCAATCTGTTGTTTAACAGTTGATATAGTTCTTTAATGCTTTGCTAACTCGCAGAAGACACTAGCAGGGTTTAAATCACAGTTGTGCAGCCAGGGCATGTTGTAACACTGCGTTTATATAGCGAAATATGCTATTATATTCTATACTTTTATGAATTCTATTGAGAAAACATGAGAAACATGTAAATAAAAACTGAGAGTCAATGTTCAGAAATTAATCATTATTATTGTGTCGTGAACTATGCTGTATAGCTGTGTTTTCCGGTGTGTTTGTTGTCAAACTCAAAAATTCGTTTATTTTTAATTATTTAAAAATGCCATTATTTTATATGAAAACGTTAATTATTGTATTTTATTAAGAAAATATTTTGGTTTGACTTGTACATTTTTTTTATTAGATCAGATAGCATTTTAAGCTGTCATATGGTGATGTTACAATGTGCCCCTCACATGTGTTACAATGTACCCCACCTATGGGGCATGTTGTCACATTTCACGTCCATTCTTTCGGGGTAAATCAAGAAAAAAGTATACACTGTATTAATAAAACAAAACCATATAATTGTACTAGACATGTGGGAAATGAATGTGGGAAAAAATAAATACTTTAAAACCTAAGTAGATTTACACAAACTGAGAAAGTCAAAAAGCGTTACGTTGTGCCCCGCTCTCCCCTAGACTGTCAGTAGACTGTTAGGTTATGGTTAGGTGTTAGGGTTCGGGTTAGGAGAATAAGTTGACATGTAGCTGCAAAGTTACTTATAGTTAGAATGTCTAAAGTGGACTATCTGTTAAAAAAGTGTTACCAAATTGTCTTTCATTCATTAAATCTGGTCCTGGGTCTTTAAATGTAAAACCCCCTACAGGGTGATACAAGATCTTATCCTGCTCGCCTTGTTGGCATTTATTTTGCAATAATGATCAGCTAAGTGTACAGGACATTCTTTCGTAATGCATAACATGATGCTTCTCGCCCTCATGAATGAAGCTGTTTTGGGTAATCCTGGGATTACTCAATGAAGACTGCACTCTGACATAGCGTCTCTGAGTGAGTTAATATGTACCTGGGATTATTACATAATCGGGTACACAGCATGTTCTCTCATAGTTATCCATATCTCAGTCATCTATCAAATGTTTGAACATGATCTCTAAACACTTAAATATGTTGTAAAGAACAATCCATCCATCTGACGCAAGCATGCAGAAAGACTCACCATCCACTATGTTAAGAATCAGAGCGAGTACAGGTCCACTGGATGGAGCATCAGGAATATTAATGGTGTACTCCCCCACAGTTAACTTCAACGGGGTCTCATTTAACACTGGCTTATATTCCATTAGGTCCTCAAGTGTTATAATCCCTCCTGTAGTGACAGATTTGATTTGCGTATTCATTAAAATGACGTCAGATGACCTTTAAGGCATGATAAAAAGCGTTAAACAAAGAAAGTATGAAGTGACCTGCAGACTGGATATCGTCCACTATATTCTGGGCCATAGATCCGTTGTAAAAAACATCCGGCCCTTCTTCCGCTATCCTCTCATAGGTGTCAGCGAGTTTGAGATATCTAATCATATCATTTTCCTTCAGGAGGTTTTTGTTTGAGTCACAAAACACTTCACTGGAACACAGAGAGAGGACAAAATCAATATGATTTCATTAAAACTACTATTAGAGGCAGTGTTTATAGAGTGTGGCGAGTTAGATTAGTTATGCGTTTAATATCAGTAGAATTAATAATGTATGATGCAATGCACCGTATACCTTGCTACACTTGTTACTTGACACTGAGAAACTCAATGTGCCATTTTCATTTATGATAAGTAGATTTTCCTCACAGATTGCCCAGTTTCTGTACAGCGTCCAAAAATCCTTACCACAACATCACGTCACTCAGAATTGATTCTTTGTTTTTTGCAATGGCATTGGCCAAGGACTTGCCAATTGGAAAACCATTGCGTGCCAATTCTATACTGGGCTGAAACAGTTCCCTCCATGGCAGTTTCCCATGTCTTTTGTGAGCCATCTCGTAACCACGGATTTCTCCTGGTATGGCGATGGACAACCCTCCTGCCATTCAAACAAGACACAGTAGTGTTTTCATCATTCAAGGGCCAGAACATTTTATGTCCTATCTGTTTATTTATTCAAAAATACTTTGAACCCCTTAATACAATTTAAAAAGCTAAAATAAGAGAATTTCTTGAAACAATTCTGAAATAAATGAATAATTTTATTCAGAAAGGATTCAATAAATTGATCAAAAATAACAGTAAAGACATTTATAATGTTTCAAAAAGATTTCTAATTCAAACTGCTGTTATTTTGTACTTCTATTCATCAAATAATCCTATTTCAGTTTCTGATACATGTTTATCCAATTTTTTTTATTATAGCACGACTGTTTCCAACATTTATAATGACAAGAAATGTTTATTGAACATCAAATCAGAATATTAGAATGATTTAAAATTGTAATCATAAAAAAAGTCATATGTGACCAACATGCAGAAAAAAAGCAGGAAAATATGGCATAGTTAAAAATCACATTTGTGTTTTATTTATTTATATTGTTTATTGCTGAAGTAAGAGTGTTGAACGTCTCGGGTTACGTCTGTAACCCTCGTTCCCTGAGAAGGGAACGAACGCTGCGTCGAGAATCGACACTATGGGGAATGCCTTCGGCATGACGCGTCTGAAGTCAATAATTCAATCTTGATTGGCGTAGCGCAATCGCGTCACTCGTGACGTCGCATGTGACGGTGATCCGGAAGCTATAAAAAGTCACAGGAAACAGTGAATGTCAGCTTCTAATAGGTCAAAGCAAGTCGTTCTCAGGGGCGCGAAAAGTGTGGCCGAGGGACGCAGCGTTCGTTCCCTTCTCAGGGAACGAGGGTTACAGACGTAACCCGAGACTTTCCCCTCCGAGGGAACTCCGCTGCGTCGAGAATCGACACTATGGGGAACGAAATGCCCACTGTGCCACACTGAGAGGATACGCCCTGGTGTGAAGCATCTGGCACACTCACGGACGATAGAAATGAGAAGGCAGATCCAACCTAGATTGTCATAAGGTTTGATGTAAGAAGGGTAGGTCTGGAGCCGGTGGCTCAACGGACCCCATGGATGGGAACCCCAGACAGTAAAGGAATATTAGATGAGAGGTGAAGGCCAAAGCGCACCACATACATCGTTTATGAGAGGTTTCCGCAGATAACCAACTGTCTAATTGATAAAAAGGGGAATAGCTCCTAGCCCTTGATACATATCTAGATAGATTTGACTCCTTACAGCCTGAGGCCTAACATAGGGCCCTCAAGGCTATGACCTTGACCATCCGACACATGCGATGGAGGATGGATTACCTGAAGAATCATGATATTGCCTACAGGCACCTCAGTGTCAAGGCAGAAATAAAGTAGAGTGGCTCCCACGTCATCACGTAAGAGGGGGCAGCACCACCACTCTTCCAGGGAGCAGGAAGCAGACTCAAATAGATTCTTATATGATGAATTTCCGAAGAATCATGATACTGCCTACAGGCACCTCAGTGCCAGGGCAGAAATAAGGTAGAGTGGCTCCCACACCATTAAGTAAGGGGGGGCAACACTCAACAGATTCTTATATATTCTCATATATTGCATCCACAGGACATGGCGGGTGCCAGGGATAACCCGTCAGCCTGATGCCAATAGGCTGGATGACAGGATTCATCCTCCAATCTACAGGAACATGGAGTTTTATTGGGAATGTCCGTACATGCTCACCCTTAGAGGCTTGCGGAGGGCTCTGAGGCCGCCACAGAGGCCCTAAACGTGAACGGGCGATCCCGTTAGAGAACAGAATGGAACACCAGTACTGAAGCCAGCGGGCAGTAATTAACTGGGTTCAATGCTGTCACTAACCAATATCTAGTTCCTAGTAGAGTGGGGTTCTAGAATGGATGACCTAACCACCTCGGTGGAAAGGGTACCTATTTACCGGTTAGACCCCCTCAGGCGCCAGACCCATAGTCTCCATAACTCCGGCCGTAGAAGACATATTGTACCAACGGCCTGTGAAAGAATATCTCTCCTAATAGGGACTTGCCAGGGAGGACTCATCAAGAGACTAAAAGGGTCAGAAAAACAAATTCGGGCCAGCCAGTACGGAGCTACAAGGAGTAGGCTCACCCCGTACCTCCTGACCCTTTCTAGAACCCCAGGGAGCAGAACGATCAGGGGAAAAGCGTACAGACGTGACCTAGGCCACATCTGTACCATGGCATCCAGGCCCAAAGGAGCTGGATGTGAGAGAACCAGGGCGGGCAGTGAGTGTTCTCATGAGAGGCGAACAGGTCAACCTCCGCCTGGCCAAACTCTCTCCATATGAGCTCAACTACTTCAGGGTGGAGTCGCCCTTCCCCGGGCCTCAGCCCCTGCCTCGACAGGATATCTGCTCCCACATTATCAACCCCAGGAATATGAATGGATCTGACAGAGACATCTCCAAGCGATTAATATGCCATGAGAGATGATGGTCCCTTCCAAGCACCTCGGGTGTAACGGCCCTCCATAACCGTACACCAGCCTGTGAAGGATGCATCCGTGGTCAAAGACTTTCTCTGACACGGTGCTCCCAGAACCGGCCTTGAAACAGGAACCATGGTTTCTTCCACATGACCAAAGAACGAAGGCATCTGCGCGTTACTTTGATCGTGCGAAAAGGGTTCCCCCTCGGGGAAAACCCTCTGGTCCGGAGCCACCACTGCAAGGTCCTCATATGGAGCAGACCAAAAGGAATTACGATGGAAGCTGCCACCATGAGGCCTAAAAACCCCTTGGGTGTGTTTGACAGTGATGGCCTGGCCTAACCTAATACTCTCCATTGTGGTTAAAATAGTATTTGTACGAGCAGGAGACAATTGTGCCCGCATCGTGACTGAGTCCCACTCTACTCCCAGGAACGTGGTTCTCTGAAGAGGGGTTAAGGAACTTTTCTTTACATTTTAGTCTCAACACCAAGCACCTCAGATGACGCAAAACAACATCTCGATGTTGAATCGTCAGTTCTTCTGACAGCCAGTTTAATGAGCTAGTCATCTATATAATTTAGGATACGAATCCCCTGAAGTCCCAAATGGAGCAAGGGAAGCATCCATACATTTAGTAAAGGTGCGAGGAGATAAGGCTAGGCCGAAAGGAAGAACCCTGCAATGAAAAGCTTTACCCCCAAAAGCGAATCTAAGGAACCTCCTATGATGTGGGATGATGGAATATGAAAATAAGCATCCTAAGATCTATCGTCACAAACCAGTCCTCGGATCTGATTTGTTGAACGATCAAGGTATAGTTAGCATTTTGAATTAAAATCTCCTCAAAGATTGTTCACTATCCTTAGATCTATAATGAGACGCAGCCCACCATCCTTTTTAAGAACTATGAAGTAACGGCTGTAGAACCCGGACTCCTTCTGGTGGGGGACTTGTTCCATCACCTGTTCCTGATCAGGAGATACCAGTGTATGAATAACACCACTGAATCTAGGTGGTCTATACTGGAACTGGATTCTATATCCTTTCTCAACTGTATTCAGGACCCACTGAGATATATTTTGAAGGCCCTTCCAGGCGTCTAAATAATCTACAAGGGGGATCAGTCTCTCAGGACTGACCTCAGGAGTCGTAATATTTTCGGTGACCTGAAGCACTTTTCTGGCAGGAACTAACCGAATAATTTTCTCTACAGGCCTCATGAGAGGTAGCGAATGAGTTAGATGTTACAGGAACACTGTGTTTAATACATTCGCTGGAAGTCGATGCGTCCCGAGGCGCACTTGGCGGCGGGAAGCAACATCGATTCCCTGAAGGCTCCGCAGGGTGTCCTTTTCCCTGATCCCCAAGGGATTTAGCCATTAATGTCTCTCTGAGACGACTAGTGCTGCATAGGGCTCTCCAGATGGAAGGCGCTTTCGGTTTCGTTCTCGACACCCTGAAGCGGAAGACCGGCAGGGAATAATCGAAAACAGTTTCCGATGAGCGGACGCGAACACTGCCTGGCCGCAAGCCTGTGGGGCGGACAGTGCAGCATATGTTCGCTGGAAAACGATGCGTCCCGAAGTGCACTTGGCAGCGGAAAGCTGCCATCGATTTCCTGAGGGCTCCCCGGAGGGGAGGCTCTTTCGGATTTGTTCTCGACACCCTGAAGACCGGCAGGGAATAATTGAGAACCGTTTCCGATGAGCGGACGCGAATACCGCCTGGCCGCAAGCCTTGTGGCGGACATTGAAGCGTGCATTCGCTGAAAACCGATGTGTCCCGAAGCGTACTTGACGCTGGAAACATCAATTTCCTGAGGGCTGCACAGAGCCCTGCTATTTTCGTCTCGTTTTCGATACCCTGAAGCGGAGGACCGGCAGGGAAAATCGACTTTCGACGTTTGTTGCTCATATTAATTCCTCAAAATTAAATGGAGCCATATTTAACACTTGAATAAGTGAAAAATGATCTGGATGGTAGACTGAATTAAAATATCTCACTTTTTAAAGACAGATATTTCACCATTTAAATTTCATAGAATTAAATGCAGCCATAATCCTAGACCCATCGCCATGTTTCCCTAACAAATTCGAACGAAATTTGAGGGAAATGTCTGAGCTATCAGGGGTGATGCAATGTCGGGGAGAAATATCTCGCAAAATATTCCTCTACTCGAGGCATCACCTCATAACCATTCTCATTAGATGTAAATGTATAAATGGGGGAACATAAACGAGATGAACCTGATTCTTCCCACGATCTCAATACCTCAGTAAGGAGATTAGAGAAAAAGGGAAGGCTCTGACATGAAGATTGTGACTAGGTCTGCAGGAAGCGCTCATTCATTCATTTTTTTTTTTTTTTTGTCGCTTCCTGCTTATTAACTGGCCATAAAACATTTGATTTAGCCAGTGCCCTGGTTTACAACCTCCAGAAACTCCTCAATAACGGGAATATGGGGTGGCGAATCCCCATATCCACATGATTCTGTGTAGAGAATATCTAACTCAGAGAGCCAGATAAATCAAATACCGGGTCTTTAACACGGTCGGAAGAAGCCGCAGTGCGGGCTTCCGAGCCGTGCGCGAGACCAGTGAAGCTGGTACATAAACACTGAGAAAGGGTCGCAACCGTCTCAGTATTATATGCCATTCTCGCAGGTGTCTGATCCACTGCGAGAAGAGAGATCTGTCCGTCTTGCCTGCGCTTTTTTCACTCCTCCCCTCACTGCAGCCGCCTACTCTCGACTACATTTCAGGCGAGGCAAGGCGGCGGCGCATCTCAAACAAGCCTATTGACTTCAGACGCGTCATGTCGAAGGCATTCCCCATAGTGTCGATTCTCGACGCAGCGGAGTTCCCTCGGAGGGGAACTGTATTCTCCTGCATCATTTCTCTGAATTTCATCATTGAAATGGCCTTGACATTTGCCAAAAATAGAACCCAGCCCAGGCCAGGTGAGAAAACGTAATGCAAGAGTAACGTAATTTATTACTTTCCATAAAAAGTAACGAAGTAACGCAATTACTTGGGGAGTAACGCAATATTTTAACGCATCACTTTAAGTAGTAATGTTTAAGTAAAAACTTTGCCCAACAATGAGGCTGGACTTTGTGATACATTATAGGGATATTAATGGTAATGTACCTTTCCGTGACAGCTGGGTGTTATTGCCAAACATGTTCTCTGAAGCGTTCATTGGAGCAGTTTCTCTGGCATCAATTGTCTCCACCTTTCCTGTGGACAAAACCATGGAATTTATTTATTTCATTGTCTGTGTCATTTTGAGTGTTGTTTGTTAAGACTATAAATGACTAAAACATTAAGGCTTGTGAGCCACCACCGATTGTTGTTTACCCTTGTTAGCTTCACCTAATGAGGCAGTGGTTATTCACGTCATTTGCTGACATTTACTACCAAGTAAGAGTGACGCAAGATTTGTGGTCACTATGATGCTGAGTCAAACCATTTGCTCTTTTTCTAGGCACTTGACCCCAGGTGGATCTTGGGCATGTCACATCAATTAATGTACTGTAAGTCACTTTGCATGACAAGTATCTGCTGAACGGCAAATAACCTCTGCGTCATATTCAATTCCTAAAGCAATGTCCTTCAGTGCCAGGCTTACTAGAAAGGGATGTAAATTTTGTGGAGCCCAACAGTTTACAGTTTTTCTCAGTCGCTTTGGTACATTTCTCAGATCAGAATTGAAATTCTCAAAACTGCCTGTTCAATCTTTCTTCACATCATCGTGTCACTTGTGCACACACAAAAAAGCAGTTTCTCATTTATTTGAAAAAGTTGCACATGCTTTGGTACATCCATTCAAATGATTATATACAATTCACTGATGTTTCATTATCAATTGCTTATGTCATGTTGATCAAAATGTATTATAATGGGTCTCTGTTGAATAGTCTCACCCCCACAACATTTAGGCATTAGTTCATAGCATAAGTCTTTACATGCAAAATGGTTGAACAAGTTCTCATAATATGCATGTTCAGTTCTGCCTAAGGAGATTGTCCTATGTTCACATTTCTACTTTTTTTATTTTATTTTTATTTGTGCTATGCAGTGCTGTATTTTCCTTTCTGTATCGCAGACATCTGTCAACAGATTACAGTAAACAGTAAAAGCGTAAATGTGAATCTTGTCCAGTCTCTTGCAATCAAACTCCCACATACACTAAGGTGTAACCAACAGTTTACAATACTGTAATTGTCCTCAAAACTTTAGCCATAGTTTACATCAGAACATCCCTCCAGAGTACACTGTGATATTGACAACATGACTAAGTGTTATCCATACACAATGACACAAGGACTTGTCATTCTGATGGCACTGACATGTTCACTGACACAGATATTTACTTTTGAGAGATGAACTAAGGGTTTTGAGCAAGAGACTGGCTTTTGCAGGTAATCCATGGTTTTGCTATTTGTACGAATTGCTTTGAGAAATACACTTACTCTTTTGCAAATGTCGAGGATGATTCGAGAAATGTATCAAAGCGACTGAGAAAAACTGTAAATGATTTTTCAAAGATTATTCGAGTATGTTTTATATTTAATTCAATGTGTTCAATGAAGGCAACGCGAAAGTCATGGATTCGATCCCTAGGAACGCATCAGCTGAATGCATAAATGTCAGTGTTTTACCTGTTGCTGCATTGTATATGGTGAAGAACAGCCCTCCTCCAATGCCCATGCTGTGTGCATTAAACAGCCCAACACACAACAGAGCAGCAATAGAAGCATCAACTGCTGAACCATTGCGCTTTAAGATGTCCCTGCAAACATAAAGAAAGCTGGGTGTGTAAGTGACGTTCAATGGCATGCAAGGAAACTCTGGATCTTTGGACTCTTACCTCCCAACCTCCGAGCACGTCCCGGCATCTGCTGCCACTGCTGCTTTTGAATAGAAATGGTCCGAGGATACAAGTGTCCTGTTGCCGATCCCCAAATACACACCCATGAAAAAACCAACTGCAACCACAAGCAAGACCACCAGCCCAGCAACAAGAGACTTCTTGACCATTTTCCTGAATGGATACAGAATGTTAATAAAGGACGTCTGAGATAATCATATTTGAGGGTGTAATTTGATGTACACTTGATGGAATTTATGAGATCATCACTCTTTACACACAATACAAATATCTTTATTTATTTTGTAGACTGACATGTGCTTATCACCACTACTTCAATGTAATTTACTTCATCATTCTCAGTTGATCAGTGACCTGTATTTACAGAAACAATGAGTTTGAAATATACGCAGCAGTATGTGGGCATACACATTTTTGTGATCATAGAGAACATTTCACACCCCAAAATAAGCATACAAGTTACAACACCTTTTCAACATGTGCTGTTCATGGATAAAAGTACGGGTGTAAACCTCAGGTCATTTTTTACGAGAAATGGATAACAATGAAATGTCACCCAGCTCAAAGGATCTGTTGAATAAACCCTTTACACATCATCACTGTTTACTGTTCTGTAAGTTTAATAAGACTCTTTCTACAATGTCATGGCACTATAAATTGTGCTCTGTATCAACCCTGTAGTGAGCACATGCGCTGAGTTCAGAGAGTCTATCCTTGTATAAATCCAAGCCATACAACAGTCAAGCAAGATACAATCCCTGAGTTTTATTTTCCAGATTGTACACTCTTAGAAGAAAAGGTTCTATATAGAACCTTAAAAGGTTCTATCGGCCCTACGTATTTGAAACCCCTAAAAGGTTCTACACTCTTAGAAAAAAGGGTTCATCGGGGTTCTATATAGAACCATAGGGTTCTTTACTCAACTCCAAATAACCTTTTATGCTAAAAAGGTTCTATAATGATTTATTTTGGCACAAAGGTTCTTTATAGGCTATTATTCATTCATATATTACATTATTCTGCAACATTTTGTAGTTTTTAAATTATTGTTTATTAAACTGTAGTAACTTAATATCACATTTTAATCATGCTGATTTTTGGAGGAGAAAAACTGAAATGGCACTCTTCGTGTGATATTGATTAACTACAGAAAATGAGATAAATATATACATTTTCTAACCCCCATATCTTGAACTTTGTGATCATTCACATGCATTCATAAATACATTTTAGGGTCTTGATGTTTGTCAATAATATGAAATATTTAACCCGGAAAGGACAAAACAAATGATAATGAATAAACCCCTAAAAGGTTCCATATAGAACCTTTTAGGGGTTCCAAATACGTAGCGCCGATAAACCCTTTTAGGGTTCTATATAGAACCTTTTCTTCTAAGAGTGTAGTTCACTATTACATGCATTTCGAGACAGTCAAAAGTTCAAACAGATGTTGTGGAAGCACCTAACAACATCTGAAAAACCATTCACAGTTCAATGAGATAGATGATAGATAGACAGAGACAGATCGATAGACACAGAGATAGATAGACAGACAGATGCTAGACCGAGACAGATCGATAGACAGACAGATAGATAGATGATGACAGATTGATAGACCGACACAAATCGATAGACACATGGATAGATAGACAGACAGACAGATGCTAGACCGAGATAGATCGATAGACAGAGGGGTAGACAGACAGAGATAGATGATGATGAAAGAGACAGATTGATAGTCAGACAGACAGAGTCATTAGAGAGATAGACAGACAGAAAGATGAAAGATAGACAGAGACAGTGATGAGACAGACAGACAAAAAGATGAAAAATATAGACAGATCAATGCAGACAGACAGAGAGATGATAGATAGACAGGGACAGACAGACAGACAAAAGATGAAAGATAGAGACAGATCGATATAGACACAGACAGAAAGATGACAGACAGAGACAGAGAGACAATTGATAAATAGAAATATGAGAGACAGACAGGCAGACAGACATAGAGACAGATCGATAGACAGAGAGAGACATAGACAGAGACAGATAGATCTACCTCACAGGTGATTTCGTCTGGTGAACCATTATCCTTAATAATCCATAAAACCGTATCCTTTTTCTTGTATAAGTGGATGTATAAACACAAGAGTGAATATGACAGGGGCCAGATTTAATCTGTGCTAATTCAAATTTAACTCAGAGGTTATAAATCAACTTTACATGGGGATTGGCTAAGACAGGATTTTTTTTTTTTTTTCAAAAAGTCCTGACGGTAAAAACAGGCATGACTCACATGAAACCTCACCCTGTTTTTAAAAGCTAGGAGCTACAGAGGTAAAACAACTGCAAGATTGTGTTGACAATGCATTCATCCTTAATCAGACATTTAAAATGCAACAACAACAACAACTACAAAATAATACTGGGGTCAAAAAAGTCTGCAACCAGATTGAATTAAATATTCATTTAAAACTGTAAAAATGGCCAGACATTTTCTAGGATTAAAAATTATAAAACACAGCTACAAAAAATAAATAAATACATAGATACAAAAAATTAAAGAGTCAGCAGTATTTCTAGGTCACTAATCAAACAAGTAAAGGTGTGACAATGACATGTAAATTCCCCTGCAGAAAAGATCAAATGTTATTTCTTCGAAGAACAAGACAGTCTTTGGATCGTTCTGAAATCATGACGCATAATCAATCTTCCGTTTTGAATAAAATGCGACAGCTTTAGCACTGGCTTCATTACAGCAAAATGTCTCACACCATTCTTAGAAATTGGTCAAATTATTTTAATGTAGCCATTAATGTAATGTTATTGAAGTATTGTTGGCTAATGTTTTTATGCTGATAATATCATTTGTAATGGATGTGGCCAATTGGATTAGAAAAGAGTGCATAGAAGCATTTTCACTGGTGGTTTTAGACTTTTGGACATCATTATTGAAGCTTAATGTGAGTCAGCATTTCCTGTTACGAAAGATTTGAAAGAAACACCTCTGATGTAGCATGTTGGTGACTCGCAGCTACATGAGTGACTTCAGATGAGGGATTCTTGGCTTTGAACATGTCATGTTTATGTTTGTAAAGCTTCCAGGAACTTTTTTTCAGGAGGAATTGCTCCATTGAGGAATGCTAAAGATCATTTCAGGCCTTTGGCACTTTACCAAGGAAAGAAAATCCCATGACCTTGTAACTGGCGTCAAATAGCACAGTTACGCCAGTGAAAATCCTTGTGTTCTTTTCTAATTCATTATATTTGAAAAAAATATATTGTCCCAAAGTTGTACATTTACTAAGTGTGTGTCTTCAGCTCCTCCCGTTATGTGTCACTTACTGTTCCGGATTTAATATGCTTCGTCACTCAGCAGTCCCTTCAAGCATAAAACTTTAAATTAAAAGTTAATTAAGAAATTGATAAAGAGCGTGTCTGTGCATGATTATTTAATATGTGTCAACAGTTTCAGGGGAAGAGAGAGGAAGTAAACTACTCACCTATAGGAATTCTAAGCATTATTGGGATGAATTAATCAAGTAACGTGTCATGATTTGTTGTCAAATAAAATGTGTACAATCGAACAATCAACGAGTCAGTTTGAAACAATTAAAAACTTCAGCCCTTATTTATCTTAATACTAAATTATCTTATAGCATAAATTGAATTAATACATGATACATGTTCATAATGCCCTTTTAAAAACGTATGTACGTATATATGTCAGATATGTACAGTCTTGTTTTAGTTATTTAAGGGGAGCAGTGACTTGGACAGCCAGATGTTTTGGAAATGAACAATCAATGAGCCACTGGGATTGCTGAGATTGCACATAATATGAAATCATAGCACTGAATTTCACTAACATCACAGCATATCAGAGCTATTTTCACATATGAAGTGAATATGTGTGTATATGAAAATATATTAATTGTATCTACTTACAACAAGGAGTGGCAACACAACAGAAACACTCATTTGTAAAACAACAGTGCAGAGCCAAATAACTGATTTTAATGTGAGAATGTTATGTTTTGACCCATATGAGTGGAATATGCCATATTTACTGGCATATTCCACTCATGCTACTACAGCCAGCAATAAAGCCAACCCTCAGTAGGATTTTATTGTGTGTGTGCCCATATAGCTTTCCTTCACATTTCCAATAACAGACAGATAGAGTTTCAGCAGATATTTTGAAAGAATTTCTGCAAGTCTGCAAATCAGACGCGGACATCAGTAAGGTCTGTTGCTAAGGTCTATTCAATCTATCATGTCACTTATAAGATAACAGAAAGCGAAAAGCTTCACAGCAGCTAAATAAGAAAAGCTTAAGCGACCGTCTAGGCCACATTATTAGCTAAGGCTTTGCTTTTCAGTGAGAGAAAATATGTCATGAACATCCAACAGAATACCCTTGATATGGATTGAATCTTCATTAAAGTGTTAAGCATTTTCCTTTAACAGTTTTATATTTATTACACATATTTAGGGTTAGAGAGCATTTCAGCGCCATACCTTAGCTTGATCGATTCATCGATTGTATTGCTATATACGTCTCAGCTGTTTCCCCTAAAATGACTTAGCTACACCACTAAGTAGCCTAACTTTTATATGGAAGCTTGTTTCCCCCACTGAATAAGAAATTAAAAAGCTAGCCTACTTAGAAGAAGAAGAAGAAGAAGAAGAAGAAGAAGAAGAAGAAGAAGAAGAAGTTTTATTTATATAGTGGCTTTCCGTAGCTCAAGGTCGCTTTACATTGTACATTACAATACATTTACACACCCGCACACACATTACAATCACACACATTACAATAGACAACTGTAAACGAGGGATGGACAATAAACCAAGTTCAGCTGATATAAGGGACCGGACAGGGCGGTAAGAGGAAAGTAGGTCAGACAGATATGGAGGTGCAAGACCATTTAATGCCTTAAACGTTGGAAGTAATACCTTAAAGTGAATACGTGATGCCACGGGTAGCCAGTGAAGGTCATGAAGCAGAGGAGTAATGTGATCAGAACGCCTGGTGGAGGTGAGAACTCTTGCTGCTGAGTTTTGAACATAATGTAATCTTGCAATACGTTTTTTGGGCAGACCAAGAAATAGACCATTGCGTGATGTGATTTGATGCATGAATTAAGGTTTCAGCTTCAGCTAAAGTGAGAGAAGATCGAAGAGGTGCAATATTATGAAGATGAAAAAAAAGAGTTTTTAAAAAGAGAAGAAATATGAGAGCCAAAAGATAGAGTTGAGTTGATTAAGACACCAAGGTTACGGATAGATGACGAAGGCTTATAACATGAACTCCATCAATATCAAAGGAGAGGTCCATCCTTTGACTGAGGCAGCAGAGCCAATCACCAATATCTCCAGTTTTTTATTAGCCTATTTAATTTGAGGACATTCAGGGATATCCAATGCTTGATGTCCCTGATACAAGCAGTGAGTGAGTCTATTGGAGCGGGTGGTAAGACTTTTTATCTCGCAATTCAGACTTTTATTCTCAGAATTGTGTGATTTAAACTCGGAATTGCAAGTTAGTCAGAATTGTGGCATAGTTAGGCTAATGCATTAACTAATGTGTACAAATTAGACCTTGTTGTAAAGTGTTGCCCTAAATTCAATAATAGCCTACTGGAGAGCATATAGGCCTAATTTCTTTTTGGATAATTTTGAAGAAAACATGTAGCCTAACTGACATTTCAACATACCCTATCTTTGAACAGTGTGGCTAAGAAATCCTTGAATTGTCTTTTTAAACGGAAGAAACATCGGCAAATATCAAAAGTCTCAATTCACTTTTCGTGGCTGTTTTTGTCTAGAACTGATTCTAGTTTCTTTCTAATTGGACATCATATTCAACACTTATTCACCCACGGGTTATTTTTATATATATAAAAAAAAAACGCTAAAAACTTCAGTTAAAATTCGATTAAAATGTTTTGATTTCCCCTCGGCACCACATATCTTTTTCTCTTGGCATGTGGGGCACATACACGAAACACCGCGAGCCAATGACAGGACAGCAGAGCTCAGTAATGATCCACGCGCGGTGCTGGAGAGCATCACCATCATCCACTGAATACCAACCAGAGCATCAGGAGGACGTGTCCTACTGACAACAAACACAAATACAAGGACCTGAGAGCTGGCATAAAGAACAAAACACTGACAAACCCGCAGCTAAAACTACTGCGTGTGTCGTGGGGCGAACTGCACAAAGAGACATTGACTTTAAGTGTAAGCAGACCGAGTGTGCTACCCAAGTTCGGTCCGATGTGGAGACCGCTGGGCGTTATCGTCCGGGCTGCCATGGTTACGCCGTGAGAGGTAAAAAGGTCGTATTTAGAGTAACATTGTGATTTTTAACGTGACTGCAATCATGGGCTCTAGGCTCAGCCGACAAAACAGTCTCGACAACGATAATTTTTCAAGGAAGCGACGGAAGCATCTAGACAGCACGGGAGAGAGCGATCGGAGCGGAGACTTCTTGTTTACATCCCTGATGCTCAGGTCGGATAAGCTGCCGGGGGTTCTAAGGAGAGCCAACCACAGCCCGTATGTCAGACGAGTCGCCTGGGTACGAGAGATTCAGAAGCTCCTCCGGGAGAGGAAGATAGAAGATGCGACGGACGTGCTCAAACTGTTGAGGAAGGTGAGTGCAAATGTTCAGCAGTCCATAATAAACAAGTGCATCTGACACAGGCAGCTGTAAAACATGCACGAGTTTGGCTCTCTCTCTCTCACTCTGCTTGATTGACATTGCATTTGTAGATTTGTAGTTGCAATCAATGACGCAAATTTTGCACAAGCACATCAGTTGCCTGAACACACTAAGACATCATAAAATGAAATTCATGCAGAAATCACCTCTTCTATGGTAAACATGTTCTCATTTTCTAAATTAAAAGTCATTCTGATGTTTTTGTGGGGCTTAAAGTAACTCTGGAGATTTGAATTCTTGAAAAAATAAATGTTGACCTGATTAGTTTGGTAGCTATAGGCTGAAACTGTATTATAATATTTATAATAATTCAAATATTATTTCTTCATCTAAAATTTATTAATGCATGTATGCAAATGCATACTATTCATCTAAAAACAAAATCCAAAATTATTAATATTTGAGAAATATATGTATTCCAAATGAAAGTCAGTGTAGCATAACCAACATACAGGGAGCCATTTTGTGGTCATGTGACCAGAAAACGTTCAAATGTCCATTTAGATTCTCATGACTGTCAAGGTCAGTAATAAAAAAATAAATAAAAAAAAATGTATTATAACCTTTTGAATAAGTTTGTGTGACTCAAAATTCATGACATTTGTATGTATAAACTAAATAAATAAAATAAGTAAATAAACAAAGTAATAAGTAATAAAATAAATAAATTCAAGTTGTGCACACTCATGTGTATGTTAGGTGCAAGAAAAACATTTGAATACTTTTTACTTGATGGTTGCACCACTTGACACTTTGCCTTTTTTTTTTTTTTTAACATAATTTTTTGTGTGTAAAAACTGCTATAAATGTTTTTCAAACATATGAAACTACCGTGAATACAAAAGTTATATTTCTAAAAACATGCCACATGTGTTTTATACTACATTTCTCATTTTCATGATCTCAGGCATCCTTATGTGTCATTGACTCATATAATGTATCTAGTGAAGTGGCATTTCCACTTCAGACAGACTGTGCAGCTCACTCTGCAGTGAGTCACCTTGCAAGAAATCATTTCCTTGGATTTGTTGCTGCTATTATTTGTTGTCGAGACTCTACACAAACACCTAATACTAATGCCTGCGTGCTTCTATGGTACATTTGTTCTGTCAGTGTGACCCAAATGCTCAAATTCAACACAGTAGCACAGAACAGCAGAGAGAGAGCTGACCACTGATGACAGAGGAGATCAGGAGGTCACTCGCTTAAGTGTGTCATGTGTATGTGTAAGAATTAGTCAAAAGCTTATGTTTGTAAAAGGCAATAAAGTAAATAAATAATGTAGTATGTTATATGATATTTAAGGCATGCCAAGATGCTGAATAGATTCAATCCATTATTGTAGTGTTTAATTGTCGTATTCAATTCAAACAGGTTTCTTAAACACTCCCCTTATCAACCATTGGTCAGACAAACAGATAGCCCCGCCTCATTGGTTGCTGTGTTTACTGCGTTTTGCCTGTGCAGGGCAGTTGTTGTCTATCTATATTAAGCTGGGACAGGAAATTGTATTTTAAAGGTGCAGTAAGAAATTTCTGAGAAACCCTGTTGAAAGTGTATCGGACCAAGCACCACAACACACTTGTAGCCAATCAGCAGCAGGGGGTGTGTCCACTCATGAGGGGGGAGGAGAGATAGTGAGAAAGAGGGTGATTTAAAGAAAGATTGTAGAAAGAGAGATGGCTGAGAGACATTACAAAAGAGAAAAGATCAGAGGAATATCACTGGAAAACGTCTAGGTTACGACTGTAACCTCTGTTACCTGAGAACAGGGAACGAGACACTACGTCGATGACGCTATTGGGCAACGCCCTCCATGTGAACCCGTGTCTGAAATGCTATCCAATCACGGCAATCGAATTTGGCCGGCGACGGCCTATAGGCCTATCACGATAACAATTCATTTCACATGCATCTATTCAAATTATTATGCATGTTCATGTATGTATAAATGAAAAAGTTTCCTCATTAGATTAGGTGTTAAATGAAACTTTTGGGGCTCTAGAGGTTAATAAACAAAACTGCATTCATCTTGCGGATTAACATTGTAGCCGGAGCTACTTCTCTCTGTTTATGTCTATGACGAGTCATGCAGATATTGGGCAACTCCACTGGCGTCCTGTTTGGTCTAAAATAGTCCGAATATAAACCCTTATTATAGGCGTACCATTAATGATTCAGGATAAGACAAAAACATGGTTTGGAAGATGAACAGAAAAAAATAGTTACATGATTACATTTGTTAGGAAAAGTGCATGAAATCTTCCAGCAGCAGGTACTGTAGACATTTTCTTATACAATATGCCATACGAATCAAGAACAGGACATGCACAGGCCTGTACATATCTTATATCTATTAGTCACTTGTGCATATTTATTATTCACACTGTGCCCTCTATTCTCATGTATTCCGTCCTTTATGTAATTTTCCTCCGCAGTTTGCCTGTTGTCATCCCTTTGTTTTTGTGTTTTAGAGTCCTCTTTTTATCGTCTCCCTCTCTCAGGATGTGCTGTTAATTAGACTGAGAATTTGACATCCCAGAGCAGAGAGCGTTTAATTTACACAGAGATAGTCTTGGATACCTATGCGGTGACAAGCATGTCACCAGAGATTCACGGTGGGGTCCTCTGTGTGCATTCTTAGTCTTCATTAAGGCTTTCTCCCATTAGCAAGAAACAGAGAATTTAAAATAGGTCTCATGTTTCAGAGCCGCTAAAAGAACCTAACACCTCTAGCAGGCCCCCTGTAGTAAACACTCTGTCATTTACAGAAATACGTCAGTTGTATAAATACATTTATTTAAGTAGTTTAGAAAAATAATAAGAAATATAAGTGTACATTTACACAACTACGATTTACTAAAAATGGAAATGTTTTTGAAAAGTTATACATACAGACAACAACGTTGTTAAATAAACGTTAAGTAAAATTTACTTAATTTTTATTTCGTAAGTTTTTGCACGTATATTTTTTAAGTACAAGTAAACTACTTTAAGTTAAGTGAAAGTAACAAAGAAAATAAGTAATTTTAAATAGGCTATAGTAAAAGGTTGAGTAATCTATTTAGTTGAAGTTTCGTTTGCAATACATTTCACTCAAACAATATAACATTGAATTAAACCACACTTTTAAAGTGTATGCTTTACTTGGAAAACATGTAAGTGATTAATACAATAGATATTGTGTGAGACACCATCTAAAGATCAGAAGATATACTTTGTGTGAACGCAGAGACATCAATACTTGGTAGACAAGACACAATGACGGGGGACATTTGATGGTGTAACGATTGGAGGTGGTTGAAGCAAGGAGGAAGCCAATCAGCAGCAGTGTTTTTATTTAAAGAAACTAAACAAATACAGACTCGGTAACCAGACTCAGGAACAGGACAGCCAACATACAACGTTACAACATTAACAACTCACCAAGACTGAACTAGACACAGGGCTTAAATACACAGGCAAACAAGATAACAAGGGGGCGTGGCTAATAAGAAACACCTGGGAAGACTAATCAACATAACAGGAGACTGCTGAACATGAAAAGACCAAGGGGGTAATCCATCTGCCGGAAACTGAAGCCTGCCTGCAGGCTGCCATTGTAGCAGACCATTACCTGCTATTCCATTGACTCCCATTCATTTTGGCGTCACTTTGACAGCGAATAACTTCAAATCAGAGGTGTCCAAAGACTTCATTTGTCCATTATTTATTTCTAACGACAATGTATAAAAGACTCCATTACTTTGTATCTTACGTTATGGCCCCGTAGAAGCAGTTTTTGTAAAAATAGGCTAACGATTGCGTCATAATGAATCGACTCTCCGTCGCACAATAGAGAAATTACCGTATAGACAGGAGGAGAAGCTCACAGGCAATCGGGGGGCGTGGAGTCATAAAGTCTGATAAAGTAAAGGGAGAAGCCCATAGAGAGTCATAAAGTTGATCCTGCTGCTAGCTCATGGACAGCTAATACTCACGCTCTCCATCTCTGTGAGATTCGGAAGGGAATTATTCAGATTTCACTCGGCACAGCTACAAGAAGACATACAGGTTGCTCACGTGACATATACGTCGTCAAGCTCAGTTTGAGCCTGCGCAGTAACCCTGGCGATCAGGAAGTGAGTGCTTCTGATTGGGCTTCACTTTTCTATGTTGAAATCTATGGGGTCGCTGTGTCCATTTCTTTTACTGTCTATGGAAAAGACGGGAACACATGACAGACAAGAACAAGACACAAAACCCACACCGTGACAGATGGATCGTTTTTGTGTTTGTGTAATTTTGAGTAGAAAATTAACTCCAAATGTCACAAAATGGCAAGTTAGGCTACTAATCCTACAAAAAAAGCAATGATAAAACAGTGTAAATACAGCTGGAAAACAGTTAAAAAATCAACCTCATTAATAATTCAAGGCCCAGTGCATGATGGGAACACCAGTATCATAAAAGCTGAGTAATTTTACTTAATTTTAAAACGTTTTCATTTCTACATGTTTGAATTGAGTACTAATATAGAATTTTCCTGAACTAACTTTTTCATGTAAATTACATCGTTTGTTTCTTTAGTACTAAACCACAAGATCATTTTTATCAGTGCAGATCTTCAAAAACGTCTAAAATCGCTGTATTATTCATGCCAGGCCAGTAGTTGGCGATGTCATTTTTTAAAGAAACACTACTCGCCTACAGACTGAACATGGTGGCTCTGTCCAAAAGCTTCTACCTCTACTTCACCAAACTACATTTCAGACAAACTTCTGAGTCATTGAACGGTTTAATGTTCTATAGCAAAATAGAGCTTTGGTGATAAATAAGCAAATATTTAAGTACCACAATAGCAATTTCTCACTAGAAATAACATCAAAAGTGGAAAATGTTGGTCAAAAACGTACATTTACACACAAACTGATGACCAATTTCAGATGCCTTCTTTCTTTCTTTAGATCAACTGATTCACTTTCACCTGTTTCAGATTAAACTGAACACACTTTTAGCTCATTTGACATTTCACTTTGAAAGCACAGGATTGTGAGATATTCAAGGCATTGAAATACATCTATGCTATTTCAAAAATCTATCAGATGAAGGTATCTCAAGAGACAGGAAGTGAAGCTAACTTTGGATTAGAACATGCCTTGATGCTTTCTTACCTTGGAATGCATCCTCTGAAGGCAGCATTTTTCAGTTTTCAGACGCAGCCGTAATATGCCCTCACTGTTTTACACAGAGACAATAACAGTATTGTTTTCAAAAACTTGGATTTTGAAACCCGTTTTCGACAATTTGCATTTTCAGGCCCCAAATGCCATTGTCGTGTAAATGAATGGGTAAAACACATAAAAAGATTTCCGTTTTTATGAAAATGGTATTGGCCCCTAAAATACCAAATCAAATATTCTATTCAGAATCAGTTTAGTTTATATATTTTAGTGAAAATATTTGCAATATAAGATTACATGAATTGTTTTTGAACATATACAGGTGAAAAATTTGAATATCGTGCAAAAGTTATAATTTTGATGATTATGGCTTATTATAAATAATTTTAAAAAAGGATTTTAAATACAGAAATGTCGGCCCTCTGAAAAGTATAATCATGCATATGTATATAGTTATATACTAAATATATTAGACTGCCTGGCTTGGTTCTCCAATTATTTTTTAGATAGAGTTCAGTGTGTAAAATCGGAGGGTCTGCTGTCCAGTCCTCTTGCAGTCTCTATGGGGGTGCCCCAGGGTTCAATTCTTGGGCCAACCCTATTTTCTATATACATTAATGATGTTGCTAGTGCTGCCGGTGATTCGCTGATACATTTGTATGCAGACGACACCATTTTATATACACCCGGCCCTTCTTTGGATTGTGTTTTAATTAACCTTCAAACTAGTTTCAATGCCATACAATATGCTTTTCGTGATCTCCAATTGCTTTTAAATGCTAGTAAGACTAAATGCATGCTTTTTAATCGAACACTGCCCATAGCTGCCAACCAGACCATCACTACTCTTGACGGGGCTGATTTAGAATATGTGGACTCTTACAAATATCTAGGAGTATGGTTAGACTGTAAACTTAATTTTCAGATTCACATTAACTATCTCCAATCCAAAATTAAATCTAGAATCGGCTTTCTATTTCGTCATAAAGCATCTTTTACCTATGCTGCCAAATATGCCCTTGTAAAACTTACCATCCTACCAATCTTTGATTTCGGCGATGTTATTTACAAAATAGCCTCCAAAACTCTACTTAGTAAACCTGATGTAATTTATCACAGTGCTATCCGTTTTGTTACCAAAGCTCCATACACTGCTCATCATTGTAATCTTTATTCTCTTATTGGCTGACCCTCACTATATAACATTGGCGAACCAGTCATCTATAAATCCTTATTAGGTATAGTCCCGCCCTATCTCAGCTCCCTGGTAACCATAGCAACATCCACCCGTAGTATGCGCTCTAGCAGGTATATTTTACTGGCTGTCCCCAAAGCTTTTACTTCTTTTGGTCGCCATTCCTTCCAGTTCTCTGCTGCCTATGACTGGAATGAATTGCAAAAATCTTTGAAACTAGAGGTTCCTATGTCCTTCACTAACTTTAAGCATCAGCTGTCAAAACTGTTTATCGATCACTGCACCTGTTTATAGTTTTTTGAAATTTACATTAACATATTTGATTTTGATTGATTGTATGTGATGTAAATTCGGAGAGCAGTATTATTCAGTGACAATTTTTTTTTATAAACTCAGAATGGGTGCTCAACCAACTGAAAGGGAGGTGGAATTAAACTTTAAAAGTTCATCTTGCTTGGAGAAAAAGTGCATTCCACAAGTGTAATATGAAGCAGAGGGGACGTCCTACTCTGGGGGCATCTTGCCCGGTCTTCCTCTAGATGTGTGTTGGTGACAGGACTGCTAGTGATCTCACATTGATGAATAATTCTTTTGGCATACAGAGATACCAGCTAGCCAGACTGCATCTTTAAAAAACAGTTGACAGCCCCAGATCTCGTATGATGTAACTTGAGGCAGCTGTCTTCCGGTGCTTGGTGTTTTACCGAAGTCTTTTTCTCAAAAGACTTGTCATAGAGATGTTATTAAGATTTTTGGAAGTAACAGGAATTATTTCAAATCCTAAAAGGTTTATTATCATCATGTCCTACTCACCGTCTCCCTAACCTCTGAGGCCAATTTGAAATTACTTTCACAATAATGTCGTTGTTTGTCTCAGTGTGTGTTGTTCATACTAAGATAAAATGGGTTGTTTAGGTATAGAGTCAAGCATCATTAGAAACTCACAAAAAAAAACAAAAAAACATCCATCTTGCCCACTCTTTGAGACGTGTATGTCCGCATAACTGGGCCTACACATCTTATTATGTGCTTTTTTCATATTCTGGATTTCATAGAACACTATTGGCATTTACATTACTTGGACACAGTTTAACTCTATAAATGAAAGTCTTTTATTAGCTTTTTACAGACAATGCATAGCTACTAATTTGCACCAAGGAAACCAACAAATGATCATTGGAAAACATACCTGTACATATACAATTCACTGCAGTTTCCAGTTGAAATGAACACCAGAGGCAGTAAAAAAATTTTTTTTAAAGCTTAAATGGCAGGGTTGCTTCAGCAAATGTGATTTTATCTCATGTTTGCTTTTTCTAGACAGAATCGGTTAGGTTAGGGTAGGGTTTAGTGTATTTGTATATTATTTTCAGATGCAATATAGAATTAAACTTTTAGCGCAACTCACTGAACATTTAAAGCAGCACTATGCAGCTTTTTTAGCTTAACAGAACAGCTTCAGAGTTATTGCAATGGTTGTATGACTATTTTCGGGTTGAATGGTGGGCGTCTCGCCCCCCCTGTTGCCTGTGAGCGGAAAAAACTCACTTGCAACTTTGAGCCGGCGGGTCGCCGGCCGCAGCATCAGGAAGTGTCGCGTGATATCAGGTCTCGCGATGTAACAAATTGCTTTACGGCAAGAAAGATCTGCTAAAATGAGCATCAAACAGAAATAACCCGGCGCCGTATACATGTGGTGTTCGAGGCGCACATACAATACCGACTGCCGACAGTTCAACAGGGCGCGCGCAGCTCTTAAAGGGGCCACACCTTATTTCCACTCGTTACAGCTTTCATCCTACTGAACAGGTACCGGTATACAGGGGGAGGGATCAGGCCGTGAGTGCAGAGACATCTCTGCGTGAGTGCTATTTACGACAGTACAAGTACCCCACACCGACTCTAGGGGTCACTGTTTGACAAAAATGGAAATCCTGCATAGTGCTGCTTTAATTTCCGAAATGCCGCAATATGTACTGAACGACAACCAACGTAATAAAATGTTGTCAGATTCACTTTCACCTGTTTCAGATTAAACTGAACACACTTTTAGCTCATTTGACATTTCACTTTGAAAGTGTCATGAAATGTGCACAAAGCAACGTAATATCATTTAGCAGAAATAATTTTTCCAATGAGCCTGGGTTGAAAGAAACAAGCTCAAGTATCAATCCAGCACTATCCAATATTCATTATGAAAATTCAAACTGGTCTAAGCTGGACTTTCCAGAAGCTGAAGTGACCCCTGTGCTCTTTTGAGATTCAGCACACCATAATGGGGGGAAAAAAATGTTTGGTGCCAGATGGATGGAGAAGAGTAGGGGACAGAAAGGTGGGTTGGCGTGGGCTTCTCTTCCCCTGCAGCTAAACACATTTAAGCATGCACACTCCAACTGCACTGAGTGCAAAGACCTGTTCCATCTGAATTTGCAAGTCACCATAGATAAAAGCATATGGTCTCTGAATATTAATAACCCAATGGAGGCCGTTTCATAATCCCCTCTCTGTTACTGAAAGTCTGTGGCTCTCACTCTGTCTCTGTGAAACACCCCAATCTTGCCATTCTCGAGTTATTCTTGTCTATGTAAATCAAAGTTGCATAATACATGAAAGTTATGTTCTCGACTTTCCCGGTTGGCTGGTTGACTTTTTGGGACAGCTGTCAAACACAAATTTAGAAACAGACTAAATATAGAAAGATTTTAAAAGGTGAGGTTCTAAATTAGGACAATTTAAGCCACAATGGTGGATTCTACATCATACTGCAACATGGAGAGTTTTGTCAGACTCTTGGTGAGACTTTGGTGAAGTCAGTAAAATTACAAATCAAATTTGCTGCTTATAGCTAATTTGTTTAAAAATGATACACTTTTAACATTGTTCTCTGTAATGGCTTAAATAGAGAAAAGTGTTAGTGTTAGATTCCTTCATTCATGATTTTTCTAAATATCAGAAAATGTGTTACTTTTTTTGTCCATTTAAAGTCTATTTACAAACTTAATACAAACATAAATGGTCAATAACTGTAATTTATTGAAATCCATTTGTTTTTTTGTTTTTTTTTAAAGACACCTTGCACTTGAAGATAGCACATTCTGTTAGAATTTTACAGTCAAAAAACCAAATATGTGAAATATATTACCTATTTTAGCTTTAGGTTCTAAAGGGTTAAGTTCCTCCCGCGTAATGCTCAAGGGTCGAGGCTGTCAGCCACCCAGCGACAACCGGGTTCAGCTTCTCAAAAGAGAGAAACTCAGAAACAGAGCGTGGCAAGTCATCGGAAAGACTGGGGACCAGCACACCACCCTCTACCACCAAAGAAGAAGCTGGACCTAACGGCGTGGTCTCCACTACCGTGAAACCGGAACAAGCTCACTTGCAGATACAATAACTGCGAACTCTGGTTAAAAAAATGGTGTTCCCCTCCCAGACAGACAGTCACGTTATTACAGCTGCAATTTTCTGGTTCCCAAAAAAGATGCTGGGGTGCTGTGTTCAATTGTAGACCTTCCCGGTCTGAATCGTTCTCTCAGAACCTTCAAGTTCAAAAGGTTGACAGTCAAAATGATTGTGTTTCAAATTCAACGCAAGATTGGTGTCACAGTATGATGTTTTATTAACAAAGTTCGGGAGAAGCACCAGCCCATGGGGTCTGGAGAGGCTATCATCTTGACTGGCACATCAATTGCCTCGAATTGATGGCTGTACTGTATATCTAGCCCTGAAATACTTCCTCTGGCAGTCAAGGGGCTACCATGTCCTAGTGTACCACTGCGGTAGTCTCTTCTGTAAATCGCCATGGCGGACTACGTTTGCGCCGTTTAAACAAACTAGCGTAGCAGGTTCTGATTTGGGCTCAGGACAGTTCCTGTCCCACAGGTCAATTTACATTCCTGGAAGCATGAATGTTGGAGCAGATTTACTGTCCAGATGGGAGGTGACACAAGGGGAAACTCCATCCCAAGGTAGTCAGTCAGATCTGGGAAAGCTTTTACGAACCAGAGGTGGACCTCTTTGCTTCTCAACGCAATGTCCCCTTTACTTCTCGCTGACTCCTCCAGCCCAGGAAATGTCTCTATGCTTTTCTGAATAGCGCTCTGCTCCCGGGAGTCCTGGCCCAGCTCCGTCAACAAGGGTCTTGCCTGTTGCTGATAGTGCCTCGTTGGCCAACCAGAGTCTGGTTCTCAAAATAATATCCCTCCTCGAAGCCTTGCCCAGGGCGATACCAAACAGAACGGACCTTCTTTCTCATGCATGGGGGACAATATTCCATGCTTGAATAAGCTTTGGAACCTTCAATTTTGGCCCCTGAGTGGGACCGGCTAAGATGTGCTGGACTTCCAGTGGATGTAATAGAGACCATTCAAGGACTCCCTCCACTAGAAGAATGTATGCCCTTAAGCGTTGCGTCTTTGAAAGGTGGTGTAATGTACATAATGCAGATCCAGTCCACTGCTAGATTGTTTTAGTGCTGAAATTTCTGCAGGAAAACAGGCAGATATATCAGCAGGCAAATGTCCTGCTACTCTCAGAGTATTTGTGGTCGCTATTCCGGCTTGCCACGCTCTGATTGATGGGGTTTCAGTGGGGAAACACCCTCTGATCGCCCGCTTCATTCATGAAGCTAGGTGACGAGGACCACCCATCTGAGTGAAAGTACCCTCATTCTTGAAGCCTTCTGTCCTCCGCCATTTACTATTTCTCAGCAGGAGAAACAATTTTTTGAATGGGAACATCTTGGGTTACTTGACTGTAACTCTGTTCCCTTAAATAGCGGGAACGGGATGTTGCAATGCATTGTAATGCATTGCAAATATGCTGTGTTTCCTGCCAACTGGCATCCCGGGATGTCAAAATACTATTGGGGGAACTGACAGCGGACGAGATCACACAGACCAAAACAAAAACAGACATTCCAACACGGAATGCACATTATAAAGTTAAGTAACTGGCTGTAGAAGTGTTTTTCAGAGAAACAAGTATTTGATCTCAGCATGTTTCCTAAATATCTTCAAACACATTTATTAGATAAAAACATTAAAAAATCTTACCGATCCCAAACTTTTAAGTGGCAGTGGCATAATACAGTATATTAGTTTATAGTAGTAATATTTTAATAGGTTTCAGCATAAATTACAGGGGGTACCAGTTTGAATAAGGACAAACATAAACGTGTATGTATGTAATTCAGAAGCATACAGTACACGATGAAACATTTTGAGTGAGTGACTAATAATATGGGCTCACTTTGTGTTTTCTTTTCTTTTTCAGGACTTGGGATTAGAGGGTACGTCACTCAATGATATCCTCTATAAGAATGCATCATTCCTTAACCTGGTGGACCCCATATCTCATGAGCTCCTGCTGAGTCTGGCTAGAGACATGCAGTGCCCAAAGAAGGTGAGTTATTCAGTTTCACTTGAGCGTGTAATTTCTTTACTTTGTTTATAGTGCACATATACTGTACTGATTTACTGCAGCCATCAAATTGAGCTCACAAACAATTTTGTAATCCACACATGGCTCAGAAGGTTAAAGTAAAGTCTGTTCAATCAAATCATAAAGACTTGATTCATTAATCTTTTAAGCACAAGTCTTGATAAACTCAAAATGGATGAGATTAAACATTCTATTGTTGGCCTTATTGTAATACATTGTGTAACAACCATTCCTAAAATGAATAAATCCTCTGAAAGAGGTCTGAGACACTGTGTCTGAATTTGCTGATATGCTGAAAGTATAATATGATTGAAGATCAGAAAAGCGTCAGTGCACCTTAAGTCAGCCCAACAGCTTTCCAGGATCTTTGAATCAGCACCACAGGGCATTCTGAGACTGATTTCCTTTTCCTGCTGAAGTCTTGATTTGTAAGCCATACCAGCTGTAGGGCACAATAGAAACTAGCAGTCTGATGAAAACTAAAGTCTGCTTGCTTATCTCATATTCTTGTCCATTAAAGATTATCTATAATATTATGCTGATATTTTTTGGTACTCCTAATGATTAATATAGTTGCAGACCTCTGAGACTGCTGCTGGGTATAAGAGTAGATACATTAAATTATTTCCTGCATGAATACATTTCTTAACACAGTATTGTCCACTCAAAAGTAAGTATTCATTAATCAATAATTTGCCCCGTAATCATAATTTGTGTGAGAGGGAATAAACATTGTTTTACTACCACTAGTG
The DNA here is from genome assembly GCA_031834385.1 of Semotilus atromaculatus. Taxonomy (NCBI): domain Eukaryota; kingdom Metazoa; phylum Chordata; class Actinopteri; order Cypriniformes; family Leuciscidae; genus Semotilus; species Semotilus atromaculatus. The sequence continues at coordinate 17,537,338 of JAULUF010000042.1, read as the reverse complement.
TTTATTTCAGATGAGAACTGCAGTGAATTGAATGAATACCTGTAGGTGTGCTTTTGGAGTTTTGGAAAAATGTAGATAAAGGCACTTTTTTTCTGTTGAGCCTACTGTATGTTGTCTTCTTTTTATCAGCTGATGTACTGTAGGTCCTGTGGGTTGAGTATTTAATGTGTTACATTAAAACATGCTTTATCGATAGAAACGTGTGTTGTGCGGATATTTTGCACAGGTGCTGTCAACAGTGCTTAAGTAAAGTAGTTTTAACTGACAAGTACTAAAAATGGCAAGTTTTTGAATTAATTTAGATGATCTACTGTTTAAAAATTCACTCTCATAGTGATAGACTATGAGATATTTCACATCCATGTTGGTTTTTTAACATCTGACCATTGGCTTGCTACAAGGACAAAACATCAAAATAAGTTATTTTTTCAGTCCCAGATGCTGCAGATAGTTTATTATAAACAAGACATGATTGAGGCTCATGCTCTGGTGTTGACTGATTAAACTTTGTTGGCTGGGACATGTGAAAATCACATAGCGAGCATCTCCCTGAAAGCGACGAGTGGGAGGCAGACTGGAAAAGTGTCATGGGAGATGCACCTCAAATGTAATCTGTATGTACACATTTTGCTGTTATTGCTATTTTAGAGCTTACCACAGGATAATATCACAGCTATCTGGCACCGACTTAAAGCGGTCTTTAATGTCTGTGTTTAGTTGAGCAAATTACAGATTCTAAAGATCAGTCTGTTTTGATCTCACTCGAGGCCCACAGAGAAGGCTTGAATAAAGTTGTTATTTTTGTTTGTTTTTTGCGCACAAAAGGTATTCTCGTCGCTTGATAAACTTAAGATTGAGCCACTGTAGTCACTTGGACTATTTTAACAATGTCTTAATAACTTTTCTGGGCTGGCAAGTTTCAATCCCTTAGAAGCCTATGGAGGACTGATCCAGCTCTCAGATTTGATCAAAAATATCTTAACTTTTGTTCCGAAGATGAACGAAAGTCTTACGGGGTTGGAACAACATGAGGTTGAGTAATTACTGACAGAATTAAAATTTTTGGGTGAACTATCCCTTTAAATGCCGTTGCTTTAATATCACACCTGTTCCAGCATAAATATTTGATGACATGATTTATTCCACCTCCTACAGTCAGTGCATTCTCACAAGGTTTGCATCTCTAAATGTGAAACCATCACCTCGCTTGTGCCAGTGGGAGGTCCAGAGATTTCCATCTAAGCAGGGTGCAAGTTATTAATAGAAAGCAACAGTGACATTTTGGTTTAGAGAGTCTGTTTGTATTGTGACATCAAAATCCACAGCAGCGACCCACAGTTATACATTTTGTTTTTTTTTAAATCTGGGCTTAACAAATCGTGTCATCTATGCGACCATGCTCTGGTCCTGTGTGATCATGGGTAAAGTTAACTACAACAACCATACTGCCATTGTTCAAGACAGACAAACTTCAGCAAGTGTTCAGATGACATTGTATAGATGTAAATAAAAATGGCCTTTCTCTGAAATTAAAATCAATAAGTTTTGTAATTTAATTTAAAGGCATTAAAGTGTCACATTCAGTGACAACTCTCTTATAAACTTTATCAAGATGCTTGTAGAAAGCACAGACAGAGATAGATTGACCTGCCAAAAACAGCTCATTCGTTTAAAGATGATTTTAATTAATCATCTAAAATGTATTTGTTCGGTCTTGTCTTTCACATTTTTTTCATCTATATCTGAGGAATTAGTCTGATTTGACTGGTACACATTGAAAGAGTTTAATGATTCAAATCTTCAGATGGCCATCTTTGCAAAACCACAAGACAAAAAAATAAAATAAAAAAGCCACAAAGCCACTCTGGATTATATATCAGAGGAGATTACTGTTTTCAGTCTCAGAGAAGATTCTTTTTCTGATGTATTTTTGTCCAAATCCAAATTTAGATCTAAAAAGTGCATCAATCTTCAGAAAAAAATATTGCAATAAGAAACTGCCCTGATCTGCTCCTTATGTAGTGAATTATTTTATTTACTCGCAGAACATGAGAACTTTCACATTTATCTTGTCAAGTTTAATCAAATGACTCTTTTTTCATCCTTATTGTGCCTTTCTAATCATGTTGTTCTTTTAGGACTCAGAGACGCTGAAGTCGACTGATAAAATCTGCAGACAGCTCATCTACCACCTGACCCCTCACTCCAAATGGCTTAGAAAAAGTATGACCCGGCGAAAGGCCCAGGCTTGGTGAGAAACCTTCTCTGTTTTATATGGCACCAAAACATCAGAATAGGCTGATATGGAGTAAATTATTTAATTCCAACCACTTTAGCATTAATTCTAAAACAGATATATTATTTACTACAGCTTTTATATTATATTATATTATATCATATCATATCATATTATATTATCACAATGTTACATAGCCCCCCTCCCCCTTAAGGAGCATCTGTTCCTCTCTCCATCTCTACTGTTGTCGCTCCTCCTTTTATGCTTCCGCTCCTCCGTGAGAGATACGAGACCGGTGTGTCGTGCAGGTGTCGCTCATCAGTAATCACGCTTCCGGCCTCGTGCCGTCCTCCCACGGCCCTCGACCTCGTCCTGCTCGCCACAAGCATATACCAGACCCATCACATAAGCGCTTCTCAACCCGTCACATAAGTCCAGGAGGGAGGTGGAGTGGAGGTGGACCTGGGGACGGAACGGAGGGCCAGGTCCATGGAGTGGAGGCTAGACTGGAGACTGAGGTGGATCGGGGTGACAGGGCGGAGCCGGCAGAGCATGTGGCCAAGGCGAAGCAGACGGGACTGAAGAAGCTCCATCTAAGTGGAGATGAAGTCCACCGCAGCAGAGCAGACAGGACTGAAGATCCCCACGGGGGAGCAAAGGATCACCACAGCAGAGTAGGTGGAACTGGTGACCACCACGGTGGGGCTGAAGACAACCAAAGCTTAGCTGAGGACCACCAAGGTAGATTGCGTGAAACAGGGCAGACAGGACATTCATGAGGGATGTCAGTGGCAAGGCAAACATATTCTTTAATCGCGGAGTTCTTGACGAGACGAGGCTTGGGAACTTAGAATGGCCTCTCTGGCCGAGACGAGACAGGCAGAGAGTTCAAGGGCGACCTCTGTGGTCAAGACAGGACAGACCGGGAACTCTAGGGCGACCTCGTCTGACCAGGTGTGCGAGCCAGCTGAATCGTCCCTTGCCGTGGGTAATGGAAGTAATGGAAGCGAGCCCCGCAAACCCCCCCGCCATTGAGTGTGAGTGTTGGCTGGACCCTATGAACCAGCCCTATGTGTGTTTGTGGAAAAATAAATTCTGTATGTTTATTCTTCCTCTCATCAGAACCAGAATAGTCTTCAGTCCTTTTCACCCCACCCAACCTCCCTCTCCCACCACCTCTCCACCTCTCCAAGCTCCGTTACAGCTGCCTAGGCTTTTGGTGACTCTCCACCTCATCGGCTCTCCGTCTGCACTGTGGGCTCCACCAACATCACAGTCATTGCTTCCAGTCGTTCCCAAGGTGACGTCAAACATCTTTACACCATGGCTCCTCCCTCCAGCTACGCTGCCATGGTGCGCTTTCGTGGCTGTGGCCTGGTTCTCCATCCGCACGACCCTGTTCAAGGCCATCACCTGGATTCATCCACCATCCTAAACATCCTGGACTGGCCTGTTATCCATCCCCCTCCCGGATCTTCGCCCTCCACCAAAGCCTCCTCCAGTCTGCCTGTTCTTACTCTCCCTTTGCCCACTCCTCTCCAGTGTTGTAATGTAACGGAGTACAAATACTTAGTTACTGTACTTCAGTAGAAATTTCACGTATCTGTACTTTACTTCGCTATTTAAATTTATGTCAACTTTCACTTTTACTCCACTACATTTCCTAGATAAAATTTATACTTTTACTCCGATATATTTCCACTAAGCACCTTCATTACTCGTTACTACAGAATTAAATCAGAAGAAATGTGTGCGACTGCAATAAGGGAGGTTTGGCGAATCACTGCTCCTAGATTTCATTACGCACGCTTTGCACGCTCTATTTCAGAGTAATGCTTGTTTGTTGCCAAAGGAGGAGGAAGCACAACTGAAACCGCCATGGAAGCACCTACTGGAGGACCGGGGGGAAACCTTTCTTTTATTGTCTATGGGGGAAACTCCTTTTCCTCGATTTACTGAAGCCTATGTGTAAAACGCATTTGCAGCTGCAGCTAGCACATTGAGCGTCTGGCTCGCTCGCTCATAGGCTGTGCTGCGGCAACTGCACATCCAATGGCGAAGGCGCCTCTGACGTGCGACCAATGAGCTAGCCCTACGTCATTACACGTCAGAGCCCTTAGAGCCTTAGCCTATAATAGTCCCCTGAATTCGCCATTATAGCAGGTTTAACGACTGAAGCGACAACTCGCCAGGTCACTATAGTGCGGCCGGCTACGCAATACTCGTAAAAACATTTTTTACTTTTACTTCAAATACTTAAGTACATTAAATATCAGAAAATTACTTTTGATACTTAAGTACAGTACTGTCACAGATTCTCTTTGTTTGGACTTTGTGTTCGTTTTGCACTGTCTAATCTGTCGTAATGGACACTAATGTGATTCGTTATTCAGTTCAGGTGTGTTTCTTTAATTATCCTCATTTACATGTGTAAGTTCCCTTGTTTCAGTTCACTGTTGTCAGGTCTCATCAATATTATGGTTGTGTTTGCTCTCCTGCCTCTGTTAGGATTTACCTGTGGATACTAATAAAGACTGTCTTGAATCCTCTTTAAATTTTTTAAAGAAAAAGATGTTTAACTTTATCTCACTCAAGTATTATATAAAACTAGTGCAAAATGCCCGTCCAAAATCATTTTTTGTGTGTGTTTTTACTTAGTAATTGTTGGTTTTGTGTGTTTGAGTGCTCATTGTTACAATTACACAGCAAAAGTTCAGTGACATTTTTATTTGTGCATGGTAGAAAGCAAATACTGATACTGACAAAATGACATAAAATAAAAATGTAAAATTAAACTACACGATTCAGGGAGCAGCCTACATAGTGAACTCAGAGAAAACGCTACGTTTGAGCAGACAGTTTGTGAATAGGCTACTACAATTGATGGCCGTGAAAGAGACTGTGTGAACGCATTGAATAGGATATGATTAGTTGGTGAATAGCATAGCCTACTATTACAAAAGTAGCAATAAAGTTAAGCGCACCAGAATAAAATATAATATTCAGAAGTAAACAGCGTTAGTTGACTTACAGATTCAGTTAACATCCACAAATGAATAAGTGCGACAATTCAGGGAGCAGGCTACACAGTGAACTCTGAGAAAATGCTACTTAAGCTTCGAGTGTTTATGTGAGAATGTTTATTTTTAAACCACAACCTTTTAAGTGCTTCTTTTACCTATATATTTAACAATATCTTTTGCATTTCTAATCCAAACAACGTCAAACTTGGCACTGCACTTACTCGCGCAAGACACCTGTCAAGTTTGAAATCCATCGGACTAACAGTTCGAGAGATATGCGTATAACAGACACACAGACAGACAGACTGACAGACATTCTTGTAATTTTTAGAGAGATTTGAAAAACGCATTTAATTTATTGTTGCAAATATGTTTATATGTTTAATTTTTTGGTTTTATTTTTAGACATTTTAGTATTTAATCATTTTATTTCAGTCAGTTGACAAAGGCGACAATTCTTATTTATTTCTAAACGAACTTTAAATTTAAATTTACATATAATATTTAGGCTTTATTTCAATTCACAACTATTTTATTTATAATAAAATGATTTTGATAGTTTATTAGTTTTTAGTTTTAGATAACACTGGTCCACATAAATTTTCCTAAATTAAGACCTTGGAAATCTTCTGAAATTTGCATAAACTACAGATCTGTTCCATGAATTATTGAACAGAAATCTGGTAGTAGTTTCAAATAGTGTGATTATAGATGAGCGGAACAAATTACAGCTTGTTTGACCTGCCACCACTGGCCCATTAATATCAGCACCCCCCTCCCCCTTGCCCCCCTTCATCTTGGCTATTGATTGGTAGTCTTTTTAACAGCACTGCTGCTGGATCTGGAAAGTGCTGCCTGAAGAGAGAGCCATAAATGCCCTTTGTAACGTATTCCTGACTGTAAAACTCCCAAATCTTAGTTATCCAACATGAATCTGTTCACTTCACCTGATTAATTAAATTAATTAGAGCAACCAGTGTGCAGTGTGTTATGCAACCACCAGTCAATGGTTGCAGAATTTACTGTTACTGTGCTTGTTGAAAAGTGAATAAATGTACATATGCCACCCACATGGCCATTACGTGCACCCTCAATACATTGCCTCTGCTCAATGCAGTTTTTCCACATTAACCATGCTGCCCTGCTCCATTACCTTTAGGCTCTCGCGGGAGGATAAAGCAGTAAGTGGATAAGAGAGAGAGAGAGAGAGAGAGAAAGAAAGAGGCATTTTCACACTAATACAGTCTCATGTATTATGCAGGGTTGCTAAACATAAGCTGCTGTCACTGTACTGGTCATTTTGAAACAAGGTCATATCCCTTATATAATGTGGCAGTTCCAGTGGTTCAGTGATGCTATCAAAAATCTTTTGTCGTCCAGTAAAATATATGTAGACATACATAAAATAAGATTTTATTAAGATACGATGAAATATCTAAAAGTCCTCAAAACAAGATAAATTAACTTAAATTTAAGTCTCAGTTACAAATGTAACCCTCGTTCTTTGAAGGAGGGAACGGGAGACCTTACGTCGACATGACGACGTAATTGGGATCACTTCATGGAGTCCTATCATCTTTTGAGTGTCTACAGAACGAGCCAATGAACGTTGGCATGCTTGAATCGTGTCACGCGTCCTGCCCCGCAGCGCGGGTATAAACAGGAAGCAGGTGCATGCACCTTTGTTTTTCACATAGGAGACGAGATCGTAACGGCCGTGCAGTGATGGTCAGGAACCGTGTCGACGTGACAACGTAATTGGAATCCCTATGGAATACAGCACGTTGCTGCCACATCCAGCGCCCTACGCAAAACTCTCAGACCCCCAACAAAATGGGGTGGAAGCCTGTGTAAAGGGAGTTCAAACTGCTGTTCCGTTAAACCCCACACAGTGGAACTCTTGGATAACACTGGGAAAGTGTGTCTTTCCGGGTAGAGGATGCTGCGGAAGCCACATCCTGCCCGAACATGTGGAGAATACACATATAGACGGGCCGGTTAGGGGCAGTAAGATAAATGGAATGTCACTGGGGTGGCTCCAGCCTGAGAAGGGGGAGACGGAGACTACACTGGGCAGTGACGGCAGAGCGGACTCTGCCAAGGGAAGATACGGGCTCACTGCAGGTTGCTGGTCAGGGAAGAATACACATATGGGATCGCCGTAGGGATCACAACATATGGATCCCAGCCTAACACAGGTTACACAAGCATACGAGCACTAGGCCTGGTGTCAGGCGCTGCGCTGCACGATTAATCATATCGCAATCGTAATCGCGATGTCAAGCCTACGCGATTATATGACACAAAATGCTGTGATTTTATAGCAATAAACAAATTAGGACTGTTGACGCAATTAACGCATCTATTTTTTGTCATCCTTTAGCTAGTGTTACATGATCCAGCTCTTATTTGTGCGAATGCTTTAAACCAATGCGCACAAGTCAAAAGAGAGCGCGCTGCCTGTGAATGTCCTGAATGTGACTCACAGAAAGATGCACGCCAGTGTATCATGCTCATGCACAGACCGCGCACCAGAATGCAGTTCTCTTTCGCACTTGAACGAACAATAACACACACATTATGCCAAAATAATTAATAATTGATAATTAATTATGCCAATAAGAGCAGTCTTATGATATGATGGACATAAAGAGTTGTGACTCGTGAGAGAATGAGGCGTGTGTGAGATCTGCGTCCCTGTCAGAAGCGAATTTTTAACTCAGCTGTTTGCAATGGGTCAAAGGGTGGTCTCTGAAGTGCTGAAAGGACCAGAGACGAAAGGACTTTGTACTGATATGCCCGCCCCTCGAACGCAAAGCGAGAAACGGTCTGTGTCGACCAATCTGGGGGACGGATGGACTTAAAAATGTGTTTCTGCGTAAGCATCTTGAATGGCAGCCTGTGAAGGGACCGGTTCAGGACACGCAGGTCCAAGATAGGTCGTAACCCACCGCCTTTCTTGGGTACAATGAAGTACGGGCTGTAGAAGCCAGTCTTCATATCGGCTGGAGGGACCGGCTCAATTGCGTCCTTCGGCAGTAGGACTGCAATCTCTGCCCTGAAATGAATCGCATAGCTGAGTCTGATGGTACGGATGACCCAGCGAGACGAGTACTGTAGCATCTGGACCAATCAGACACGCACTAATTATTCATTATATTTAATGAATAATCCCGCAAACTCTCCCAACAAAGGTCTACGAAACTTCCCCCAAAACTAACATAACAAAAGAGCCAACATTGGCAGAACCCAGTGTCTTGTTACAGGACACCTTAAAACTGATAAGGGTTTAAGACCCCAAAAAGGAATGTGAAGAGGGCTCAGTGTTAGTTCTTACTGAGAAGGAGAAATAACCCTGTTAATCCTATATATTCTATATATATCCCCTTAACAAAACCCCCAAGCTTGTGCCAGGCTGCGGCCTTGTCTTTCCATTCACCAAAGATCCTCTGACTCACACTGGTTCTCTCTCATCAAGACCACATCAGCAAAGATCAACTGGAGCCTCAACAAATTGCATCAGGACAGTTTAATTCAAATGGGCGAGACATGCAAGTATCAAACTTAGTCTAATTATAAGGATACATTAAGTATCATTACCCCTTTTTAAGAAAGGCATGTTAGAACTAAACTGATGGTTTGCTCAGGCTGTTGATCTGCTGAACTTCAAACAATGCCATAACTTCTTGCTTTCCTGTATTCTGCTTCAGCTTTCCCTTGGTAAACTGTATGCCTGTATGTATGTGTATGTTAGAGTAGTTTAAATGTTTAGTCTAGTTGATAAAGTCTTGTTCATATCACAAGTAAAGTTGTCCGTGTCTCAAGCTCATATCCGGAGTCACTAATCATTTCGATTTTGACTACTTGCTCTTAGTAGTTCTTAGTAAGAAAGACATTTCCCATGCCCCGGAAATGTACATTTCCAATAGAAATTCTATTAATCAATTATAACAAGTTATGATTGGTTATTAATATTTCATAGAGTTAATTCGCTACAGCACTCCATGCTCATATATGCTCCATATGGTACTCCAAACTACTTCAAAGAATACCATGGATAAAACATGTTATTGTGATCATACATGTCCAAAAACATGATAGTACCATGGTACTTTTGGTGTTTTTTGTGTGTGCGTGTGTTCATCTAATTTGGCTGTATTGGCAGTGGTGCCAACCTTCTGTGTGATGAGAGATTCAGACAAGATTGCGCTGCAGTGTGTGTGTGTTGGGGGGTGAGAGGGGGAGCTCTGCTTTGGATGATATGTTATACTCTCCCTAGAGCTTTGTGTTCATATAAGTCAATCTGACAAACAGAGAGTCTGCATGTGCTTTCTGCTCTACACTACAGAAACCAGGTGACAGAGGAACATGCTCTTCAAAGGAGTGTGAGAGATAGAGGGAGAAATTAAGAAAGAGTGTATGGCCTTAGAGCAAAAGACTAGACAAAACGACACACAGAGAACCTCAAAAAAAGAATTGTTTTTCTTTTTTTAGAAATATAGTATAGAACACTACAATACCTAAAAATAAAAAAATAAAAACTGTGTATGATATTAAGACATCTCTGACTGTTTTCAGACAATATTTATTGCGTTATTATGTAGGTTACTTCATATGTGTGCCTGTTCATCCACTATGTTTTTTATTTTATGAATGCATGCTGGTCCTATTAGGTGCCATATTACTGTAATCGAGCTCCATTTACATGGAAATGAAGAACAAAATGAGAAAGAAGGTTGGTTATATTAGAAATTACAGATTATGGGCCCTATTTTAACGCTCTGAAACGCAAGTATCAAGCACGAAGCGCATGTAACTTTGTGGGCGGGTCTTGGGCACTGTTGCTATTTTACGGGCGGGATAAATGACTCTTGCACCGACGCAAGTTTAAAAGGGGTTGGTCTGAAGTAGCTTCAGAAAAGATAAGAAAAAGAAAGATAAGTGACATTGGGGATGGGACAAACCCACCCAAATTACCTTCGGTTATACATGCATATAATAATTTGGGTAAATATGTAAGCTTTATGCCTATTTTTACCATCGTCATGGACAGTCTGATTATGCAAAACAGGGGAGGAAGAGAGAGAGATCCAAGTGGCGATGAATGAAGTCAGATTTCATGTTTTGCTAGGTCTTTTGTGTGTTGTTTCTTAGGGCTTGATCAAGACTGTAAGACAGGCACTGTAGTGAATCTGCATGACAGAGGACCATCATTCTGAAGCCCTTATATCTTTGATTGGCAGTGTAAAGCGACTGTCGGCGATGACTGTCTTATTTAACCAGACTGCACACATACATGATCAGACATACACAAACACAATCTGTCGGTTTGCCTAATGTATTATTTTTGCTTTCACATTTATTAGGGCTGTGTGATTAATTCTACAACCCTTGCATCAACATTTTCTTATTGCAATGTGTTTTTGCAGTTGCTGAGGATTGTAATTGTAAGAATTGAGAAATTAGAAAATGCCGGACAGTCTGGTTGAGGAGCAACCAGACCCTGAGGGGACAAAGGACCTTGCTGGAAATTTACATTTGAACTCAGAAATGTCTCACCTCAGAATACATCTCCTTCCCTTTTCCCCCACCTGAAACATACACAAAATCTATATGGTTTAAATATGAACAATTATCATACAGTTTTATACATGTTTGGTATCATTTGAAGTGTCTCAGTGCAAATGGTAGAAATGTCATTTCCAAAGAAGTAAAACAAAATGTAATAAGGTTTTTAAGAATTTAGGGATAACGATGGGAGAGTTACACCCTCCGGTTCTCAAAGGGTGTGAACTCTGAACGCAAATTACCATTGTTAGCACATGTTTCCATGTGAAAGAGGTTCTGTCCTGCACAGTTTAGCTCCAACCCTGATCAAACACACCTGAGCAAGCTAATCAAGGTCTTCAGGATCACTAGAAACTCACAGGTAGGTGTGTTTGATAAGGGTTGGCGCTAAACTGTGCAGGACACCGGCCCTCCAGGACCAAGATTGAGGAACCCTAGTCTATATAATGAAATGCAGCAAAGGGCTCTGGCCTTTTGTAACTCAAAGTTGGCCCATGATGTTAAGAGTTTTGGTCACTCTTAACATCATGGGCCAACTGACAATGTTAACAAAGTTAAGAGTGACCAAAACTCTTCAACATCATGTATTTTAATGTTCGGTTTGCATCTTTTCTCCTTATTCTAGAGCATTCTATGCTATTGTATTGATTATCTTTGAACTAATGAATTACCTGACATAATAAATTGTAAACATTTGATTTTATTCTAAGACTCTAACATTGTTTTTATTAAAGAGTTAAAAGGAATAATCAAACATTCGCTCACATTTAATGATGCACAGATATCATTAAAACCTTTTCATTTCTGGAGTCAGATGAAATAACGAGAGAATACATATGAGAAAATGTATTTAAATTAATCAAATCCCTTTGGCACACAGAAAGACAGTAACACGCAGAGACCTTCCCCGCTGATCGGATATGCCTCCAGTGTCACACGATCCTTCAGAAATCATTCTAACATGCTGATTTGATGCTAAGGTTTAACGTCTTGGTTACTGATGTAACCCTTGTTCCCTGATGGAGGGAACAGAGATGTTATGTCGAAGACTGACAAATGGGTTCTCTCACTTGGGAGCCCCAAGCACCTCTTAGTTGTAGAAAAGTGGCCAATGGAATTGGCGAGTGGAATTTGCATCTTACCCGTAGGGAGGAGTAGCCTGGCTAACGCCAGACCCAATTCTCGTTGAGACTTGGGTCTGTGAACCACATGTACATTTTCTTGTATTTGAGGCATGGTTTACGAATGCCCGGCGCCGTTGATTGGGTGCTAAGAATGTCTATCAAATGCGCCTGTACGTAGCTCATAGCCAACATAGATGTCGTCATCGTCTTGCTGCTCCCTCCCCGTTCTGTGATTGGTTCCCTAAATGAGGCGAAAATCTGGACCATGGTATCCATACTGCCTTTCAGCGTGAATAAAATCGCGCTGCGGGAAGGCAGCATGGGGAAACGCAGACTAAGGGAGGAGCATGTTGAAATACACATATGGACTGACCTGTGGGGCAGTACTACATATGGAAGATCTCTGCCCAGGGAAAGACACTGGTTTACCGACAGGGTACCATGGAAGAATATACATATGGGATTACCAAGAGGGAATCACAACATATGGGTCATCTAGCCCAGTTCAGGGGCTGACTGATTGGGCATGCATCTCAAGAACACAGCGATGCAAGGGCTAGATCTGCCTCCTCCAGTTGCATTATCTCCTGTCACACCGGAGCAGAAAAAGCTGCAGGGGGTGACGGTGGTATTATGCCGGGACAGGATGTGCTTAATGGCCTCAGTCTGCTTTTGGACTGTTGAGAACTGCTGGGAAAAGTCCTCGACAGTGTCGCCGAAGAGGCCACCTTGCGAGACGGGGGTGTTGTGAAAGCGGACTTTGTCGGCATCCTGCATTTCTGTAAGGTTCAGCCAGAGATGGCGTTCCTGGACCACCAAGGTGGACAACGTCTGGTCGAGGGCCCACGCTTTGACTTTCTTCGCCCAGAGTGCAAAGTCAGTCACCGTGTGCAGTTCCTGCACCAACCCCGGCTCAGAACTACCCTTGCGCAGTGCTTTGTGCTTTGGCCGGATGGAGTTGCAGGATGGCCACCGCATGCAGGTCGGAGGTGACCTGTCCAGTGGCACTGTAAGCTTTAGCAGTCAGGGCTGGCTCGTCTTACAGGCCTTGGACGGGATACGTGGAAGGTTCTGCCAGGTTCCGCCACTCGGGACAATTGTGAGGATATTTTCTGTGACCTTTGAAGGAATGTAATATAAAGATTGTACAAAGTAACATGTATCTTTAGCAACACTGTGAACGTGAATAGCACGTATCAGGCAGATACCGGTATAAAATTAAATATCTATTGGTAGAATATGTGTGACTAAACATGCATCATAGTTTTCAAATACCTCCATTTTCACAATCCACACTACAACACGAAAACAATGTTTTCAAATTTTCAAGACTTGGGAGTGCGTCTTCAAAAAGCTCAGCATTTAGTATGGAAATGTATGCCTAAGAGAGTGAACCAAAAAAACTAGAATGTTTCCATAATCAACAAAGCATAGACACCACGAAACAAGAGAAATAGAGAGCTTGTGAATATTAATTATGTGACATGACTTTCACCCAGTGGTCCTGTCTGATTAATAATTAGGGACTACCATAATAACAGATTGCAGTTTACTGATTGTGTGTTCATTTATTGATGTAACCATTTGCCAAGGTCGTGAAATCGTCAATTTATGCAGCAAGGCCAAAACAATTTCTTTGCACTGTCGCCAAGCAAAATATAACTCCTAATATATAATGATTGTCTCTAAAAAGCAAAGGGTGAACTTAGAAATTTCCCAGCATACAACTTTCAACCTATAAACGTAATGTGGATTACATGGTCTAAATAATCTGGTTTTGGAAGAATTTGATAAGCAATGTTTGAGTTCCTTTTGTCTGGTTGTCTGGTTTTGATTGTGAATTGGCGCATTGGCAAGAATAAGCAGTTCGTGACACTGTTGAAAATTGAGATCTTTTCTGGAACTCTAGTGGAGACACATGTACGATTACTAGGGTTTATTTCTCTGCAGTAAATCAGAGATCCCAGAGATTTTAAAGATTAGTTTACACAAACAAATGACATTACTGTCATCATTTACTCACCCTCATGTTGTTTCAAACCCGTATTTGTGATTTTAATGTCAGCGATTGGTGTTTTCGGTTCTCAAGTGGCATGTAATTGGCAGTGTTTATATTTCTGTGTGTTGTATACCTGTGCTCAGTTAAGGCTATAATGTGTTAGTGTTATTGGCAGGTCTTCATGTAAAGACAGACCAGCATCTGCTCTTGGAGGCGGGTGTAAGTCTGAATCTCACACTGATCAAAGGTGTGAAAGCATCCACCCAGGTAGAAAACAGCCATTGCCATGCCAACAGCGGTGCGAGGCATGTCTTTGTTGCACTTGTCTTCCTTTTCTCTGTCACTCATTCTGCTTGGTTGGTTTTTAGCTTTCAGTATATCCTCTGTATCTTCTCTCACCTCTCAAAGCCTTTCAGACCCATTCAGGGATGAAGATCACGCCCCTTAAAACCAGCTTTTTTACTTGTGTACAGGTTTTGCTAAATTATCACACTCAAAATCATTTTTGCTTTTTGACTTTTGATATGTCCCATTTGTAGACCGTCAGATAGTCAGACAAACACACGTTGTGTTTTATGGATACTTTCCCATAAATAAGGATAAGGGTTTTTATACTTTACAAACTGTATATTCTATCCCTTTACACCAACCCTAACCCTAAACCTACCATCACAGGATTTCGGATATTGCGATCTTTGTAGGGACATTTTGTCCCCATACTAACCATCACAGAAAACTTTCTGCATTTTTACATTTTCAAAAAACTTTTTCAAAAAAGTAAAAAAAAAATCTTAGTAAGATTTATAAGCTGGTTTCCTAAAGGCTCGGTTATACTCCAGTTTGGACACGTACAAAAACAGCTGCGGACAGTGTGGACGCGGACTACTTGTATTTATACTGTCTGCTGAGGACCTCCGAGGTCCGCTCAGTGAACGCGTTCCACACTGCATCATATAACAGTAACTTTAACGATGGGTTGTAGAGGTGTGGGTAGCGACGGACTTCTTCGCACAGCCTCTCTTCAAAATCGACGTCCATTGTTTTTCCCAAGCGCTTTCGCGGTTTTAACCTAGTAGTGACCGCGCGTACTTTGACCGGACGTGACCGTTACGGACGCTTCATATTAAATCATGCATGCTATTGTGATCTGTTTTAAGACAGAAATGATTTTGGCCACTTCATTTCAAGTTTTGTTTTGTAGAAAGACTTTATTTAAAGTGAATTTCGTTTTATATAAATTGTATCTTAATTTTAAATCAAAGTTTCATCAACCAATTGCCTGGATTTAATAAATAAGCAAATATAGCATATGGAGGTGCGATCACTTGCAACACGTAAACTTGAGCGCGTCTCATCATAACTGAACAGAAACTCAACGTATGCCTCTCAGAAATATAGCCTATCTATAGAAAGATTGCAAAGATCAAAACGAAAAGAAATAGGCAACTCCAACTCTCTGATTGTGTAATCTGTATGTGCTTTTTCCACCACCACATCCCTTTAGAGGCTCGGCACGATCACGCTGTAATAATAATAGGCTAATAATATTGCGTATCAATTATTTTGTCAAATCATTTTTATACGTAATAAAATGTGATGATTTTGACCCGCGATTGTGCATTAAAATCCATAAACTGGCCGAAAACCGTGCGATCATTTAGACACAAAAAACGTAGGCGTTACATGATTGCTAGTGACTCACATCTACGGACAATAATGTCCATCGGTTCACCTGACTGTGGAGGAAACCTGTGATTTGAACTCCTATTAATTGTTAATGTATTTTAATTTCGACTGTCTTCCGTAATAGTCTCTGCTTTAATGTTCCGTATGTGTTTATAGTAGCCTATTCACGTCCTAGTCGAGAGGCGTCCTACAATTGCGTGAGGAACCTGATTGGTTTAGGCGCGAAACAGGCACCCTCTAATTCGCTGAAATGCAATTCCTAAAGAGAAACGATGAACTGGGCTTTGTCTATATCCTGCCCACAAAGGAGGACAAGTCGTGGGAGGAGAAAGGACAAATTATCCACCATCTTAATCCTTTCGTTGACAACAGAGGCCGTTATAATTTCAAAGAGGCTGTACTGGCAGAATGAATGAATGAATGAAAAATATGCATTAGTTAAGAAGATTTTTTATGAATTACAATTATAAAGATGAAAGTGTTAAGCATGAACGAATGAAATAAATCAAATAAATACCTTCACCCTCATCTTCTCTTATTGTCAATTATTTTACATATTGAATTAAGATGTACAGTAAGATCCAAGCTAAAAAAAGAACTAATTCATAATTGGGGGGGGGGTCTTCAGAATCATTTCAGACAGTCTTCTTAATGTGAAAACACAGCCATTATGCGTCAACAAAAGTGCCATGATGGTTTGATTGTTGATTTTCCAAACAAATTCTATGTATTTCAGACGCGTCACATCCATAACAGGGTTTTTGTCACATCCATAACGTTGGTTTTTCCTCATAATACACTTCATAAAAATATATATATTTTAAACATTGATATTTTTATGTTCAGCTAAGACCCCTTCATCATGTGGATAGCAATATTTATACATTGGATTTAAAAGTTCACAGACTTTAAAGGAAATCAAACAGTATACCAAAAACTCTGTCATTTCCCGTCACATCCATAACGCATGCATATTTTCCTTTTTTGGGGGTGCTTAAATATATTTTAGAAAAACATATTTTGCCTGTCAATTCCCCAGATGGGGTGCTCTGAGAATATGCATTTCCAATTTAAATATTGTAAGAAGTTTTTTTTTTTCTGAGACATTTCACCTGTCATTATGAGTTCAAATGTCACATCCATAACGCTGGAATTGCCCTGCTGCCTTATTGGGATTACTTTTCCATTTACATTACTTTTCCCTGTCTCTAAAGCCTTCTCCTACTCCTTCCCGTTAAACACTACATTCACACTATTAAATCTAAATTTATGAAAGACGCTCTCTTTTTTATGCTGACCGAAAGATTTTTTACTCTGATTTAAATGTGCTCTTTTACCACGTAATTTCATGGGAATGAAGAGTCATGTTTGGTTACAACTACCCACAGTAATTCTAACGGTCTTAAGGTCTTAATGCTATCTTCTTTTCATGCTCGACTGCCATACAACTATTTAGGTCTTTTCACTGTCAAAGCAGAACAGTTTCTAGAGAAAAAGTCTGTCAGATTCTTGACTCCACATGTGCCTTAGCATAAAGTCATACAGGTGTTAAAGATGTCAAATCTGCTGGTTTGACGCAGTAGGTTGGTTTCTCGTGCCTCTGATTAGCAAATTAGACACGACTTCCCTTATTCCTTTGTTCATTTAAACCGATCACTGAATGAGAAATTCATATTTAGGTAGGATTCCACAGTAATGCAGGAATACATTTTTGTGTTCATTGTTCAGATTTGTATATTTGCTTTTTAATGAACAACCGTTTCACTGTTAGGAGATAATGTGCTATGCTGTTTGCTTTTCAACCATTTGTGAACAAAATCAGATTGCCGTGACACAATTTCCTTCCTTAAATGAAGCAATTTAGAATGTGAGAATGAGAAGAGCGCGTTGATTACTGATTGTGTAATATGCCAGTAAAGTAGAAAAGATTGTTTACTTTCCTTGGTAAATTCTCATTGCCACAGGTGTCAGAATAAAACATCAAAGGAAATATGGACATATTTTTCCTTTCTCCTCTGGAAATGTGATATAGTTAGTGGGGCTGTCAGTTTAATGTATTAAATAATGCAATTTGTGCATGTGTGTGAAGAGACAGAATGTACCTTTGGGCCAGAATTAATAATGGAGATATTTTGCATCATTGATGACTCTGCAAAAACAAAATGGAGTGAGGCTTGAATCAGACACGTCAGGGATGGCTAGAGGGAGAAAATGAGGAAATCTTTTCAGCGCTGCGTGGCTAAAATGTTGTCTTCTACATGTTTCTAAACTCACATACTTCCATAGACTGGAAATGTGCTGCGAAGGGAACGCACATTGGCACTGTCTGAGTGCAGAATGCTTAGTCTCTGTGATTGTACGAAAGCTGACAGTAAGGAAAATGAATGTCACTCATAGCCGCTGGTTGCCAAGGAACGCGAAGTGACTGTAATTCAAACTGGCACCCAGTCGCGAGAAAAATAAACCAACAAATAACACATTAAAATGACTTATATTATTCTTTTACCCATCCTGCAGTGGACAAAAGGCACATTTGCGTCTCAGTTAATGTTTAAAAACCTGGAAGTCACAACATACATACAGTATGTCACTCAAATAAAAAATGTGATCGATCGATATAACTACAATTAATATTAAAAAATGAATATGAAATATCAAAATATAATGTAACAATTTAATGAGATGCTTAAAGGGGTCATCAGATGCAAAATTCACTTTTTTATGGTGTTTGCATATACGTAAATATGTGTGGACACAACCACCGTGCAATGAAAAAAATCCATTCACTCCTTTTTTTTTTATCCTCAAAAAGCCTCATCAATATGATGTCATATTGCTCATGCTCCACCCACGACCGCTGACGGACTGTCCCGTATTAGCATATTTCCACCCTCAGCCATTTGCGTGTCTTGTATCAACACACCCCACGGAAGAGAGGGGCGGGGTGAACAGTTACTCATTATCGTTTAAAGAGACATGCACCGAAATGGGACGCTGTGAACAGAGCTGTTTTTGAAGAGGTAAAATTGTGTCGTTTTACACAACCATTGAGGAATTTTAACCAAAGTATGTTACAACATTTACATTGCATTTACATTACATTTACCCTAAAGAATCAACTTATGGAAAATGGGCATCTGATGACCCCGTTAAAATCAAGAAAAATACGGTAACACTTCATTTAGTCCACTTTAGACAGTCCTCTAAGTAACTTTGCAACTACATGTCAACTTCCATTCCATAGAGTTGTAGTAACTGTCTAATATCTACTAACACTTTATTTTGATTCTCCACAACAGACATTCTAATGACTATAAGTGACTTTGCAACTACATGTCAACTTATTCTACCCAAACCCTAACCTAACAGTCTACTATAGTCGAATGAGAGTTAGTTGACATGAAGTTGACAAGTTGGTAGAATGTGTAAAGTGGACCATCAAATTAAAGTGTAATCAAAAATACTATATGCAATTGTGTTCCTCAAGTAAATTTATCCTGTTTCAAGGTTGTTGAAATGTCTTACTGCACAACTAGATAAAATTATGATTAATTTGACCTTTTTACCATGCTTAAAATGTCCAAATCTAAAAAATATTTGTTTTTAAAAACCAATTTGTCCTTGTCTTTAAATAATTCAGATTTGAAGCAAGTTTGGCAGGTCAGACTAACCTTATTTTCTCTCAAAAGCACCCCCCTAGCTGACTTTTTATCTAAATTGATTCCTCCCAACGCATCTTCAAAGAACTTCTTCAGCATTTCATCAAAGCACGCAGTCTTTTCATGGGCCAACCTATTGCTGTTTAATCACAGAGATCCCTTAAATGTCACTGTTTAAAGGCAAAGCAGATTGGCTTGTGAGTTAGCAGAAATGAGGCAGCAAGCTTAAAAGAACCACTGTCAGAATATAGCCTTTGGACATTCGTATACAGCATAAACCCCAGGGGGTTTGGACCTGAAGTTATATTTGGAAAAGAAATTGAATTTGCGCGCAAACACAGAAGAGTGATGCCACCTGCTACCAGTAATGGGAAAATAGAGGAAGACTGTCAGTAGGATTTCATGAAGAGATATCAGCCTTTGAGGGGATTGTAATAATGCATTTGCATCTCAGTGTGGGCGTGTGTGTTTCCTTTGGCAAATTAATATTCTTTTGATCTCTGTCCTGTGGTTCGTGTGGCAGTGTATATTGCAAGACTTGCCATATTTCCATTTCAAATTGTGCATTGTTATCGTATGGCCCAAATCATGAAAAATGTATCATGTACATCTGTGGAGCTGAGTGATTTTCAAGCAGATGTATGTCTGTGTTTGTATTTTGTTGATCCCGTTAATGGAACTAGGTCAAATTGAAGCACACAGACTGGCAAGGATATAATGGTTCTGATAGAGGACTGTAGAGGGGAGGTACTGCTGTTTTGAAAGGAGTTTTATAACAGGTTTCCTGCACCCTGTCTGCTATCGGTCAACCAAGACATAGCCACGTCTCAGACTCACACCATTGGTTAGCAGGATAGTGTAGATCCTCATACTATCAGATCAGTTTTAATAGCACCACAGACACTGTATAAAACCTACAAACATGCCTTTAAATAGTACTTATTATGGAAATATACACTTTCATATATTCTACTTAATTGTGAAATGAATGTAATGTTTTCAGAGATTTAATTGCTAAATGTATTATAATGCAATTAGCTAAACTTGAGCTATTTGACCATCTTAAGTAGGATATACATCTTCATATGTAATTTTATTTTATTATTCTATTGTCTTTGAAATATGGTTAAATATGGAAATATGGTACTGTCAAATGTACTGACATTTATAGTAATCTAAAATTTAATTTAATGCCATTTCTATTGAAACTTGTTTGTATTTGTATTTTCACATTTGTAATGATGAATTTGAAATTTAGTACATATTAACTTTAAATGCTCTACTCTATTAACTTTAAACTTTAAACTACTTCAAGTAGTTTTTTGTGCTTTTAAAAAATATATATAACAAATAGAATTAAGTGCACTTCTTTTTCACAAAGGAATGGCATATATTTGACTTTGCAAAGGAAAGGAGAAAGTATTTTGACATTGAATTACACCTTCTAATAAACATTCGTATCTCTTTTTTTATTTCTGTTATATTTCTAAAATAATCATGTTTTTTCTTCTTCAATCAAAGTAGAAAGTGTTGACTAAATCTAAAAAGTAAAGTTGAATGTTGAACTAAATATGCATTTCTTAGTATCTGTACACTGAGAGTGAAAAGAAGATTTATTCTGGGTGAATAGAAAAATAAATCATAACAGAAGCTTTCATCAGCTGCAGGAATCCGTAGTTTGGCAGAACAATAGTTAACTCTGACTGTGAATCTTACTTCAGAAATTATTTAAGAAAATAATACTTTAGGAGATTTTATCTCCTCTTATAGACTGAATGTTTCCCCGGTACAACTTTGGCTGTCGTCCTTTTAATTAGAGTCAAAATAAAGATAAACCATTTAATCAATGACTTCTTCACACCGATTCATGTGTCCAAATTTGTTTGTGTCCAATAATGTTTTTAATCTATGCAAGTTTGGTCAAAAACTGTACATAAAAACATAAAAACAACACCATATTAAATAACAGTTTGCACTCATTTTTAATTCATTTGCAAGCAAATCTATGTTCAAGTACATGAGATTACAAAAAAAAATCACTGCACAACTTGTCTTTACCCAATTCCTCAAAGAAAGAAGCTTCGCAAAATAAATGTATTTGCATGACTGAAGTGTGCCAGATAGTTATAGCTTTGCCAAATAACCTCATATCAAAGAATAGTAGGAGCATTATGGGCTGCATTTCTGCCTTCCATCATAAAGCCTACGGTACTATGAAAGCACATCAGAGAGTACCTGAGAAATCTTTTCATGACTGTGGATTTCGCAGAGGTGGACAGTAACGAAGTACATTTACTTGAGTACTGTACTTAAGTACACTTTTTGAGTATCTGTACTTTACTTGAGTATTATTTTTTCTGGAAACTTTTTACTTTACTTCACTACATTTGAAAGACAAATATCATACTTTTTACTCCACTACATTTCTGTCAAGGTCCTTGAGTAGAAAGTAGTAACGTCAGTCAGTGGATGATTTTTTTCATCTCTAAAACGTGATTGTTTTTTTGCAGGTGACAGACAGTAATCACTCTTGTAGGGTCACGTGTTGTGAAGTCCGGCAATTTTTCATCATTAAACACTAATGAACTGGTGGCAAACTGGATCAAGACAGATCCTCGGCGCAGTGCGCGCATCCATGGCAAATAGGTCTTTCTGTTTTGCTGTTTGTTAAAACAGTATTGCTGTTGGGTAGTTATACAGCTATGGTTGTGTAGCTGGCTTTTAAAGCATGTTGTATTTTTATAGACCACTTGATTCAAATGGGCATGAATGGATACACATAGATGTGTACTACTTTTGTTGGGGTGATAGGAGTGTTAAATTAAAAAAAAATTATATGATTTTGGCTGTCTTTTTTGTCAGTTCAGTTGTTTAATTTCTATAGGTTTTATAACATTCTAAGAGCTCTTAATTCCACAGATACTACTACTGGTAGGTGTACTCACTAGGTTGCTTCAGAGGCATGAGGAACTGTAAGAATTACATACAACAATAATAAAACAATGCATTTATATTTACTTTTTACTTTTGATACTTAAGTACTTTTAAAAATGAGTACTTCTGTACTTTTACTTAAGTAAAAATCAGTCTTTACAACTTTTACTTGTAACGGAGTAATATTTGACCAGTAGTATCTGTACTTTCACTCAAGTAAGGAAGTTGTGTACTTTGTCCACCTCTGGGATTTCGCAACTAGCCTATAAATGCTCAGCAATTGACTCAAAGGGAAGAAACAAGCGGTTTGGATTGGCCAAGTCAAAGACGTGTAACTAAGAAAGCTTTTAAAGCTCTTATCTGATTTCTGCAAAGGCTCTCGATGCCAGCTACTGAAGCTAGAGGATATGTGCACATAACTTGTACATATGACTAAGTCGTTGAACAAAGAATTTCAAAGGATCATTTTCATTGAATAGATGTTTATCAGTATATTGATGCAGTAAAGATGAAATGCACATACATGCCAGTGCAAACAGGCGCTTCTCACGAAAGCAGTAACTAACTATGTACTCAGTTTTTTAATGTTTATTCTGTTTTATATATGCAGTGTTGTTCCCAAAAGCTACTTCACAAACTATTGTACTGAACAGTGAAATTACGTAACTACGGCTATGGAAATGATTCAATTCTGAATGGCAAAGAACAAGTTTGAGAACACTAAATGTTATAACAGGGTTCAATCTGTCATCTAAATACTGTCAGTCACCAAAATCAACACATTTTATTTATTGGGTCTTTGTTGCAAAGTCCTACCAATTTGAGAGCTTTACCTATCCTCATATAAAGAAGCCAGGCTTACATATTTTATTTAAATGATTTACACTTTTATTCACTAGAATATTTTAAAATGTACAAAGTTCTGTCATTTGTAATTAATTGTAGGGTAAGACGTAATCTTATGCAATCGATACAGGCAAATATGCTGAAAAACATCAGTTTTTATTAAGTGTAGCCTACGTTTACTCAGCACATTATAAAATGATAGATTGTTATGAATTCTGAAATGATTGCAACTCGGATTTGATCTTTTTTGGA
The DNA here is from genome assembly GCA_031834385.1 of Semotilus atromaculatus. Taxonomy (NCBI): domain Eukaryota; kingdom Metazoa; phylum Chordata; class Actinopteri; order Cypriniformes; family Leuciscidae; genus Semotilus; species Semotilus atromaculatus. The sequence continues at coordinate 17,514,011 of JAULUF010000042.1, read as the reverse complement.
CAAAGTCTGGACAGTAAAGTACATGGAACACTCACTGTGTTCTTCCTTTCCAAGGAACACAAAGTTATTACAGAGCCCTGCTCTTAGCCAGAAGAGAAGGATTTTAATATAGACCAAATTACCAAATCCTCAACCTCAATTTAGTTAAAGTCGCAGCATTGTAAATGATCAGATTTAGAGTCAAAATGCTTGTGTGTGTTTTTAAGTAATTCCTCAGTATGTAATAATTGTTTTTTTTCCACTTTTCAGTCTTAAAACAACACTTCAGAAGAAGCTCTGCAGCGACTCGGTGGACCTCTCTGGCATCCCTTTATCAACTCGTGACATAAGGCACGTGGCATATTACCTCCAGACCAGTGGGGGCGCTGTGATATCCGTAGATCTTAGTTTCACTGAGCTCCGGGACGAGGGCCTACGTCTACTTCTGCCCTTCCTGGGTGCATTGCCCAAACTCACAACACTGGCTCTCAATGGGAACCGTCTGACTCTTGGCATCCTTAAAGATCTGTCTGAAGCCCTCAAAGAATCCAAGATGTTCACTTGTCTTGCCTGGATTGACCTAGGCAACAACGTGGACATATTTACCATGCCACAGGTAAAACAACAGAATCTTAAAATCAATCACAGTCCCCCTTAATGTAGTATTCACACTGTGATAAATGCTTCATTTTGTGTAAAACATGGTTGTGCTGCCATATAAGGCACAACATGAATTAGCCAAGTAGGACATCCTTGATGCTCCTGGAGCAGTATTCTTTGAGCAAAAAGTCATAGCCCTAGCATTAAGCCTAACTAAACCCTAAAATTAAAGACAAGATTTTTGTGTACATATCATACCTAACCCCAGCCTTAAGCATAATCTTATTCCTCACTGTAATGTTGGACTAGGACCATCAAGGATGTTGATCCAGGAACATGTTCTTCTTGGGTGAATCACATTATGCAAGATGAATATTTGTTTGACACGTTTTCCGTCACCTTTTTCAACTGGCAGGGCAAACCATTTAATTAAATTATATGTGGATGGGATTAGGTTTCCCTGAGGAGAAGAGCCCTAACATTAGTTAATTCTTTAGGTGTCCTGAACTTACAATGAAGTCATTTTACAGCATTTTTAAATCTTTGTTCATGTTAATTGTCTTTATATACTAATATTTTTTTCTTTTACTTTTTGCATTATAAAAAAACATGCATTGAAAATAAACAATAAGAAGAAATTAACATGAACCTAGATTAATAATAGTGTTGCTTATTGTTACCTAATGCATTAATTGGTGTTAAAAATGTTACCTTATTCCAAAGTGTTACCATTATTTTTTCATCTCATTTAGTTTGGCCTTTGTCGAATATGATAAATAAAACCGATTTTAGACCTTTTAAACCAAGTTTCTGGGCAGGTAACAGTTGTCAATTCAAGTACTGCTGGTATTCCATCTAATATAAGAAATAAATTATGTAAGATGATCTCATCCATAGCACATACACTTTCTGTAACAACTTACATCCAGACCATAGACACCCCTATCTTAATCTCCACATTGTGTAACAGCAAAGACTTTATATATAGAAAAACGGTGCACTCATATTAGGAGAAAAAGTAACACACAATATGGTGAAATAAGTCCCATCTTCTAAATGAAAGAGCCAATCTCCAATTGGTAAAGTCATTGCTTCACTTCAGCTGCCATTAGAAGCTCATGACTGCACATTGGCTGGTCCAGTCTGAAAAATGCATTTTTTTTTTTTTTTTTTTCATGATTTGAGCATTTAGAAATAAAAATGTATGCGATTAGTTATTGTCAGATTTCATTGGTGATTTCAAATATGAAATTTATTTGTAAGCTTGGTGATCAGCTTTGGAGAATTTGATGTTTCCCCATTCAAAGAGATAGGAGCTGTACTTGCACGACTGAAATAGCTGCCCGAGAGAAATTTCAAAGATGGCCGCCAAGTGAAATGACTTGCCTTAAAAGGCCTTGCCTTTAGTAACAATCATTCTCTAAGTAATTGTATCTCAGAGTTGTTTAACTGTTTCTACTCTGTTCTCAGTCTCTACTGGTGTCCCTGCGGCGACGCTGTAGTCTAAAGAGCAGTCTGCCCACCATCTATGAGTACACAGAGGGTCAGCCCTATTGCTACCGCATGGAGAGTTCCATTGAAGAACCCAGCCACTACGAAGAAGAGGATGATGAGGAAGAGGAGGACCTGGAGCCATGGAGCATTGGGGAACAGAAAAGTTCAGGTAGCTTTACCCTGCGCCATTGCGAGAGGTGAACCAATCACGTTCATCTGATGATGGGATAAAGAAAGAATGGGAGAGCGCAAGCAAGAGATTCCTCTTCTCTCTGTACCATTTCTCCCAATCAACACCTTTTACCATCTCCCTCCTCCACCACAGATCCTTGACCTTCCCATTGTGGTTATGTGTGAACCAACAGCAACACATATAAAGAGCCACCTAACCACCTGAACACAGCAAACGGTGAAACACGGCAGTTTGAAACGCTCTAAAAGCTTCACCAGTGACTTACTGTGTTGGCAGATGACGCTCCTTGACTCAAGGTGGGGGTTCATTGGAGGCGGCCACAGAGAGATGCTTTCTTACGCCCCAAAGAACCAGTGACGGACAGGAAAAAATGCAAATAAAAAAATCCCAGAGTCAATCAACTGGATGATGCATACCAACGGTGGATGTGAAGCTCTATGGATCCCGCTTTTAACTAAGGTATGGTTAGGAATTTTGTGGGGTCGGGTCAGGTTTGGTCGTATTTGTCAGGGTTGCATTGCTGAGGCCGTCTCTGCCGCAGCAGACTGGACCTATCACCACTCTGTGTGTGCTCTACTAATCTCCCAACAAAAGCCATGAAACCAGCTCAACAGACTATACAGATGACCCACGTCACGTGACGCAAGCAAAACTGCTATGTCAAGACTTTTACATTTTCCCCCCCTTTCCAAAATGTTCACGTGAATACCCACGCACCACTTGTCGTGTAGTTGTCAATGATGTTGAATTGCCAGCGGCTTGTTTTTGTTGTCTACTAATGATGAACAAAGCTATCTTAGAAGACAACAGGTACATTTCAACACAGATACGTCTTTTTGTTATGTATGAAAGTTTACTGAATTATAATAGCTTCTTATTTAAGTCATAGTCTACATCCTAAATATACCTCTTAAAATATGTCTTGCTGTGTCAAAGCATTGCTGTTCCCTTTGGAATTGTCCAATGAAATATGGCGTTTTACTTCCGTATGGTGTGTTTAAAAATCTACTCTACATTCTAGTCTTGATTTGTCACGTCTGGTACACTTTACTAAAAGTGATTAGTCACGTCTGGTACACGTTACATTTTGTTAACTGTTCTTAACATCATGCTCAAAATAACCTTGGCTGTAACAGGGTTCTTAAATCAAATTTTGGCAGACAAGTAATTAATGTCAATATAAATGGACCTTGAGCTAAAGAGCTAATGATTGTTCCATGGCCTTTGATTACCTGAGCACTTTAGTCTGTTTTCATCAGGTTTGTGACTGAAACGCTTGTTGTAGCATTGTCGTCTTGTAACACAACATTTTTATGTAATTCTGAAACAAAAATGAGCCAAACAAATAGTTACTGTACTAACCAGCACTTAGTTGTTTAGGGGTAAATCACAGATGATCAAATAGTTCAATGTCAGTGTTATGTATTCTTTTAAATGTGTCAGTTTTGTGTGTGTATTTGTTTAATGTTATCTTAATGTTTTCTCAGTGTTGTCGTTAACTTCAGACTATATTATATGTAATATTACACAACAACCATCTTCACAGGGTCTCAACAAATTCAAAATCACACGCAAAATAACCTCTTTTTAACTTTCCAAGGCTGAATATTAAAATAATCTGGAATATTCCGAATTTATAAAAAACTAAATATTTAAGCGGCTTGTCTTTGCATTTGTTGTTTGGTCCTTTATCATTACAATTCCATTACAAAGCTTGGTAATAGGTTTGGTTTGATGTGCTTATCTGGGATGTTTAACCTGCGTACTGCTATATCTGTTACTCATAAACGGCATGACGTTGTCAATTCCCGCAACGCTAAGCAAACTAATTATACACTCAGTCAGTGGCAGGTTATTGATAGAGGGCAGCTTATTTGTCATGTTGTTTATGTGTAAGTCTGTCTTTGTCATACAGTGTCCTCTTAATCTGTGCTTCAAACATCCTGTATTAAACAGTTTATAAGACTGACTGTTAAACGCTTCTGTAATAAACTTTTATTGATAATACCATGGGCGTGGCAAAATAATTCTATCTTGTTTATTTTTAAGTGATGGCAAATCAGCGTGAAAACGTTTGATGGTTGAAAGTGTCTGTAGGAGGTTGGTGAGGTGCCCATCTGCTGATTGATGAGCTGGAGAAGGGATTCAGAGAAGTTTTTGTGATGGGAGTCGAGCTAGGATCTGTGAGAGCCTGAGGGAATATTACACACACACACACACACACACACACAGGATCTGTGAGAGCCTGAGGGAATATTACACACACACGCACACAAGCTCGTCTGAAATGTTAAAGAAATAGTTCAACAAAAAAAAAAAAAATCACAATCCTGTCACTGCAGGGTTTTTTTTTTCAGAGAAAATGAATTTAAGAATTGTGAAGCAACTTTTTTTTTTTTTTAAATACAGTAACAATTCCTTTTTTAAAGTCACCATGAATTCAAAATGGTCAATTCAGATTTTTTTAAATGGAATATTGCATTTATTATAAATGATTTGTCTGTGCACATCATTATTTTTTTTCTTTCAAATTCATGCCTTCATAATCGTTAATCAAAATAACTTCTCTTCTCTGGTGATGTGTTTACTGGTGCGAGGGCGGGACAACCTGTCACTCAAATGACATCACAGCAATAGCGAACTACAACAATCCAATAAATTCTCAATGTACAAAATCAAGTCAGACCCTTGCATTTGTTCTTGTTTGAAAAGCCGTTTCACTTGGATATACACTCACCGGCCACTTTATTAGGTACCCCATGCTAGTAACGGGTTGGACCCCCTTTTGCCTTCAGAACTGCCTCAATTCTTCGTGGCATAGATTCAACAAGGTGCTGGAAGCATTCCTCAGGGAGTTTGGTCCATATTGACATGATGGCATCACACAGTTGCCGCAGATTTGTCGGCTGCACATCCATGATGCGAATCTCCCGTTCCACCACATCCCAAAGATGCTCTATTGGATTGAGATCTGGTGACTGTGGAGGCCATTTGAGTACAGCGAACTCATTGTCATGTTCAAGAAACCAGTCTGAGATGATTCCAGCTTTATGACATGGCGCATTATCCTGCTGAAAGTAGCCATCAGAAGTTGGGTACATTGTGGTCATAAAGGGATGGACATGGTCAGCAACAATACTCAGGTAGGCTGTGGCGTTGCAACGATGCTCAATTGGTACCAAGGGGCCCAAAGAGTGCCAAGAAAATATTCCCCACACCATGACACCACCACCACCAGCCTGAACCGTTGATACAAGGCAGGATGGATCCATGCTTTCATGTTGTAGACGCCAAATTCTGACCCTACCATCCGAATGTCGCAGCAGAAATCGAGACTCATCAGACCAGGCAACGTTTTTCCAATCTTCTATTGTCCAATTTCGATGAGCTTGTGCAAATTGTAGCCTCAGTTTCCTGTTCTTAGCTGAAAGGAGTGGCACCCGGTGTGGTCTTCTGCTGCTGTAGCCCATCTGCCTCAAAGTTCGACGTACTGTGCGTTCAGAGATGCTCTTCTGCCCACCTTGGTTGTAACGGGTGGTTATTTGAGTCACTGTTGCCCTTCTATCAGCTCGAACCAGTCTGGCCATTCTCCTCTGACCTCTGGCATCAACAAGGCATTTCCGCCCACAGAACTGCCGCTCACTGGATGTTTTTTCTTTTTCGGACCATTCTCTGTAAACCCTAGAGATGGTTGTGCGTGAAAATCCCAGTAGATTAGCAGTTTCTGAAATACTCAGACCAGCCCTTCTGGCACCAACAATCATGCCACGTTCAAAGTCACTCAAATCACCTTTCTTCCCCATACTGATGCTCGGTTTGAACTGCAGGAGATTGTCTTGACCATGTCTACATGCCTAAATGCACTGAGTTGCCGCCATGTGATTGGCTGCTTAGAAATTAAGTGTTAAGGAGCAGTTGGACAGGTGTACCTAATAAAGTGGCCGGTGAGTGTATGTCACAATGTCACAACAAGACTATTGCAACTTTCATTTCATGCATGCCATTTCAAGCTAGACAAAAACACCATAATATTCTACATAGAAGCCATGCAATATAGTTTTTGTGAGGAAGAGACCAAATTTGCCTGAAAATCTTCACCTTCATTGTACATTTCAGATCAAATATGACGCAGATTTGACCTCAATAGCATTTGGTCATCAACCATTGGCATTTGATGTCCAACCTCACATGATATGTAAATCTTTTTCTTATTCAAAACTGTTGGCTGTAGAAGACTTGGAATATAGCACACAGATAATATGGATTCTTGATTGGAGTAGTAACTATAAACTATTACATGGAAAGAAAATTCTTCAAATTCTCCCTTTAAGTTTCATAGAAAAACAATACGTAGATAATGACAAAATGTAGAAAAAGAATTTGGTGAACTATCCCTTTAAAAAAAGTCATAACAGGACACAGATGCCCAGTTCCACTCAAATATGGAGTCGGGCTTGTATGGTTCTTGTCAGTGTGTGTATATGATAGTGGTTATAAAGAGTGTGTGTGTGTTACACATCTGTAAACAGATCTTCAGCAGTGTGTACACTTGTTATTGTCACTGTGATCTCAAACCAGAAGTGCTGGCTGCTCTGCCCTGTTACATTTGGCTGTATAAACAGTGATGATGTAACAGTTTTCGAGACAGTTCTGTTATGGTCTTGGGAATTATGCATGTCATGGTCTGTGTTGATGTGACAAGCATACAGACCCACGTTACTGCGGAAGAAATACTGTCAGAGTCCTCGTCTGCCACCCCATGGCTAAACAAAACCTACTGAAAATTTGAAATAAAGGTTAAAAAAAATACAATTGTACAAAAAATACAAAAATGATTGATCCTAAAAGGATAGTTAACCCACAAATTATAACTATTTGTCTTTATTTACTATATAAAGCACTATAAAACCATATCATAAAAGATGCCCATTCTCAGTCTTTAAGTCACACAATGGCTTTGTGTAAAGAAAATGCCTAAATGTAATCCTGTATAAAAAGGAAAATGTACAAACTTGTATCACACTGAAGACATGACTATAACAATGTTCGTCTTACTATTATTACATGAATACAAACCAAATAAATAAGTGGACATCATTGTACTTGTACTCACTCTCTTGGCATAAAACGGAAGTTGCAATAGTCTTTTCTTTCCTTTTGTGAAGTGAAATGGCATCTTGAACAAGACAAAATTTAGGGCAGGACTTGATTTTGTCCATTGGAAATTAATTGGATTGTTTGGTATTGCTGTGATGTGAGTGACGCATCATCAGAGAAGAGGTGTCACTGCAGCAAGAGAAGTTATTTTGATTAAAGATTTTGATTTAATAATTAATTATCTTAACGCTTCCTTTAAATTGTAATACTATTTCACAGTATTGGTGTTTTTACTGTATTTTTTATCAAATAAATTAGATTAAGAGACTACTTTCAAACATTTAAAAAACCTTAATGTTTCCAAACTATTGGGCGGTAGGCTACTGTAGACATTAAAGGTAGGGTAGGGCATTTTTTTATAAACACTTTTTGTTATAATAGATCTCTTCACATCCTGATAGCAATCAATAACAGAAGGGTTCTAAATATTAAAAATGTAGGCAACATATATCTTCTGTGGAAGTCTCAGGAGCAAAACATTTTCGTCCAATCATTTATGTCCTACCAGCCTGTGTCAACATGTATTTCCGCCAAAGCCACTTGTAGGCCTGCAACCTTATCCGAAAGTAGAGTAACAATTTAAAGAGGCTGTTTTTTTGTTTGTTTTTGTTTTAATTTTTTTTATGGATGTCAATGGAGGAGAGACATGTTTGCTCATAAACATTTGTTTTGGATTGATCTATTTTTACAGTTTATTCACTGAAAAAAGTGCTCTTTTATAAGAGAGATCACGGACAATTGAGCGACAGGTATAATTCAGTTTACGGCTCTTCTCGTTCATTTCTATGGTATCCGCAAACAGTGACTGACTGTCGCAAAACTGAACGAAATTCAATGACGTCAAGAGTGTAATGTGATTGGTTATCAATAAGGCACACGTGATCCAAGTTAGCTGTTATGCTTTGTCAAATGGTTGAGCCACTGACCTTAATATCTCCCAATAATAAGACCATTCTTCCTCCGCTTACCCTGCTCGCAGAGACATCACACGATGATCTCATAATGATTCATAGACCAATCAAAAGATAGTCTTCCACAGAATATAAATATATGCTATATGTATAACACAGGGACATTTTAACTGTATAATTTTATTGACATTCCAGCCAGAAAATATTTTCCATGTATTTTTTATTCACTATGCTCAGTCTTGAAGGTTCCCATGGATTTTTATGCCCAGCGATGCACCTTATGGGGTCTTCAGTGCTGTCAAAGCGACCGAGGCCTTTTGATCAGAGCTCACAAAATGTCAGAGCACAGTCAGGCAGCGGTAACCCCACCAGGCTGAACTTTGAAGCTTAAGAATGTACGCTTTCACTAGTCTGGACACTTGGTACATTTAGTTCTGAGGATGTTTCTCCTCTAAGAACATTCAGTTCTAATAACAAACAGCATGATAGATTGGCTAGGTCAGGCTGAATCCTTTAAACACGAGGGCAGGGAAGATGATTACAGATTGGCAGAGATGGACATCAAACTCATTACTCTTTGTAAAGTCTCTCTGCCATTTCTGCCTCTGTAGTCTGTCACATCAGTCAGGAGGATGAAGAATGAGCGTACAAGGGCCGTCACTTTCTAAGAGATCTGCTTATGGCCTCTAAGAGAAAAACAGCTTGAATTCAAATCAAATTATATAAAAATACAAAACACTGGACAGAAGCAAAATATTTATTTTAAAAAGGGGGAATACAATACCTCCCCCCCCCCCAAAAAAACAATGTCTTAGACTAACCCTAGAATAAGCCCTGACCAAAAAGTTTGCTAAAGTTCACATTGTATAAACATTACTCTATAAACATAAATCTATTTCTGAATGCTATAATGTAGTCTACATACGCTACTTTAGAGCATGCTATACTAATGCTCACTAATATTAAAATGTAGCCTAAATTATAAAATGTAGCCTACATATAGGCCTAGTATATATCTGTATGAACTATATACTAGCTACTTAGTGCATTCTACATACAAAGTATACCTGTATGCATATGCATACTCTTACCGGTCAACTTGATAACCGCAAAACACAATTTTTGTGTGTGAATGCTGTTTTACGTGAATATATTACAACACGAGTGAAGCACAAAGCTTTGGTTACAAAATAAATAGGCCTAATTATAAACAGAGATTATAAACGTTTCTTCCTTTCGTTTACTTTCAATGTATTATTCTTAGTGCATTCTACAAAGAATGCACTTTTCTTTTCTAATTTCTTTCCCTTTACACAAAGTTCTACAAACATAAAAAAAACAAAAACATAAAACTCTCTCATCTCACTTAAAGCAAGAGCAAATCTATCAGCGAAGTCTTGCAATGTGAAAAGGGCAACATTAAAGTGTGTGAGGGAGATTTGTTAAGTTGCACGATTTTGCCATCTAGTGGACATGAACGAAAATTGGACGACATTGTTTTGTTAGTTTTATCAAATCAGCTGGATTTAAATTGGTTTATAGAAGACAAGTGTTTAAAAAGTCAAACAAACCTCCACAAACTAGGCTATCCAAGTGGCAAAAGGACTGTCATAGAATCAGTGAAGATAAAACAAGAAAATGACATTAAAGGTACAATATGTAAAATTTTTGCATTAAAATATCCTAAAATCACAAGGCCAGTGTTATATATTTTGTTAAGTTGATAACTAGCGACACCGCTCTTGCACATACTTTATTAGACAAGTGAACAAATGTGCATAAAACAAATCAATGTTATATATAGCTCAACATGATGAAATGTTAGAACATGATTAATATGTTATTCTAATGTTGATCTAGCTTAACGTTACTGCTAGTTTCATATAGCAAACGAACTAACACATAGAATAACATCATAATGCTGTTTAGTATAGTGTAACAGTTAACATTAGACCAAGTGGAACAGCGCTGCGTTCCCTCACAAGTTTAATTCGTCAAATAAACTGACCTTTGAGTAGTAATTCAGCACTTGCGTGTATTAGGTGGAATGAAATGTCCTCATTCCTTTATATCCGCAGGACTCGCGTGTGATATATGTCTCTTATTAACAATCACGACCTGCTTCATACCACTGTAATGTTAAAAAACATGAATTTTTTCATTTATCCATAAACATTATTAGATCCATCAGCTTGACAGCAAGTCCCATCATTCAGCTCGTCACTGCGTCATAAACCTACGCCTTTGTTATTATAAGAGGTTAGTGACCCCTAGCGGCGAAAAAAATTGCATATTGTACCTTTAAGCATAACAATACTCACACTGATTCCTTGCAAATTTTATATTCATTGTTACTATTTTACTATCAGCCAATGGCAAATTCAGCTCTTCTTGAAAAAGCATTTATAAAAAGCAGGTTTGTAAATCATTTTCTTAAATTACATCATTATAGTAAATTATGAGTATGGATTTATCTGCAATACCTTCCTTTTAATCCAGATGAGTGACATATTTAATTGATGATTGTATGACTGATTGATGACATATCAGACATAAGACAGATTTAAATTGTGTTTTTGTTTTGCTAAATCATACTACCAATCGCAAAATCTTAAATTTTATTAAATACACAAACACACAAAGCCAGGCCTCAAGCAATCATATTCTGTTAGTATCATTCACATTAACCAGAATTATTAATTCTCATTGATGTCACTGCTGGTGAAGCCCTCCGCATTTGACCACAATGATCTATACGCACTTAAATGTGCACAATGCTTCACTTATGAGTCTGAGCACATCATAGCTCCTGTCTTTTTTTCAGTATTATATTCCGCACAAGGGCTGTGGCTTCCTTTCGAATATCCTCTATGGACTCTTCCGGCTTCCACAAACGCACCACCTGGCCTTCCGAACTCACAAGAAACTTCCAGAAGTTCCATTTCGGTATTTTCTGTACTGAATCTAGAAAAAAAGAATAAGGTTTTATACATATAAATATTATGAATATTGAGCTCATAATATGATTTATTATTCAATATTACTATAAATTAATTAATTTAGAAATGTCATATTTCTCATATTTCAAACCAGAGGTTATGATTTGCTTTACAATCCCATAGCCTGGGCTGTCACTAAAATGTACAGGTCTGGGATCAAATATTATAGGTGGGTTCCCTGTGTGCAATGAGCTGTGTCCCAATTCCCATCAGAGAGATAGCACCTCGCCCTCCGCTGCATAAAGAAAGTCGAGTGCATGAAGAGGCCAACAAGTGTCTACAATTTATTTTATTTTTTTTCTTGGAATTTTCAGTGTGAACCAGGGACGGCGTGTACCTAGGTAAAGACAGCCGTCTAGGGTGGCAAGAAAGAGAGACATTTTTAATATATATATATATTTTGGACATTCGTTTGGAATTATTGCATTTATACCAACAAGTTATCACCCCATTAGTTATTCTAAATCTAAATGGACTTTCACCACCCGCCACTGGTGACATGATGCGAGAAAGTCGCTGGTAGTGTGAACGCAGCTACAGTCTTCACTCCTATTGGTTGTCGATCGCTAAATACACTGCTAATTTGCATAACGTTTACATTTTCAGCCTTAAAAGGTATCAAAATATAAAATAAAAAATAATGGCAGACATTTAGGCCAAAGTGTTGAAGTTAAAAATCTTTTTCCCCATACACAACATAATATACAAATGAAATAAACAGATTTTTATTTTTATTTTTTCAGCTACAGGTGTATTTAACATTAGCATTCAAGAAAGAAATTAAATTAACAAATATAAAAATGTAATTAATTTTTGCGAAACTTAACATACAGTATAATTTGTGAATGTTTAATTTTTGTGAATCTCCTTACATTTATTTGTGGATCATAATCTAATTATTTGGAATAAAGCAACAAGTCTAACCCCATATGTGTGTATGTGTGTCCAATAATCTTGAGCTAATTTGTGAAGTTTTATTTTTAAAGATCATGTTTAATCGTGAGTGTGAAGTGTGGTGTGGGGGCGGAACAACAGTGTTATGCCTAGAGCGTCAGTTGAGCTTGCACCAGCCCTGAAGTGAACACACAACTCACACTATTTATACTGCAAAATGGCATTGAATAGTGCATGAATACATGAGTTAGGATGCACCAACCCACCTCAAGCTACTGATTTTATACGAGGCGTTGTTTGATTTCCTTGTGTTCTTTTAATGTACTTTTATGTTTATGCTTTGTATTTTGAAAACTGCCTTTTCTATATAAAATAATATACAGCTGTTATTATTAATAATTTCTTACAATCAAGTAGTAGCAACTGGTCACGTGATGTCGAAAATGGCAGCGCCCATAAGGGGTCGCCCTTCCCCGCGCTAAAGAATAAATCTAGAAAACATACAAATTTTCAGCTAATTGTGACTGCAAATCGATTTGATGTTATTTCACAAAGGTGCTGCAATTTTTACTTTGTGTAAAACTTTAAAGTTATTGAATGAAGATTATCCTCAGGTAAAACCTACCTGTGATGAATCTGAATGCGGGATCCGCCTCAGACCCCATTATTTTGATCTTGCTAAAGATGGGGAACGTTACACCATAGTTGGATTTGGCAAAAGCCTCGATTTCTCGACTGGTGCCTGATTCGGTGTCACCGTATTGGGAGCAGGGAAACGCGAGCACGTTAAAATGAGACGTGCCTAGCTCTCGGTGAAGCTCCTGCAGAGCCCGGTAATTCTGCTCCGTTAACTCGCTTCCACTCGCCACGTTTACAACCAGAGAGACCTGTTATCAGAGACAGCGAGCCCTCGAGTCAAAATACTGCAGCACAAAACTAGGGCAATTATGTTTCTCAAAAGTCTTACAAATTATGTCAAACCACTTAAAACAGAAAAATATATATATATGCAACTTACTTTCCCTCGATACTTTTCCAGTGAGACAGCTCTGCCTCTCGCGTCCTTCACTTCATACGAGTAGAAATCTTTGGCTTTTCGCGACTTTGACAGTTTACTCTGCAGTAGGTACAGTGAGCCCATGCACACGGCCACACTCAGTAAAACCTTGAACAGTCCTGCTCTAGAAGCAGAAGATTTGGTGGGGTATCCCCCGAGCGCCTCCATGATGGAGGATAAATATGTGGAGAAAAAACTTCAAATATGGTTCTTTTGCTGGTCAGAACAGTGGGCGTATCGAAATGAAAGGGGGCATGTCTGAATTTGTTAAGTTATTCGGTAGATAAAGTTGTCAGTCACACATGAAGGTAAAATTGAAGGGGCAGAATTAAATTTGCATTAATTCATACAATACCCTTTTGTTATTGTTTTTTGTTATGTCTACCGTGTAAGTTCGTCATTTCTAGTTTTTTTATTTTAAGATCTGGCCAAAGGCCAGCAGCATCCAAGTGTCTTGGAAAAATGCGATTGAAAAAGACATTGCAACTCCCACGTTCAGTCCACTAGATCACAAAAGGATTTCTCAGCTGTCACGAATGGTTTTAAGTTTTGAGGCGTATTTAAGTTCCTGCCCGTGTTCTGTTTGGTATTGTTTGTGTATTACACTCTGTTTCGGCTGTTGCTAATGTTTCTGAGTTAATAAAAATAAATCCTGTTACCTTTCAATCATCTTCGCTTCATTGTATCTTACCGTGACACCTATCCCATGAGGCCACGGGAGAAGATTTTGAATGACCGTGAAGCGATACAACTGACGTTGGTAGGTCACATAATGACAACACGGCGAATGTAGTATCCAGATTACATTCATACTATATAAGATATATACTTTTTTTTTTTTTTTTTTTGGTCATGAAGTAATTACTTATTCAAAAAAGTATTTTTTATTTCCAGTATGCACACGGTACAATGTTTGGTGTCGTCCATTAACACCATAGCAGATGTTTCCTAAAGACGATTGACCACAGTCATCCCGGAGGATGGCAGCTCCTGATCCAGCAGGCGGAAGAGCATGGCGTATTTGTTGCGTTGAGAGACGTTGCCGAGAGTGTGATGCAAGCGTGCCTGTAGATAATGTATGTCTCTCATACGCTCTTTACAGTCAAGACGAGAGAAATACACAGCTGCCTCCTCTAAAGTGTGCACGGCTTGTTCCAGTGCTGCAGGAAAGAAAATACATCACTTAAACATATGAAGTACGACTTGAATACAGTGAGATGGGTGTCAAACAGGACTCAGGCAGTACCAGTCAGTCTGTGTTTCTGTGCAGCAGTCCCTGCTAAAGTCATCTGACAGCGAGCGGCCAGCAGCAGAGCTCTGCCCTTGTCTATAAGAGAACCGTGAGCCAAAACAGACTCCAACACGTCCTGCACCAGTGCAAGAGCCTGCTCAGGAATCCCCAACATCAGCTATCAAGAGAGATGATCAATATCAGACACTCCTAGTTAAAAATTACACCATTTCTTTGATATAACAAACACCCAGGTATACTTAAACACTGCAGTGAATTCTTAGGTGAAATCAAGGAAATGGGAGATGTTTTGTGAGCATTTTGTCAATCATTATCAGGTGTCTGAGCACAAACTGTGAAGGTTCTTGTTGGTGTACCTGTGTAAATGCCAGGTGTAACACCGTCTCTGAGGTCAAGCTCTGCAGGTTGTGTTGGCGTGACAGAGCAAGAGCCTGTAAGAGTAAAGGCAGACCTGATGCGAATCCAGACGAGTCCCAGTGGAGTTCTGCAGAGGACAGCATCACCCTGCCACACAAACACACAGTTCAAAACTGACATGGGAACATTGCCGTTTCAACAAGATTTCAAATATACACTTCAAATATTTAGGGTCATTAAGATTTTTTAATATACAGTGAACTCTAAAAGCCCTAAAAGTCTAAAAATGATTCAGGATTCGGACAAGTCAGCGGAGAGAAGTGGGTCATATCGCAGGAAGAGCAAGTTATGACAGTTTGATTAAAGATTTTAAGGTTGAAATGCACACACAACCGGACAAACTTGTTTTTGAAATAAGTTATGCTCATAGGCGGCATATATTTCGATAAATACAGTAAAACAGTAATCACATGAAGTTTTACAAATTAATATACTTGACAAAGCTGAATTTTCAGGTGCAAGTCAATTTGGATTTCAGCCTGACTTCCATTTCTCTAAACACTAAATCATCATTTATTTCCAGGTTTCAATTAGATCTTGAATCCCAGATTTCCAATGTGATCTCAGACTTTTCTTTTCATAAAGACATACCTGATGATCATCTCTGTGTTCTTACTCTTCTCACACTGCTGCTGCAGCTGCTGTAGAATCTTCGAGGCTTCGGACGTTTGATTCAGAGCTTTCAGCAACTGGGCTTTCCTGAACAGACAAGGACATTAACAATCACTTGTACAGGGCAATCTACTAAAAAAACGTATAATATGTGCCGTTATCTACCTGTACAACCCCTCAGTGCTGTTTAAGGCAGAGATAGCAGTGACATGAGGTTCAGCCAAATGGTATTTCCCATCATTCATAGCCTTCTCAAACTGAATTTTCAGATCGCATAGCATCCAGAGCTGTTAAAAAGAGAAAGATATAGCTAAAAATCATATAGCTGCTGCTGATTTGTGCTTGATGAATCCTAGATTTTGTTCAGCAGTACTTTGGCATGTTGGGTATGGGGAGGAAACTGCTGCTTCAAGTGTTTCATGATGTCAGTCACAACAGCATAAAGGCCCTGAAGACGGAAAAAAGAATCACAATTGGAACTGGAAAACTAATGCGAATTTAGCATTCAATACATTTTGACACAGAGCAACACATGAAATCAAGCGTATGCACCAGGAATCATTTTGTGTTCATGTACTTGTGTGTGAGAGAGGTCAGGTACCTGCTCCGCATGGAGTTCAGACAGATGGCAGAGAGCGACGGCAAAGGCCTCAGTGTTGTTCTGCTGCACACTAAAGTTCACCGGCTCCAGACTGTTCATATTCAACAGGAGCTGAGCCTGCTGCCGTGCCATAGTGCTACAGAGAACGCAAAAAAATCTGCGTAAACTACATCAAACCTGCAAAACTGTCTGAGATGTAGCACTAACATTAATGCAGAATGAAAGTGTGAGGCCTAACAGTCTGTTTGAAGACATATTTACATATGAATGAAAGAACTTTCATTTTACTTCACAGTTCTCTTAAAGGGGACATATGAAATATGACTTTTTCCATGTTTAAGTGCTATAATCGGGTCCCCGGTGCATCTACCAACTCAGAAAAGTGACAACCCAGTAAAGTTGTTTTTAGTAAGCCTTTCTCTGAAAGCATGTAAAAAAATAAGCCGATCAGATTTTGCTCCCCTTCTGATGTAGGAAGGGGATCTTCTTATAATATTACCACTCCATACTCTGCACGTTTCCATCCACGCCGCCGCCATTTGGTTTACGCAAGCGACAACAGTATAACCAATTCTAACGCAATGGCAAAAGTTCGAGCAAAGCATGCAAACTGTTCTGTCGTTGCTGCACAGACGAGCACAGAACACTGTTTGACCAAAAAAATGTCACAGCTGCTTTATAAAGACCTCAGGGAACTGTGTCAATCTTTGTAAAAGCTAAACTTGACGGTACATGCAAGTCGATGAAATGAATTAATGTAACCCCACAACAACTACATAAATGTTTCCACTAACCATTCAGAAAACGTCCAGGTGCATCTAAAAGTTGCAACATCTCCATGAGTCTCTCCGTAAGGCTTGCACTCTGTTATTTCTGAGATTTTGGATGAGTGCGATTATTCACGTGTTTTATTATTGCCGGTTTAACCAAAGCTCATGTAAAGGATCGTCCGTCCTCTAAACGGAGGCGGGGAGCAGAAGCTCATTTGCATTTAAAGGGACACATTTTTGCTCACACCCAAAAAAGGGGCAAATTTGACAAGCTATAATAAATGATCTGGGTGGTATTTTGAGCTGAAATTTCAGACACATTCTGGGGACATTTTCTTGTGAAAAGGGGCATAATATGTCACCTTTAAATTTCATAAAAAGAAGGTATCTGTGTTATCTGACCTTTTGCCATACATCCTCCATATGGAGGTGGTCTGTGCCAGGCTGATTTCTATCAGCTCCGAGAGGCTTTGCTTCCAGTGCATGATGTCGGTTCCTCGCAGGGCGTCCAGCAGCTTGTTGGCAGGCATGCCCTGTTTTGCTCCCTGCTGGACCAGGGACTGAATGCCTAGAGAAGCTAAATACTGCAAAACACAACGGGGAGCATTAATTATTTATTTCATTGTATAAAGACGTTGCAAGAGATTAATATGCACTGAATTAATGTGCCTGATGCCATTTATTTATGTCTTGTGGTTATGCAAAGCATTTCCCTATTATAAGGGCATTAAAATGGTTCCATCTTAATGAGCTACTTACAGGGAGGCAAAAGTGAGCTGCGATTTTCACAGAGTCTTCCGTTAGTACCACACTATCAGACCCTTTCATCTGTTCTAGTGTGTACAGCCAACTCTAAAATCACAAATTAGAAAAAATAAATAAAAATACAGCAGGCACTGTTAAGCATAATATACACACACAATCATCAAACCTCTACAGACACAAGAACTGATTAATCGATTAATTTTTTGAACTGATTCTTTGAAACAAACTGTCCACAAGAACAGGTTCGTGGAAATCAATCGGACTTTACATCACTATCGCATATGTGAGTGATTTACTTGCATTGTAATGTTTTTGGAAAGACATCTCTTATGCTCACCAAGGCTGCATTTGATAAAAAATAAAGTAATTTAACCGTTATTTAACTGACAAAAGCACCAAAAAAAAAATCAAACTTTGATTATATTTACAAAAAAACAATCAAGTTGGTCAGTGAACACATTGGAAATCATTTCTCTGTACTTTTGTCAGTTAAATAAAGGTACAAGATTTTGATTTTACAGCATGTTACAAAATTTCTGGAAATGGGGTTGAAAAATTTCTTATTAGTATTAATGTTGAAATTGTTAACTAAACATTTTTTTTTATATAAACTCACACATAATTTAAACACACACACACAGTTGATATATATATATATATATATATAGGTAGAGTAGAGTTTGCATATGTTTCTGATCATTCTAATAAAGTAAAGCACTTTGAATTACCATTGTGTATGAAATGTGATATATAAATAAACTTGCCTTGCCTAATAACCTTTAAAATTTAGGGAGGCAAGGAATGAGAGAAACTGTTCTTACCAGACAGTGCTGGAGACACACATGGTCATTTGCTTCCTGTGCGATGCGGATAGCTTCCTGCAGAGCCAGATCAGCCTGTTGACTGCACAAACACAACCCTAGAAATCAGCTTTAGTCATATAACAACAGTTCATTTCAGACTCAGAGGCTAAAATTCGGATTATTTTTGCAGCAAAAATAAAATGCTCCTGACACAATGTAGTGCTCAAAACACAATCTAGACAACTAATACTCACTAGTGTCCAAAACGACAGTGCAAGGTTGCCAGATTAAGGACAGCGTATCGTAAACTGCGGCCATAGCCTTCATCTCCATTGCTTTTCCCCTCTCCACCGGAAAGAATGAGGCGGTCGAAGTAGTGCAGGAGGCTGTGAGTGGAGATGAAGATGTCCTGCACTCGCATACTGTTCAGATAGCTGAGGTAATGCTGTGGAGAGACAGAGAGAGGCTCAGTTATAGTAAAAAGAGAGATTAATCATCTGTTTCTTGAAAGGAAGGAGTTCAGCTTACAGCTTCGGCAAAGTCAGGATTAAATTTGAGAATGTTGTTGAGCTCGTCCTGTAATTTAGCTGGCGACATGGCCTTGTTTTCATCGTTCTTAAGGAGGTACGCCTGGGAAAAAACAAGATGGCAATCATACAGGGCAAAAGGAATCAAACACAGCTGAGTGTTTATGAAAGCCAAATCTCTTCTAGTTTATAACAAACCTGTCGTGCAAGGAAGTATTCTGCTTGTTTCTGAGATAAAGGACCTAGGGTCTCATCAGATCTGACGAAAAGAGAAAATAACCCCCACAGTCAGTTCCATTCCTATTTAATAACCCTCTGCTTGTTGGGGTCAAATCGACTTCGCATTAGTTTCCATGCAGATTGTCAAAAGTAGACACTATGGAAAACACTAAACATTCATGTAAAAACAGAAAACATCTATTGTAGTTTGACAGAGACTAAAAATATGTGAGAAATTGAGTAATTGTCCATCTATTTCTATTGTGTTAAGGGTCAATTTGATCCACATATTTATATTTGCAAAATTAGCTGAGTTGACTAATTCCACTAATAATACAAGTAACACATGATTCCCTCTGACCTCAGTTCGGACTGCTGTAGAGATGTAGTGTCCAGCTCCTCTTTGTCTATGCGGTCGGCGCTGGGGTCTTCATTGCTGGTCAGCTCCATGTCTTCTGTGGGCAGAGCCAACAGCTCGGGCTGATTTTTACAATGACAGTACTGCTGCAGGGACTTGTACAGCTTATATACCTGACTGAAGGACAGTTTATTATAGGCCAGCAGCATCTGACGCATGAACAGACCTACAAACACAAAGAGATTAAGGGTTCAGAATCACAGATGAATCTGTCACATTAATCACAGATGTTTACCAACTTCAAGATCAAGATATTTTGTATTCCCCAAAATAACTCCTTTTAACACTCTTTTATACTGTTAGAAAGTGATCAATGTACTTCAATGGAGAACATGATCTCATCTGACACATTTTACATCATTTGATTCTTCAGTTAAAATGGGTTGATAGGTGGACAAATGGTGGAGAAGTTTAAAGAAAAGCAGTTAAAAAAATATTAATAAATAAAAAATAATATATATTAATAAATAAAAAATAAATAAAGATTGAACAAATTAACTAAAGAAATCATTTTCGTTGAAATAATACATTGATTACAATTAATAAATACATTTAGATTCAAATTAAAAAAACTAAAACAAATAAACAAAAACGTGTATTTAAAATAAAAATATATAAATATGAATTTAAAAATAACTTGATTTAAATAATACATTTAACCCTACTACAGAGAACAGAAAAAACGCAATGTAACATAATTGACATTTATAATACTAATATCTACACAGTATTAATTAGGTCTTTATACTTTAAAATATAGGACTGTCTTTTAAATTTTAAGGTGGGGGTTCCTAGCATGAGGATGATATTAAGATATTTTTTTATGAAATCTGAGAACTTTCTGTCCCTCCATTGATAGCAACACAACTGACACTTTGACGCTTCACATTTTCTGAAGAGATTCAATCACTTTATATGATGAACAGATTCAATTTAAGCTTTTATTCACATAAAAACATTGATCATTGAACATAAACAGAAGCTCAACCATACTTGATTGATGCGCCATTGGTTCTCGCACGCCAAACGAACATAACTGATGTGTGCATTGATAAATGTTAATTTACGAATAAAAGCCTAAATTCAATCTGTTAATCATATAAAGCGATTATTTTCAGACAATTTGGACTAAACCGCTCTATAGATATGGATTAGTTTTATGATCTCTTCATTACATTTTTGAAGCGTCAAAGTATCAGTTTTGTGGACTGTCAATGGAGGGACAGAAATCTCTCAGATTTCATTAAAAATATCTTCATTTGTGTTCCATATATGAATGAAAGTCTTACAGGTTTGGAACGACATGAGGCTGAGTAAATAATGACAGAATTTTCATTTTTGGGCGAACTAACCTTTTAAATTGGGCATATTATTTGATGGTGATTTTGGTTACGGCCCTGAAAGATACACATATACGTACCAACAACACTAGTTTTAAATGCCTCCGAGTCACTGAAAGCATTTGGCAGGATAGTAAAAAAGTGCTCCATGTCCTGCAACTCTCCCTCAGCCATTAAAAACAACCTGAAAAACAGAAGGTAATAATTATATGTACAATTAACATATACAAATCTATCCAGGTAGAAAAGTTCTTTATAAAGATAAGATGCCTATACTATACCTGAGTTTAACAGCATTGACCATGCGAAGGCAGGACTCCTCTAATATCTTCATAAACTGCTCCAGGGTCAAATCTGCACCCTGGTCATTACAAACACGAATCAAAAATGTGAAGTATGGTTTAAAAAAAAAAGTGCCTGAAAACATTACATTATTTGTTTATTTTAAAGGACACACAAGGTAGGTAAAAACAGCCCTACAAGAAAACATGCTACATACCTGTTGTAAAGGCAGGATGAGTTTGTTCAGGCGTCTTCGGTCTAGAAGAGCCATTGGTTTGGTTGTGGACATCTCATACAGTAAAGCTAACACTGCAATCTTGTGTGGAGTGACCCAATCCTTTATACCGAAGATATTAGCATGAACAACCCCATTTGTCATCATGGGGTTGAAATACAGACTTTCATGCACACTGGCCATTGCCTCTCGGGACTTCTATTCCTCAAAGATCAATACAATGAAGTATATCGGTGCAAAGAATACTCTAGATAAACAACAACTATGCTGTTATGTGGTAAGCTAGCTTACATTATTTTTGATAATACGGTAAAATATCAACGGTATTTCAAATGCAGTCATAGCGATTTGAAGCCATTTCTTCAATGTGAAAATCTGTACTCATAACCACTTTGTTTGATCTGTGTTATTAATCAAACATGGACAAATTTTAATATATTCACATGGATCATTTGCTAACAATCAGCCGGAGACTTGTCTCTTCAAAATACCCTCCAGTTCCGTTTACGTTTCAGGACGCAATGTAGAGCACAGACGAATCGATTATTTTTTAATGACGAGTTCTCGGTTCTTGTGAACAAGTCGTTTCAACGAGAGCGTTACAAGTTGGGTGTCTATGGAAAAAAGACGGTTTTCAGTTTAGTGACACTCGAGAAATTCAACCCGATGATGATAAATCGTTAAAACCAGCTTTGCAAAACGGTTCAATAGATCAGAATATACCACTCGTTTTAGTACGCGATGCAGAGTGCTGATAAATCGATTCAGATTCCTTAACAACAACAACAACGTTTTTACTGTAAATATTCCAACACAGAATTAATGATAATTTTCACATGTTTTCACCTAATTATCAATATTCCTGAGACAAACACGTTTAGTCTACATTTAATCGTAATTAATTATTAATTATTATTATTATTACATTTAATCGTTAAATCAGTTTAATAAATATTTTGTAAAAATCTGCATACAGTAGAGATTATTCATTAAAAAAAAATCCTACTACTATATGTAAATTATTAATATACACGAACAAAATCTAAGAATAAATAGTTTATGTCCAATTATTTGTAAAAAAAAAAATAAATCACATCTTTTTATATTAAATAATATTTTTCATGTCAGTGGATTTTATCAAGTGATGGTCACATGTACCCTTTACATTTGTACGTAAGCACTCTAAACCTGAAGCGGACATGATAATCTGGGGATTTTATTTAACTATCCATAAAGACTAAAGAGATTCACCAACATCTAGTTTACAGTTTGACAACACA
Organism: Semotilus atromaculatus; assembly: GCA_031834385.1. NCBI lineage: Eukaryota > Metazoa > Chordata > Actinopteri > Cypriniformes > Leuciscidae > Semotilus > Semotilus atromaculatus. Next base: position 17,491,206 of record JAULUF010000042.1, on the reverse strand, counting down.
TAGCGTATACCTCTAAACAACCATTCTGAATCTGATTATACAGCTAGCTTTAAACATAAAGTTTAAACTATACTGATCAATTATGGATTGTCATCTGTTGGAACAGCAACAGTGACCTGTGACTCAGGTGACACTCTTGCATTATTCAGTATCTGAGTCAACTAATCTGTTAATAAACATTCCTTAAAATAAGTGTTAATAAATGATAAACCACAAGAAATACTTAAACCACTATTTATGTTGTAATATCACTCTGTATGGTGTAATAATTCTGTCCAACGAATAATAAGGCTCTAGGGTGCAAACTAGTTAGTCTGGGGTTAAGTTATCAAGCTAAAATTACGAAAGCAAATGAAACAAATAATTTCATTACATGAAGTATAATAAACTACACCATGAGAAACTCTAATAGAAATGCACAAACTTCCGCTGCACTACTGGAGGTACGAGATGATTGGCTGGTTGGTATTGCGTCACAGGATATCCACCACTGTGATTGGCTGAAAACGCTTAATCACAGTCACATAGCGACCCTCCTGCCTGGTGCGGCTGTAGAAATCGACTGTGAAATGAAGAGTTAGCCGTTTGATTGTGAGCAATGGCCTGGCTGCCTTGCCTTTACTTACAGCTGGGTGACTTCCTGTGGTGTCTTTGAGCTGCTATGAAGGTACAGTAATTTCTCATAATGCTTGTTTAGTTTTTGAACTTGTTTCTCTGTTGGTTGTGCATCAGGCTAGCATTAATAATCTGCTACATTTGCTATCAGCTCGATAAGTAAGTTAATGTTAACAGCTGATTTCCAGTTTAGCATTTCATGCATTATTTGTATTGTGTGTTGTGCATTGGTGACATCTTTCATGCCTTATATAAAATCAGTCAACATCTAGCTGTGTAGTGTATCTCAGTATTCAGTTGTTAGGTGCAGTGATCAGTAATGTGTTTGTGTGTTTTTAACTCTTCTGTTCTCATGTTTTCATTTGTTGGGAGGCGAGACCCAGCAACAGGACTGATCCTCCACTGTGTCACACAATGACAATTGGGAGTTGATTATCCTCTTGGCTCTCCATGAAAATAAAAACACCATGGTTACTCTCTGCTGAGTGTGACTAAGAGCACTAGCTGCAGTCAGAAGTCATTTAACGCACACTAATCCCTTGTTATGGCTTAGCCCTATTCCCATCCATGATCCATCTGTAATGAGATTGATCCCAGTCAATGGGAACTATTTCTGGGCAGGACATTCTGAATGGTGAAATAAAGCACTGCAGCTCAGGCTTACTATTGTTATCATGCACAAGGCAGTATCACTTTCACAATGGAAATTTTCTACATATTAGATATGTCTTAATTAGGGCTGTTAGATGTGCCTTAATTAGGGCTGTCAAAAATAACGTGTTAATTTCGGTGATTCATATTTTCTGTTTAAAGGGGACCTATTATGCCCTTTTACAAAATCTTGATTTTGTTTCTGGGGTCTGCTAGATTCATGGTTGAATGTTCAAAAACATTACATAATGTAAAATGTTGCTGCGCCTCTGTTCCCTGTTTTTCAGTAACGTTATGTTTATTTCTGTTCTCTATGACGCCTCCCTGTCGGAAAGCACAATGTGCTCTGATTGGCTGGCTGGACCAATGTGTTGTGATTGGTCAATTGCTTTGAGCAAGTTTGTTACTCCCATAACTGCAAATTTCAACAGACTACTACTGCAACTCAACCTTGCCACTTTATGTTGTAATTTAATGCAATTAACCCAGCTTGCATTGCAGTACGTTATTACAGTATCTGGGTTTCACTTTCTGCATGTTGGCCTATCCTATGATCAGCCAATCATTTATTCAAGTGCTTTTAATCCATTCCAGCATAATAAGATGCAAAAGAAAACCTATTTAGATACAGCCACACCTGAAACGTGTAAAAAAAAAAAAAAAACATTGATTGCCAGCACTAGTCTTTATACAACCTTAAAGGTTTTTAAAAAAAACTCATAATTTGTTTTTAAAGTATTTTGTGATTGTTTTCCGTGCAGGCGGGGGCCTCGTCCATGTGGGCATCATGCTGTGGTCTGCTGAATGAAGTGATGGGTACCGGGGCCGTGAGAGGGCAGCAGCCAGGTTTCGGGGCAGGTGCGGGGCCGTTTCGTTTCGCTCCCACTGCGGGATACTCCACATACCCACCTACCAACTCCACCAACACCAGCCTGGCGTGTCAGTCCTGTAGACAAGCATTCTCTGTCTTTAGGAGAAGGGTAGGTAGACCTGCACACCTGCATTTGCCATAAAATCTCATTTGTTCCTCACATTAAATCTAAAAGCATTTATTAGATTAAAGACCCCATGAAATGGCTGCACAAACACAAATTTCTTTTTGATGTTGATGTATTTCCTACTGAATCTGTAAGTTGGGACCATGTTGAAGGCTTGTACACAGCTGGACAAATATAGCTTGTTGGTGCTATTAAGGTAGGGGACATTTAGATTCTATGTAGCTTTTGATTGGACACAAATCTTTATAATCGCCTGTGTACAAGATGAGTCATCAATATTTTTTTGCACATTTTCCCAGAAGTCAAAGATTGTACATTTTAAAATCGACTAAAAAGTTGATTTGGTCAATTTTAGAGGTAGAGGGGCATATATTCAATTCAACTTTGATTATGTTATGTTAATCATCCAGCCGACAAATACATTTATACATCAGATTTTTCATTAAAGCCATAAAAGATGTTACTCTTGACTTACAAAATAGATCACTTGCACTGCTCCACCTTGGTTTTTTTGACATATAGATGACCTTAAATTTAATATACATAGACTCAACTGCACAAATCTCTCATTTTGATTCCATGGAGCCTTTATCTTTGTGAAAAGAAGTACAGTGTAGCAGCATACTTTTAAAAAGATAACTTATTTTATAATTATATACTTTAATAGAACATGCTTTATAATTATATACTTTAATAGAACATGCTTAAGTGCAAACTGAATGTATGTTTTCAGACACTTAATTGCAAGTTTATTTGCAATTACATAAGATTCATGGTTGAATGTTCAAAAACATTACATAATGTAAAATGTTGCTGCGCCTCTGTTCCCTGTTTTTCAGTAACGTTATGTTTATTTCTGTTCTCTATGACGCCTCCCTGTCGGAACATAAAATAACATAAATAACATAAAAAGTGTACTTTAAAGCTTAAAATGCTATTTTAAGTAAGTTCTAATTTTTACATATTACAAAGTGCAGATTTTAAAAGTGCCTTAAGTGGCCTTTAACTTCTTGAACATTAGTAAGTAAATTTTTTTTTAATATACTTTTAAGATTTGAAGTACAAGATAAATGTGCGTTCAGTACAATTAAGCACACTTATTTTTTTACAAGGGCAGTAAGTACCTTCTGACATCATTAAAATATATAGTAGAGTTAGGCAATAATCCACAAATCTTCATGTTTTCTCTTTCGTTTGAGATGAGAGATTGTAATTTTATTACAGCACTTGCTTTTTGTCCTTTTGATTAAGCACAAATTCCCTCTTTTTCTCCACTGTAGCACATCTGTTGTGACTGTAAGAAGAGTTTTTGTTCGCTGTGCTCAATACTTCAGGAAAACCAGCGCAGATGCACAACTTGTCAACTGCTGAAGGGCACTTCATTCCAGCGTCCACAGCTCATGCGTTTGCGTGTTAAGGACTTGCGGCAGTACCTTACGTTACGCAATATTAACACTGATACCTGCAGGTACTTTCACACAGGCAACAGTATGTGAGCATTATTAATAACTGGGTATATTATGACCATATCATTAGTGTTTTTGAGTTGTTTGAATGCTTTGAATCCTTAGGGAGAAAGAGGACCTTGTGGATTTGGTGCTTTGCCATCAAGGTGCGGAAAGTGAGGATGATCCAGACACGCCTTCTCTGCAGTCACGCCCCCTGTATAGCTCACCCACTTCAATTGAAGTGCCCACCTCCCCTCTTCCAGCTCTCTCTCCAACTCAAGGAGAACCAATCAGTAGGAGCAACAGCTCTGAGTCCAATCAGGTGTGTCCAGATGATTCTAATCTGTGAGCATGGCTATTTGGAATAACATGTTTAAAATTAGGGGTTAAACGGAACCTCACGGTTCTGCACGCATGGGATTCGCGGATTGATTGCAAGTTTAACCTTTATAGATTGAAAGTTTGTAATGTGTTTTGGACTTTGGATTTTAAACCATTGCAGCACTAGAAGAGGCAAAAGAGAATTTAATTCTGTACTTGTTTGCAGTTATCTGCGCACACACAGAGAGAAGTGCGTTTCAGATTTAGATGCAAACTTCACATTGATTCCTCTTTCACGTCTCCTTGCACTTGGATGGACGCATACACACAAAATTGTCAAAATACCTGTCTCGGCAAGTAGACAGTCGGTTATGTCTTAAGGGAACGTAAACAGTTGAGAAAGAAAACGTATCATTATAATGGATCTGCGCATTAGGCCTTAAAGTGACAGCAGCCTATTAATACCTGCTGTTGTCTATGTCATTAATGTTAATCAAACCACAAAAAACACATTTTTAACAAAGAATAATCTATATTAAATGAATACAGCGAACACTATAGTGTTATTTAAAATTTAATTACTGAATTTCTGTAGGCCTAAATTAAATGAAGACTACTGTTAGACCTTATTTTATTTGTAACTGTTATAATAATATAATTTTCTGTATGCATAAAATACTCTTAATAGATTTGCCAAAATGAACAGTAACATCCTGAGCTCATTGTGCTGCATATTGTATCCCAAAATGCAATGCACTTGACTCATTTAAATAATAATTTAATAATAAAACATTACAATAATTGATTGGATTAAAAGTGCAAAATAATATATTTTTTCCCCAAGATAACCAGGTACTATTAAATTAAATGTGCAATATGATGAGATCATGTGACCATTTTAGTAAACTACTGTTTAAAGGGGTCATGATCATGATCATGACATATGGTCTTAAAACGTCCTCATTTAAAACAAAGCATTTATTTAATCAAGTTTCAAAAACAGCTTGTTTTGATATTGCCGGGATCTGTGACGTCACACTGGCAAATACATTTGCATATATGACTGCCTCCAGAGCAAGAGATCGACGAATGGTTATATCGCATCATAGGCCCCGTTTATTTATCGGCTGGCATTTGCCTACTCTGAATGTGAGCGTCACGTCAAAAGCAAATAGGACCCACCATATTCACTGATGCTGTCTACATGGATACAGTATACAGATGCATATTCAGTTTCGGACATACTCCACGCGCTCCAGTCTGTCGACAACTGAACAAATGGAAGAGTGATGAATGTTCACTCGTTCATCATCCACTCGTCCAGTTTAAACAGCTTTTTTGCGTCTGTATAGACTTTAGAATCGCATCGCTTCGTGTCCCGTATCGCATCGGAGGATTATATGTTTGTTTGGAGCATTTCGTTTAGTAAACAAGGCACAGTGTAATTGAATTTGCAGAGAAACTTTTGTTGATTGAAGGATAAAGCAGCCAACTGTATTGGATCTGACCATTAGCTACATAAGTTAGAATCAAGAATAAACAGAAATACACAGCATTTCAACAACTTCTGCTTATGAATTTTAAGGCTGCTATTGGATCATTCATTGAGGATAAATGCCATATTAGTTTTTACAAGCATTACTTTACAGATAACTTAAAACTTACTAGCTACCTTAAACAAATGGTGCAACTAAAATAAAGTGCAGAGTTGGTTACAAACTAGCTAGTAGCTACTGTGCCTGTAGTGTGGACATTACGTTCCTAAGAACTTGTGCATGACTGATGCAATCCTACCCAGAATGCACTGATGTGCACAAAAATCTGTGCTCAAAATGGCTCTGCAAAAATGAACTGGTTCGCGCAGTTTTGCCATTGGATTAAAGTGTACTTTAACTAATTATATTCTTTCTGTGTAAACATTCCTTGCTGATAGGATATTGAGGATTCCACTTCAGTCTCACTCCTTAACCTCGACCAGGCAGAACACACGCCAGAGGTGAGTTAATTCTCTTATTGGTAATTGAAAGGACTAACATTGTCATGAACTGTAATGCATACTTTCTTGGGCTGGTCAGAAGAAGAATAGCATCTCCAAGACATCTGTTGACTTTAACACAATTCAAATGTAAATTTGTTAGTAAAAATGCATCACATTGATTTATCTGTCACATTCGATGTTATCTATGTATTATTAAAGTATGTATTCATATTTTGAATTGGCATTTATTTGAGTATTTTGTATTATTTTTGTATCTTTTTTACCTACTTACCACAAAATTACTCTACACCATTAGCTTGCATATGAAAATATTAAATGTGTTTGAAAAAACTTTAATGATGATCTAAATTAAATAGGAGTTGTTTCTGGATATAGATCTAGGTGCTATAGGTGCCTGCTGGTTAGAAGAAAACATGTTGAAATTTGCAAAGTATTTTTGGAATAATACCACATACATTTGTTAAACTATAACTAAAATGCCACAAAAAAAAAACTTAGAGTCAGATTGTGTTCACAAATACTTTATTTCAATAAACTAAATGTAAAAAAAATCATTAACTTTAGAATAAGATATGTAAATTAAACCAATTGCAATAAGCAGAAATGAAATGAGGTGTGTGTATGTGTGCATGCAAAAGTGTTTGTGTGCGTGCATGCATGTGTATTGTGCGTGTGTTAGGTCTCACCCCTTCATATCTGCATTTGTGGCTGGCTGATTTTGTTTGGCAAATATTACACAACTACTGTCTGTTGCAGTCACACCTGTGTGTGTGTATGTGAGAGAGATAGAGAGAGAGAGAGTGAGCATGTTTGTTCCACATTGCATTCTTGCTTTAGCACCAGGCCTTAAATTCTGTGTGAAAAATCAGATTAATGCTGGATTTTATAAAAAAAAAATTAAATGTAAGAATAAAACTTAATTTTTCACCTTTCCCGTTCATTTCCAATGTTTCAGTTTTTTGTGTATAGATCGAGAATGAAACAAGTCACAAAATCTCATGTCAGTGAGAAGGGGACAATGCTTTTAAGGAAACATCAAATGGGGTCTGAACGGACAATGTGAGGGTTAAATCGCAGAGATTCTATAACATCATGACCAGAATGTCCCGTTACCATCAGGTTAGTCCTCAGACGCGGCGGCGGGCTAGAGCTTCTCTGTCAGATCTGTCCTCCCTGGGTGACGTGGAGCAGTTGACCGTCAGGCAGCTGAAGGAGATCCTTGCGAGGAACTTTGTGAGCTTCTCCGGCTGCTGTGAGAAGTGGGAGTTGGTGGAGCGCGTCAGGAGGCTTTACCGGGAGAGTGAGGACAATCGCAAATCTAGTGAGTGCTGACGCTGCTCTGCACTTACACTGCTCCATAAATAAATCAACACACCATCTAAAAATAAACGTTTGCCATACGTGCCAATTGTGAGAGAATAGTGTCGATACAAGTTTTATTAAAAATTCTTTAAAAAGTCACTGAAATATGTGTATTCCTTTTTATAAAAGCATGCTTTTTTTTCTTCTTTTTTTTTTTTCTCAGTGGAAAATGTGAGCAACCCCATCACTGCAGGTAAATAATTTCACCTCACAGTTTGAATAAAAAAATATATTAAAAGAGTGCAAGGTCTGAGTTGATTTCATTAAGGATCTGCTCAGGTTACTCAGTAAATAAAATGGACTGTTTAACTAATAATAACTCCTAGCTGAGTCTAATAGCTGTGCTTTGCTCCTCCCACTTAAGTGGTAGCTTATCCCCCTCCAATCTGCAATGGTGGAATCGGAGGTAAGGCTTGTGATTGGTGGAAATGCTCCCTGGTCACACCCACCAGTGCACTGCAGTGTCTGTGTCTGCACTACTGTGATGTCATTGCACTTCAACCCCCTCCCTGCATGGCCACTGCCAGATAGCATGTATTCTCAGAGAAAAAAATAAAAGGACAAATATAAAGTGCTATTCTTTACACTGCCATAATTTTATTGGTAGGGTTTGGGGTCATAAAATATCTTCTGTGACAGTTTACCCCCATTATCCCATTTCATCTATGCCCTTCATCAAGTATTTTTTATTTTTTTTTGTATGGCTAGAGTTTAGATAAACTGCACAATGCAAGAGTTGGGATGTATGATGCACTGAAATGAATGTTTTTACCGAAACTTTAAAATAAAGTTGAATCTGATTAGACCGTAAGCATCTCTCTCAAAAAAATGACTAAAGAGTTTTGATATTTTTCCTATTTAAAACTTGCCTCTTCTGTAGTTATATCGTGAACTAAGACTGACGGAAAATGAAAAGTTGTGATTTTCTAGGCCGATATGGCTAGGAACTATACTCTCATTCCTGCGTAATAATCTAGGAACTTTGCAGGGGAGTTGGAAAATGAGCCTATTTCCAAAAAAAGTGGACTGTTCCTTTAACATCTGTGCATCTGTTTTTAGGCAATGATTTAGGCCCGCCAAGGCTGACAAATGCAGTTCAAAAAACTAATTCTGTTTCAGTCTATTATTTTATTCCCATTCGATTCCAGTGCATCACTAGTTGGAGGTATCTTACTTGAGTTGTGACCATCTCTGTTGGTGATTGGTTCTTCCCCAGACAGCAACATAGTGTCGGCCCAGATCCGGGCCACATCTGCTACATGTGGATTTAACGCATACCAGATATGGGCCGGATTTGGGCCGACACTATGTTGCTGTTTGGATTAGAATTGACATGTACCCATTGATGAACTCAAGATCATGTTCTCTTGATTGGAAATGGATTGGCACACGTTGTTATGGCTCATCTCTCTTTTTCCTCTCTCTCACTGCAGATGGTTGCAGGACCCAGTTATCAAACGACGATAGCCTGTGTCGCATCTGCATGGACGCTGTCATTGACTGTGTACTGCTGGAGTGCGGTCACATGGTCACCTGCACTAAATGTGGGAAGCGCATGAACGAATGCCCTATATGCAGACAATACGTTATCAGGGCTGTGCATGTTTTCAAGTCTTAATACTTCTGGGAGTACATCATGTTCCACCTGCAGACTGCATTAGGATGTGCCCGGCGTCATCGCATCGAATTAGTGAGGAAGATAAAGTTCCCTGCTTAATTTTTCATGACATTTGAGGAAGACTTCAGACGGTGGGCCACAATGGCTTTGTCAATAAATGCTTCAGTAAAAACATTCCACAAGCTCTTTTAAGAGGCTCTGTAATAATATGCAATTGTTCAGCTGCAACACCTCACAGCCTTGACTTGATGTCCTACAGCTTCGAAGACATCTTGCTCGCAGGTCACATGCAAGCACTGTGTGATACTCAAGAAAAGAAAAAAATGTGGGTTCACCATCATGCACCATAACTCAGGATGGAAGTATCCGAATGTTCCTATTGCTCTTTTATTTCCTTTTTGTTTTGTTTTGCTACATCTGTGAATGGGCCTTTGTTTCCTTGTTTGTATTGTGAAGCCTTTTGGATTTTTGAACAAAGTTCTTCCTACAAGTAACATGGTACCATTCAACAAATTTTAAGTGGCATTTGCTGGTGTTTTGAATATGTGACTGGAAAATCAGCCTATAAACCTGTTGTTAAATCAGTGGAAGTGGTGACAAACGAGAAGATGGAGCTGGTTTTTTTTTTTGGTGTACCAAATACTTGTGTAGGGGGTAAATGTCATAATTGAATAAGTAGGACCATAAACAGGTACAATTTTACTGATTTAAATCGATAACATTTGAAAATGTGCATTTTATGTTATGTGCAAAGTAACTATAACTTCTAAAATTATGCACAGTGTAAAGAAGAGGGATGATTTGGGTGCCAAAAGGTGCATTTCTGACTTTTAATGCATCACAGTTGTTAGTACTTGAATTAACGTAAGAATCGTAAAACCTTAGTCACCTCACTTGAGAGTGATGACCCAAACAAATGATTTACCCATATTTTGTAGCCATTATTAATGTATGATAAACCTTATTAGAAGTTGCATCATGGCACATTGCGTAGCGCTGACAAGCATCAGCTGCGCCACAGCAATACCAGCCTCTTTTTGAGTGATGTTATATTTTAGATTATAAGGGATATTACATGGATCATTTAGGTGTATATTCATATTCATTACACCCTTGTTTAATCTGTTATGTCTGGCGTCTTTAATTCCTGTGTAAATGCCTATTCAGATCAGTTTATTTTTCTTAAAAAATAACTTTTTCTTTTGATCAATTGCCGTTACTTTAATATAGAATTAACAAACGAGTTATGTTCTTAGTTACTTGTGATAATTAAAAGTGCTAAGAAAGATTTTCACTGGACTGTACTGCATTGAGATTATTAAATATAAATTTGTTGTTCCGGTTCATTATTTGTTAAGTCAATATGAAATCAAAATTGACTATTTGAAAATGTCTTAATCTTATTTCCTAGTGGGAAAAATTATGCAACTTAACATAATTAAAACATAACATGTTTGAAAAATAACCACCTTGCAAATGTTGTTTGAAAAATAACTACACCTTTCAAATGCCTCACGGTACATTTGTTTTATTACATACAAATATAAATAGCCGAATGTACATTAGAATGTTTTAGATGGCGAAAAACGCCTTAATTTATAGTGGTACAAATATGGTGGCTTAGATCGAATGGCAGACTCCCTCTCTCTGACAGTAAATATCCTGAGACAAAACTCACAATAATACACACCATTAAAATCATCGGTCATCATAACAGTTACCATTTTACAATAATAATCACTGTGGAAGGAATAAAAAAGCACATGATGAATCAGACAAATACTGCATGGAAGTCTTTTTTGACCTCATGGCGAAAAAAAGCAGAACTACCTGATATGTTGAACAAAACAAATTACTTGCTAACAAGATTAAATAATCAGCCATTTGTTTTGTCTAACACTTGTAGAGCTGTGCTCTACACAGGCAGAGCAATGAAATATAGCCTATGATATCTGAAGGCTTGCCTGTTACAACTGTAAAACAACAGATGGAATATGGCACTGGTTTATAAATAGACCTCATAATAACAAATTCCACTTCTATACCTGTTTGAGATAAGAAACAGCAAGTACTTGAAATTCAAAGCAATCAAAACTCATGACTGAAAAATGCTGATCAGACTGGAACATTCCAATACTTATTACATAAAATGGACAGAGATATTTAAAAATTCCATTATATTAAAAAACAAAATAAAGAACAATACATATATCCAGGACTGAACCAAATATAGCACAGAAATCTGAACCGATACATCTTTTGTACAAAAAAATTGTTTGGAGGGTTTTGAATAATGTACAATCATGCTTACTCTCTCATTGATTAAGTATGTGTAGTATCCAGTGAGTGGGTGGATGTTGTGTGTGTATATATACCCATTACTTCCTCTGCTTTCTACTACACCACCATTTAAATACAATTTCCTGGTAATAACACATAAATCTCCTCTTAAAGATTAACAGAATTTGAAGAATAAAGTCCATCATCATTAGAATACACCATTAAGAATAGGAGCAGAATTATGTGCCTTTAAGTACAATATGTCTGCTCTTCTCTCCAGTTTGAAAGAAGATTACCAAACGTTTTCTCCACATACGTGTTGCAGTGCTTTTTTTTTTTTTTTTTAAGTGTGCGAATCCAGTTTCAGTCCGAACACATGAGTGCACCTGATACATGGTATCATTTTAGACTGGTGTTCATTTCCTCCCAGACACTAGGTGGTGCTGTGTAGTTTTTGGAGCAGTTTATCTTCTTGCAGTTTGAAGGGAACGATGACCGACATCTCAGCAATGAAGCGCTCACATGCCTGTCGGCTCACCTGCTTGCAAAATCGCAGGTCGATGCGGCAGATGCTTCCGCAGCGTTTGAAGTAACTCAGTGACTGATCAGTGACCCTGTTGCACACTAAAGAGAGAATTCAGAAAGAAGAGATCAGTGATCAGTGAGGGGGAATTAAGAGTATTACAGCATTAGGCTGACTCCTAAGGTCCTAAGACTAAGTAAACCAATGCAACTCCTGTGGTACACAGGTTTAACATTTAAGTAATTTTTTTCATAGGTCCCCACAGAGTAACTGTTATGCATTTTTCACTGAAATAGTGAAATTGTTGGTTGGGGATCTCACTCTGAACAGGCCCATAATTCCAGGCCCACAAATCTTATGAGCCAAATGATATAACCTGTCCACATTGGATGCTTCCTGAGTGTAGCCAGACTGAGTTATTGTTTTGGAAACTTTAAGTGATGGCTGCATTTTCTTGCCCGCTAGCTTCCAATGTTTTTGGTTCGACACTGCAGACACCAGATTTCAACCAATGTGACCATCATCACAGGGGCCAGTTGCATAAATATAGCCATAATGTTAAGACTGTGACTTAGGAACAAGTGCGAACAACTAGCAGTTAGTTAGGGGCAATCAGTCTTACTTCTCGTAATCAAATTAGACCAATCTACATTTTTATGTAACTGACTTGAAAAAGATATGAACATTCTTAAAGAAAAAAAAATTATGACTAACTTGTAATACTAGACTTAGAAGTTATGCAACTGGCCCCATTACATCACTGCTAAGCATTATATGACTGACAAATGCAGATTAAACATGTTCAGTTGGTGAAAACATACGCGACCAACTGCAACAGACACCAACAGGGGTAACATACTGACCCAATCAAACCCAGTGAACATATGTTTTGGTGTTGGAGCAGTGTGAATTAGCCTTAACCCCTTTACTGTCACCCCCCTTTTTTTTTTGAATGGACATTAAAATGCACTATTCAAACTTAAATGGTTGTAATTCAAGAATGTTTTGGACTATAGGCCTAAGTGTGGTCTTGTTTTAAAGAAGACACTCAGCAAATTATTGCTGAAGTTAAAGCACTTTTCTCAAAAATTAAAGTACGAAAAAGTTATGGAGGTTTAAATTTACAGTAAATCATATATATTGTACTTAATATTTTTTCTTTTATATAAAATATATATTTTACAAAATATTTTTTAATTTAAAATTACTCTAAAATGAAAGTTATATATCTAACCAAGTTGTGTTCCAAATTTAAAGTTGATATCACAAAAATTGAAGTTCCCATGAGATTTTGTTTAGGCGTAATACCAAAAATAGCCACCGGGTGACATACATTCCATTGAATTTAATTGTATGCATTCTGCAGTAACAAATTAATACATTTCTGTCCAAATATCACTTATGTGACTAAATATGGAACCTTGAGACTCAGACCTTTCTGACAATGTGTTTTGTCAAGTTTAGAAAAGGTTTTGATCATAAATTATGAAACATGATGATGCCCAAAAGGTGAGGAGCCTGATAAAATAATTTAGAGTACCGTTTCTATGGTAACGCAACATCCAATTTCAAAATGGTTTTCACAGGATGAATTCTGAGTTCGTAAGCTTTCAATTGCTACCTAATTTATAATAACTACTAAAATATGTTATGTAAAAAATAAAATAAAAAAAAATAATAATAATCGGGCACTAGTCCAGCTCTGGCACCAGCACTGTGTTGGTGAAAAAGGGATATTAACTTGTGGTGAATATTAACAGTTTAAAAGCATTTGTTATTGTATTACAAATGGGATTTGTGACTAAATATTTAAACAGTGCAATTACCAGAAAGGTTGACATCAGTTAAGGAGTCTCTAGTGGTGGTCCCTGCAGCAGTCAGCAGGTTTACTGACTGGTCATTGATATGGTTGCAGTAACTCAAGTCCAGACGGGAGAGTAGAGGCATATTTTTAATTATTAGACGCAGAGAGCAGTCCGTGATGTCCAAACCAGCCAGACGCAGGTCGGTAACATTCCGTAGTTTGCTGCGTGTGTCCATCTGACCTGTTAGAGAAAGCCAAATTAGAGAATATGTCATCTGATTAAGTCACTGTATTGTATGCATTTGATTCTGGGTTTTGGATATGCTCATATCAATCTGAAGTGTTGTGTAAGACTGGAAAAACTGGTTGAGGAGATCGACCTGACCACTGGTCTATGAGATAGAGTTGGAAAATTAGTTGGAAATTAACATTGGACTTCCCCCCCTCCTAGGGACATCAAAAACTTGCACAAGAATTTATATGGTTTAATGTGAATGATTATCATTGAGTATTATGTTTAGTATCATTTACAATGTTTCAGAGTGAGTGATACAAATGTTTTTAGAAGTAAAGGTTTTTAGAAGTTTAGAGAAACTGGCACACAAAGGAAGATAGGCAAATGGAGAAAATACATGAGAAAATGTATTGCATTTAATAAAAAATCCCTTTGCCATTAGAAAAGACGGAACACGCGTGAGACCTTCTCTGCTAATCGAATGCCGCCATTGGATCGATATAGACGGGCCTTACAGTTGTATAATACCTGGTCTGTTGTCAGTCGGAGGGGATAGTAGGTCCCTCATCTGGGGGTCTTTAAGCCCCTCTACCCACTGCAGATCTAGAGTACGCAGTAGAGGACAGCTGGATGTGCAGAGAGCCGAAACGGCCACCCATGAACAGCCCGATAGGAGGAGCACCCTCAGTCCTGTATCCAAACACACAAGTATTTAGTGATAGCTGCACAGATTTGGATGACGTGGATCTACTAACTTGCTCACATGAACACTGACCTGGTAATCGGTTAATAAGCCAGCTTAATTGCTTCTTGGAGATGTTGGTCCAGCTCAAGTCCAAAGTAATGGGCTGTCTGCGAATTATCCCACTCAGCATGAGTGGTGTGATGGATTTACAACGCTTCAAATCGATATGTGTCCACAATCTCTTGTCACAACACCTAAACAGATAAATAAAAAGATGTTAATTAAAACCACAAATAAACAGCTCTAAAAGTGACCAACTATAAAATGTCATTGTAATAATTGTACATAGGACCTGTCCCAAAATGGTACTTCCAATTCTCATGGCCTTTGCTTGCACATATCTGTTAAATCCATGAGATTGCAGGGCAGGGGTGTACAATACTGCTGCTGGAAGGCCAATTTCCTGCAAAGTTTAGCTTCAGTCTGCTCCAAAACAGCTGCCTGGAAGTTTTTGGAAGTCCTGAAGATCTTGATGGTTGAGGTGTGTTTAATGAGGGTTGAAGGTAAACTCTGCAGGAAGGTGACCCTCCGTAAGAAGGAATGGACACCCCTGCTGTAGGGTGTCCTATTTCTCATTTCATGGTTGAGATGGGATTTTACAATGGTCTACTACCCTAGTATTTCTCAACCCTGTTCCTAAAGGCACAAGAACAGTACATATTTCGGATGTCTCCATTATGTGATCCATGCATCAGGTCTTAATCAGGTCTCTCATCAGGTCTTAAGAGTCTTGGAGCTGATGAGTTGAAACAGGTGTTTGAATAGAAAGAGTTCGAAAATGTGCTGGTGTGCCACTAGAAAACGAGTTGGGAAACACTGTAAACTAAACTGTCCTTGCAACATTATGTCACCAAAGTGTAAACTAATTGAGAAGGACCGGAAGAGTTGAGGGTGACATCTGGGACAGGGCCAAAGATAAGAAGTCTCAAGTTTAAAGTGTGAAAAGATAAACCAGTCTTTAGGTTTTTCTTACCAGCGATTCCATGTCCTGCACACGCGCATGCACACACAAAGTTCACGATGGCTCAAGTGACTGAAGATAGCCAACCACGCTTCTCTGGGAGCAATGTGATTCCGCCCATCAGCTAGTGGTAGCCTATCAGGTGGAGGGCAAATTGGAGGTGGCCGTATCACATGCCGCTCCATCTGAACACACTTGGGAGGGGAACGTGCAGGGAGTGGTCTGACTGTAGGTGAACTGCGGTTCAAGCCAAGTGGGGTGATCTGAGGAGGGTAGAAGTGCCGCAGCTCCCAAGACGTCCCGTTCATCTCCCTTGCTCGTAAGTGTGGTCGCTCCCCTCCTCCGTCTCCGCCTGCTCCCCTTTCTACTCCTCCACCTCCTCCTCCTACATTCCCTGTAGTCCCGTTCCGTAAGCCTCTCTTTGGTTCCTCGTTCTCGCTGTCCTCGGGTTCACTCTTGAGTGGCTGCTGGTTCTCATTGGCCAGTGAATGCTCCGTGCGACGGATCTCCATGTTAAGCTGCTTGCTGAGTTCTGCGCTAAGCTGGCGGTTAGGGGGCTTTCGCCGGTGTCGCCTCGCCCGAGGACGTGGTGCCTTTTCTTGCGTCTCACTGCCTTCACTGCTCGGCCCTGCCCTTGGGGAGCTGCACCGCGATGCGTCACTCTCAAGCGATAAAGAATGGTTCTTCAGTGCAGGGCTGCTGTCTCTGCCTCGTTTGCCATTACTCTCATCCTCCTCTTCCTCATCATCTTCGTCTTTGTCTTCTTCTTGGTCTTCTTCTTTCTTTAGGGTGTTAAACTCCTTTAGGGATCTGAAAGGTGAATCTCTCTCCTCCCGTCTCTCTTCTTCATGCACTTCCTCTTTTCTCACTGTGCTGTAGTCTTTCTTAAATGAACGGCGAGGCGGTTCTCGCTTCTCCTGCCTCTCTTCCTCCTCATCAGAATTGTCTTCCTCCTCTTCTGTTCTCATGTGAGAGAGTTTAGGAATCAAAGGCTCTTCAGACCTCCAGGGTTTCTTCGGCTAAAAATGTGTCAACAAAGATACTAAATAAAAAAACTAAAGCAGATTTGTTTATGCAAATAATGTTTGTCTGTGTAAAGGTTACCTTCTTTTTAGCACTAGCCTCCTCTTCCTCTTCATCGTCGTCAAATAACTTCCTCTTTTTCCTCAAGAAGTTGGGAACTTCGGATCGTGGTCTTGGCAGGCCACTGGGGGTCAAGAGTGGGGGTAGACGTGAGGGCAGATCCTCAGTCTTCAGCCTGGGAGTTTCCTCCCTCTCACTCTTCCTTTTGATGGATGCTGCACCTGTCAATGTCTGGTCCCCTTCCTCTCTACCGTCACGACCTGCTTTTTGCTCCCTCAGTAGGGACCCTGGCAGGTTGGATGCGTACTTAAAGCCTGGGCCCCGTTTTTGCTTGCAGGCCAAAGAGTGGCAAGAAAATACAAAAGACAACTTTATACCTTATGATTATTATAAACTGTTCAACAAGCATGAATTGGTATGATATATGACATTTCCTATTTAATTGCTAAACATTTCAGAGTTTATATTAAAGGGGTCATGACATGATAAACCAAATTTGCCTTGATCTTTTGGTATATAAGAGATCTATGTACTATTAAAACTCCCTGCAAGTTTCATAGCTTAAGACGTCCTCCCCATTATAAACGAAGCATTTATTTAATCAAGCTCTAAATACAGCTCGTTCCTTTGTACGAAGTGACGTCACGGTACGAAGTGACGTACCAGTCGTTTGCATATGACCGCCTCCAGCGCAAGACAACTACGCCTCATTTCGCATCATCGCATGCGTTGTCGTGCAGCGAGTGGGTCTGTTTACAAGATGACTGTGATGCCACGCCGATGTGCTGTTCCTGCTGTGGACAAACAACTTGTTTGAATACGCTGCCGAACGATTCAGACGTCAGGGAAAGCAGTTGGATGCAGTTTATTTGCAGCATATGCAGCGCGCCAAAGCTTTATTTGATCGGTGAGTGAGATGAGTGTGACAGGGCGCATGTTACTGAAAGAACCAGCAGAGAGAGAGAGAGAGATAGAGAGAGAGAGAGAGAGCCCCGGCCGCGCCCGCACCTCCAAACTGTCTTGTTCTCTCTCTCATTCTCTCTCCCTCCCTCGCACATATGAATAAAAATCAATTGAGAATTGACACGATGGTAAAAGATCGGAAGACCGAAGTTTCACGTGGTGGAGCATTGTGTAGCCTACATGTGATACAAAATGATTAACGTTAATAATTTATGCATAAGCAGCACTGACATTAGCCAATCATAACAGTAGGCGTTAACACTGAACTCTTAAAGGGGAAACACCTCCAAAACAGACTGTTTGATTCAGAGGTTGAGAAATGTGGGAAAAGGGAAAGGGTGGGAAAAGGTCATAAATCACTACATTTTTAAAGTTTTTTTGTACAAAAAACTATAGTAATACTATAATTGCACCTAGGGGACCATAATAAAACAAAACAAAAAAAACATATCATGACCCCTTTAAGGGAAAGAGCTTGACAGTCTGTCAGTTACTTAACGAAATGAAAATGATCACAACACGACTATTTGCATTTTATTTGCATCTAGACCTGGTTTGTCAGTTTGCTTATGTCCTTGTCATTCTGAGTGATGCTTAATGCTTTTTGTAAGAAACTAAAACAGGAACTAAATATGTGAGACAACATGAAATTAATGAAAATAAAAGTTACAGAAACATATCACTGCATACCACAACTCATGATAAAAGGACTTTGATAAACACTCCAATATTTTTTTTAAATCGTTGTATCTCAATTTGTATACTACCAAACCACTGTACTGCTGTTCCCCAAATACTCACTTTTCCAGTTTTCCCAGCATAATTGCATTTTGGACATTCCCAGCAGTTAGGAAGCTCATCATTTACTACCCCGGCTGCATCCTTCACCTGTATAGGCAAGAGACCGAACTTAGAGCAGAAGAGATGTCTAAGAAAGTTTATGAAGACACACTTTAGCCAAGTAATGTGAATACATTACACCCCCACACTAAAGGGGAACTAAAGGGTGTTAAAAACAGAGCCACCCACTTACATGCATTTCAGTCTAATCTCTTCCTTCCTTTTGTGTCCACGCAAAACAAAAGAGCACAGTATACACCGCAATCCATTTACTTTAAAACAGTTCTTAAGTCAGTGATTAGGTTAGGGTTCGGGGTCTGACCTTGAGGCAGTTTGGATGGACAATCTCATTGCAGATAGAGCACTCCATGAGCATGGCGTTAAATTTTTCATCTTCATCATCAAGTGTGTCTTCTTTACCGGCTTCACCACACACCACACACACTGCCGTGTGCGGCAACACAGGCTGTGGAACCACATGCCAACACATTAACATCCAGAATATCAACATTTTTGAAAACTATTGGTTAAAAAAAACAAACATGAATTTTATAAAATAACACACTCCTATTTGGGTAAACACATTTTAAGGTGATGGTTCATAAAATTAAACTGACTATTCAACTGAATTACAGTTAACTTAATTTGGTTGTAAAGTTCAGGCATATCTTTTGGATCTCAATTTGATGAATGACTAAACGTCTATTGATTTATCTCCATCAACATCTGCCAGTTCCTCATACATTTGCTCTATGAAGTAGCCTAAGTGGTAAAGGTGAATTATGAAGGTATTTCGAAACGTGGTTGTGATTTAATGTATTACATTTGGTTCATTAATCATCTCAGTGTTGGTTTGAATTGAGTTTCTTACCGCTATACATTGTCTCATAATGCAAGACTGTTTCATTCGACCAGGTCCTCCAAACTTCTTCATGTCCTTACAGAAGTGACACTCTCCACATTCCGTCCGCACACATGCCTCGCACTTCCGGCATCGTGTGCGCCTGCGGCGAGCTCCAGAGGAGGTTCGATTGGATGGCAGCTTGACCGCTGTAGCAGTGGATGAAGAAGTGGCTGCTGCCGGAGTTGTTGCTGTTGATGCAGCCATTTTAGGCTTAGGTCTGTTGGGTAGCCGTTGCTAATGGAAAAAAAAGAATGAAAATAAAACTATAAAGTTACAATAGAAGATAGCCATGTAGAAGAACTACTTCCCATAAAAAACTCAAATAGAGTCCAGCTAGGCAAAAAAAAAAAGGCTAATTTAGGCCTTAAAACTGAAGAATCTCCTACATGCTTTTAAAAGTACAATCTGACAATTTTAATGAATCTTTTATTTAGTGTATTGTTTTACATTTGCATTTTTGTCATTTTAAGTGTACTAGACACCTGGGAACAGGGGTGAAATTGGTTCCGAATTTTGTTATGAGCTGGTTCTATATGAGGTTTGATAGTAAACACCTAATTTAGCTGTATTGTTGGATGCAAATAGGCTAAGTTGGCTGTCGATTTGAAAGACGGAAAGATGAAAACAAGATGAAAACTAGCAAGAAAAATGCATAGCTGCAGCCCACGTTCTCCTTTATACCATTTGCTTGGCAAACAAATAATAAAAAAAATGGCACAGGCACCTGGTTCAAATGTGATTAGCTCACTGGTACAAAAATACGTGTTGAGTATCACAGGTGCTCTTCTGTAACAACTTCATTCTGCACATTATACAGCTCTCCATTGTTTCAAAGCTCTTTTCAGTCCCTCTTGTTTACCCACCCACCATCCCTGTATGAATCTACAGCACTATGTGCCATTTCCTTCAAATCAAAATAATCTATGGTCATATCCTTTATTCTTCCACCCTTGAGATTTCCAACATTTGCAAGCTATTGTTTAATATTACTTCTTACTCAACTGTGCATCTCTGTTGAATTGCATATGCAGCTCAGCTATTGAAATATAACCCACTTAAAAATGTAATTATGCTGCTCTGTTATTTGGATCCCTGTGATTGCTCTCTAATGTAGTAATAAGCAGCAGAAATGGAGGATTCCAGCAAATTTGTTCTGGTTACAGAGAAGACCGTGTGCAATTGTACTTTGGACACGTAAAAACCAGGACTCTGGTCTAGCATTACTGTATATTAATCTCTGACTCACTGAGCCATGGTACAATCGCTACTATTTCTATAAATGAAATAAAAATGTATTTCCAGATAGCCCTGTATAACATATAGCATATAATATACTGAAAACTAGCATTAGGTTGACATGTAAATTTTTTTTAAAAGGAGAAAAGGGATTTTCACTGGTACCCGGTGCTACAGATGCATATGTGAGAGAACAATTTGTTCTTTATTACGTCAAGCTTGCATTTTTCTTTCCCACTGTTCAGCATCTTGCTTAACATTACTATGTCTGATATTAGCATCATCATCATCATCATCCTCTCAAAAAAAAAATCCTAATATCAGCTTTCTCCATTACACAGTGTCATTGTCTTGCCTCCTCAGCTCAGATAATAAATACATTACAACACGAGCACAAAACTGCAGTGCAGTACTGGAAGTCTGTCCTTCTGCAATGTAACCATGGCAACACAGCAGTTCTTGCTGACTGGTGGAGTGAAGGAATACTTCTATTCAACATTTAATTGGCTCAGAAGGGGGGGGGGGGGGGGAAGTGGTTGACGATTGGGTTTAACGTCCTTTTTTTATGATTTCGTTTCCAGTTGCATTTCCTCTGAGATATTTCCTCTGAGGTACTAAATAGAAGCACTGTAAAACTGAAATACATACAGTCAAGATCAATGGTGTTATATTCATCTTAATGGGATGTTTTAGACATTGAAAGCAAATGTTTCCGTAGAGATATTCCTGCCCTTGCAAAACCCTGTTTTCTTCCATACGACACCATTTCCTTCACACCAAAACAACTAGAACACAACCAATCCCTGGCACTAGGTTTCATAACAACAGATTCAGGGAACTGCAGAGCGGGACAGACTGCAGACTATAAGAATGCTTACTATAGAGCACAACAGTGTTTTTGTGCTTTGGAGAGATACATCACAGCTGTGACCTCTATTCCTGCTGTCCGAGTGTGGAACCCAATATGAAAGATAGTCATTTCAAAAAGAATGCTCTATCACAGCCAGTATTCATCAGCTGTCCAATGGATACACATGTATGAGGATCTAAGACGTAATCTCTACCTCAAACAAATGACTGTTTGGACTGATGAAGCTGATCCTAGATTAGACACAGCTCATTCAGATGTTCTCCAGTTACTCTTCCATTATACATTGCAACATCAATGGATTTATCTACATAGATACCTCTGAGTCCAGCAAAATACATGAATAAACAAATAGCATAGACTGTACTTTCTGAGGAGCCTCATTCCTTTTAATGTCTTCTGAAGGCTGGTTGTAATATTCCACCAATCAATAGTCTTCAATCTATGATCTGCTATTGGGTCTGGAAGGAATCTTTCTGTCACAATGGTCTACACCTAAGGACATCATGTTTTCTCCTCAAGGCTCTTCATTCCTGTCAGCATGCAATTTACCTTGACATGTTTTTTCCAAACCATGTCCACCCATAATTATTCTCCATTCTGGAAATATGTTGCGGTGGCATTCAAGCCCTCATGGGAAGATCCCATTTATGAGTTTGGAAATAATAATTACACTGTGATGTCCATTCAAGTGACAGTCCATTCATGTTGTAGATGAGATCAATCACACACACCATGTACACACCAACGAAAGCATAATTACAGTGTGTGTGAATGTTTATAGGCACGGGTGAGAGTTTATGTCTAATTCTTGGCAATTTATAATGCCCATGACAGTCAAAGTCAAAGGACCCAATGAGTCATAGGGCCTCACTGCAACCAGTGATCTTGGAGAAGAGTGAAAACTACCGCCTCTGCACAATAGTGATGACCAAGTCAATGAAAACATGTTGAACTTTGTTGAGGTGCTCTGTGGAAGAAACAAATATTTGAAGATCAAAGCACTGTGCAATTTGTGAAAATCAGTCTAATCTATTAAAGCTTTAAGGTGCGGTCACATTTACCGGTGTTTAGCCAATTTTCTAAGAAATTCATATTCTGCCCATCACCAGACCAAGCTCAATCTTTTAAGATTGAACATTAGTCTGGGGAGTCTGCTCTGTATTTTCTTCAGCACAAGACGAGTGATCAGCAGGATCAATTGGATAGTCCTTCAACCAATCAGACCATCAATCCGGGTGACGTACTTTGCATTTGCAGAGTGACGCGAAAACTCCAGGCAGGAAACGTGTCAACAAACGTGTTGGTTTGTAGCATTGACCAGCGGTTTGCAGAAGCAGCAATGGCATCGAGCGATTTTTGCAGGTTGTGCAAAAAAAACATGAAAGTGAGTGGTATTCACGCCCATTCGAGCGATTTGCTAAACTAAAGAAGCCAAGAGAGCATCGTCGAGAGGCTAAAAGGAATTGGATTGACTGTCGCTTCTCTATCGCCTTCGTGTTAAACCCGCCAATTGTGGATAAGTCAGTTTGTGATTGGTCCCTGCAGATTTGTAACAGAAACAGGATAGAAAAATTTACAGGTTTCCAGCCTGAGCTGCAGGGCGAAATAAAATCGCCGGCAGATCGAGTTGGGTTTGCCCAGTCTAAGATATTCAGTCATTTCAAGAGGAATCAATTTGATCAGAAATTGCGTATGAAACCGAAAGAATTCCTAATGCACATTTCGCAATGGGTTCAAGTTGGTCAGGTGGATTTACTATCTTGACCGACAGAAAGTTGCTAGGTTTGAAAGCGACTTGAGTGAAATGTACTTACTACATCACTTCACTTAAAGACCATTTTTCGTCCGTGAAATTTTTAGATCACCTGAAAATTTGGTCACCTTTAGACCTAAAAGAGTCCTAGCAAATGTATAATTTGACTTATAGACTACCCAAGATGAAACCAGACAGGGGGCCCAAGAGCAGCCAGGCCTCCCCCTCCCTCTATTGTCCCCCCCAAAAACACACACTTTGCTCCTCCCCTCCCCCAGTCTTCAACAGCCAAAGAAACTGTTTTAAAGATTCAAGACCCAGTTATACATCACAACAGGGATTAAGAGATTTGAAATGCACACATTGTTAGTGAGCACACGTGGCCTACTTGTTTCAGTGATATCCATATATGTGCATGCTACCTCACACCAAAATATATGTTTATATAGGTCTTCTATATGACTGTTATCTATACTGATTATGACTAATATATATATACGACTGTTGCACAAATCAGCATGTTATGTTCACCTATGTGTACCTAATTATTTTTTAACCTTTCAAATGGGTGCAAAAGAAAAACAGTTTCCTAGTCTAGATTTTGTCTGCACTTAAAAACAACAAACCAAGCATGATGTTCCAAAAACAGTTTAAGCAGCAATGCATCATGGGAAGGGAACTTAAGGGCAACACATGTCCAGTCATGCTGCTGCTTAGAGGAACTGTAGTCTTCCTTTAATGCAGGTTACACTCCCAAATAACCCTGCACATGTGTGAAAGTCAGAGTACATCACAAGCCAACAAGTCTACTACCTACAACATTTTAGTTCTCCCAACCAAACAAATGTGACAAACCAGTAAAAAACACAAAGGTAAAATAAAAGGAACATGCTTTTTTCCTTAAAGCAAGTCTTTCTGAAGGAAGCATGTATGTGTCAAACCAATCACAACTGATAGCTGAAGCTCAATGGAGACAAACAATAAGACCATATATAAGATACCACTCTTCTCTATTGTATGTGTTTTCTTTCCTGTCGCATGGAAACCTCTCCAGTCTTATTACTACACATTTAGTAGTCCACAGTCCTACACTGTCCTATTACCAACTGTTTCTGGGAGAGAGAAGAAAGATGGTAAGGAAGGTGAAGAAAGCAGGAGGTGGAGAACAAAAAACATGCCTTTTTTAAAATGTGGGCATGGTGCTACAAGGAAGGGAACCTGAGAAGGCAGCTAATTGTTTGTGTATGTGGAGAAAGAGAGAGAGAGAGAGAGAGAGAGAGAGAGAGAGTGTGTGCTGACCTGTTCGGCTGAGTCCGAGTCGTAATCCTCATCGTCGGCGCTCAGTGACATGGCCATGGCTGCCTGATCTCATAGCCAGCCAGACAAACAGAAAATAGACATGGCTACCACAACCCCCCCCAATCACAGTCGCCCTCCGTCTCCTCACCCGATTTCCTTTCTCTATTTCTCTTCCTCTAACCTTCCCCAATGTCTCGCTCCTGTTTCTCTCCCTCTCTTTTCCTGTCTGGAACAAGCAGCTGCACAGGCACACACCAGCCTGCTACCTCATGCATATGCACCAGAAAAAGAAGACGGGGGAGAGAGGGCCTGGACTCAGCCAATCACAGACCACCTGGCATCCAGTTACAGGCTTGCCTACAAAGAGCACACATTGTACTGTGTGGGTCTGGGTGGGAGATGGAGAGGGGGGAGGGGCGGCACTGCTGCACACAAAAGGACTACTGACATTACCATGCGAGAGCAAGGTCTCGCTCTGCGAGTGATTCAGACGGTCTGATGTTGTCTTCCTCTTACAAATACAGGAAGTTATCGGTTAACTTGGGTTTGATTGTTTCGGTCTAATGTGTTGCTTTCTGCAACCATCAGTGCATGAAAGTCTTACACAGCAGTGAAACATGGTGGGGTGCTCATTTGAATGACAATGGTTAAAAATGCCATTTAAGGGCCTCTATTTCGTTTAGAAAATCTCAAATAAGTCCAATTTAAGGGAGTGGGTTTGGTTTGGATCAGTGAATGCAACCCATTCTGCTGAATGGCAGATTTGGGCATCCTCAATAGGGTAGATGTTGTTTGAACTAAAATACAACTTGTATTCATCAAAAGTTAAGACTGAGCGCCAGAACAACCTGTTCAACATCTTACATCTATTCAGAAATTCTAAAAGATGAAAAACAATACACACAGATACTAGTATAATGTAAATGTAAAATATAAAAGTTAAGTTTTTATTATAAAATATAGGTTATATATTGAAAGTTCACAATATATATAACATTGGGCATTATAGGGGAGACCGGGGTTAGTTGTCACACAGCAAAGCTATTAAATTTTTGTTATTTTGTAATGCGTTTTTGACATTATTATTATTAGCATTTTAAAAGGTCTATAGAGTTTGTTTTCTAGTTTTTGTTATTTTAGTACCTCAAGTTAAACTAAATGAAAATGAGAAATGTTGCCTTGGCAACTAGTTGAATTTTTATTTTATTTTAGTTAACGTTTATTTTATTTCAAGTAACAAAAACATTTGAATGGTTTTAGTTTTAGTACATTTTAATAACCCTGAACCAAAGTCCAATTACACAACAAATTTTTTTTCTTAATCTGTGTTTTTTTTAATCAACACCTTAATTAGAATACTTTATGAATTGTGTCCTCCAAACTAAAATTCTAAAGACTGAATGTATGAATCATTTGAAAATAAATGGGGTTAATTATGCTTTCATACAAACTCAAAGGTTTTTTCAATTATAAAGATTTATTAGCCAAAACAATGGGTTTTTTTGCATACTAAATTTTTGACGTTTCATTATATTTTTTTCCATAATTGATTCTTCAAACCAGTTAAGCGCAAACCCCACCCCACAATATAAGGGGGGACTGGACAGGGGACATCCTGTTTTAGAATAGGATGAAGATGTCCAAATTTTACTTATTTTGTTTAAATACATATATATATTTTTTTTTTCATTTAGTGCTGCCCTTCGGAAGCAACAGAAGATACTATATATATATATATATATATATATCCAATGTGGATCATCCAGGTAACAATAGTATTAAGAATGTAATCTTTTGACAAGGTACATTTTATGAATTCAGATTCTTTTGTCTTGTGGACTAAACATATTTTATGTAAAATATCTTATTCAAGACAGTACTAAAAAAAAACTAACATGCATTTTGTATGACCCCTCTTTTTTGGTTAAAATAATTAACATTCTGCAAGGTGTATGCATGACTAGAGGCCTACCAGAAATATAGTATTTCCAGTCAGTTGTTTCTAACAGCGGAGGTAAACATTCAAATTCCATAAATGAAAGAACGCAGTCCAATTTTTTGGAGGAAGATAATTATGCTACTGCATAATATTTTTCGTAAATAAAAGTATCCTTCGCGCCGTAGGCTACAGTATGAGATGTATCCGCGGGTGGTCTTATTAGGTCTCCTATTCCCGCTAAAGTATCGGCCAGTGAAATTATCAGGTCACGCCGGCATCCCATCACATTGACATCCAAACACTAACTGCACTAACCTGTCTTAATAAAGACCTTCTTTGACACACTGATTAAGTAGTTCTCCTGACCTCCCTCTCCTTTTCATAACGTTACGTGGTACCCAGATTTTTTCTCTCAACAGCCTCAACTCTGCTTGTTGTTCTTGTTCACTATAGCTGGGGTAGGACTTGCGGTTTTATTGGGTCACTCTGCTGTTTGTCACTGACTGTGAGGAAATAATTAACAATCGGAATAAACCATTTGTGTGGAGGGGAGAGAACTTATTTTACATTTGATTTTATTCAATTTCTGTACCTGGAAATTATCTAAAAAATTGCGTTGAGCCCTGCAGGAGCAGCTCTTAATATTCACTGTGCTATTAAATTAAAGATAAAATATGATAGAGCAATAGAATGAACAGTTAAAGTGAAAGTAACAGAAGTTCCTAAAAGTCATAATTAGGCCTTTTTAAAACTTGAAAATAACTGAAGGAAATTTCTATTTGCTAAACGATTTAAGCCAACTAATAATTTGATTCATAATCTTTTGGTTTCTCAACCCAATTATAATTTTTTGTTGAAAATATCGCATTGGACTTAGCCCTAGTTATTATGGTATTACTATGGTGCCAAATTGTAAATTTTAAAAGCAGATCTTACACACAACAGCATGCAGAATAGCTGCTATATTTGGCTGTGTACTTCATAATCAGTGGAAAAAACATATATAAAAAAAAAACAAGTTGAGGAAGAGAGATTACCTTAATCATTCATCATACAGATTCCTAATGCCATGTTCAGATTCTGCACCTGTTAAAACAAAACAAAATAGCAGACATTGGGTTTAATGGAGCAAATAAACTCTTCTGGGTCAATAATCAAGATGTCTAATAAGAAAGAAATCTAATAATGGTACATATATATTTTTCATAATTTTGAATAATTTCATAATTTATTAGTATGGTATAGGGCCTCCTTTTGCAGCCAATACAACATAATTTGCTCTTGGGAATGACATTCTATAGTGGCCATTTGAGCCATTCCTCTTCCAGGTCAGTGGCCAGGTCACTATGTGGTGCTGGTGGAGGAAAACATTTTCAGAACTGCTCCTTCAAAACACCTCAAAATGTCTCAATAATATTCAGATCTGATGACTGTGCTGGCCATAGATGTTCAACTTCACTTTTATTTTCATCAAACCTTGCTGTGTGTATTTGTGCCACCTTCAGGGTGGGCTACAATGTTTGAAACAAACATTAGGTGCACATGGTCCTCCAGAAGTGTTCGGTAGTGATACTCCCATTAAGCACAGTAGGGAATGCCATGATATTGCAGCCCAAACCATCACTGATCACCCCCTGTGCTTCACTCTGGGCAGCAACAGGCAGCAATGCCTTAAGCCTCTTTGTGGCTTCCCTAATCCTTAACTAAAACAGGTGTGGGAAAGACAGTGAAGGTGGACTCATCAGGGAACAATACATTTTCAAATTGTCCACAGCCCAAGATTTGCACTGTTGACACCAATGAAACACTTGGGATCGGCACAAGTGATCAAAGGTTTGGATAGTCTATCTTCCTATTTCAGACAGCTTCTTTTTTCGTCGATAGTTACTCCTGTTGGATGTGGTTTGTCCTACGTGGTGTATATGCTGACATTACCCTAGATACCATAGCTCTTGATACACCTCAAAGACTTGCTTTCCTGATCACAGATGAGCCAGTGAGATGCACACCAACAATTTGTCCTCTTTTGAACTCTGATATATCTCCCATTTTGTTGTGTGGATTGCAATATTTTATGCACAGCTGAGCTCTGCTAATTCAACATTCACACTCTGCTCTTACTAATCAAATGTAAAATCTGTGAAGATTGGCTACCAGATTGACCAGCTCCAACACTATATTGACCAGTGTTTGCTGGCCCCTGTCTGTATGTGTCTGTGTGTATATACTCTCTGCAGCAACATAAAAACAATTCTAGGACATGACATTTCAAATACAGCATGAAAAAAAAATGTTTTGGACTACAAATCCCACAAACCGTCAGCTGCGCAGTGATCGTCAGCGGTGCGTTGTGGGTAGCTCGACTTGTAGTTTCCCGTGGAACAGGCTGTAGAACAGGGTAACTGGAGTTAGTCATCTTACAATCTGAGTATGTCACATCGGGTTGAAGGGCTCTGGCAAATGTACGAAGGGTAATCAAGAAGATACAAAGGCGATATCAGATTAAAACATAAAGTTTCATAACTTTTTAACTAACATCAAAACGCGCGCAATGAGTTCTAACGAGCACTCACTTCAAGCTTTGTCATGGAGAAAACTTTACTTGAGTCGAGCTAAACTTAAAGCGACCAGCAGAACCTCAGCCCTGCTCTCCGGCTTCGCTATGGTGAGTAAATAAAATGAATTACTTAACACTTTGTATGTAAAGGTGAAACGTACATTGCTCGGAAGCCTGGCAAGTTTTTAGGAGTTATAGCGTTGTAATATGACGCGTGACATGTCAATCACTCTGATATGCAAACGACACCTGTCATGGATATACCGTAATCAGAGGGAGAGAGTTTAGCCTTTTACACTAGCCTTGTTAGTCTTACTTCGACATAACTCTCAAAAGTGTTAGTTTTGGTGCTCTCAGTGGTGGAAATTGATTCATTCCAGTGAATCGATTCTTTTGAATCAGTTGACTAAAAGATTCATTCTCGTACAACGATTCAGTGGCCATTTCTATACTTTACATCGGTATGCCAGTAGGTGGCGAGGTGTGTGTGTGGGAATATTGAATCATTCACTCAATAGATTTGCGTACCTGACGATCAAATATATGAAGCATAATCCTGAACGAACGTCGTCTCACTATCGTTCAGTCCGTCTGCAGATCGTTTAAAGTTGTCGTCGTCTTCTTCTTCTTCTTTGGCTGGTTAACGGCGGATGCGGACTAACTTAGCACACTACCGCCACCCTCCAGATAAATTGTGCTTGACCATCACTTTGGCATAAAAAAAAACACTGTCAATGAGTCCAGTGTTCTTTAAAAATTAAAACATATATTTTATTACTCTATGATCAGAAGCCTTAGACAAAATATCTCTAAAGATAAACCTTTCCCCACTGCCCTTTATTTTCCTTTTAATTAAAACCCTTTCTCTATTAAATTTCCTACACATCATTAAGACATGTTCCACTGTTTCTGGCACATTACAAATCTCGCAATTTCCTGACTTATGTTTTCCTATTAGCTGTAATGTTTTGTTTAGTCCAGTGTGTCCTATTCTCATTCTTGTAAAAATTTTCCTCTTCTCTTCGACACCTTATTACCAGACGACCCTGACCAACCTCAGGATTTATAATGTAAAAACCCCTCCCTTTATCTCCCCTATCCCATTTATCTTGCCACAACTTTTTAACATGTTTTTTAATCATTGACTTAGCCTGTTTAGAAAGCTTGTCTGCCAACTCATTACCAACCATACCTACGTGAGCTGGAACCCAAACAACCTTTACATGTGTCCCCCCATTTTGAATACTATGAAGCAAAGTCAAAATCTCGCACACAATATCATGCCTTTCATTCGAGTTACCTAATTAAAAATTTTCTAAGGCTGACAATGAATCTGAACATACAACTACTCTTAGTGGTTTAATTTGTTCTACCCACTGCAACGCCATCACAATTGCTATCAGCTCTGCTGAGTACACTGACAAATGATCCGAAACTCTTGCAGAAAACTTATCAAACTCTGGTATCACATATGCAATTGCCACTTTCCCTGTTTCTGGTTGTTTTGACCCATCAGTAAAGATTTGCACTTAACCATAATAGTTACCCAGATACCTCATAGCCATTTGTCCACTATCCCCCTTATAATTTTTAATCTTTTCATGCAAAGTTATATCAACGTCTGGAACCATTATCAGCCACGGTGGATGCGGTGGATATACTACAGATGGACTAAATAAAAAAATTTCTACAGCCACTTCCTTTACCTTTTCATGTAGTATACTTGCACTAAATGACTCTCTTTTACTTTTTGCCTGCTCCCATGTTGAAATGAGGACACTGGATGGTCTTCCATATGCCCCTTTAAATGAACATATAATATGACAATGACATTTGCAGTCGCCTCAACTCAAATGGCATTTCACCTACTTCAAACTGAAGCGCTGATATAGGGGAGGTTCTCATTGCTCCTGAACATATCCTGAGGGCCGAACCCTGAATAACATCAAGCTTCTTTAATTCAGACTTTGTAGCAGATCCATAAGCCATGCACCCGAAGTCAACAATAGACCTAATTAATCCAACATATAATATTTTCATTGAAGTCATATCTGCTCCCCACTCCTTATTGCACAAGCACCTAATTATGTTAATGACTTTTTTACATTTATCAACTACCTTTTCAATATGATTATGCCAGGTAAGCTTAGAATCAAAATGCATACCTAAAAATCTCATACAAGTTACTCCTTCTAAATCTCTACCATACAATTGAAATTTAAACCTTTCATTAAAAAAATTTTAACCGAGAAATTTAAAGTTGTCATGAGTCTATAAGACTATGTAGCCCCGCCCCTTTTCAGCGCTGCGCTCGTTGTCTTTTGACTTCCGGTCTGTATTTTTACAGCAATCTTGCGTAGTTATGAATGAACGGCTCGCTTAAAAAAATTCCCGGTCGACATTTGTTAAGACATCTGCTTTACAATGCTTATGATAAACATTACAATGCTCATGATAACTGTCGTTAACTCTACAATAAGTAAATCCACTTATTGAAGGGGGCGTATTCGTTCAGCTGGCACAACCAATGACATGTTGCTTCACAGCACGGACTCGAATGCTATTGGCTACTGCTGTAGTCTGTCTTTGTAGGCTGGAAGGCAATTGCTTCAAATGCTTTGAGTGAACTAAAAACATTAGCCAGTGCACTAGAGTAAACGAGAACGATTCGTTCATTTAAAAGGTCCGTTTAAAACACCAGTTTAAAACACCAATGCATTTAAAATCTAACCGCTAAATTCAATTGACATTCTATGCTTAACTAATTTGTTTTGTCTTTTACCACCACAGTAATATGTGGGTGATGATAGTATACATTAAATTGTATTGTTATACAGTAAAACAAAAATTTCTTAAAGGACAAGTTCAGTATTTTACACTTAAAGCCCTGTTTTAAGATCGTTTCTGATGAAATAGAACGGTTAGCAGGGGCGGCTGGCCAATATAGGGCGCTAGGGCGGACCACAGTTTATGAGCCTCATACATTAATCGTATATACAAATTGTCAATATTTGTGTGTTTGAGATATTAAATGCACCCAGTATATGTGAAAAATATGATAGAAATTCAAAATGTCTGTTTTTTCTACACGTCCCCTCCAGCTCTGTGCACGCGATCAGCTCTGGGGCGCTGGAGAAATCGCCCCAGAAAGGCGGGTCTCTGGAGCCGTTTAGCCATTGGCTGATTTAAGATATAAATGTTTGACATACAGTGATGTGCATAAGTTTGGACACCCATGCTAAAGTTGCCTAAAAAGAGGAATAAAAAATCATCTTTTGGAAATTGATCTTAATGCCTTAATAAATAAATAAAAAAATTCTTTGTGAAAGAATAATGTATCATAAATAAATAAATGTTCTTCCTTAAAATACAGGGTGCATAAGTCAGGACACCCCTATGTTAAATTCCCATAGAGGCAGGTAGATTTTTATTTTTAAAGCCCAGTTATTTCATGGATCCAGGATACTATGCATCCTGATGAAGGTCCGTTGGCCTCTGGAATTAAAATAGTCATATTAATAATTGTGATTGTAAAGTAGTGACAATAGCTGTATTCGCTATAGCATTTTGGTTAACGTTTGTAAGGGCCCCAAATATCTTTACTGTGACAAGTTTCCGTTTGCTGAAAAATGAAAATCCCTCGCATAGCATTACATCATGGCAACAGGAAATGTGCTTCCTTTTGCAGTGTTGTGTTGAAACTGATAAAGTCCATTACAAATGAAATGTAAAATATAATATCGATACTAAATAAAAGTATTTCTGTTATCATTTTACATAAAATTACCTTCAGTGATTGACTGCTATATGTGGACAATTAGATGGTATTATAAACATTACACCATGTTGTTTTGTGAAAAGCACTATACAAAGTTAGCTTGACTTGAAATTCTATTAAATCAGTTTTATAATAAATTGAAATTTGTGTTTTAGATGAATACAGCTATTCCCTGGTGGCATTTAGAGTTTTTCACAATACACAACAACTATTTGCTTTTGTGCTTATATAAAGAATTAAGTGGTGAACCAACACAAAATTTGTTTATCCTACAAAAGTAAACTAAAATGTCACAATATTAATATGAGGACATGTCATGCAGTGTTTATTTACGCTGAAAATCTGTAGAGTTTGATTGAATGCAACACAGCCTTTCATCACAATGACAAAAGAAATGAGAAGCTTCGTCTCTTCCCCTTTAAAAGTTGATAAACATACTTATTTTGTTCTCATAACTACTGTTTCCTTGCTGAACATTTCTGAAACCATAAATGTGTGTGTAAAGTGATTGGCAAAAGGTGTAATATTCTTTCCAAGGGTGATTATTTGGCTTCCTCTTGTCTCGTTGCTATAAGCGCACCAGCACAGGAAATGAACTGGAGGAGTGGCTGGAGGAAACTGCAGTTCATAAACGTCTGTCTCTTTAGAGATCGCTGTAAACATAATTACACATTTCAGTGGTAGTTTTTTATTTATTTAGATGTACTCACTGCACAACAGTAGAGCGCTTCTACTGTAACCTGCTATTGACTTGCTGCAACTTGTTGGGTTCCTTTCTGCAACATAAAAATGTGCCTGCCATGCTGAAATATATATATTTTTAATCAAGACAAAAATAGTTAAACATCATTAAAACAAGGTCAGTCAAATTAGTTCGATGTTGAGATTTCTTCTGCTTGTTAATTTATGCAATTAAAAAGAGCTAATGCAACAGAATACTGGAACATTATTCCATACAATCAATTTAAAATGTATAGCCTACTTTAAATATATGTGGATGTTTAATCCATTTACATTGGGGTTATATAATTCTCATTGGTCACATCCAAATCCAGATTCAGACGCATTGAAAACGTTGGATGCAAGCATTAAAGGTTGTATCAGTGATTTCAGGCCCAAAAATAAATGATCACATTCATCTAATCTTTCCTAACGATCCGCTAGCTGCCCGCCCCATAAGCATGCCGTCCAAAAACCGCGTCTCTGTAGGCAGCCTAGGCTCTGAGATCTGCACACAAAACAAATGGGTACAACCACCACTCAAAACCAAAATAAACAGTGTTTCAACCAATCACTGACAGGGGGTGTTGCTCCGACTTCTCGTCCAGCCGTGCACGAGCTCAAAACCTCACAACACCCGCCCCTGTCGGTGATTGGTTGGAACGTTAGGAAAGATTAGATGAATGTGATCATTTATTTTTAGGGCCTGAAATCACTGATACAACCTTTAATGTTTTAATCTAACAATATCTGATAGCAGGGTTATTGTAGTTAACTAAAACCATGAAAAACATTATTGTTAATTGAAAACAAAAATATATATACAGTATATATATATATATACCAAACTAACTAAACTGAAATAGAAATGAATAAGAACAATATATTTAAAACAAAAAAACTAATACAAATGACAAAAACACACAAAAATAAACCTTAACTAAAATAAATAAAAGTTCATTTAAAATATTAATAAAAACTAAAATAGTATCTCAATGATACTAAAAGAATGATGCCATGTAATTTAATTTAGTACTCTACTGCAATAATATTGAATTATTTCCTTATTTCTTGATGTATGCCAGAAACAAATCCGTCAATAGCCAATGATTCATTTAAAACAACTGGTTTAAAAAACCCTCATAACTATAGGAATATTTTTCAGTATAATATAATTACATGGAGTGCATGAAACCCCAACCCTGGTCTGATGTATGTCTGCTCATGTTATTATGGAAATATTTGTGCATTCGAATGCTCAGGTGAGATGACATAAAATTAGATCAGCCTTCTGTCTGTGCGTCATGACTTCTTTGCCAATGACTTCATGACTTCGTGCACCAATCAGAGTTCTCTCTCTCGCCGCTGATGCCGATGCACCGCGTTCAAAATTGAATTAAGTTTTTTCTTAAACCAATTGTTGAGATTGACTGTGATGTCTTATGTTACCAACTCATGTGTTTTCAGGTAGCGATGGTGGAAGTGCAGTTGGAGGAAGATCACTATTACCCTCCTGGCCTATTGATTGCTTTCAGTGCCTGCACAACAGTGTTGGTGGCCGTCCACCTCTTTGCCTTGATGATCAGCACATGTATCCTGCCAAACCTGGAAGCCGTGAGCAACGTCCACAACCTCAACTCCATAAAGGAATCGCCACACGAGCGGATGCACCGTCACATCGAGCTGGCCTGGGCCTTCTCCACCGTCATAGGCACCCTTCTGTTTCTCGCAGAGGTGGTTCTTCTCTGCTGGGTGAAGTTCCTTCCTCTGAAGAATATAGAACCTCCCCCGGAAAAGAACGTTAGCAGTATAACCCCGGGGGAAGCCGCAGCGATCGCCTCTACCGCCATCATGGTGCCCTTCGGCTTGGTGTTTATCGTTTTCGCTGTGCATTTTTATCGTTCGCTGGTCAGCCACAAGACAGAGCGGCAGGACGAGGAGTTGGAGGTTCTGGCCAAAATCACACAGATGCAAAACGAACTGGATAACAGGGGAGATGCAAATTTTCCTTAGTCTACGCACTTAGATGTGTCCTTGTTCTCACACCAAACACTTTCCCAAAATATGGAATGTTGTCACAAATTAATGGACATTGAATAGTAGGAATCAGGGATTCTGCAATATGTTAGTATCACAATTTCGTGATGCCTTGTGTTTTTCTTGTTAACATACAAACCTTGATACAGATGTTGAATCTTGACATTTGTAACACCACGCTATTGTAAACTGCCATCATCTGTTCAGCCACAAATAATAGTAAGAAATTCAGTTTTAAAGAAACCATTTTGTTGCAAATACAAAATTCCCTGCTGCTGTTGGCTGTCTAAACTTGCTGAACTTTTCATTTCGCTCTCAGCGCTTTGGATGCTTCCAGCATAGAAAGTGTCAGTCAAAAACAGTGAGAGTTACTGAAAAGTAATAAACATTTAAAAATGTAGGCCTTTTTTAACATCTTGAATTCATTGAATAGTAACACCAAAATGTTTGCCAGCGCTATTTGGTTATTACAGTTCAGTTTCCGTTTTTTGTTCCATCCAGTAAGCTTTAATAATGTTTGTCAGTATTATGATAATAGATTCATTTTCTTTTCATCTTAATTGCATAATGCAGATAAGTCAAAATACCGGTAATGCATATAAGTCTAAATATAAGCACACTGTGTGACAGTTAATTTAGATTAATTGGATTAATTGGGTCAGAGATTTACCCTGGAAGTGATTTAAAAAGGCTTTTCACACTGCGCTTAACCCCACGTTATCGTCACTCTAAAGCGAGCTTTTAACCCCAGGCAAAGGAAAGTTTTACACTTGTAATTTAGAAGCAGGGTTAATCAAATTAGTCGAATTGTGACAGAGAATGCCACAATTGGAGTGAAGAAGAGACCTTTTCATTATTGCCTTTTATAGCCTATACTGAGTTCGTCCAATCAGTGACACTGACACAGATATGCAAATAGGTTAGCCCAGGGTTTAGTCATTGTAATGAGTGAAACGTTGGTTAATAGGTTTAGGTATCGTTCGAATTTTAGCGATTCCGATTCTTATCAATTCCCAGTTTTGATTCTAAAAAAGGTAAAAAATAATTTTTTTAAAAAGAAGTCAAACATTTAGATATCTAACTAATTTATTCTGTGTCTTTTTGCAAAACATTCTGTTGCAGATGAATACCTTAAACAAAACTCAGGAGCCTACAGGGCCTTTAGCCTAGAAGCCAGGGACACACCAAGCCGACGGTCGGCTGTTTTTGAGCGTCGGCCGTTAGAAGCAGGGTTTTTCCGGTGTGTTCTGCACCGTTGGCTCTAGTCGGATGCCGTCTGGGTTTTTTAGTTGGGCCGTCGGTGAGTGAGAGAGAGAACTCTGATTGGCTGTTCAGTTTAGCAAACAAGTCAGTGCAGCAGAATAAGAGAAAATGTGAGCAAAGAAGTCATGACGCACAGACAGAAGGCTGATCTATTTTTACGTCATCTTCCCTGAGCATTCCACCACATGAATATTTTCATAATAACATGGATGCAGAGTGGAATAAAGAACGTGATCAGAAAGATTGATTGATTTCAAAATGGTTAGCAAGCGCTGCTTTTTTATGTTTTGTATTCCTGCAGTCGTAGTTTCGCTTTTCCCTTTTTGAATGACGAAAATAGATGAATATACTTGCTTAAATAGACGGTTATCTCCTTTCTTTTTCTTTTTCTTTTTTTTTATCTCGGTTATTTTCTTTTATAGCCTACTCAAGCGCAGAACAGGCGACGTGAGGCGATACCGCCGTCAGCTTTCATTAGCGCTAGTTTTTTGGCGTCGGTTTAGTGTGTCCCTTATGGTTTTAATAAAAATACCACAGCAAAAACAAGTACTAACTAATATAAAACATTATTAAAGTCAAGTAGCCTAAACAATCAGTAATAAAATAAGACAAAATAAGCAAATTACCAATAGGACGAATAAAGAAACTTGAACAAATTTCAGGTAGGCCTAGAGAAAATTTAGATTTTACAGTACTAAAAATAATGAATAGTTTTTTTTATAAATAAAATATAGATTAATCCCTACTAAAGTTACAAAAGTTATTTAGTCAGGATCGGTGAGTGATTTTCTTTTTTCTTTTGCTCTTTGGTTTACATCAAACAGCAGCAGTTGTGTTAAGCTTCTGTCACTTTAAGACCGAATGCACATACTGTTACTGTTACATATGCAGTTCCTTGCGTTTATTAGGATATTGTCACATAATTCTGTGTGTATTTGTCCGTTCAAGTGCTTGCGCTTTGGTTGTGTGTGCAGCACAGAAAACAGCATGCACGTGCTGAATATTTAGTTTCTCTTTTGTGTATTGTTCTGCTTGAATAGTTACATTAAATTCCACACACAAGAATCAATAAGTGGAATTGAAATATGCATGTCTTATCAAATTAACGATTGTTGGAAATTTGGAACCGGTTCTCGTTTACCCAACCCTATAAATAAACCCCGATTAACTGTTTACCCCAGGTAAATTATGAGCAGTGTGAAACGTGAAGCAAGATAGTGAGGGGTTAATTTTCAAGTGAAAAACCCTTCATACTTGTTTTTATTTCAAATGCAGCTTTAAAAAAGCGTAGTTGAAAGGATTGTACAACATTTTGACAACCTAAAACCTGTTTCATAAAAAAAATGGAATTTTTACAAATTACATTTTGTAATTCAGCTAAACAGAGGGTTTCGGCTGGTTTTATTTCATACGTTTATGTGCCAGGCCGCTGCTGTTTAGACCATTATGTTTTTTTAGGGAGCGTTATCTTGCTTGTGACTGAGGCCTCAAACAGTTAAAAATCTATATCTTAAATATTGTATATTATTTTGTTTGTAAAGCATGTTTTGTTTGTGTGAATACAAAATATGGATTGATTTTTTTTAAAGGCCTTTTGCTGTGAAGAGGCTATTATAAACAGAGGCTGGTATCATTTGTTTACAAATATATTCATGAGTAATTTCAAGAGTAAAACCTTTTATAGGTTTTTGCACATCTACTGTAAAGTTAATTGGAAGATTTTTTTTATATTTCAAACGATTCAGGCCACCTTTGCTTGTGTGTTACATCTTATATATTTTGCTAAGTTGGTTAAAAGTGTTTTATTATTTTGAAATATGTACAAATGCGTGTTTGATAATAATAAGCCTTTGAAAATATGTTTTTTGTCCTTATGGCAAAAGGGTATATTTCTAAAACTAGAAATGCTGTTTTATGGCAAAAGGGTACTATTTCTAAAACTAGAGATGCTTTTTTACTGGCAGACATTTTAGTTTCTGTGCTTTTTCATAGTGAAGTACTTCTGATGTAGTGACAGTTATGGAGATAAAGAAAAATAAGAGCATCATATTTTTATATTTTATATAACAATTTATTTTTATCCTATAAGTGTCTTGGCTGCTCTTCTTTGTGAATCTGTAAAAGATCCCCACTTAATGGGGGTTAAAGGAAGCCTTATTTTCATATTTAATTATTTTATAAGATGCTTGAGTTTGGACATGACTCTTGTTTTATTTTATGGCACTTTTCAGCAATATCCCGTCGTTTCACTTTTCTGTGCGCCAAATAGAAATTGAGCATTTGCCAAATAAAAATATGTAAGGTGTTGATTGTTTTTTATTGTGCGCAGTTTTAAGAGGATTAGCTGAGATTTATCTTTGTTTAGTTTTTTCTGTAACTATTCCAAATGTTAAAAAGCTAAGAAACATTTAGCCCGGTAAGTGTAAAATACATCTATGTGAGTATTGAATCATGTAACTCAGCTAAAGTTGGATTTATTATAATTTCTCATCGACATGGCAGTATGAAATGAAAGCTATACAGGTGTGTTTTTGCCGGTCCCTTACCTTTATAGTCTTCTTCTACTACACAATGTGTATCGAACAAAACAAAATATAATAGAACAGAACGTCCAGAAAATGTCTTGTGAATGCAGCACAATGGAGGATTGGACTTTCTGAGCCCTGTGCGCCCTCTTGAGGAAGACAACGGAACTAGTAAATCTTTTTTACATTGCAGATACAATACTGTAATTACACTTAGTGAAACTATAAAATTATTGATTAACGATGTCAATGATTATTGAAAACATTTTTAGAAATAACTAAAAAGATGCTACCTGTAGTTTTCTAGAACAAAACATTAAAAAATGAATTACTTAAAAATGAAATAGGCAATACCTAAACTTGTTTCATTCCAGCTATAGTTGCCAACATTACTCCTTATTGTTTAGTTGAAGTAGGCCTACTAGAATAACAAACAAAAAAAGAAATAAACTAAAACTTAATACAAACTAGGCTATTTAGACATTTAGACAAATTACAAAAACACTACAACATTACTAAAACTTATTAATAAAAAATTATAATTATATATGGGAGAATTGGGGGTCAGTTGTAACACTGTCAGTTTGACAAGTCAGAAAAGAGCTGTGGTGATACCATCTTACACTCGCATAACTTTTTTGAGCTCACATAGATAGCATGTGAGCAACATTGTAGCAACAAAAAATGATTTTCAGGAAGGAAACTAAAAAATCTTATCAAGATTTTTTTTTTGCCGAGCAATTGTAGCAATTGAATTGTAGATACAGTTATTTTACTTGCATAATCTAAAGTAGCTATTTCGTTTAATTTGATGCTTTGCATTAATACAACTTCAAACCCACATGCTAAAACAGTTAACTAAGTTATGCTAAGTCATGGCTGTTGTAGAGATAGTTTTAACTGTAAGTTCCATAAAATGTTACAACCAACCCCTTATGATGAATCCAGTTATAAATCACATACCTGTTAAGACAAAATCACATGAGTTTTTTGTTGTGCATTGAGGAATTTATGTAAATGTTTCCAGGTTATGTGCATATTCTTGCAGACAAAACATTGTCCGCCTCAATTGAGCACATACATTTTGTGTGTGTGTGTGTGTGTGTGTGTGTATGTGTGTTTTAGAATTCACGCACTTCTCTGTTAATCCCAAAATGTACATAAAATAGGTGGATGGAAACATATGAGTGAACTGTATAATTGACATACATGATTACACACACAAACACACATTGCAATTGGTTTTGTGATACATTTAAAGTCCTTAAAGAAATACAATAGCCTACAATGTTTTTTTTGTTATACTTTAAATTATTCAAACTGATTATTCTTAGTTCTTCAATAACATTCTTGCATAAATTTAGATTGTGTGGATCTTATTTCAGTAAATTAGCATACATCTATCATATGTGAATATATTACATCTATCCAGGTTGTAGGCCTAACAACGTAACTCTTTGTGTTTGACATTAACTAGCCTACGTCCAATGTGTAGCTGACAAATGTGGCTACCATATACTTTAGAGATAATATATAGCACAAACAACCACTGAGTTACCGATGCTCAAACAAAAAAAAACAGCGTCAAAACTTATAAAGTTGTTAAATTCTGCAGGAAAATCGTGGACTTGGCTTCAATTTGATGATTAAATGCTAAAATACTAGTCAACTTGTAGTAGGCTACATTTCTGGTATCAGTAGATGGCAGTGTTGATCAGGCTCAGGTCAAGACCTGGAAAAGACCTCAGTCTGTGCCTAATGTGTATGAGCTATAGCTAATAGAAAAGTAAAACTGCTTTTAGAAAAGCTGGAACACCTCATAATACTTAGGCCTAATAGTTAGATATAGGCCTAACCTCTGTATCTATTAATATGTTTTGTGGATGATAATTATGAAGTGCCTTTATCTCCAACAGCCTTGTGCTGCAAATGTTGCATGTAGTTTCTTCTTTGGCTCCTGGCTGATGTGCAGTGATCTTTCTGCTGGAAGTGCAGGTGAGCCTGAGTTCATGACTGCTTCATTGTAGTTGCTCAGTTTCATAGCCTACAGACCCACGATGCTCGGTTTGATCAGTGATGTCTCTGTTAACTAAAGCATGACTGTGTTGGCATGCTGCTTTGCTTCTCGAGACATTCAGAGAGGGTCATCTCTCTCTCTCCCCCTTTCTTTATCTGTCTCTCGCTCTGTTTCTGCTCACTTCCCGTCACTCTATAGCTTTGATGGGGTGCCATGTATCTCTCACACTGGAGGTCTTTTCATTGGGAGCACCTGTCAGGAGGAAGTGGGGAATGGCGGTTTGTTGTTACAGGCTGCAATGGCCAGATGAGGCAGACGTGTGTGTGTCTATTTGTGCGTGTGTGAAGGGAAAGAGATGTCTGCTAGGTGACACGAAGAAAGAGAGGTAGAAGTAAAGGGGTTTAAGACTGCTAAAGAGCTCCAGTCAATTTAGACACAGATTTGAATGTTGCCAGGTTTGACTGAATGTAGGCTATTACTGGACCACACAAAAAACACAGAAACACACAGGCGCGCACACACACACACACACACACACACACACACACACACACACACACACACACACACACACACACACACACACACACACACACACACACACACACACACACATACATACATACATAAACAAACTGTTTTTTTAATTATATTTAGTTGTGTATTGTTGCATTTTTTATCAGTTTTTTTCTAAAATTTTAGGGAGTGCTAAAAAATTGCAACAATAAATAATAAAAAGATGAACTGTTCTACTAAATATATTACATTTGGTAGATTACATGACAAAAATTTTACTAGTAACGTAATCCATCACATTACACATTCAAGGTTATCTGACTACTTTTTACTTTTAGTTTTAGATTACTTGTGACCTAACTCGTTCATCTCATTGATTTGAATAGGATAATCTTATATTAATATAAAAATACAAAGAGAAAGAAAATATGTTCCATTCTTTATCAAAACCACGAAGAGCATTAAATATTACACTATGTCATGGTTTCCCAGACTGGGGTTTGTGGAGGAACTCCTGGGTGTTTGTGCATTTAATGAAAATCTAATACTAAAATGTAGATTAAAACCAATCATTTTAAAATAATAAAAATTGTGTTTGAAAGACAAAAGCCTTCCAAAGACATAGCAATGGTTAAATGACTCCCTGAGTAATAATTCAAATAACAATTAATGTGTTCGTCAGGAGATAATTCGATATGCAATGTTGAAAAAATACTCCTTAAAAGTGAATTGATTTCTGTAAATTCAATTATCAGATTCTGTGTGGGTCTTAGTTTTCATGTAATTATAGTCACCTGACTATAGGCTGGTCTGTGTGTGAAAAAGAAGAATTAGGGAGAATCAATAAGTTATGAATAATTTACTGCCATTGTGAGAATAACGTAATCATGTAATCAGTAAACAAGTAACTGTGTCTGATTACGAGTAAACCGTAATATAATATTATAAAAAAAAAAAATTGTGGAATCTGATTATGTAATCCAGATTACATGTAATCACTTACTACCCAGCACTGTAAATTAATAATAATAATAATAATAAAACATTAAAATGATTCAAATAAATAAATGGATTTAAATAATAAAATAAATAATATAGGCTATCAAATAGTACAGTACTGTTTAAAACCAGTATTACAGTTTTTTTCAGTCGCTAACAAGCGTTTGTCCAAACAGTTGTCACATTTTCAAAACTCTAAACACAGTTAGCACAGCATCAGTCTTTTGTGGCCATACCATTCACACATTTCATGTCGTTTTCACACAATATGCAGTCAGTGAACACATTTCCACAATACCTGCATTTTCTTAACAGACAAGCTATACCTCCCAACAAAATTATGGATTGTTTTTGTAGTATTTACAAATGTTAACACACACCATCCCACAATAGCAAAAACAATATTCCAAACCTTAGATACAGTAAAAAACCTCTGCTTCTGCAATGATATAATTTCAAAAACAATATATCTCAGCTGATAATAAACAAACAATTGAATAATTGACCCACAGCTTATTTATGTTGGGTAAATTGGGCCAAGCTGATTTCAGTCTCGCTTATACTCAGTGGCAGGGGTTGTTTTTTTTCTATTACATTGACTCTTATACAGTAAAAGAAGGACTTTGAGGAGTGATGTTTTTGGAAACAGAAACAGAAAAGACAAACACTGAAATGTCTGGACGAGGAAGGAGAAGAGCAGGCCCAGTGAGAGATGCAGTGAGAGATGCAGTGAGAGGAGCAGGAGCAGTGAGAGGTGCAGTGAGAGATGCAGTGAGAGATGCCGTGAGAGATGCAGTGAGAGGAGCAGGAGCAGTGAGAGGTGCAGTGAGAGATGCAGTGAGAGATGCAGTGAGAGGAGCAGGAGCAGTGAGATGTGCAGTGAGAGATGCAGTGAGAGGAGCAGGAGCAGTGAGAGGTGCAGTGAGAGATGCAGTGAGAGGAGCAGGAGCAGTGAGAGGTGCAGTGAGAGGAGCAGGAGCAGTGAGAGATGCAGTGAGAGGAGCAGGAGCAGTGAGATGTGCAGTGAGAGATGCA
The DNA here is from genome assembly GCA_031834385.1 of Semotilus atromaculatus. Taxonomy (NCBI): domain Eukaryota; kingdom Metazoa; phylum Chordata; class Actinopteri; order Cypriniformes; family Leuciscidae; genus Semotilus; species Semotilus atromaculatus. Next base: position 17,447,311 of record JAULUF010000042.1, on the reverse strand, counting down.
GTGAGAGGAGCAGGAGCAGTGAGAGGTGCAGTGAGAGGTGCAGTGAGAGATGCAGTGAGAGATGCTATTGAGAGATGCAGTGAGAGGAGCAGGAGCAGTGAGAGGTGCAGTGAGAGATGCAGTGAGAGGAGCAGGATCAGTGAGATATGCAGTGAGAGGAGCAGGAGCAGTGAGAGGTGCAGTGAGAGATGCAGTGAGAGATGCAGTGAGAGATGCAGTGAGAGGAGCAGGAGCAGTGAGAGATGCAGTGAGAGATGCAGTGAGAGGAGCAGGAGCAGTGAGAGATGCAGTGAGAGATGCAGTGAGAGATGCAGTGAGAGGTGCAGTGAGAGATGCAGTGAGAGATGCAGTGAGAGATGCAGTGAGAGATGCAGTGAGAGATGCAGTGAGAGGAGCAGGAGCAGTGAGAGGTGCAGTGAGAGATGCAGTGAGAGGAGCAGTGAGAGGAGCAGGAGCAGTGAGAGATGCAGTGAGAGGAGCAGGAGCAGTGAGAGATGCAGTGAGAGGTGCAGTGAGAGATGCAGTGAGAGATGCAGTGAGAGGAGCAGGAGCAGTGAGAGGTGCAGTGAGAGATGCAGTGAGAGGAGCAGGAGCAGTGAGAGGTGCAGTGAGAGGAGCAGGAGCAGTGAGAGGTGCAGTGAGAGATGCAGTGAGAGATGCTATTGAGAGATGCAGTGAGAGGAGCAGGAGCAGTGAGAGATGCAGTGAGAGGTGCAGTGAGAGATGCAGTGAGAGATGCAGTGAGAGGTGCAGTGAGAGATGCAGTGAGATATGCAGTGAGAGATGCAGTGAGAGATGCAGTGAGAGATGCAGAGAGATGCAGTGAGAGATGCAGTGAGAGATGCAGTGAGAGGAGCAGGAGCAGTGAGAGATGCAGTGAGAGATGCAGTGAGAGATGCAGTGAGAGGTGCAGTGAGAGATGCAGTGAGAGATGCAGTGAGAGATGCAGTGAGATGCAGTGAGAGATACAGTGAGAGATGCAGTGAGAGGTGCAGTGAGAGATGCAGTGAGAGATGCAGTGAGAGGAGCAGGAGCAGTAAGAGATGCATGTGCATGGAGGTGGAAGGTTTATGACCATCAGCCACATGACCAGATGTCCCTCCTTGAAGCCATGGATGCTGGCTGCAGGGACATCACAGTTCAGGATTGCCACGGGTGGATCCGACATACCAAGCGTTTTTATTCCAGGTGCATCGCCTTGGATAATATCAGATGTGATGTTGATGAAAAGATGTGGCCTAACCCTGAAGATCGCAGAGATTAGATACAGTAATTTTGTGATTTTTTTAGTTCCCCCCTTTTTGTCTGGATTTTTTGCTGTTGTTCTTTTGTTCAGAATGCTCTTGTGTGTTTCATGGATATTTTGTTCACTGTAAGCAATACTGTAAAACGTTTTCTGTTCTATCATGTGAACATTGCTGTATATGTGGACATACAGTTCCCAACCAAGAAATGTAGTGTAAAACCGGTGGATTACATGTTTTGCATGCAAATACCTGTAAAACTGAAACATAAAAAGTCTATGCAGTTTTTGTAATGTCAACAATAGCCAGTATTTTGAAACCTGGTATACTTTGATTGACTGCATGTACTTTGTGAAGTGAAAACAAGTGTTATTCTTTGACAGAATCATTTCATTTTGAGTCAGATTTCCAGTGTTTTGGAAAAGGTACTGTGTGCAGAGAAAGATGTGTTCTATTTTGAAATGCAGAGTTAGTATATATTTAACAAAATGTGTTTTTGAAGAAAATGATCAATTTGGCCAATTGTGTTTTGTAGGTGTGAGTCTGTGTTAAGAGTTTAGAAAAAGTATCTGAAGTATAATGGGTAAGTGCTTGTTAGCGATTGAAAAAAAAAACTGTAAGAAAACATAGTAATGTAGCATATAAATTAAACATTTTCCAAATTATATTTTATTTATATTTATTATAGGTTATTCATTTTCAAAGTATAAATTGAAAATAAATCAATTATTTGAATAAAATGCATAAAAACCAAAATAAATAAATAAATGGATTTAAATAAACAGTACAGTACTATAGTGAATATAAAAACAAATAACAACATAATGCAATAACACTTTACAGAAAGGTTTCATTTGGTAACATTAGTTACAGTAACATGAACTAAATATGAACAATACTTCTAGCAGTTAGTTAGTTCATTTCAGCATTTACTACTACATTTTCAAGGTCCAAATGTGTATTTGTTCACATTAGTTAATGCACTGTGAACTAACATAAACATGAACATTTTTATTAACTAACATAGACAAATGTTAATAAATGCACAGTAGAAATTGGGTCTTTAGTGAAAATAAAGCTGCCTTTTAAATTTTAGGATGGTGGGTCGCTCGCAGCTGGATGTCATATATGGAGGTCTATGGAATCTAAAAGATTGAAAACCCCTGCCATAGACTTGCATTGTTTTTCTAGCTATACTATAACCCTGACAGAGGGTTTTTGCAATTCAAAACAAAAACAAAACAAAACATTATATTTATGTTTTTTTTTTTTTTTTTTACAAATGAGGGCGTCCCCAAAAACATGTTGTCAGATTTATATCAAATTTGTCCCCAAAATATGATTGACAAGGTACACACAAACAGTTAAAAAGTGTTCTAACATTGTGTAAACCAGTGATGTCATTCACTACCCTCCTCCTCATTCATTTTTTAAAAGTTAGACTCTCCTTAGTTTTTCTCAATCAATTCATTGTAAACAATATATAAAAGAATCAATGTTTTCCCATTCATTTTTTGGAAATATTGTGTCGCTAACGATCAGAGGTGTAAGTATATTTTTTTCTGCACAACAATAATTGAATCTTTGATGACTGAGTAAGTGCAATTCACCTGTATTCCACAAAGTAACAATGTCTGAAACACAATGATGAAGTGACGTTTCACTCATAGTTACTGCAGGCAGAAAACAAAAGAATAGGAACTTGAAATGGCTCAGTGATTTACTGCAGAGCAAGTACTGAACGCAATCACTGTCACTGTCACTGGATGGTGGATTTGTTGAAAAACCTGTCAGCGATCAAAATATTGATTTTGAAGATATTGAAAATTATAGTTTTAAGAAAATGTTTGAGCTTGTGAATATGAGCCAGAAGCTGAATGTACTGACAGTGATGATGGTATAAAACATCTGCTCAAACTGAACCCTTCCAAGCTCCAAAGGGTAACAAACTATGCTTTATTTTATTGTAACCCAAATATCAGGAGAGTTTTATATTATCGTGACCGGTAGAGATCCATCCGTTTTAGATAGATCCAGGTCGCTATACAGATATGTAATTGGTGAAACATTCATGTATTTAAGGGTTGAAAGTAAATGTGAAAATATAAAAATATTTATTATTGCCATGAGAATATCAATAGTGTTTTGTGGGAACCTTTAACATCAGTGGAATCTTTCATTGCACAAAAGGTTCTTTATAGTGCAAAAAGGTTTTTAAGGATGATTCAAATGTTCGCACACTAAGAAAATAAATAGTTTAAAGATTCTTTGGGGGACCCAAAATGTATAGCATCACTCAGTGTGAAAACCTCCTTTTGGCACCTTTATTTTTAAGACAGCTTAATAAAGGTGATGACCCAATTTTGTTAGTGAACAAAAAGGAGACTAGGAAAGAGGAGGAATGCAACAGCACAAATTTAGTCTGTTTGAACACCTGTATGTGTTGAAGTGTGTAAGGCCGGATCTGGATGCAGAGACGACTCATCCTTCCTCCTGGAGCTACAAAGAGTCCGTTTAGGTGCTCGTGAGAGGATGGCATTGTGCGGGCCCGTCCATCCCTGGCTGCCCGTTAGAAAGCTAAACGATTCTGCTCTCACTGCCAGTCCAGCTGGGCACTCATACAGACACACTCATATAAACACACCACATCCTCCCGCCAAAATCACCATCGGATGCAGGCACATCTCCCTCGGGTGAACGACAGACAGACAGACTGGTTCATGCACCTTGTGTTTAATCTTTCATGTTGTAATATTGTCCAATTATTAATATTGTGCAAAACCTTGTTGTGTATAGTGGTATTATGATGTTGGAGTAGTGCTGGGTGTGCATTTCTTGCACTTTAACCTCAAATGGTGAAATCCTGACCCAGTTGTAGCATCCTGGGGAAACAGCACGTTTTATCCATTAAGAAGCACAATGTGAGAGGAAGACCTGCTTGATCTCAGGGCAGTCAGAGATTCACCCCTCTCGGTCTTATCACACACACAGAGACACGAACAAAACTACCAGCATTTCCATTCATCTTTATATCACTTTTTGGATAAGTTTTATTGAAATGTATAGCTGTTTTGTTGAATAATGAAAGAAATGTTACTTAAGCTACAAAAAATACACATAATATATTAATACAAAAAAATATACTGCTTGGAGCAATATTTTAATATTACAAAAAATAAGGGTTAGACTATTTCGATAGTCACTTTAGACGTTCTACTAATTATAAGTAACTTTTCAACTACATGTCAACTAACTCTCATTAGAGTATTAGTATATATTATAGTAGACTGTCAGTAGACTGTTAGGTTATGGTTAGGGTTCGGGTTAGGAGAATAAGTTGACTTGTAGTCGCCAAGTTACTTATAGTCAGTTGAATGTCTGTTGGGGGACCAACAAAATAAAGTGTTAGCAGATATTAAGCTGACAGTCTACTAATACTCTAATGACAGTTAGTTGACATGTAGTTAAAAACTTACTTATAGTTAGTAGAATGTCTAAAGTAGACTTTAGAAATAAAGTGTTACCAAAATATGCCTCAATTTATGTCACTCCAAACCAAAATGATTTTTTGTTTCTATGCAACACAAAAGGAACTGGATGAGGGATGGTGATTTTGGTGTACAATATGGTTATTGTTCTGCTTGCTGTGCTATATATTATCTTTTATTAGCAAAACATCCAAACGTATACAGGCCCATACAATGAGACCCTCAAATGTTGCTTGGAAAACTACACTGAACTTGAATGGAAGTCAGTGCAAACAAGTTTAGTTGGCTTTTGTCAGCACTTGAATGGAGAGGCCACTTTAGTCTTTGTCTGATCTGAATTCACACATGGACAGGTTTGGTCCTCTCTGGGTGTGGTCACCGGGAGTTGTAAAGAATAAACACTTCAACAACGTGCTTTTACTTTGGTTTTGAGATTGTGTAACAGGATCATCACCATCATCTGTGTGTATTGCTTGTCTCCTCCATTATTATGGATATCACTCACCTATTTCTTCAACTGCAAGATTTGTCTGAATAGCTGTAGTGGGCACTGAAAAAACGATATTGCAGAAAGGAAAAGCAGTCCCAGAGAAATGTCCTAAAGCAGGTCTGACCCCTTAGACTTGCCATACAAGCTTAGATAGTAAACAGCATCTGCAGCTGAAGCCAAATATGTAGCTATTCATGAATGAAAGATCACAGACACCTGTGTAAAGAGAGAGTGCGTGTGTGTTTCTGGCTTGAATGTAACATCTTATGTCGTCTTTTTTTTAAAAAAAGTTCTGTGTCACACAATACTGCAAGTTCTCAAGCAAATGGTTTTTCAATGCTCAAGTCACTGTAGATTCCTCTGAATAACATTTTCCATTTAAGGGGTGTTTACAAGACACCATTTTCAACTAAAAATGGAAAACTTGTTATGCGTTTTGGCCCTGCATTTACACGACAACTGCGTTTTGAGTGTCTGAAAACGCAAACTTTTGAAAACAAGTCCAAGTTTTTGAAAACGATACCTTTATCATCTCGTACCAAAATACCAAAAATGCGAATTTGTGAAAACGGTGACGTCATATTTATGCGTATTACGTGTTCAGTCTGTAGTCGCTAAGTGTTTCTTTACAAAGTGACATTGCCATCTACTGGCCTGGCATGCATAATGCAGTGTTTTTAGTTGTTTTCCATGTGGACAGGGATTGTTTTGACAACATTGCTGTCTGTATGCGAAAAACGCATTATTACATCATTGTCGTGTAAACGTACCCTTAGACATAAACACCATTTAATAGCTGGAAAATTATCACATTTCAGGCTTAAATCTTCACAAGGCTTTTAGATTATTTATGTTAAATTTACAAAACTTAATACAAACAATACAAAAACCCATCAGGCTGACTAGACATGCTGAACATGTGCCAGCAGAATGAATCAGAATTTGAATCACTTTGTATTCTTTTGTTGTAAATGTCACATATTTTCTTATCTGGTCTCTTGTCAAACTTATTTAAAATAACCTGTTCTAATAATAATAATATCCTTCAATTAAGTATTTACAATAACTCTAGAGGGTTGCATTAAAAATGTCATCTTGACTTTAAGGATCTGAAATAGAAAGCCAAACTCATTGGCAGTGACTTTCATAGTAATAGACAGGTGCTATAAAACAACTAATCCTGGACATATAACCTCTTTGTGGTAAAATTATGTTTATCCTTAGGCTAATACTTTATTTTTCTTCCAGAGCTCACTCCAGCTCAAACAGAGGAGGTGAAATCACATTAAACATCAAAAGAGTCCAAACCACAGGGTTGAACAAAGAGGGAAAAAGAGGAGATGAAAAGGTGGATAAAAAGTTTCACAGGAGTTACAAAGTATAGTGAACATGATTAAAGGAACAAATCCAACAGCAGACTAGTGGCTTTCAGAATGGAAAAAAGATTCAACTCTACCCATAAATGAGAAAATGTCATGACAGGGAGGCAAAAATTATGATTTCTTTTGACTGTACACAAATGATGAACCTGCGATATATATATATATATATATATATATATATATATATATATATATATATATATATATAAAGAGATTGCAATAACACCCATCTGGCTTAGTTTAGACACTTGATCTGATGCCAAACGTCATATGTGATTTATCTGGGAGAAACCACAATAGAAAATGTAGGAATTCCCAGTGTAGACATTACTCTCATCTGTCATATGGACAGTTGCATAACATTCACACTCAAGGCAAATCCAGAAGCTAATGTGTTACACATTCTCAGAGGGCTCTGCGCTCCATCACAGTAACGGGAGACCCCACAACTCTCCCGTCATTGTTTTTCGCACACGAGTATGTTCTCCTATGTGAGTATGTCTTTCAGCAAACCTCTGCTCAAAGATGGCCTCTGTGTTTTCATAGATGAGAGGCTCCATTGTCAAGCTAGCCCAGACACATTGCGTTATTGACTTGACACTCACTGTGTCTGTCATTCTAAATGTGAATGTGTGCGGGTGTGTGATAAAAGCAGCTGATGTCTGCCTGTCCTTAAGAGTAAAGAGAACTCAGTTTGACAGCAGTATTAGGCCTGACAATAAAAACAAGCAAAATCAGAGAAAATTAGTGTTTAATGAGAAATAATGGGAAATAAAGTCACAATTGTGAGATAAAAAGTCACAATTGTGCAATATAACCTTATGTTGCGAGACAACCCCAGCAGATTTATCAACACACACACACACACACACACACACACACACACAAACAAATATGCATGTATGTTTTTAAGGCCTTTGTGTATGCAATGATACTTTCCTTCCACGAAATGCAAGATACCTCCAGTTTTCATAATGACACCGTGTTCGTTTGTTGGCCAGAGGAGAACTGGGAGGACTGAGCCTGGTTTCTCCCAAGGTTCATTGCAACTGTCGCCTCTGACTTGCTTAGTTTAGGACACTTAGTATTCAACAATATTATTAATCTGACTGTACTGACCCTGTTGTATGAGAACTGAGCTGAGGTGGACGATGACATATTTTTTTGCAGAACTGCTTTATAAATGAAATTAACTAATTTAATAATGATGATTTTTACAACGGAACTGAATCAACACTAAACTGACTTTAGCTGAACAACAGCCAAAATGCATAATTTTCCTGATATCAGTGCTGTAAAGCTGCTTTGAAACAATCTGTATTTGTATCTGCTACATAAATAAAGGTGACTTGACTTGTAAAAAAACATACATTTGTATGTTGAGAGGGTTGCAGACACAGCATCTTTGTTTCCAGGCGGACTGTTAAAGAACGTGAGACACACGTCTCCCTGATATCCTGTAGAATTTAACCAATCAAATGGCGACTTCGAAAATCCTGAAGTGTTTCCAATTGTGTGTGCCCTCCCAGACCGCAACATAGTTGCAGATCCAGATCCTGCCCATCTGGGCCGTGTGGAATCCACATGTACCAGATTTGTGCCGGATCTGGGCCGGCACCATGTTGCTGTCTGTGAATTACAGATGTTCAGCCAACGGTCCGTGGGCGTGACGTCTGAGGCTAGGAGACACATGACAAATGAAAAAAATTTGCGTTCAAAAATTGGCTCAAACTTTCAAACATGGTTGATGTGCTTTGACTTGATGGAATCAATGTCTAAAGTAAAAAAAAAATCAGAGCCTGTGCACATTACACACTACATGATTTTCAGTGAAATATGACTGACCAAAATCTGCAGACTGACTGGCTTTGAAAAAATAAGAAACAATAAAAATTATGAAAAATAAAAAAAGGCAAGTATATTCCAGCCTTAATTCTCAATGTGAGATATAAAATCACTATTGGGAAATACGAAGTCATGAGAAAAAGTCAAAGTCATAAAGTCGAGAAATAACATTAAACAAACTATTTTTTTTCCTAATTGAAAGAAAGATAGCTTCATAACTTGTTGCAACACTTGTTGGAAACATTTTAATATAAAACATAATGACACGACTGAATATATGACCTTGGATTGCAGTACATCATCGAATTAACATAATTTTGTCAGGAATGAGAGTACGGTCAGATAAAGTGCACCCAAGCCTCCTGAGAGCTGTCCATCATGCTGTCCATCGTGGTACAGTTGTTTAGTGTAAGTTTGAAGGCATGACAGGATGCCCAAGTGACTGCAAAATCAAGTGAGGAAACACACCTGTCGAGGACTGGGGGATGTGAGTGAGTTTGACTAGTGATGACAGATGGTATGCACTTCTGCTCTTTATTATGAAGCTTAGCAGCTGGGACACATACATGCATGTACATCATAATCTAACTCTGTGACAAGGTTAATGGTTTATAACAGTCCTGAATACACACTCCAACACTGTTGTAGCTCAGCACCTGCTGCTGTTTCACACAGAGGCTATTTGAGTGTGGTTGTATTTCTGGATTTGCATCCCTGACCAAACACATAGTCTCAGTAAAATCCTTAAAATGCTCAGTATGATGACATGATTTAGCAAAGCCTTTTCTCAGGTCCACATGTTCATATAGCCTATTTTATAGGGGGAAAAAAAGGACAATTCACTGTTTTTTTTTCTTGCCGTCTCTAATGGATGGGCACAAGCATTCTTTCCCCCTGGACCTAATTAACGAAATACAGGTGCAGCTGGGTTGCTGAAGGGATGCCGGAAGACTTGTAGAAGGAGTGAAGAAAAGTGTGTTGTGATTGGCAGGATGAAATAAGCATGTTATTTTTCATTTGAAACTTTTTGAAAGCTTGGTTTGTTATGTTTGGCACAAAAGCCCTGAAACATGAGATTCCCATTAGGTCTGATTGAAACTGAGGACCTCAAACATAATCATTTAACGGTTTTTTTTGTATGTATGTGTATGTATGCGCATATATATATATATATATATATATATATATATATATATATATATATATATATATATATATATATATATATATATATATACATGCACAAAGTTTACCTAGTTTACAATATATTTATCACACCACTTTTTGCTCTTTTATAGGTTTTTTTATGCATTTCACTTCTACTTAAGCTTGTGCAAATTTCTAGTTTAGACATGACATTGTGTACGGCAAATATTATTTGTTCTTATGATAAACTGCTTGTGATGTCTTCATTTCTAAATCCCTGTTGAATAAAGCATCTGTCTAATGATTGCAAATGCACTTGAGTGCACTATATGCATTTACCTTATGCTATTGCGATTACAGTAAACTGTCACAGAAAAGAAAATAGCTGCTTAACATTTAGTGCATTGTGGACAAAAATGCATTGGGCTTTTAAGGTTTGTTATGTTTTTTTTTTTTAGATGACATCATTTGGTCTGGTTTATCCAGCTAATGAGATTATCTCATCATATCTCTCTTCAGACAGTCTGCCAAACACAATCTGGCGATATTTATCACTGGAACTCTGTATGTTATGAGGGGCATCGGCGAGTGCTCAAGTTCTTTATTTTCTGTTACTCTGTCCATTCACTTGTTTCTCCGCTCTCTTTGATTTAAAAGTGCCTGGATCCAATTGGTCATGGTTAATGTCCCTGTATGTGTGTGTGTCTTTGTGCGTAGCGTCCCTTTCCCCTTTCTTTAACGGTCATCTTTTCAGAAATATTTATTCACTTGCCCCATGGCTAGCTTCAAACAGATTTGTATCCATACTGTTTCATTCTTTAGAAATCATAGTGGCCTCACAATGTCACTGTTAATTAGTCACCATCATTATACCACACGTTGTGTGTGTGCATGTGAGTGTGTGTGTGTGTGTTTGTATATTCCAGGTCTGCAAGACTGGTCTTTACTGGGAAATCAGATATTTGAGGGTTTTTTAAAAATTTTAAACTCTCTGTATCTTTCCCAGACATGAGAAAAGTTTCAGTCTATCTACAGAACCTGGAAGATTTTTATGCATCTTTGTTGTTGTTTGGAAGCATGGAAATAAACACACAGGGATAATCTTTGATTTGACCGGCCCTTGCGAAAAAGAAGGACATTTTAGCATACTAAAAAGAGTACTAGTTCAGAAATAATATACTGAAGTGCGATCTGAATGTAATATCTTCGGACACTTAACTGCATGCTATTCACAATTAAATAAAATTTTATTTTACTTTATATTAAATGGAGTTGATCTTAAGAGTGCTTCTTTGACACATTTAAGTAGAAATTATTAATAATAATAGTAGAGTTTTATAATGTAATACATTTTTCATAATGTAAAAGTTTTTGTTATGTATGAGCTCAAGATTTTATTATGTTTTGAGAAAATCATTACATTATGAACATTTTATTACAGTAATAATGTAACAGTTATTACATTGGTGCAGTTTTTGTTTCTTTAAAGCACAACAAAATATTAAAACACTGATTTAAAATGTACTTAAAAAGTAAAACGTTTAATTTTACATTCTTACAAAGTGGTACTGAAAGTGTACTCTCTTTAAGTATACACTTAAGTGGCCTTTTATTTAATTAATATTATATTAGCTGCAAGTACAGATTTTAAAAAAATATACAAGATTTAAAGTTCATAAGTGCACATTCAATACAATTAAGCGGAAGCAGTTTGGAAAAAGGATGGATGGACTATCAATGTGAACTCCCTTTGAATTGTATTGTGTACACCATATCCATAATCAAGTTTAATGACGCTAAGACGGTATTGTATTCAAGGAACATATTTAATACAGTTGCAGTAGTTAGTTACAGAAGTTTCAAAAATATAACATTATTTCATGAATATATATCAATTTACACCCCACAAATTTGTTCCCTTCCTCCTCCACTTGCCTTCCTTTTTTCCCAGAGACATTTGTTACCAGCCATCTGTCTGTCTGTCTCCACCCCAATCACCCCCCCCCCCCCCCCCGCCCCGCCCCACCCCACCCCAAACCCTGACTCTCTGTCTGCGCTTTAAACTATCTAATCATGCACCTTTGCTCTGGAACACACTCACACACACTGCTACGCTCATCAAAAAAATAAAACAGACATTCACATCAGAGAGTTTAACAAAAATTATAATTTTTATATCTCCTCTTAACAAGTGCTACAGATACTGAACACATTTCTGAACATAGCAAATTAGCAGAAAGGAAAATAGTACGAAAATACTGTACAATTTGCATCTCTACACCAGTGTATACAGGCTTTAACACAATCACACACTCTTACAACAAATCTAGTTCATCCTCAGATCAGAATCACTGTGGTCAGCATTGTTTTAATGTTTTTGACAAATCTGACCTCCTGTTTGCCTGGATAGTTCTGTGTTTTTGAGTGTGTCAAAGCTGACGAAAAGGTGTCAGCGAACATAAATTCACACATGCATTCAGACAAAGTCACATCATTCCAGCACTTCATCCATGAATACAGTAGAGTACACCAAACTATGAGTGTTATTTACAAACATAAAGCAATATGTTCTTCAAAGTCCATCAGTTCACCACCAGTCAGAACGGACCAGCCGTCAGTAGATCTCCACTTTTTTTAACCCCTTCAACCCAGTGTTTTCTCTTCAACTTCATGTTTTCTGTTCTTCTCATTGAAATCCTTCACACTTTGGTGGCCAGCGACTGCACCTCCGACTTTTGAGTCTGGGCGCTGAGGGTCGAGGACATGGAGCTCATGTGCCCATGCATGGCCTTCTTCAGGTTCAGCAGACACAGGCACTGTGAGCGGAACCGCAGGTCAAAGAACGCGTAGAGGAACGGGTTAAGGCAGCTGTTGATATATGCCAGGCATGTGGCGTAAGGATGAGCCAGAAGCAGGAAGTGGAGGAAGCCACACGAGGTGGGTGCCAGGTCCAGGTAGGACAGGGCATCCATGCTTTTCAGCACATGGAAAGGCGTCCAGCAGAATGCGAAGACAACCACCAGGGTGGTGATGATCTTGAGGAGACGGCGCTTCTTCTGGTCTTCCTTGCGCAGGTGGCTGAAATGGCGGGTGACCGTACAGCCGATGAAACAGTAGCAGACGGTCATGGCCAAGAAAGGCAGAAGAAATCCAAGAGCGGAAGAGGAAAGGCTCAGACCCGCAATCCAAAGGAATTCGTGATCTTGATTGTGAGCGACCAGGCTGAAGTCCATTGCACAGGTGGTGCGGTTGCTCCTGGCGTCATCCACTGTAGTGCGGAATAGGAGAGTTGGCACGGCCAGCAGGCAGGAGAGGAACCAGATGGCACCCAGTGAAGCCAGCATGGTGCCACGGGATCGGAGCCGGCCGCTGGACAGAGAATGGACGATTGCAAGGTATCGGTCAAAACTCAGGCAGGTCAGGCAGAAGACACTTGCATACATGTTGACCAGCACCACGTAACTGCTGATCTTGCAGAGAGCCACGCCAAACGGCCAGTGGTAACCCAGCGCGGTGTACACGGCCCACAGCGGCAACGTGATGACGAACGTCAGGTCCGCGAGCGCCAGGTTGCCGATGTAAACATCTGCCGCGCGGCGTTTGGATTTCGCGCGCCAGACAGTGAAGATAACCACGCCATTCCCAGAGAGACCAAGGATAAAAATGAGCATGTACAGCACGGGGATGAGAGAATATGACGGCTCCCACTCCGAGTAGTCGCATCCAGTCTCGTTATAGTCATAATAGTCATACGTGTCGACGTATTCCGGCGTTGACTCCATTTGGTGCAGCTTTGAGTCCTTCAGGATTTTTCTTTCTTTTTTTTTTTGTGCAGTTTTATCCGAATCTCTGAGAGTTCAGTAGGAATGTTTGGATTCTTCTATCTGAAACGAGAGTCTTGGGTAAGTTTCCCTCACTTGAAGCTGAAGCGCGTCTGTGTGAGGGAGAGAAGCGCCCTGTCTTTTTAAACTCCAGACTTCTCACCCCTCCCTCTGAACCCATATATCGGACCCCTTATCTCCACACACACACACACACACACACACACACACACACTCCCACCCACCACGGCCCCCCCTCGGGCCATGCAGTCGGCAGGAGCGAGTGTGTGTCAACAAAGTGTGCTTAACTCTTTGTTTTTCTTCTTAATGAAAAAGTAATGGCTTGCTCGTCTTTCAAGTTAGATTTAGCTTAAATTGTCTGACAAAAATATTTTTGCGTCACGTCTCATTTACGCCACTTTTTAAATAAAAAAGAGTCACAGTCGCAGAATTTCAATGGATGTTGTTAACTTTTCCACACACATAATATTTGTTCATTCATGTCATGCTACAGACTTAAACATCCTGGCCAAATAAATAATAGCCTAAATGAATTGGGCCTCCATTTTTGGTAGTCTATTGTTCCATCAACTATATGAGCTTAGTTAAATTGCTTCCTGAAAGTTTTATGTGCTAGCCTATAGCAAAAACGCATGCATAAAAAAATTCCGACGCTTTGAATTTAATTAGGCTACTAAGAATGAGAGAGGACTCATTAAATCGATCGTGACAGAAATGACTGAGACAAGTAAAATGGATGGAAACAATGATGCTATAAGATTGTTAAAGTAAAGCATCCGATGTTTTAAGAAAAGACTCCGTTTAAGAGAAGTTGCGTGTAAAAATAATTGAACGACATTGGCAGAGCTGTGTTGGTAGGCTATTTATAATTTCGCATTCAAAACTAACAGGAAAACCATAGGCTAGGCTACACCTAATTTATTTTTCCCTATAGCCTTCTGAAATGTTCTATGATGAGCTTTCTGTTTAAAGCCTCCGTTTAGACTCATTGCGTAAAAATAGCCTAATTGAACGAAATCGGCAGGATATTGATAGTAGCCTATTTTAAATTTAATTTTTTTTATTTTATAATTCAGTTTAGTTTAGTTGTAATTATTTAGGCTACTGTCTAGCCAACAGTTTACACGATCGATCTGACAACATGGCACTACACTTAATAGCAAGCCTAAACAGGTTTCAGACAGGTTCCCAGTGAAACCAGCGCCTGCGACCAAATGATAATGTACAAAAGAGGCATTGCTCTGTGATTTCCTCTCACTCAAACATTACATGAAGGTGACATGCAGTCACTTCAAACACTCGACTTCCACTACAACACATCACTGGAGCCTCTTTAATAGGAACAAGAGATTTACCTGCAGACACATTATTCAAACCATTAAACGAAAAAACAGACCCATATAGGCTACATTATAGCCTACCTAAATAGCTATTTATTTATTTATTTATTTATTCATTCACGTGCACTTCCGATCTAGGCTATTCTGATATTTATTCGTAAAACACTTCCTGCCTACCTTCCTTTCGGAGCTCAAATTCAATGAATTTCAGCGATTCTAATAAAAAAATAGCCTACATTAATCGCTCTCTGAGTGTCTTTAGTGATTAGATTAGACTACATTTCAGCAAAGGATTTGGATATGTGTGAATTTAATTCGCAATTTCTGGCATTTATTTGCATGATAATAGCAGACACAAACTCGCAAAATAAACAAAAAACAAAAGGAAACGACGCATTTGACATTAACGAGTTTCTCAAGGACGCGCTGTTCACGCGTTACACCCAATTTGTAGCACCTGAAAAAGGGCAGTTAAAGCGAAATAGCTTAGGCTGAATAGAGAGCAATTCACATTCAAAACAAACAGGAAAACTATAGGCTACACCTAACTTATTTTTCCTTATAGGCTACACCTGAGGTATTCTACGGAGGATTATCCTTCAAGAAGTTCTCATGAGCTCTCTGTTAAATTGGTCGTTACATAGGCTATATCTGCACCACTATTTACACATACAAATCTTGTTTCACACACTACACTCCTTAAATGAATGTGCAATCACATTTAGCAGGATCAGTGTGTAATCCATTAATCAAAACCTATCAGTGTCACTCTCCACAACACTGATGAAATCATCATGCAGATCTGCTCAATCACTCATGAGCTGCCAGTAGCCTGTCTTTACTCAAGTGATACATAATTGTAACTATTTTTAAATGGAAAAAAGAAAAAAAATTATAGCTTATATAACACTTTAATGACAGTGTAAAGTAAATGTGTGATTTACACACCGAGTACTAATGTAAAGAAAACAGAGGCATGTAATGCATCTTTGGCAAATGTGTTTAAATGTATCAGATTAAATGTGTGAATAGTGGCACTTATGTCATATGTTTGCATAAAAGGATGTTCACCATTTATTCTGAGGATACTGTCTGCACATGTCCACCCGTGGAATCAGATTTTGGCATCATTATACTGCACACTGAATCTGTGGTATGATATTCCCATTTTTCAGTTCGTAAACATCTCAAGATTTAGATTCGGCTCATTTTGAATGACATACTCACCAGACAATTTTAAGGTGGACTTGGTTATTTGAAAACAAAATAGTACATATCAAACAGATTGACCAATCTCTCTTTATTGGCATCAAAAAAAGTTCTTCTTTAGTTCCTCACAATAAACGTTTTTTAGGGAGCCCAAAATGTTTCTTCTATATCAAAACCCCCTTTTGAAACCTTTATTTTTTAAAGTGCATATGAAAGTCATCATATAGGCCAAGTAGCTTAGATCCCTGATGGGTATTTACCCCTCAAAACACCTGTTAGTTGATTCATTCACTTCCTTATACTTTAAAATTACTTTAAAGGCAAGCAATATGCAAGGTCATGGTTCATATTTTGGCATTATTACTCATGCCGTTCATATTTATTGAAATATTACTTGTAGCCATACATTATTGTAGAATTTCAAAGTTTGCATAAAGTCAGTCAGTGGGGAGCTCCTGCTGTGCAAAAAGGAGACTGGGTTGCCCTCTGTGCCCCCATAATCCTTTGCCCTGCCCCAGTCTGCCCCTCACCCCTTCCTCTGCATGTTGTTTTTGTTGGACCTCAGAGAAACTAAAACACACACACACACACACACACACACACACACACACACACACACACACACACTCTTGTACATCTATCTTTATGAGGACATTCATTGACACAATGCAATCTCTAGCCGCTTACCCTAACCTTACTCATCACAACTAAGTGCTTAACCCAAACCCTTACCCTAAACCTACCCTTAACCTAATTATAACCTTATCCCTAAAACCAAGTCTTGACCCTCAAACAGGCCTTTAAAGGGGTCTCAGAAAGTGAGGACCGGCCAAAATGTCCTCACTTTACTCTCTTTGTCCTCACTCCAATGGTCTAAAACTCAAACTGGTCCTCACAAAGATAGTTGTACAAGTACACACACACACACACACACACACACACACACACACACACACACACACACACACACACATGTCTGGTTCGCTATCTTTGTGGGGACTCTCCATAGGCGTAATGGTTTTTAGACGGTACAAACTATATATTCTGTCCCCTTACACTGCCCCTGTCCCTAAACCTACCCATCACAGGAGACATTCTGCATTTTTACATTTTCAAAAAACATTACTTAGTGTGATTTATACGCTGTTCTCCTCATGGGGACCGCTGACTGGTCCCCACAATGTAGGTGATCTCAGGTTTTACTATACTTGTGGGGACATTTGGTCCCCACAATGTAATATAAACACGAGCACACACACACACACACACACACACACACACACACACACACACACACACACACACACACGCACACACACACACACACACAGCAGACAGCCTGGCAAAAACAACATACAGTTTCCTGCTTAAATCAAGCTGGCAGGCCCTCAAATGAGATGGCGCCCTCTAGTGGATTTCTATATAGACAACACACACACGTTGGTTTGATTCACTAGTGAGGACATTGCATTGACTTCCATTGAATTTATATCAGGTTAATGATATTTTCTATAGCCTAAACCAAGCCCTATCTAACATATTTTGGCACACACACACACACACACACACACATGTTGTGTTTTCATGTTTTATGGGGACTTTCCATAGGCGTAATGGTTTTTATACTGTACAAACTATATATTCTGTCCCCTTACACTGCCCCTGTCCCTAAACCTACCCATCACAGGAGACATTCTGCATTTTTACATTTTCAAACAACATCACTTAGTGTGATTTATAAGCTGATTTCCTCATGGGGACCAAAAAATGTCCCCACACGAACAAGGATTTCGGATATTGCCATCCTTGTGGGGACATTTTGTCCCCATAACGTAGGGTTTACCAGGCCACACATACACACACACACACACACATACACACACACACACACACACACACTCAATCTAGGTTGGTAGGCTGCTATCTGATTGACTGCGGAGAGATGTGGCTCCCTGCTGCTCTAATAGATCCTTTAGATAAATAAATAAATCCACACATTTTAAAAATAAAAGAAACGCTGATAAGAAGCAGATGGTCAGATTAGGCATACGACTTTCAAACACTCAACACACACCTCTAATTGCCAGATTAGGCAGATGAAATTGAGATCTTCACAAAAAAGCCCTTTGTTGTAACAAATAAAAATTTTTTAGTGAAAGCTTTGTTTGAGCATGATTTACTCATGGACATTTTATCACACTGATAATACTGTACTCGTTCATGTCTTAGTGAAGCCAAGCGGACAGTAGGGTTAATGTGGGGTTAGAGGTCAAATATTAATTCAGAGGTTGAGTTTGATATAAAAGTGCATGAGCGTATATGAGCATACAAACTGCCATGCACTATAACTATTTTACCAAAGTAAACAGTAATGAAAATATGTGAGCTGAGAGTATTGCGTTATTGAGTATGTGATTCCATTTTTATTTATTTTTTTAAGTCTGTATCCACTAAATGTAAACCCCATGATATATAAATATGTATATACACTACTGTTTGGGGTTGGTAAATTTTTTAAAATGGTTTTTGAAAGAAATCTCATATTCTAACTCTTTAATTTATTCCTGTGTTGCAAATCAGAAATTTCAGCATCATTATTACAGTCTTCAGTGTCACATGATCCTTCAGAAATCATTCTAAAATGATGATTTGATGCTCAAGAAACATTTCTTATTGTTATCAACGTTGACACGTTGTGCTGCATAATATTTCATGGGAATACTTTTTTTTTCAGGATTCCATGATGAATTGAAAGAACAGTATTTTTGTACTAGTTTGAGGTTTATTTTTTGTTTTGTTTGACAAGCCGCCAAAATCCTGAAATGTAGCAAAACATAACAATCAGCATCCTTAAGAGAATCATCATAAATCAACAAATCATAAGTGAATCAACAAATCATCAACATACCAGGTATACTATAATTTAGGAACACAAAGAAAAAAAGTTCATGTCTTTTACAGACATATTTTTTTAAATGTAAGTAAGTAAATGTAAGGTTTCCAATAGTATATATTTTTGTGCGATTTTATTTTTCTATCAGCTGTGAAGAGTAAGACCACACAAGAAATAGCAACTTTGCCTGTGAGTAAAGTGTGTGAGACCCATAGCAGCTGTGTTGTTTTTTGCCCTTGTACAGCTGACCGGACCGCTGCTAAATAGCAGATTAGAGTGGTCCTCCATTTTATGAGTTGCAATGTTTCATTTACACACGCACATCTAAATACATACACACTTAGATTCACACACAGACCAAGTGTTTCGGCATGGCTGAAGCCAGCAGAGGTGAAGCTACAGGAGGGGTGTTAGCTGTAATTTGGGTATTGTTTGAAGTATACAGCTGTCAGGCACCTAACACGTCAGATTTGATCTCACGGCTTGATTTGTGGAACTTCAAACCCCACAAATCACGCAAGGTGTGTGTGTTTCTGTGCTTTTGTGTGTCACCAGAGGCACTTCAGACAATGAAAACGGATAGTGAGTTTCAAGAGGCTGTCCGCTTAAACTGAAGAGGAGAATATTCCCTTGTATCTTGTGTATTCGTTTTTTGGATCTCTCTGTTGTAAAATAAGTGTCCCGAGTGTTCATATGGGTATGCTAAACACCAAGAAACCTCCTCAGACGATATCACACCCATGTGCCACTCAACACCCCACTTCTGGTCTTACACACACACACACACTTAGATCGGCATCTTTCTGTTGATTTAGGCCTGCGAGGTAATTCATTGAGATTTAAAAGGCAATCATGATGGTTTGTTTGCCTTTTAGCTTAGCAGGTTAGCATTCTCTTCTGATTTGATGCCGAGAGTCCTGTGAGTCTTTGAAATCCCTTAAAACATGTGTCTGCTCACCCCCTCGCTCCTCTCCCCCATGTGTACTCAGTAATCACATAGTAGAGGATACCGACAAGTTGTTCTGTCAATGAATGTGTTTTTTTTTCACCTCCTCTTAAGTGAGTTGGCAGTCTGTAGCTCTGGGTCGGTCCAGCCCAGCTCATTATTGAAGGCATGTTTGAAATATGGCGCCTTCGGGCAGCCGCCCGACTCTTTGACTCTTTACCCCGAGACTGCCCTCACTGATGAGTCTGATAACACACATACTCACCTGGACATAGCCAAGGGAGTTTTAAAATGGTGTTTCTTTTATCGTGGTTTCTTGGCCTTAAATCTACAGGCCATAATGAAAATGCCACATGCTCAGCTAACAGGGAATGTTCTCAGAACTTTGGTTAATGTTCTGGCAAGGTGAAAAACGTTCTCCCAGTAACATTAATAGAATGTTCTTTCAGCGTTATCTGGTCTTTAAAAATGTTCTCAAATGTTAAAAACATTGTTTATATCATTCTTGGAATGTTTTAGTTGGAATTTTCTTATGTAAATGTTACTACTTGTTTTAGAATGTTCAGAGAACACAAGCAACTTTCCCATACAGGTTAAAAATACTGGTTTCACTTAACTAGAGTGTTCTAACTACGGAACAATCAATGTTCCCAAAGTCAGTCACTGGGGTTAAAGGGTTTGTTTTGTATCCAAAAATGACCATAATTTACTCACATATGACTTTCTTCTTTCAGCCGAGCACAATCAGAGTTAGGCTATATTAAAAAAATGTCCTTGCTCTTCCAAACTTTATAATGGGAGTGAATAGTCAAACTGACATTTTGAAGCCCCCCCCCCAAAAAAGCACATCAATCCATCATAAAATGAATCCATACGACTCCAGGGGGTTAATAAAGGCCTTCTGGCATGCAATTTTTTAAGAATAATTATGTTCTGAAGTATTGGCAATGCTGCTCATGTGGGTGATGTGAGTTTGAGTGTGACTTTAGACATTTCCTGATTTTGTTCTTCCTTTTCATGGCCAAATATGACCAAATAAAAAAAATTTAATGGCCAATTATTTAACTACCAATTCTAAATATGTGGTCACAGCCTCGAAAAGTAACAGTAATAGAGTAAATGTAAATAATTTAAACATTATTGAAAAGGAAAAAATCATGACATTTTTCTTTCAAAGTATGTTTTATGCCAGCACTGTTACATTCACATGCTTCAGGGTTAAATGTTATGGGGAAAAGGGTCAGTGCAAAAGCATTAACTAGCAAAAATTATTGCGCTTACAGTCAAAGCTTGTGCTTATGTACTGTAAAAAAAAAAAAAAAAGTAATTTAACAAGGACGACAAATCATAATGAAATACTGGAGGAAAATGGGGACATGCATATTGACTGATATAAGACACAAATTACACTATTTTCTGAGAATCCTCTATAAATGTGGCTCATAAATAGCTTATCTTCAATGAACACACACACACACACACACAGAGCTGACAGGATTGACCTCAAATGGCCACACATATACAGGCACACCTGTGTGAACGTGGAGATCATCAGATAAGACCATTGTTATGGAGGAAGCCATTGCATCAGGGGATCAATGATGGCTGACTCCTGTTTCTATTGTATATGGTACTGTACAGTATAGTGCAGGATGGTACTTGTAATCACACCATTATACATAAAAAACATTACACGTGAGAAGCTGAAAAGCACACGTATACCACTACAAATAAACTCAAATACATATCAGTGACAAAAATGAACTTTTCCATTCAGATTTTTTCCCCCTTAAACTGATTTCCAGGGCCATTGTAACACACAACACATCGAACCTTGAAGCAGATGGGCTACAGCAGCAGCAGAACACACCGGGTGCCACTCCTATCAGCTAAGATCAAGTAGGGCTACAATTTGCATGGGCTCACCAAAATTGGAGAATAGAAGTCTGATGAAGTTTGATCAGTCTGGTGAGTCTCAATTCCTGCTGCGACATTCCGATGGTAGGGTCAGAATTTGGTGTAAACAACATGAAAGCATGGATCTATCCTGCTTTGTCAACGAGTTCAGGCTGGTGGTGGTGTTTAAGTGTGTGGGGGATTTATTTATTTTTTTACCACACTTTGGGGCCCTTAGTACCAACTGAGCATTGTTAATCACCACAGCCATACCTGAGTATTTTTGCTGACCATGTCCATCCCTTTATGTCCACAGTACACATCTTCTGATGGCTACTTCCAGCAGAATAACGTGCCATGTCAAAAAGCTCAAATCTGTTTTCTTGAACATTACAATGAGTTCTCTACACTAAAACACCAGATCTCAATCCAGTAGTGCACCTTTGGGATGTGCTGGAACGGTAGATTCGCATCATGGATCTGCAGAAACTGTGTGATCCTATCATGTCTATATGGACAAATCTCTGAGGAATGTTTCCAGCGCCTTGTTGAGTCTATGCCACAAAGGACCTCTCAATTTTGGGACCACTTTGTTCTCTCTTTATGCTCCCTTTAGGATCGATCTTTGAAAAATATGGCATTCATTATCAGTATGCTGATGACTCTCAAATTTATTTACCATTGAAACTTGGGGATACATTTTCCATTCAGTCTCTGTATGAATGTTTGGCTGAGGTTAAGTGTTGGTTGGCTAACAATATTCTCCAACTAAACGAGGATAAGACTGAGTTTATTTTATTTGGAAAAAAGGGATGTGTGGAGGATGTCATTGACTGCCTGGGGTTGCTTCCAGGGAAAAATATTTCAAGTGTGAAAAAACTTGGGATCATTTTTGACTCTGAACTCAAAATTTTATCTTGAAACTGCAAATGTGACCTTTTCTGTTGTAGCTCCAAGGCTTTGGAATGACTTTCCTGTGTCAAGTCAAGTCAGGTCACCTTTATTTATATAGTGCTTTTTACAATACAGATTGTTTCAAATGAGCTTTACAGAGATAATAATAATACATGGAAAATAATGGAACAAACTTCGTCTGTAAAATCATCTCGTATTTCAGAGTGCACTTAAAACTCATTTGTTTTCTTTGGCATTTAAAAATGTTTTGTAAGTTGTTTTTTGTTGTAGTGTGGTATATGTTTTATTGTTTCTATGTTCGTTTTTATTCTTTTATTTATTCTTTCTGTACAGCACTTTGGTTCCACATTGTGGTGTTGAAAGTGCTATAGAAAGTTTGAGTTGAGTTGAGTTAAAGCAGTTCTGAAGGGAAAAGGGGATCCAACCTAGTATGAGCAAAGGTGTACCTATCCCTATAAGGTGGTAGGTGAGTGTGTATTGTGTGTATGAATATACAGTATATCTTGAATTTTAGAAATTTTGAAAACACCCACAAAAATACAAGATAATTTATGTAAAGAGAATATATGGAAAATGTGAAAAAAAAAACAAAATAAAAAAAACAAATTAAGCATGACCAGTTCTCTTGAGTTTTGAAGAAGCAACACAATTGTCATCTGGGAATATCTTTCTGCCTTATATTATTTTTAACCAAATAATCTATTTACCATTCTCATAAAGATGGACTATCTCTTCCTCACTCTCTTAAAATCTGAATCAGGAACAAACAGGGTTCGCAAGGTGTTTCCCTGCTTGCACTGAGGGCTTAGTGACCTCTGACCCTGCCTATCTCCCTTGTCCTTCGTCCCCTGAATGGATAAAGCAGCAAGCCAAGCAGGAAGAGCTCTGGACTCAGGATAAAGATGCCGTGTGTGTTCTTGTGTGGGGTCTGCTTCCACATAAATAACAGTTTTTTTATTGAAGGTTTTTCAGATAATATAGTCCCAAATATAGGTCTTTTAAGCGTTTAATAGGCCACAGTGTTGCCTTTGGCTCATGTTTAAATGTGCACTGCAAGGTTAAATTCACTAACGCCCACATGTATCACACACACACACACACACACACACACACACACACACACACACACACACACACACACACACACACACACACACTTATTTTGTGTTTTGAAAAAGATACTACATGATTTTGTGTGTTGTACTAACACAATTGAAAGCATGCTGAAATGTTTGAAAAAAGTGCACTTTTGATGATCTGTTGTGAAAACAGTACTAGAACAGAGTTTTGAAAATGTACACCTTACTTGTGAAAATAGTACCAAAGCAAATCAAATAAACCCCTGTAAATTCTAAGTGGTCAAATTAGGTATTTACACTATAAACAGAAATACAAGGGGGTAAAAATAAATGATTCCTTTATCAAAACAGTGAGTTTTGATTCAAGCGAACGAATGATGTGTACGTGTTCTCACACATGATCAATGGGTGTAATATCATGAGTATTAACCTGATAGTTATGTTAAGTATAATTTCTATTAAAATAGCCTTGGGGTCTCTCAGACCCCCAAACAGGCCATGCGAGTTAAAAGACTTGAGAAACAAAAGAAAAGCTGATGCTGCTGTTTTTGCTCTTCAGAGGATGCTACCCAGCACATCTCTGAATTAACAGGAAGTGCCTTCTTTAATCATTATTTGTATAACTAGCATTTATGTGGAGCCCTTGGGCTGTGGATCAGGGAGAGGTGGTGATGGTGGAAAGGAGGGAGAGAGGGAGGAAACGGGCGGGAAAACATGGGAAGGAAAAACAAGGAGAGGAGGAAAAACAGAGGTAGAAGATAAAGGTGATGAGAGGCAGGAATGGATAATGAGCAGGATTAGAGAAGGACTAAAAACATACTCAATCTCTCTTTCTCACACACACGCACGCACGCACGCACACACACACGCACGCACGCATACACATGCACAATGTGCATTCACACCATTGCACATTTAAAAAAATGAGGATAAAGCTTACTGCCTATCTGGTTACCTCTTTCCTGGGGGCCTGAGAGGAATTTGGACACATCTGGACCCAAATCCTGCAGAAAACAAAAGCTTCTCCACAGCTTTACCTAACACACACACACAGACACACACACACACACACACTAGACAGGTTGTGTGAAAAAAGGCAGAGCACAGTTCAAGAGTAAACAAAGAACTAATTCAGACCAGTTTTCAAAAGCAAAGGACTAGTCATCATGTTGAGTTAGAGTTATTATATAGGCCTGGAGTTATTGCTTGTCATAATGTTGAGTGTCAAAAAATATTTTACAAATGTGTCATTCTCAGGAAACGGTTACATAATTTTAGGAGAATTGTGTACTTTTAATCATTTCAATTAAATAATTCATTGCTAAACTTGTCTACGCTCTACAGTCCTTCAACCCTGTCACAGTAAGTTTGGAAGTCATATGCTTATAATTTTCTGTGCCTAATAAATCAAATCACCCATGATATTTTTGCTCCAACATTGGTTGTCTCAAACATTTTATTCAGTATGGGAGCTTAACTCTGCAGGTCAAAAGGTCCAAAAACGGCTAACAATGACCTAAACTATTGCAAATACCTTTGCTTTACTTACAGTAAGTATTTATATGCTTTATGCTGTAAACATTTATCTGTGAAAAAGTGATCATCCACCTTGTATCAAGATGCATTTTGGTGGTCCGATCACAAGTAGTCAGTGCGTTCAGTGTACATTTGCTTCCCACGACTCACTGACAAATGAAATATGTACAAGTGAGGAGTGAATCATAAAATGTCAAGAAACTTTAAAGATTAGTTCAGCGTAATAAGTAAACTATGCAAATACCACCTCAACATATATGAGTTATGCTCATGCATTCATCAGAATGCTGGGAATAAATACTGTTCTTAGACAAACAAAAACAAGAACATTCCCTTCACTAGATTTCTGTCTTGCCAGACAAGTTTTCCCTGAAGAGAGAGGTGCTTCATAACTTTGGACTGTTCCCACTGAACATTTTCTAAATGTGTATGTGTGTGCTATTCATGAGCCCCTGAAGGGCTGTTTCTGTTACGGGCCAAGATTGTTTTTACACTCTGTCAAAACCTATTTTGCCATATGGTTTAGTGACCCAAATGTGGCTGTTATTGAGAAGCCACTTTAAACTAATTCTGTGCTTGTGTGTATGTGCTTTGGCAGACCCCCATAGTGGCGTCCCGCTGAGAGGCAGAGGTGTCACAGTTTGAGTGACAGGTGCATTTTAAACATCGCATAGCCTGTTTCACTAGATAGCTGTGTTTCTATTCCAGAGATTTTACTGTAGCTGTAGACCACACTGAATGTTAAAGACAGACACACTTGCACTCCAAATGGATCAAATGATCAGGACTTAAAGGTCCCGTTCTTCGCGATTCCATTTTTCAAACTTTAATTAGCGTGTAATGTTGCTGTTAGAGCATGAATAATACCTGTAAAATTATAAAGCTCAAAGTTCAATGCCTAGCGAGATATTTTATTTAACGGAAGTCCCCTTTCAAAGCCTACAGCGAACGTCCGGTTTGGACTACATCCCTCTACTTCCTTTATTAATGACGTAACTAGAACAGTTTTTTTTTACTTATCTCCGCCCACAGGAATACACAAAAAAGGGGGCGTGGTCTTGTTGCGGTCCCACGGAGAGGAGGAAGAGTTTCGTTAGTAGAGTGTGTTTGTCGCCATGTCGTCGAGACGCTGTTATTTTCATGCCGGAGTCAATTCACATTTTTACAATAACAATCAGCGCATGCATCTCCAATTTATGGTAAGAGGCGTGACCTTTCCGGGCAACGTGCGATAAGCTGCTGTCGAATCACAACACAGGAACCGCTGGCACAATCAGAACTCCTTACGTATTTCTGAAGGAGGGACTTCATAGAACAAGGAAGTCATGGGCCCGTTTTTTTTGGACAGTGAAAACAGCCACAGATAAGTAAATTGTGTGAAAAATACTGTGTTTTTTTACACGCGAAACATGAACACATGTTATATTGCACACTGTAAACACAATCAAAGCTTCAAAAAAAACATGAAGAACTGGACATTTAATGGACAGAAAGATGGAAGTTGAAAGAATGAGCAAATGTATTTGTGAGGAAAAATTGTAAAAGTTTCCTTTTAACCTAATTTGTTAGTTAGTTTGTTAGTTTCATTTAAAGGGATAGTTTCAAAATTTACGTTCTTTTATATTTATGTTTCTCAAAAATGTTATGTTAATTTCAAATTCAATTTAATAACCCTAATTTTTTTAAATGTCCCTGTTTTGTTAAAGTAAAACTGTTAATTTGACAGCATTACAAACTGCACTTTTTAAAAGTGTACTGAAGCGTGTTAATAAACATAGTCATGAAAGTGTACTTAGTTGAAAGTGAGTAAATGTATTTCATGAGCTTTTTTTTTTTAAATGACCCTTTTAAATTGATTTAAGTTTAATTTAAATGTGTTTACTCAAAAATGAACTTTCTTTCACCATTTAATGGCCCTCTTTTAAAAAAAGAATTCTCTGTTTTTTTGTCCTTCCTTTTTGGTTCATTGTTTTGGACCCCATTGACTTTCATTGTATTTTCACAAATACAGAGGAAAGTAAGTCATACAGGCTTGGCACGACATAAGGGTGGGTAAATGATTGCAGAATTTCCATTTTTGTATGAACTATCCCTTTAAGCAATTTTATTATTATTATTTTTTATTTGAGATTAAATCCCAGTACTGTATGAGAATGCAACCTTATTTATGATTTGTCTGTCCTATGATAAATGAGCACTTAATGTTGCAGCTTCCTGGCAGCATTGTTGTAGCTGGCCGTCTGTTTTGCTCCTGTGAGAGGCACAATCATCATCCTGTTGTCGAATACAATGGCTTCTGCTCTTATTGTTAACAGGCGCGTGCTGGCATGTAAATTATTAGCGGAACGAAGTCTCTTTGCACGTGTGTGAGTGTGTCCTGGATCTCTTAGCGCTCGGTGGGCAGTCAGTAAAACACAACAAGCAATCTATAAGACCATGCAGTCATTGACATCCAGTAGCTGTGTTTATGTGTTCATGCGCTCGTGTGCTTGTGTATGTTCATTCTAAACTTCCTTATCTTCATCCCCTTTAATCAAGCACTGCAGCCAGAACCAATCAAGAACTGGCACAAATCACTTTCTTTCCACTCTGGTATTTTCCTTCTCAGCAAATTGCAAGGCTTCTCAGTTCCTCTTTTTTTTTTCTCTTCCTAATCTTGCTCTCTCCTTCTTTCCTTTTATAGTAGCTGAAGGTCAGAACACTCCTTGTGAAAAAGGGGTACGATATAGCATACTTTTAAAACAAGTACTTAAAGGGGTCCTATTATGCCCTTTTACGAAGTCTAGATTTTGTTTTTGAGGTGTACTAGAATGTTTTCATGCTTGATTGTTTATTTTTTCTCCCCACATATTTAACAGCTCCTCTCTTCCCAGTCTGCTGAGATGAAGCACCTTCCTTCTGAAATACGAAATGTGCTGTGATTGATTAGCTGGCCCAATGTGTTGTGATTGGCAGCGCCTACCGAGTTTTTGGGAAATGTCACGCCCCATCATAACCTCGAGCTCTACTCAGATGTAAATATTAAAGGTGGGGTATGTGATTTGCAAAACGGCCGGCAGATTTTGAAAATACACAACTCAAATGGTCCTATACCTTCTTTCCTCCAACGCTGGCCCTGATTCGCCCGAGGGGGATGGGGGGATGGGGGGGATGGGGGGATGGGGGGGTGGGGGGGGGGGGGTGGACTTACTGTCCAATGATTCAAGGTGGTCTTGGAAATGATTGGCTGGAGTTTTTCGAGTCCTGCCCGTTCCACAGATGATTAACTCTTCCGAGTCGCCGATCACGCCGATGTGATCAAGTTACATGACCAGTTTAAGACGTCGAAGCATAAAAAAAAAGTCACGTTGAGCGCTGCCGTCCACTTCTGTCGAAAGTGCTGGCTTGAAACTCTATTCTACTTTTTGTTTTGTGTTGATAGACCAAGTAAAACCGGAGATATGATTATTTAAACTTTATATAAAAAAATATTGAAAATATTGACGCATTCGTAAAAGAACGCAAGATGAGATGCGACAGCCTAGGCGTTGCATTTATTCTAATAATTTCGGCGGTTTTTGTCATAAAACAAAACTGAGAAAAATGTGTGAATCTGCTGATTCTGCTCTTCAGACTGCACATTTTACGGAGTGGAGGAGGAGCCAACTGAGCAAACACGCGAAATTGAAAGGTGGGAGATTGACGGAGTAGACAAAGAGAGACATATAGCCTATATATATAGAGAGAGAGATATTATTACTAGTTTTTGTAAGAGTTTGAGTAGACTTTGAGAGTAGTTTAGGAGTAGTGTAGATAGTTTAGATAGTTTAGGGGTAGTTTAGGAGTAGATTTTGAGCTTTTTGTGAAAATTTCATTTTTTGAAAAAAAAAAAACTGAAAAAAAAAACCTGATATATGTTGTAAATAGTTGTATGTATAGTTTGGTTTTGTGTTCATTTTACCTTTTGTATGGTATATTTGCACTATTTAGGAACCCCTCTTACTCAAGCAATGAAAGCCCTGTAATGTAACTGTCTGTGTAATTTTCTGTTAAGTGAGTTTCTAAGCAAAAAATAAAAGAAAAAACGCCTATTGCCACACCTGCTTTTTATATAGTTTGATTTTATTTCAATTTTACCTTTTTTATGTTGTATTTCCACTATTTGGGAACCCTCATACTCTTGGAATGCAAGGCCTTAAATATAGCTCTCTGTATAATTGTGTGCATAAACTGTTTTAAAAAGTGGCAAGCTAAAAAGAAAAAAAAAAAGCCCATGGCTACACCCGCTTTTTTTTGTAAATCATATTTTTTTTTGTATATAGCTTGATTGTATCTGAATTTTACCTGTATATGTTGACATTTACAACTTGTGTTTAAATTTTAAACCATTTAAAATGCTTCATTGAGCATGTTTGTGGTTTTTGTAGTAAAAAAGCTATAATTTTTCTATTCGGATTTTGTGTTTTTTTGTGTGATTTTGGGTCCAGTATGTTGCTACAGTACATCAAAGTGAAAAACTAATTGTCTGGTCATATAGGTGATGTTGTGCTGAAAACAATGATACCAAATATTGGTATGGTAAACATTTGTTTATGTTGCAAAATAAAATAAATAAAAAGTACTCAAAAATGGACAAAAAAGAGAATCACATACCCCACCTTTAACTATGGCATCAATTTCAAACCCTTTCGGGCCCGATTCAGACCATGACAATGTTTACGAACAAGAGGATTGTGCTGAATGGATTTCAAGCACAGACTTTGCAAGCACGGATTCCACAGGACGTTTTAGACTGTTATGTTGCATTACATCAATACTGTAATGTTAGTTAGCAGGCTAGCGGAGGCAAAGCATTTCCCTTTTTATTTTACATCTATCATGGCAACTAGATAAAGCTTATTGGAACTGTTATTAGAAAACATAACTACAAATAATAAGACATACTTACAAGTTGGCTCTGTCTTTTTGCAAAAAATAGTTTACCACTTTATTTACAAAATATTAATCTCCATTTCACGAGAACACCACGACGCATGAGCAGATATTGGTGCATGAATGTGCGTTGGAGATTAATATTTTGCAAATAAAGTGGTAAACAGTTTTTTTTTTGTGCAAAACAAAGCACTTGTGTCGCTTCATAAAACCTTGAAAGTGGTAGTTGCGTAGACTGTTAGTGAAGGGACAGAAAGCTCAGATTTAATTAAAAATACCTTCATTTGTGTTACGAAAATGAACGAAAGTCTTAGGGGTTTGGAAAGGGGTGAGTAAATAATGACAAAATGTTCTGTTTTTGGGTGAACTAACCTTTTACATTTCCTTTTATTTAAGTAATATATTATCTGCAGGTACAGTTAAAATAAAAACTTTTAAGATGTTCACTACAAGTGTTCATTCAATACAATTAAGCAGACTTCTTTCACATGGGATGACAGAGTTCTTCAGCATTTCTTTCACAACAGCTGATTCTATTATTACTTTCATTATTTATAGATGATTAAAGCAGACACACATGCAGTCATTAAAGGCTATAAGGTTATGGATATTATCATGCCAAGCAAAGCGGTGTGAAAAAAGGGAGAGACGCACATACAGTAACGCACTGAAAAGTAAGTCATACTTAAAAAATGTATAAATGTATGGAATTAATTACACTTCAGAATGTAGGTAATTGTAACTGTATATCTCACAAATGCAACTTTATTTCTCACAATTGGAACTTTGTTTCTTCCCAGTTGCAACATGACCGATCTTCAGCATTGAAATTGGTTGAAATAAAGCAAGTTCTGGCAGGTCACGTCAGTCAAGATATAGCCCCAGCTGACTCTCAGCTGATCCACGTATGCCAATAGGAATATGATGCCAACACAGCATCCCAATATAAGGTCCATTCAGTATTATCAGCAGCTTTATTGCATTGCTCAGGATCTAATTACCCTCCTCCATCCCCAGCTCCTCCTGTCCTCCACAGTCAGGACTTGGCCTTCTGATATTCCTCTTCAAATCAGACTGTCACATATCTTGATTTATGTTGTTACATTAAATTAGTGTTATTAAGAACATGAATAATATCTTCAATACATGTATGTCTGTTATCGCTCTGCTCCCTGCTCTTATCTAAGGCTGCATGGATGGTTGGGAAGTTCTCGCCCAGAACAGAGCCATATCGCCAATCCAAATTGTCAGTCATCTTTGACGATAGTAGTGCTGACGTAAACAACGTCAGGTTGTCAGCATTGACAAGCAGTTAAAACAACATTTAATGCTAAGTGAATGTAAAAAAACATAACAAAATAGCCTACTCATAAATCAATGTTGAAATTCATTCACACGTTGAAACACTGTTGCGCTAACCTTGATTCGAAAGCAAAATTGAAACAAAATGTAACAGTATTATAACTGTGATCCATTTCTTTGATTCAATAAGTTGAGTTACAATTTTGACATATCAGATTGTCACGTTATATCTCAAGTGTGACTTCATATATTCATATATTTTGAGAGTGTCTTAAGTGACCAAATACTTTTTGGGACCACTGGCACATATACTCTCCAGAAGGTCAAGTTATGGTCTGTAACAAGCCATTATTAGACTGTTTGCTGCTCTAAAACAGGCAGAGGTTACTCTTTTAGAGCACTTTAGACAGACCCTAATGTTTACGTCTGCGTTCTGCTGGTGCGCACTGACAAACTGCCCTTTAACGATAGCACATGGGCTCAAAGCCAATGTCAAAGCCATGTGTGTGTCTCTCATATGAACACAAATAACAAGCACCTCTGGTCACTATGGGAAAATATTTGCACTGGATACTTTCTTTAGACATATTGTACTTGTAGACCGCCAGTCAGTATTCACGTTAGAGGTTTAGTCACTAAGATGGATTTAATAAATTGAAGAAATGTCCTCAAAAATGCTGATTTGAACAACAGTAATGGAAGGAAAATGGAATAGTCTCCATGCACGCGTGCACACACACACACACACACACACACACACACACACACACATGTCTGGTTCGCTATCTTTGTGGGGACTCTCCATAGGCGTAATGGTTTTTATACTGTACAAACCATATATTCTGTCCCCTTACACTGCCCCTGTCCCTAAACCTACCCATCACAGGAGACATTCTGCATTTTTACATTTTCAAAAAACATTACTTAGTGTGATTTATATGCTGTTTTCCTCATGGGGACCGCTGGCTGGTCCCCACAATGTAGGTGATCTCAGGTTTTACTATACTTGTGGGGACATTTGGTCCCCACAATGTAATATAAACACGAGCACACACACACACACACATACACACACACACACACACACACACACACACTCATGTCTGGTTCGCTATCTTTGTGGGGACTCTCCATAGGCGTAATGGTTTTTATACAGTACAAACTGTATATTCTGTCCCCTTACACTGCCCCTGTCCCTAAACCTACCCATCACAGGAGACATTCTGCATTTTTACATTTTCAAAAAACATTACTTAGTGTGATTTATACGCTGTTCTCCTCATGGGGACCGCTGACTGGTCCCCACAATGTAGGAGATTTCAGGTTTTACTATACTTGTGGGGACATTTGGTCCCCACAATGTAATATAAACACGAGCACACACACACACACACACACACACACACACACACACACACATACACACACACACACACATGTCTGGTTCGCTATCTTTGTGGGGACTCTCCATAGGCGTAATGGTTTTTATACTGTACAAACTATATATTCTGTCCCCTTACACTGCCCCTGTCCCTAAACCTACCCATCACAGGAGACATTCTGCATTTTTACATTTTTAAAAAACATTACTTAGTGTGATTTATACGCTGTTCTCCTCATGGGGACCGCTGGCTGGTCCCCACAATGTAGATGATTTCAGGTTTTACTCTACTTGTGGGGACATTTGGTCCCCACAATGTAATATAAACACGAGCACACACACACACACACACACACACACACACACACACAGACTAATAGTAAAGCAGCTGACCTCCATCTTCTAAATGCTGACAGCTGCATTGCACCTATCAACACGCACACGCACACACACACACACACACACACACACACACACACACACACACACACACACACACACACACACACACACACACACACACACACACACACACTTCTTATTATTTTTGTGGAAACCGTGATAATGTATTTTTTTATCAATACAAAGTTCAAAAAATAGGATTTATTTGAGACAGACATATGTTCTACTAACATTATACATGTATTTACTGTCACCTCTTATTGTGTCCTTGCTGAATAAAAGTATTAATTTCTTTAAAAAGAAAAATCTTACCGACCCCAACATTTTTAATGCTATGTGTGTGTGTCATGTTTTTGACAGAAAAACCTGAAATCCTCTACTTTTATGGGGAACAGCCAATGGTGTTTTAACAATGGTGGTTAATTATGTTTTAATTAAGACACATACAAAGTTTATAACTGTCAGGGTTAGGTGTAGTTTTAGGGGATACAAAAAATAAGTAAAGTAAACGGAAAGTCCAAAACATGTTTTTTTATTAAAGGGTCAGCAAACAACATCATTTCCCATTGACCATCTTATGTGTGTTTGTGTCTGTGTGGATTTGTGTGCTGCTCTGCTTTATGTTCTGTAATCCAAGTAAGTATTTAATGGACCATGAAGCCTGGTGGTCCAAAAAAAATCAAAAGACAGAGGGAAGGAGACAAAGAATGTGATAAAAGACTTTTCTGATGAATGCAAAAGATTCCTTGTGACAGGTGAGTGAAAGAAGAACTGACTCGTGCTCTCAAAGAAGCTCTCAGCAAACAACAAGAACAAACTTGCTGAAACTCGCAACCTCTGCTTCTGCTTCACCTTGCTCTTCACCTTGCAGAGGTTGCCCTTTCATTGACATGTCAACTTTGTGTGGTATTCTTCTGTTTATCAATGCAAATAAAATACTTCAGATAACAGAAAACAAAAAATCTGAGTTACTGAAATCTCTGATGTTTGATTGCAGAGTTTCGTACAGGTCTGAACACAGTGTGACGTTGAGATCTCTTCTGAAACTCTAGATGATACGTGAGATTTCTGTGGTCCTTTTCTCAGGAAAAAAAGAGAGAGACTTCATTATAACAGCGTGTGTGTGTGTGCATCTTCACACAGTGCATATACTGGTAATTTACTGGTAATATTACAACTCCGTTTACTGGTAAATTGCCGGAACCAATTTACCGGCGGTATTTGAAAAGGTCCTGTTCACACATGATCTGTTACCAGTAATTTACCAGTTAAGACTATATGTGTGAAGGGGCTATTGTTACCTGTGTTTCTCTATGTGTAACATGTATATTCTGTTATATTTTGTTATGTTCCGTTTTGTTTCGTTTTCACTGTGTTTCTTGTGTTTTGCCTGAGTTCAGTTATCGTCAGTTTCCCTGATTGTTAATTAGTTCCTGAACCGGTTCTGGTTTATGTTGTATTTCTGTACGCTGCCCTCAGTTCTTTCAGTTCATTGTTCAGTCTTGTCAATGTTTATACTTAAGTAGCTTTGTTTTTTATACTGTAGTTCTTCTGAGTTATTAAAGCGTGTTCTCTCGAATCTCCTGTGCCATGCATGTTATAAAGCCACATGGTAATGTGACTCTGTGTTTGTGGGTGTAGTTTTGATTTATCAATTGCATTTGGATCCCTCTCTTGATCTTTGATAAACTACTATGTACTAACATTTAAATTAATCGGTTACACTTTATTTCGATAGTCACTTTAGATGTTCTACTAATTATTACTAATTAGAGTATTAGTATATTACAGTAGACTGTCAGTAGACTGGTAGGTTATGGTTAGGTGATAGGGTTCGGGTTAGGAGAATAAGTTGACTTGTAGTCGCCAAGTTACTTATAGTCAGTTGAATGTCTGTTGGGGGAGCAACAAAATAAAGTGTTAGCAGATATTAAGCTGACAGTCTACTAATACTCTAATGAGAGTTAGTTGACATGTAGTTGAAAAGTTACTTATAGTTAGTAGAATGTCTAAAGTGGACTATCAAAATAAAGTGTTACCAATTAATCACTTGATACAATGCACTTATTGTGTAAATGTATGTTTTTACATCGTAATTATCTTTAAAAATTAACTGCATGTACTTACAGCTGTAATTCATTTCTGTAATCTATAATTACCCTGTTGACCCTTCCCTTCCACTTTAACCCAGCCTTAAAATAAACCATACCATGAAACCTGTCTTTAACCTTACCTCTATCTCACCTCACACATGTGTTTAGCAATACAACAACACAATAAGTATTGTACATCATTTTTATGGTAAAAGTACGGTAGCTTGTTTCCGCAATAGAATAAAACATAAATAGGTAATTGCGACTTTTTTTCCCAATTGTGTGATATAAAGTTGCAGTTATGTGTTATAAAGTCCGAATTCCGAGTTTATTTCTTGCAATTGTGACTTTTGAATAAGATAAAGTCATAATAAAAAGTCTATAAAAAGTCAATTATCTTTTAAAATGTTTTATTCTGTGACGGAAACAAGATTCCATATAAAGACACCTAAAATAAAGTGTGAATTTCTATAGAATAAAAATATCTATACTGACATGTGAATAAACTTGAAGACCTTAATATAATGCATCATCAAAAAAGTTTTCAATCTCCAAAGAATTGTTAAAAACCTTGATTCTTAAGAGTGTATGAGCTTCTTCTTTTATGATCCTGTTTGCTCATACAGGCACTCTTAGCATGTGTTTTGACTGCACTCTGACCTTCATGATGTGTTTCTATAGAACCAAGAAGAGAGGCATATGTGCAGACTATTACAGGATCTCTCTCTCTCTCTCTCTGAGATGTTATTTTCCTGCATCTTAAGATGGAAGGTGTTTCCTGTGGTAGTTCTGTCTGTTGCTGATTAGGCATCATAGATCTTCCATCTGAGAGAAAGAGCAGGAGAGAGACAGACAGGGAGTCTGCTGAGTCTGCTGGACAAGGTCAAGCCCTGCAACCACTTCCCTCCCTGCACCATGCCTTTCCGTTCATATAGAAACCACACAAACACACACTCACACACACATATTTGGTCAGCATCAGTCAGAAGATCTAGTGGTTTCATGGCTCATTTGAGACAAGATATGGGACAATAAACAATAGGAGACTGAAATAATTAAACTAGCACAATGATGGATTGTTTATATCTCTCCATGAGTTGTTAGCTAAATTTATCAGCCAAAGTGATCTCACCCTTACTAATGGTATCCTTACTAACACAACTATTGTTCACAAATCAGTACTCAAATAAGCAAACACACACACACACACACACACACACACACACACACATGTTGTGTTTTCATGTTTTATGGGGACTTTCCATAGACATAATGATTTTTATACTAGACTGTATATTCTATTCCCTTACACTGCCCCTATCCCTAAACCTACCCATCACAGGAGACATTCTGCATTTTTACATTTTCAAACAACATCACTTAGTGTGATTTATAAGCTGATTTCCTCATGGGGACCAAAAAATGTCCCCACACGAACAAGGATTTCGGATATTGCCATCCTTGTGGGGACATTTTGTCCCCATAACGTTGGGTTTACCAGGCCACACACACACACACACACACACACACACACACACACACACACACACACACACACACACACATAATGCTGTTGGTGCGACAGCATTATGAGGACTCTCCATAGGCGTAATGGTTTTTATACTGTACAAACTATATTCTATCCCCTTACACTGCCCCTATCCCTAAACCTACCCATCACATGAGACATGCTGCATTTTTATTTTTTTTATAAAACATTGTTTTCTAAGTTTTTTAAGCCATTTGATTTATGAGGACTTTTGAAATGTCCTCATAAACCACCCATAAGTTGTAATACCAGAGTAATACACGTCATTATACAAATTTGTGTCCTCATAAATCACATGAACAAACCCACACACACACACACACACACACACACACACACACACACACACACACACACACACACACACACACACACACACACACACACATATGTTGTGTTTTCATGTTTTATGGGGACTTTCCATAGACATAATGATTTTTATACTGTACAGACTGTATATTCTATTCCCTTACACTGCCCCTGTCCCTAAACCTACCCATCACAGGAGACATACTGCATCACTTAGTGTGATTTATAAGCTGATTTCCTCATGGGGACCAAAAAATGTCCCCACACGAACAAGGATTTCGGATATTGCCATCCTTGTGGGGACTTGTTTGTCCCCATAACGTAGGGTTTACCAGGCCACACACACACACACACACACACACACACACACACACACACACACACACACACACACACACACACACACACACACACACACACACACACACACACACACACACACAGCTTGAAACAACTTGAAAAATCCCATAAACACAAAAACATCTCTTACACATCAGCTGACACACTTTGTGACTTGGGCACATTCTCATAACGGGTCACAAAGAAATAGAGTTCAGGGGTCAGTGTGCTGAAAACAGGACAGACCCCACCTTTAAACAGTGAGGCAACAATAGCAGGATGGGATAATTGATTGAAGTAACAGCACGTGTGAGTTAGTGTGTGTGTGTGGCAGAGAGAGAGAGAGCGGTCAGAATCAGTTTGTTTTGTCTAGGTGATTGGAGTGTGCTGTGATGGATTTGTGTACGTGACTCTGATGTGTTTATATGTGTTTTGATGTTCATATGTGCATAGGCATTTCATAGTGCTGTGAATAAAAGTGCTAAATTAAATATTTTCTTTTTAAACATTTTTGGGCATATCAGATGTGGAATTCTCTGTTGAATTTGGAGGGACACCCTGGCCTGGTCAGATTGCAGTGGTCTGAAATCTTCTTGATTTAGACTTGACGTACGTACAGTGCTGTGGTGGATTATTAATAGCTTGAATATTGTTTTAAATCCATTTAGATACTCATAGGCCAGTAATTCAGAAAGATGTTCTGCACTTGATAATATGGTAGATGAAACAAACTAATTTAATATTTGATGATCTTTACAATGGACCCAATCAACACTGAAATGACTTCAGCTATAATTTTCCTGTTATCACTGTAAAGCTGCACTCAATCTGTATTGTAAACACTACATAAATAAAGATGACTTGACTTGACTTTATTTATGCTAATCTGCTAAATTATATGGCTTTTATCTATTAACATTGGTGAAATGGCAATCAAATAGACGTAATGTGTTGGTGAGTACTTCGTTTTTCTGCTGGTTGTAATGCGTGAGAGTGTGGGAAAGTGTATCACAGCTTACCTTAATTCAATAAATCACTCTTGTGATAAAATACTTTCACATATTGCAATTCATCACTTCTTTCTTCTCATTTCCTCGCTGTCCTCCCGTGAAGTTGCAAACAAGTAGCTCAGGTTTTCCACTTAGTCTAAGGCAATTTTTCCTGAAGACAAACAGAGGTCATATAAATAGCAATCGTCTCCCTAACACAGTGTCTAAACAATAAGAACTGACACGTATTTTTTTCTCCACTGACCCTAATTCTCAGAGCGAGAACGGAATCCGCTATGGGTTGTGGGACAGACAAGCTATGACCTGTACTCTTCCCCCCCTCTTCATTTTTTTGACGCAGGATAATGAAAGTTTTCAGTGAGGCGGAGAGCTGGGGGGCAGATTGGCCTCGGCTCTGTCTAAGTTTTAAGTTTGGTGTACAGCACAATGCCTGCAGCTTATGGGCTCATCACAACCACACACACACACACTGATCTGAATTCTTTTCTGTTGTATTTGACCCCTCACCTGTATGGTAATTTGTAACAGGAGGTCAGAAAACGGGGCCCCATAGACAAGCCCCAACACACCTGCTAACCCTGCTGCTTTCCTCTTGACTAACCATTGTGTGTGTGTGGAAATTGCCCGACAAAAAGTGACTTAATAGATGGAATGGTGACGATGATGATGCTGATGATGTGTTAATGATCTCTTGTAAAATAATGCTAAGGAAACAAGAACCATCTTGTGCAACATTGCTAATCAAGGAAACTAATGTTAATTTATAGAGGTTTAGATGGTTTAACTGGAAAACAATATGAAAAATACTGATTAAGAAAATTCTGCACGATATACATCACAGAACTCTGCAGTTGCTGTGTGACCACACACAGAGCCAGAGTCAGAAACGAACAGGGCTGTCAACACACAACACCACGTGTGTCTGTTTTTCCACACACTCGCACACATAACATGAGCTACCATCTCTTCCAAGTCTGCCCCCTACCCCGTGCATAAGGGACCAATTTATGTTTGGCACAAGTCCAGAAAGAAGGCAAAAAATTGCGAGAAAGAGAGTGTGTGAGAGAGAGAGAGAGAGAGAGAGAGGGGGGGGGGGGGGTCTGGAATAAAGGGAACAGAATTGAGATACTAAATTGATTTTAAATAGTAAAGGAGTCAGATTTGTGTCATTTCCAAATGACATCCCCTGTTTCAATGTATCAATGTTTCCTGTGTAAATACCACATTTTATACACATAGGTAACTTATTAATAGTTAGTCAGTTAGTTGTTAAGTTTAGGGATAGAATAGTACCCCTTCATTCTATAATACTTACAGTAAATATTAGTTTAATTCTCCTGGTTGTTACCCCTTTATTCCACAAACTTTACATAATTGTTCCCTTATACTTACATGTAAGTACTTTACACTATAATTACAGAAAGTTACACTGTAAAATCGCTTTAATTATGCAGTACTTTCCGGGCTGTAATCTAAAGCGTTACCAATATATATATAAATATATAAAAGTATAATAAGGTAAAGAAAAGTATAAATTAAAGGGTAACACTTTAGATACTGTTCCATTATTAACAACTACACATGAACAAATTAGTAACGGAATTCTACTCAACTTACAAGAAACTCTGATTAATGAATTAGTAAGTATCGCTCAGTTGAATGAAGTAGTTCACTATTAGCTAATTAATATATTTTTCATACCTCACAGAAGACTACTAAGAACTTATACATAGAGTTCATAATTAATGTGAATAATGCATAATGTTTTATTAAGTCTAAAGTAAAGATCATGGTAATCCACTAGTAATGACTCAAGTGTTGCCAAATCCATTGGAAGGATTTACTAATTATTTGGATCAGGATTCTAAAGGGAAAAACTTGATAACCCTCTAGTAATATTTGTGATGTTTCTGTAAGGTTTTGGATAGTGATCCCTTCTTACAGATTTGCACTTGTGAGTCATTATCAGTGGGTTACTATGATGCTCACTTTAGAATGAATTATAAAGTATGAAAAAAACTGTTACGAATTAGCTAATAGTTATTGTTCCTTGTTAGTTACTAGTTACTAGACTGTTAATAACAATGTTACTCATTTGTTTTTGTGAAGTTATTCATTAATGAAGGAACAGTATTCTAAAGTGTTACCAATAAAATACAATTGGAATAAAATAACGTGCAATATAGTAAAAGTAAAGATTACATAATAAGTCAAGTCCATGCAGAGACCTATCGTATCACTCACTGTACTTTAAATGTTAACAGATTCCAGTCAAACTCTTATTACACCATTTGTAAACCAGATATATTGAGAAGAACCCTTGTTGCTCCCACTCCAGTGTCATTCATCTCTTTTTCCCGTGCTCATAACTCAACCCTTGACTTCCTTTAGGAGGAATCCTCAAAGAACACACCCAGTACTCTCCAATCCTCTTCTATTACACAGTTCATTCATACACCCTAATTATAGGAAATGCACACTAAAAAGATCCCTAACCTCTTTTCAATTCCACTACAAATTACACTCCTGGAAGTCTTTAAGGGCCCAGTTGAGCCTCCAGGGCAGGCATGTTTGAGATTATGGAAACATCACAAAGGCTCTTGTATAATCCTGATCGATATTAACTTTTTATTACTCAAGCAATGCCTTGAAATTAATATACACAACCTCTAAGATACATAAGTGTGAATATAATGTATGACATATGTTTTCTAGGAATATATAAAAAAAAAAGACTCAACACAAGCAATACACTGTAAAAAAAACATTTTTAAGTACAATCAATTTAGATGTTTGTCATTTCACCATAAATTACATTAAACTGACTTTAAGAAGAGTTGAATATTGTATTAATTATAAAAAGGGTGAAAATTGCTTAACTTATTTTGATGAATTAAAGCAATGTAAAAACATATGTCATAACTTATAAATCATGCACTTTTTACAGTGTAGAAACTACCAAAAACACCCTAGCAATAGACTAAAAACCACCTAGACTCAGAACTACTTAGCAAATGCAAAAAAAGCAAAGGATATATATATATATATATATATATATACACTAACAGGGAAAATGTGCAATAACTAAACTCTGTTTAACATTTATAATATTTTATGTTTAATTTATGTCCGTTATCAACTATTTTCTCCTTTTTTTGTCCTTAACCTCTATTTCCTCTTAATCTCTTTTTTATCTTTCTATTGGAGGTGTATGGGCCTCTCTCATGACATCACACAACTGGCTCACTGCCATAGCAACATCTGTGCAAACCTGAACCGCACGAAACCTGACATCTAACTTATAGCCACAAAATCGTTTTCACACACACACACACACACACACACACACACACACACACACACACACACACACACACACACACACACACACACACACACACACACACACACACACACACACACACACACACACACACACACACAGACACCGCCACACGCACGCACGCACGCACGCACGCACGCACGCACGCACACACACACACACACACACAGTTGTGTAAGCTGTCTTGCCATGGTTTTGCCCCCCACTCATAGTTTAGGCTGCAGAATGAAGTGTGATGGGATTTTTCCTCTGGGGATAAGAGGGAAACCTCCAATGACAGAGATGAAACCCTCCAGGATCACATAACACACAACTGTGTGAGCTTGAATTTGTGTAAGTGTGTGCTTTGTGTGAATACATGAAGCACAATTCATTTAGTTAACAAAGAGGAAATTGCACTCTCTACTGATTGACATCAAAGACATTTTCCTGCTGATTGCAATTTGTGGATTGTGTGGTATGTGTCTCAATATAGTTATGTGTGCTTACAATCTCTCTGTGTGATGAAATCTTATGCACAATTGACCTCAAAGCAGTCAGATACGAACACACTGGACCCACATGCTCAATCAAGGTTTCCAGTGGCATATGCCTATAATTAGTGGGAAAAAAAGAGTATCAGGTTTTATAGACAATCTGATTATAACGGAAGGAAAGAGTGTAAGAGAAGCAGAGTGCACCTGTGGACACATCTTGAATCACCATAAAATTATGAAGCAAACCGGATCAGCATATCTGCCAAAAAAAAGAAAAAAAAGATATATATATATATATATGAGAATGTGGGAAGGATGCTAGCAGGAAACACCTTCACCTTTTCACCATTAAACCTCGCATTACTCTAAAGTGCTCATAAGCACATTTGTTTTTATATTACGGTGGAAACTTCCCATTGACTTCTATTGTTCTTATTAGCAACTCATATCTGTTTCCGCAAGTGTGAGCTGCTTCGATGTCTATTGGCTATTTGGCAACTGCCTTCATAAAAGTATCATATAGTTTAACTTAAACTGAATGTTGAAGCACATGAGTTGCAGGAAAACCTTAGTGTGTTTTTTAAAGTGCCTGCCTCCCATGTCGGAGACACCGGGTCGAGTCCCACTCGGAGTAGAGTAGGACCGGAGGGGTTATATTGGTGCCGTGACCCATATGGGAGGCGTGATTTTTTTTCCCAAACCACTTCAGCGGAAATCCCGCCCTGCAGCCGATTTCATTGGTTTAGGTTATAGTGACGGGTAGGTTTAGGGATCAAGGTTGGGTGTAGGCAATCTGTACAGTGATTGACATGACCAATGAAAACTTTAGAATTAGCTGCAGGGCGGGATTTCCGCTGAAGTGGTTTGGGAAAAAAAATCACGCATATGGGAGTGAGGTTTAGGGGGGTCAGTTAATGCCAGGGACACACTTAATGACTATCTGAAACATTCTAAGACTGAACTTAACACACTTACAAACTGATTCCAACGACTGGACCAGATTTTAAACACCGACTCTTGGCCTTACAGTCATTAAGTGTGTCCTCTGCTTAACGGAGGCCAGCTAAGTAGAGATGTACGTGTAAACCTCCCTCCCCTGATCTCAAGAGGCGAACTAGCGACTAATGCTAGAGACTGCAGTCTTTAGCGTCCATGCTAGCGCCCACCTCCCATGCCGGTGACGTATGTTCCAGTAGGAGCGGGTCGAGTAGGACTGGAGGGGTTACACATACATACTGTACATGCGCATCGATATTCCATTTAAGTTAGACTATGATACTTTGCAAAAAAACAAAACAATTTACAAAAAACAGGAACTTTGAACAATGTATCAATGACTGTCCTTAGGCGTCTCACCTGCTAATTTAAATAGTATCCTCTGCAGTAAACCAACTGCACAACACACCTTCCCCAAAAAACACAATCACAGGATGTTTCATTGATTCACGGGCCATTTTTTAAACAAAAACATCTTTAAGAAGAGGAGCCAATTTGGATGAGACACTTTGGCTGGTTGTCAATAGCAGCACTCAGATTTAGTGCATCTGCATTTAGTGCACAGTGTATTTCCTATTCTCACGGGTCACTGTATTTATTAATACATGTGCACACACACATACACACTCAAGAGCTTCCCTGGACGTGTCACAGTCAACTCAGTATCCGCTCTCCTTTCCCAACAATGCCACTGTGGTGACCTTTGACCCTGGTGGGTCTGAGTTTACTTCCTCTGTTGTGTGTGTGTTTACTTTGATGTGACCAGAGGACATCTCTCTGCCAGCTTGTTTTCACACAGGAGACTAGGAGCTTCCTACTCTTCAAACAGACACACACACACACACACACACACACACACACACGCACTCAGGATGAGGGGGCACAATTTATGCCATACTGTTAAAAGTTCACAATAGCAAAAGAGACAGTTGTTTTGTATCCTATACAGGATACAGCTTTTTAAAGCGTTTACACTTTCACTGCACCCTGACAAACACATATAAACACGCACACATTTGTATAGCACATCACATTCACTCTGAAGAATATTTCCACTGAATCAGAAAGCAGTCATTAAAATTAAAAACAAAAACATAAAAAAAAAAAAACAAACAGTCAAAATCTGGAAGACAAATGTTGTCTTTATTTATTCAACACTTCTCACATTGTCACAGTTTATTTTAGCCTGGTTGACACCAGACCCTTCTCAGTTGTAACTGAATCTGGGGAAGGTTCATTCACAGCCCATTTCCAAAGGGGCGTCACCAACGGGATGCGTCAGGGATGCGTTTCCCATAAGCATTGATTTAAATTGCCTTTATTCTAGATCCAATTTTGTGGTACAAAAGCCAACTATGTTAGTAAGTTCCGTCGTTATAAGCAAGCTGACATTTAGTACAACCTGTGTCTTTAATTTAGAATACATACAAATGTAATTTACGTCTTTTAG
This sequence comes from Semotilus atromaculatus, assembly GCA_031834385.1. Taxonomy (NCBI): domain Eukaryota; kingdom Metazoa; phylum Chordata; class Actinopteri; order Cypriniformes; family Leuciscidae; genus Semotilus; species Semotilus atromaculatus. The sequence continues at coordinate 17,402,499 of JAULUF010000042.1, read as the reverse complement.
TTCGTCAAAAGATTTATAGCACCATTTTTGAAGACTGCCCATGTGTGAACGTTATCGACTATGTAAGAACAATCCTATGATTGAATCTGGAAATAAAGCAAAATAACTGAGACAAATGAGAAATAGTCCTCAGGTGTCATGTCTGTAATTTATATAAAAACATCTAGCATTAATTCGATCTCAAAAAGTTCAATTAAAATAATTTATTTCTCCACCACGTGCGTGAGGTAATAAACCAACGTGGTTGAACGACCAGTTTGCGACAGTATGGATTCGGGAAACAGTCGTGACTAGGAAGTTGATTTCTTCAACAATGCATCGTACTATGGTTGATGCTCCAACATCGCTGTGCTATCGTCATCGTCTAAAGCCCGCCTCAACGTTTGTGATTGGTGCCTCGATTTGGAAAAAATGGAACTGGGCTTGAATGGGCTCTTGGCCAGGCGGACTTGCAGAGCAAGATATTTCACTGGTTTTGGCCATCCTTCTGTTAGACTGTTAAATTTAAGTACTTTTAAATTATCAAGCAATGCTTAATTTTGGTCAATCTGTGGTGAAAAAAGGTCGCATTAGCAATTAAAGAAAAAACATTTAAGAAAACAGTGTCAGGTCAAAGTGTCTTAATTTATGGTCCCAAATTTTTAAAAATTTTACTGGTAGTCCACTGTATGACGAATTGTTGGGTATAATATGTCACAGTTTACTTTATATTGCTATCCTCACTTACATAAGTGTACTATAGTGTCCTGCACATAGTAAAAAAATATCAAAAATCATATCTGCACTCTTAAAAATAAAGGTTCTTCAAAGGTTCTTTGTTGGGGTATATGGTTCCATGAAGAACCTTTCACATCCAAGGAACCTTTCCATTGCACAAAAGGTTCTTAGTGTCTCTGCTGTCTTCACGTTTAAATTAAAATGTCTGATTCATTGAAATGAAATGTATGATGAAATGTTTGTCTGATTCATGAAATGAATACATTTGGCCATGGGCCATAAAAAAAAATAAAAATTTATTCCTGCATTTTCTTTGTCTGTTTACTAAAGGTGTCATAAAGAACCTTTTCATAAATGGTTCTACAAAGAACCTAATAAAGTGACATGAAGAACTGTTATAGGTTCTTTAAAGAACCTTTGAGAAGGGTTCTTTGCAGTACTGAAAAGGGTTCTTTATGGCACTAAGAAAAAAAAGGTTCTTCAAGGAACCTTTCAGTGAAAGGTTCTTTGGGGAACCAAAAAAGGTTCTTCTATGGCATCGCTGTGAAACCCCCTTTTTGGTTCTTCCTGGCACCTTTATTTTTAAGAGTGTGGTGTCTGAATAACTTTTGGTTTGACTGTATTTATATCAAAATCAGCATCATTACTCCAGCCTTCAGAGTCACATGAGAAATCACTTCAGAAATCGTTTGAATATGCTGATTTGCTGCTCAAGAAATATTTCTTGTTATTATCAATGTTGACAACAGTTGTGCCACTTAAATGAATAGGTCAGCTATGAACCTCTATTCATGTACTGATTGGTTGTTTCAATGTAACTTCCACAGCCAATCGATTTCATGTATCCATTACTACTTCCTTTTATAACCATGATGCATCCAAACGAACACACTATTTCTGCACACTATGCAAATTCTCATTCTAATCCTCCACCTCCCCAGCACCACTAGATCTACTACGGGTCTCTTGCAGACGCAGCATGTTTCCCTTCATTTTATGTTCTGAGCATTTAGTTCTGAGCATCCAATTTAAATATTGAACCACTATTCTGAATATTGGGAGGATATGTCTCCCGTAAATGTTAGTGCTGTTTACAGCCCTGTATCCGAAAACACACATTTGCACAAAAACACACAAACACCCTGACCAGCACAGCACCTTTGAGAACTAGCATGTACAGGATAGAGTTACTGCATGGAGTCCCTTTAGGGACCATGGAGACAGGATGGGGAGACAGGGTGTGTGAGTACACATCGGGGTGTCTGCTCCTCCTCGTGTCACTGATATCTACCATATGTGTGTTACTCATCACCCTATAGAGTACACACAAACACACACCCTCACATGCATACTTGCACACTGACACACTACTGAATGTGAAGCTCTAAAACTCAAATCAATTCATTTCCAGGCATTACTTTTGACTCATAACCTTAAATATCTAGCCTAAGGCCTCTGTCAGATGTCAGTACAGGTTTATTGGAAGCCCATGGTGATTATTCAGGAGTCTTCCTCTGTTTATCAGTCTTCTTATCTGCCACAGACAGACATGATGTCAGAGTCCAGGAGCTGCCATGCTGTGACAGCTCAACCGTCAAGCGTCATGCCAAAGTTTGAAACAGACATGTTTTCAGATAAAGCCTTTGCCAAGGTTTGAGCTCTGCTCTTCATGCATGGGGATTCATAATTATTCAGTTCAAAGTCAGCCATCACATGCTGAAAGGAAAGTCTTCAACTTTCATATTTATTAAAACAGTCTTTGTTGTGGAAAAGTACTTAAGCGGACGAACGCACTTTTTTTGTGGCAGAAAGTTGAGAGTATACACTGCTATACACTGTAAAAAAAAAAAATAAAGTTGAGAAAACTTAAAAGTTTAAGGCATGCCAGCTGCAGGACATTTTTGAGTTTTCTCAACTTAGGGTCATCAGTTGTGCAAACTTTTTCATGTTAAATAGTTGAATAAACTTTAAAAACAGAATTTGTCAAACAAAATGTTAGTTGGATTTTTTTAGTACGTAGAGGATTTGGACAGGTTGACTGGTGCTCTTTTATTTGTTAATGACATTAATTACAAAGCGGAGATAGAAAACCATTCAGCTGCGCAAAATGTCAATATCATATGCGATTTCTAACTTTCACTTCTGGAAGAGAGGCGTACGCACGTTTTTTTTTTGCGCGTAGCCTACGTTTGTTCTCTAAATCACACGTAGCGTAGGCCTACGCACATTCGAGAAATAATCGTAAGATCAAATGCAGGACGGTTTCTACATAAATGATGCCCCAGATGTTCTACTCAAAACAACATTCTTGTGAAACAGAGACGGTTTAAAAACCAACACTGATCACTAACACTAATAAAACGAAATCAAAAGTTTTCAATTTGAGACATTTAGGTGTACACTTATCATCAAACCAAATAAACATAATTTACATCATAAAGATTTTGGTAACACTTAATTTTACAAGTGTCCCTGTGTCACTATAATAACAATTAATTATGCAGAATTGCAAGCAGCTAACCCTAATTATTATAAATGTCTACACTCTGGCATTGAAGGTACGGAACCGGACATGGGCATTTTCTCCTTCTTATCTTATGCTTGAAGCACTCAGTTTCTAAAAAGTTTTGTATGTTCTTTGAATTGTTAAAACAACCAACAACAGCACATGTCGAGCCTGAACGCGTAGCCTACGTTAGGTCGATCGCTACGAACCGGAAGTATGCAACCGGAGTCGTCGTCATGTCGACGCGCTTGGTTTAGACAGAGAATGTCTAATAGGCTTTGGTTTAGAGCAGAATAAGGTAAATCATTTAATAATAGCTTAGATTAATACATTCTAAAGATTTGCCATGTTAGTTCATATTACCTAAATTAGTTCATCACCTAAATAAAGTAGCCTAAACTTTGTTTTGTAAACAAATTGAACCTTAGGCCTACTGTCAAGTATTATTGTTATTGTATAATCTCTTAAATAGATTTACTTGAACTTTCATTCATTGATTTAATCAGTCAAGCGTTCATACATGAACTATCATGGCACAAGTTAGGAAATACAATCAAGAGCTTGATAGATTCCTGAAGACAGCAGTTCTGTTCTCCAGCATCTGTGCTGGTTCTCCTCTCAGCAGGACTTTGATTAGTTGGATCAGGTGTGTTTGTGTGGGGATCAAGCCAAAACCTGCAGGACCACCCCTTCTCTGAGAGATAAAGATAATAACTTTATATTATGACCGTATCTCGGTTATTATATAGCCTTCTTGTGATCTCAGACAACAAACCCACCCATGAAAAGAAAGAAATAACAATTTTTTTCAGTGTCGTAGCTATGCCTCATATACTGTATGTTCCTCAGTCTTCTTCGAGCCCAGAATGATTTCAACATTGTGAATTGGGTCACAACACCAAAAATAACCTATCTATCTATCTATCTATCTATCTATCTATCTATCTATCTATCTATCTATCTATCTATCTATCTATCTTTTATTTCAAGCTATTTCTATGGTTTTAGGAATAACCCTGCCTGAAGATTGTGAAATTTGATCATGTTTTTAATCTCTACTACAGTGACTCAGAGTTAATTAGCCTATATTCAAAATGTGAATATTGAGAGTGACGTTTAAAAGTCAAATTCAAATCATAGTTAGTCATGTTGACATCTGTCATTCTTCCATGATGTGGAAGGCGTTTTCCCCCAGTTATTTTGAATGTTCCCTCAGTGCCCTACAGCTGCTCAGATCTGCTCTCCGTCTACAGGTCAAACAGCCCAATATAAAGAGTGGAGCTGTCAGGCGCCTCTGCAAACGATTGAGAAAGTCAGACCCAAAGAAATATGTGGTTTTATCCTGAGGCATGTCTGTCTATTTACACAGGTAGGAACCTGCAGGTAATAATATTTCACAATATTAGTCATTTTACTGCATTTTTTTAACTAGTAAATGCAGCCTTGGTGAGCCTAAGAGACTCTCAGACATAAATTCATACTAACCCAAATCTTTTAAACACTTAGAAAAAAAGGCCTTACATATTAGTACCAAAAGTATACATAAATCGGTACCTAAATGGTCAATTTTAGAACCTTTTTAAATGGTACTGTCCTAATTACAGCTTTTGTACCCTTTTTTTGTGTGTAAACTGTAAAGTGAGCGATACACGTTCCCAAATAACATTTAGCATTTTTATCTTCTAAATTTGAGGAAGAAGCCGACATGGTTGATATTTTGATATCTATCCATATTTCCACACTACATCGCTCAGATTATTGCTTTCCTCAAGCTCAACACTAACTGAAGTAACACACACACACACAAAAAAGCTATAATAATATCTTATCAGAATAATAGAGGTAGCAGAAATAAGACTTATACTCATGCCAGTGAAGTAAAGCTCCAGTTGGCAGTTGTCACTGGTAATTTGTGACCAGAGACATGAGTTTAGACCTCCGACAGAAAAAAAGAAGAAGGGCGCTCTCTAATTTGCTACTTTGCACAGGCCATCGCAGATGACCCAAAGCATTAAGGTTTCGGTTTACAGCGGCCTCTTTGATGGCTTTCCTTATGGTAATTGAAGCGCAGCAGTGACAGAAAACAGACACGTCCTGTGACCCAGTGGGAAATGGCGCCTTCGTCCAGCACATCGAATAAATGGTCTAATTAGAAGTGCTTTTATTTGTACAAAATCTACATAGAGTTGACAGTCAGTTGTTGAGGAGTGATTAAATATTAGACACACAAATCAACGTTTTTTGCCAGAGTAATTAAACATTATTAAAAAAAAATAAAACAAACAGTGCTCCCATTAGTTCAGAGAAAGAAAAGAAAAGCTGAAAGAGAACAGTGAATATTTCAGCTATCATTAAAATGTAACGTAAATAAAAATGACTCCCTATAACATTTAATCACGTCCAAAAACAACCCAGCATGTTTTAACTGTTTTGTAACAATTCTCTTCACAGATGATGATTGTACAAGTATCTATGACTATGAATCTAAATAAACTCCCAATGTAACAGGTTGACATCGCTGAGCAAATGCAATGAATCATATGTAAGGAATGTGCGCCACCTGGTGGCGTGAGATGGAGTAGGTTTCATGAAATAGGTCTTCAGTTTCTCTCATATTAGCAACAAAATAAATACATCAGATGTGTTAGAAACAATCCAAAATTATTTCAACATCACATCACTGATACCAATTTTAACGCACAAGAAATAGTTTCTTTTTTTTACTTTGCTTTTTGGCGTTTTATTAAATGTCACAAGAACGTTTTCAAAATGTAATTTTGTTTGTTCTTTTAAATGATGAAAAGATACTCAGATACTCAAAAAATGAGTCACAGGGGCAATAACCATAAAGGGATAACTTACTTAGTACACATTAGAGTAGTAATATTTACCATTTTTGGGCTAATACAGACCTTTTAGGGGTAGATGAGGTACAAAAGTGTCCCGTTTAAAAGTACTGCCCCAGTGATGCTCTCGTGCCCCTAAAGGCACAATTTTTGCACATTTTGTTTCTGAAAAGTGAAGTTTAAGGATATTACAACTTAAATTGCTTTGCAGTTTTCAGTTCACTTTTTCAGTTCAAACACACATTTGTATGCAGTTACTGTGGTAACAGACATGATGTTGAAACAAGAAATGCTCTTTTGCTCTTTATATTATGTGTTGCACATGTTAAAATGGTTAAGTGACGCTGAAAAAGAATACAAACTCTTATAATAGTGGTCAAAAGAGTGGTTATAAATGTAAAACTGTTAGATGGGCGAATCACACATTTTTATCATTTCTTGCTATATGACCTTATATTGTTAAGCAGCGAATAACACAATAACAAGCCAAACATATTTGATTATAAAGTCTGTTCTGCTTATGATTGAGGAATAATGGAAGAACTAATGTCCAGATCTTTTTGCACTTTTTATGCATAGGCTGTGTCCGTTTATGGACCAGCATGGAAAAATAAGGTCTGTGTGCATGGTGACACCGAAATGAAGTTGCGGATGTCTTTGTCATTTGATCCTCCTTGTCGCTAAGCTCGATATATTCCTGAAGTCAAAATACTGACGGCAAAGATTTTTCGAACTGTATCGATCGCCTCCAAAACATCAAAATACATTCAAAGTTTTTTCCTCCCATCTTGCTCTGATGCATAAAGCAACTGCTGGTTCCCAATACTGCATTCAATTTCTCCCTGAACGTTGAAGTGAGAGCTACAGGTACGTGTCCTCTGAACCCACGCTCTCAAACGAGTGACGTAAACCGGGAACTGTGGGAGCAGTGACCGAGTCTCCGTTCACAGGTGCGTCGTCTGGAAGAAGCGGAGTGGAGTCTGTAGTGGGTGGAGGATCTTTAAGGTGAGCTGAGTTGTTGGTGTTGCTTGAGTTTTTAGGGATAGGAAGTGGTTCGGCTGAGATTTCCAGGTTGGAGGAGTGAGGGAGCTCGGTGGGGTGTGTGGGATTGGGGTCCGGTGAGAATTGGGGAGGTGGTGGCGTACGAAAAAGACTTGGAGATGGCTTTGGGGTTGGGATGGCTGGGATGAAAGAGGGAGATGAATTTGGGGTTGGGATGGCTGGGATGAAAGAGGGAGATGAATTTGGGGTTGGGATGGCTGGGATGAAAGAGGGAGATGAATTTGGGGTTGGGATGGCTGGGATGAAAGAGGGAGATGGATTTGGGGTTGGGATGGCTGGGATGAAAGAGGGAGATGGATTTGGGGTTGGGATGACAGAGGGAGATGGGTTTGGGGTTTGGATGGTAGAGGGAGATGTATTTGGGGTTGGGATGACAGAGGGAGATGGATTCGGGGTTGGGATGGTAGAGGGAGTTGGATTCGGGGCTGGGATGGTAGAGGGATTTTGATTTGGGGTTGGGATGACAGAGGGAGATGGGTTTGGGGTTTGGATGGCTGGCATGAAAGAGGGAGATGGGTTTGGGAGGGTAGAGGGAGATGGGTTTGGGGTTGGGATGACAGAGGGAGATGGGTTTGGGGTTGGGATGACAGAGGGAGATGGGTTTGGGAGGGTAGAGGGAGATGGGTTTGGGGTTTGGATGGCTGGCATGAAAGAGGGAGATGGGTTTGGGAGGGTAGAGGGAGATGGGTTTGGGGTTGGGATGACAGAGGGAGATGGGTTTGGGATGGTAGAGGGAGATGGGTTTGGGATGGTAGAGGGAGATGGGTTTGGGATCGTAGAGGGATATGTATTTGGGGTTGGGATGACAGAGGGAGATGGGTTTGGGGTTTGGATGGTAGAGGGAGATGGGTTTAGGGTTTGGATGGTTGGGATGACAGAGGGAGATGGGATTGGGATTTGGATGGTAGAGGGAGATGGGTTTGGGGTTTGGATGGTTGGGATGACAGAGGGAGATGGGTTTGGGGTTTGGATGGTAGAGGGAGATGGGTTTGGGGTTTGGATGGTTGGGATGACAGAGGGAGATGGGTTTGGGGTTTGGATGGTAGAGGGAGATGGGTTTGGGGTTTGGATGGTTGGGATGACAGAGGGAGATGGGATTGGGGTTTGGATGACAGAGGCTGGTGGATCAGAGCAAGGTTCTGTCTTCTCGGGTGTAGTGAGGAGGGATTGCTGTAGTGATGGAGGAGGACGCTTGGACTGTTTGTCTGAGTCTGTGTCTTGTGCTTTATTTTTAAGAGGCTCTGATCTGGGGTCTGTTGGTAAGGCATACGGATTGGGGACGTCCAATGGAATGGAGGCTTTTCGGATAGTGCTTCTTTTCCTGATGCGAGCGAAATCGGATTTAGTGTCTGGGTGCAGGGGATACTGAACGACAATGGTGGGGTTCTGACGGAGGTCTTGGCGGGAGTGTGGCTCGGCAGACATGATGGCCTGAGCGCCGTGCATTCTGGGAGGGGACTTGTAGCTGAGTTCGCCATGGGTTTTCCGCCAGCGCTTGAGCTGCATGCGGTGCTCTCGTTCAACATCCCGAGCGGATATAGGCAGTTCTAACACCTGCATGTGCAGAAGAGAAGATTCATTATCATCATAGTATAGTCTTATTGTTTTGAACTCAAACACCAATGGCATGTTCATAAAAGTTCCTACCAATAAAACCGGTTTATTATCAGTTATTAATTTAATATCTGGTAAAAAATAAATAAATAAATGGTGACATCTGTCTTTAACGAATAGCACCCACAATTGGTATTATGGTGCTTTCAACTCTTAATACCAGCTTTTACAGGCAAGTAACTCACTTAGTTAATGCAATGTTCATATTAATAACATTATGTAATTAAGACATTTATGTTAAAGCAAGATTTGACGTGTTTGATTAGTTTACATTTAAAACCAAACAGTTTACTTTGATTCTTTGTTGCCTATTTGTAATGTCAGTGTCTTAATCTGGAAATTCTGAGATTATGACAATAAAATATCCAGTCAAGTTTTTTTTGGTACAAAATCCACTTAAGCAAAACTCATGTGTGTATGAATAGTTGATTGTTTAATGAACTATTGCGCTTCAGATTTATAAAACCTAAACCTTTAGTTTAACACAAATCTTTATATTCATTAAAACTTTCGATCTAAAATTATTATAGACAACTTAAAAAATTGTGGTCTGTACGATTTTTTCGTTTTATTAATTAATTAATTAACATTTTTATTGTGCTAGAACGCATTAAAATTGTTCAAAAGTGAGAGTAAATACATTTATAATATTGTAAATAAATGTTAATAGAATCCTGAAAAATATGCATTTTTGTGGAATCCGCTTGATGTCTTGATGTTTTCAACATTCACAATAATAATAAATATTTCTTGAAAAATTATTTCTGAAGGATCATGTGACTGACACTGAAGACTAGAATAATGGCTGCTGAAAATTCACCTGTGTCATCACAGGAATAAGTTAAATTTTAAAATATATTAAAATAGAAAACAATTTTACCATTTTAAAATGCAAACATATTTCATAATATTACTGTTTTTACTGTATTAATGATGAAATGAATAAGCCCTAAAATTTCTAAGCCTATTAACATTTTCTAAAATTATAGGATTACCATTATTTGTATTTTATTGTTGTAGTTTTATTGTACTTATTATTTAGTTAAAAACAAGAACAAAAGTTGGCATATCATCGGCCAAATTATGCTCAGGGTTGGGAGCTCGACAAAAGAAATAATAAAAAAACAGAAAAAAGTTGGCACACCAAAGCTCCAAAGTATGCAAAAAATGTAATAGTTGACTGACACAGGTTACTTCATGCTCGAAACGTAACCCATGTGTTTGTTGGTTCTGTGGCCATAATGTAGTTATTGGTTCTGCATATCAGGCATCATACACAATAAGTCTAAAAATAATTGTTATATATTTCACTTATTAATCATATCTACTCAAAACCCGAATGCAGTAAAGCGTGAGAGTGTGTGTGTTTGCTACCTGATGGACGAGAAAGCCCTCCTGCATGTATTGTGGCTCCAGGGCTCGAAGAAGCTCCATAGTCTCATACTGCCCAGGACAGGCCTTCAGTTTCTCACGAGATCCCAGCATGCATTTCAGCAACACAAGCCCAACACGGAACATTATCTTTACTCCTATTGAAAGAACAAAAGGAAAACACAGTCAGAGAGATGATGACAAGCCTGTCTGTGTGGTAATATGTGTAAGTGAATCTGACCGTCACACAGGAACATGTCCCACACTCTGAGAACAGACGACCAGGGTAGAGTTCTGGAAAATGCACACATGTACCACTCCGTCATGTAGAGGATGGGCTCTATCTTGTGTTTCTCAAGGTGCCGATATGCCGGGGGACTCACACGCTTTAATAACGCATTTAAGATCAGTCCATCCAACTGTATGGCCTCCTACAACACAAACAACAGAATTAAGACGGTGGAGGTTTTTTTCGTTGACTTGGAAGTACCAGTGCCATTTTTTTAATTATACAATGAATTGGTCTGTCAGGCATTTATTTACAGCAGCAATTCTACATTTACATGCTTAAGGCGATCATAGATTATATTGAAATGAGTTTTTCTCTTTGGAAACCACAGATATTTCATTTACTACTCTACACATTTGAGCAAAGAACAAAAGATGGTTTGTTGTGATTTTACTGGCACCTATGGCACATTTTGTCTCAAAAACATGACTCAATGTTTGCAGATTGAAAGCAAGGAACTTTAGATATGAATGCTAAGAAAAGAATGCAAACCATGAACCAGAGAACGTATCTGATGACACAGATAATGTTTCTATTAACTAAAACTTCATCCACAAAGCTCTTCACTGAAATGTTCTGGTAAATGGTTGTAAAATGTAGGCACTTCATAATGTGCAATCGTGATTAGATCTTCTATCATACAAGCAATAGATAACTTTTAAACACAATGTCAGGTAGATCTCACCAGTAAAGTCACATTATTTATATAGTGCTTTATACAATACAGATTGTTTCCACAAAACTGACACTTTGACGCTTCAAAAAGTTCATGAAGAGACTGTAAAACTAGTAATCACATATGAATTGAGCGGTTTTGTCCAAATTTTCTAAAGAGACTCGTTGCTTTATATGATGAACAGATTAAATTGAGGTTTTTAATCACATATCATATATTCATCAACTCACACATCAGTAAATGGAAGCTCAAAGCATGTTTGCTTGACATGCGAGAACCTCACACAGCACGTGTGAGCTTCTGCATGAACAAATGAGGTTTGTTCTTGCACATCAAGCTGTTCGGTTTAAGTTTGCATGTGAATAAAAGGCTAAATTCAATCATATAAAGTGTTCTCGTGTCTTAAGAAAAATTTGACTAAACCACTCACTATGGATTCAACTTTGGATTAGTTTTACAATCTCTTTATTAACTTTTTGATGCGTCAAACTATCAGTTGCGTAGGCTGTCAATGGAGGGACAGAAAGCTCAGATTTCAGTAAAAATATCTTCATGTGTGTTTCGAAGGTGAATGAAGTCTTGCGGATTTGGAATGACATGAGGGTGAGTAAATAATGACATTTAAATTGTTGGGTGAACTATCCCTTTAATGTTGTAAAATGTATCAATTATTAAATAAATTCAATTTCAGCTCTACAAAAGATAAGTGTCATTATTCAGCTCAATTTAATGTTGTTTCAATTCAGTTCAATAAGCAGTTTCAATGTTGAAATGTCAATTTTGAAACCCGTTCAATTAGGCTATACGTAGCTCTACAAAAAAAACAATAGTTTTTCCTGCATTTGTCCCGCCAAAGATTTATTTAATAATTTAATGTGACTAAACCTGCCGTAAAACTGTAAATGCACAATTGAATCTGATTGATAGTGATAATCATAGCAATGGACAGAAAAATAATTCTGATACTGTATGTCAAATGATTTGTGCACTGAGTCTTGAGAGTGTAAAGGCAAAATAATAGACCTGACACTTTATATGTTCTATTAACTTTTTACATATAAATTTACAGATTTTTAAATATAAAATAGTTCTAAGCACTTTGTTTTATGATTTGTCCAGTGTTGGGGAAAGTTACTTTTATAAGTAATGTTTACGTTATGCGTTATTCCTTAAAAAAAGTAACTAATTACGCTACTTAGTTACTTTTTATGGATAGTAATGTGTTGCGTTACTTTTTCTAATCTGGGCTGGGCTTGCTTGTTTGTTTTTAATAACAAAAACAAACAAAAGTTTTATTTTTGACAAATGTAAAGTCCCTTTCACACCAAAAGTGAAATGAATAAACCTCAGGCTGAAGGAAATACAAATTCAGCTCAAACAAACCTTTCTATGGAAGCATATGGGTAGCAATATTCAATTTGAAATGTAATATGCAAAATGACAATGCAATATGTAAAATGGCATTGCATTCTTTATTTAAATTTACATTTTACATTACCATTCTAGCAACGTTTGGTGCAAAATGAAAATGAAATTACATAATTTGCATTTGCCATTTCATACACTAGTTTAAATATGCATAATTGAAACGCTTTATAAGTTGCAAAATTAAAATGAAAATGCATTACAGAAATGATTAGATATGTGTAACATGTTCAAGCAAAAACTGTGGCAAAATGATCATTCAAATGTTATTTTTCTTAATTGCATTTACACTCACAGTCAAGACACTTGCGATTGCATTTTCATGAAATGTCCCGCAATGAATGTAGCAACATTCAATGTGCACACTGAAAATGCATTCCGAGCCGATCACGCCCCCTCCTGCCCTGTCAATCACTGCATCAAGGCGGGGCTTAAGATGGTGCGTTCATGATTTCAATGTTGAGTCAATGCAAAGACGCGTTATGCGCGTAAAAAATTCCTGCGCCGCGAATGAGGCGTAGAGCGCGGCGCGGTAGACGCGAATTGACCGTCTAGGGCGTTTCGCGCGAATGATTTTATTAATTAGGCTAGTGCTTTTTGTGCATTCACGCGTTTAACGCGTCTGCCGCCCGAGTTGAAAAATCGGAACTTCTGCGTCAATTCGCGGCGCGTTAACCAATCAGGAGCCTGCTTGCTGTCACGTGGTGAAGTAGCTGGATGCCTCAATACATTATTTTGTAATAGGCTATGACTAAATGTATATTCTGTACACAACAAAGCAAATATTTTAGCACATAAAAACTTGATTTCAATATACGAGACATATTAATTTTGTATTGAATGCTTTTTATTCCATATCTAGATTATATGAAACATTATTATTCTAATGTAAAGACAACCAACATATTACATAAGAACATAGTTCGTGTCTGGACAGTGTTGTGTGAGAGAGAGAAAAATCACAGGACAGGTTAATCACTTTTGGAGGCTGGCTTCATTTATCATCAAAACAAAAATAAGTGACATTAGTCAGACCAATAGTAGCCTATATTATGTTGGTTTTGTTACTGACACATATATTATTCTAGACCCGACGGTGTCCGGTCTGTTATATATTTGACCGATTAGGTTGGTGAGGGCGAGGGTGATCCTCGCTCCGATGCGGGACAACAGGTCATCAAACTGGGCGCGGGACAGGCGGAAGTACCGCTGAAAGCGGCCGTCATCCAGCCGCGCAGCTCCTGGAGCGAGGAAATGGTGAAACTCGACAAACTGAGTTCGCCTCCGAATGGTCTGGTGATTCAAAAAGTGTTCAAGCGTATAACTAGACGCTGTAGGCGCGAATTTGACGCGCTATTCGCGTCTGGTGTGGACGCACCATCTTAAGCCCCGCCTTGATGCAGTGATTGACAGGGCAGGAGGGGGCGTGATCGGCTCGGAATGCATTTTCAGTGTGCACATTGAATGTTGCTACATTCATTGCGGGACATTTCATGAAAATGCAATCGCAAGTGTCTTGACTGTGAGTGTAAATGCAATTAAGAAAAATAACATTTGAATGATCATTTTGCCACAGTTTTTGCTTGAACATGTTACACATATCTAATCATTTCTGTAATGCATTTTCATTTTAATTTTGCAACTTATAAAGCATTTCAATTATGCATATTAAAACTAGTGTATGAAATAGCAAATGCAAATTATGTAATTTCATTTTCATTTTGCACCAAACGTTGCTAGAATGGTAATGTAAAATGTAAATTTAAATACAGAATGCAATGCCATTTTACATATTGCATTGTCATTTTGCATATTACATTTCAAATTGAATATTGCTACCCATATGCTTCCATACCTTTCAGCTGTGCTGCTATTCTCAATTGTAGAAGAATAGTAATTTAGGCTAAATTAATGTTACTTTAGTAGTTACTTGGAAAAGTAATCTGATTAAATAACTTGCGTAACGTGTTATGTGTTACTCCCAACACTGGTCCTGACAGTGATTATTTTTTATTTCATGGATAAATAGAAAAAGTTATTATTTTATTTTGGATTTATTGCCAGTACTGGGCTCGTAGTTCACATGGGTAGGGTACTTTGTACTGTGCAATTCAGTTCAATAACAAGTGTTGTTGCAAAATTAGTCTCATTATCCAGTTTAAATCTTGTTCTCACCCAACAAGCACTTCTTGTCTCCCCTTTATGGATTAGATTTGATTAGTAATTTCACAATATATTTATTTCCTAAATAGCAAGTAAAAGGTCGTACCAGGCCTGCGCTGTAGTATCCAGGGAGGTACTTCTCACAAATCTGAACCAGACCCCAAAATGCATCCTGAATACACACAATAAACAAACACGATTTGTCATTTCAATCATTACTTAAGTATCACTGATTCTAATAAGAATGTGCACACAAATAAGCACTGTACACAAATGATCATTTTTACCTCAGCAGGCATATGCATCAGAAGCACCGCTGCTATTGGAGCCTGAGCCTGACAGTAACCCTCATCCGGTCTGTACAGGGTGTAAGCCTTCAACACCCGGAACAGGTCCTGCTGCCTGCTCAAAAACACACAAACACAAACAGTGGAACTGGTGTAAAAACATTTTATTTAATATATATATATATATATATATATATATATATATATATATATATATATATATATATATATATATATATATATACACACACACACACACAACTGTTTAAAAGTTTGGTGTTGGTCAATAATTTTTTTTTTATATATAATATAAAATTGTATTTATTCATGTGAAGACAAAAGCTGAATTTTTATCATTATTACTCCAGTCTTCAGTGTCACCTGATCCTTCTAATATGAAATCATTCTAATGTGCTGATTTGATGCTCTATCACTGTTGAAAACTGTTGTGCTGCTTTTTTTTTTGTGTAAACAGTAATACATTATAGAAATTTCAAAAGAACGGTATTTATTTAAATTTACATTATATTTTATTTTATTTACATTATAAAAGCCTTAACTGTCACTTTTGACCAATTTCATGCATTTGCAAAGTATTAATTTCTTAAAAATCTTAAAAATATAAACAATTTAAACACACACACACACACACAGTTGTGTAAGCTGTCTTGCCATGGTTTTGCCCCCCACTCATAGTTTAGGCTGCAGAATGAAGTGTGTGATGGGATTTTTCCTCTGGGGATAAGAGGGAAACCTCCAATGACAGAGATGAAACCCTCCAGGATCACATAACACACAACTGTGTGAGCTTGAATTTGTGTAAGTGTGTGCTTTGTGCGAATACATGAAGCACAATTCATTTAGTTAACAAAGAGGAAATTGCACTCTACTGATTGACATCAAAGACATTTTCCTGCTGATTGCAATTTGTGGATTGTGTGGTATGTGTCTCAATATAGTTATGTGTGCTTACAATCTCTCTGTGTGATGAAATCTTATGCACAATTGACCTCAAAGCAGTCAGATACAAACACACTGGACCCACAGATACAAACACACTGGACCCACAGATACGAACACACTGGACCCGTCTGTTTATGTGTGTGTGTGTGTGTGTGAATATAATACTGTATATAATAAATAAAAGTGAATAGAAAATGATGAAGACTAACCCATGACCTCCTCGGGACACAAACATCTCATGGAAGGGGAACTGTCTGTGTAGATCTCTCTCTATCACATCAATCCACTTAGGGTCTCCTTCCATGCTATCCAACTCCTGATCAACAACGACACAATCCACAAGTTCATCTCACAGTTGTTTCTTGTCCAGCAACCTATATTCTTGTTAATTTGTAGCCAAATGTCATACAACAGTTTAAGCACAAGAAATGCATGGGTTTAACATCTATATATCGTAGTAAGGTTGCAGCTCTCAGATTGAGAAGCTCTACAGTAATAAATGCATAATGACACATCTAATGCAACCACTACAAATCAACTGCAATCAAGTATGTGTAGTCCTGACTGACTCACATTGAACTTCCCGACGTTTTGCTCTCTTTTCACTTTTCCACCTGACAGGTACAGCCAGGCCCTGCCTCGCAATGACGGCGGGATTCCTTTCTGACATCGCAGTCGCACCTGCGGGTGACAGAGGTCTGAACGTCACACGCTGACGCAGTAATATTCAGATAAGCAGGGACCAGCATGCATTCACAGTGATTACATACTGCAATCTAGATGACATTTTAAATGGTTAACACAAATATGTCACTATCCCTTCAACACAGAAGATACTGGACAAATCTTTGTGATTGTAAAACAGCCCAGTCTCTTTGCATCAACAAACAGGAATAATAAAATAATAATAAAATATGCATTTAGTAGGGATGGGAATCATAAGGAATTTACCCATGCTGGCACTGATTCTACCTGATTCAGGATCCCTAAAGATTCTTGTCGAACAACATTGGCTGCACTATAAGTTTTGTAGTAACATGCAATTAGAGGCCAATCCAACAGAACAATGTACTATTTGTTTATAGCCTTTGTATTCTTTCTAGGGATGCACTGGTATTAAAATTCTAGCCATTAGTAAAAAAAAATTGTATACTAATATGTAGAGATGCACTGATTGCAATTTGCATTGGCGATTCCAATTTACTATTTTTTTGTAAGTGCCCTGAAGATAGAGATTTTTGCTGATTCCGATTTTCTTTCGAAGAACTAGGCTATAATTGATGGCATATACAAAAACAACTCTTCTTTTCTTCAATGCAAAATATTATTTTCATAAAAAAACTAGTAAAAACTAAAATAAGAACAAATGGCAAACAACAGCACAAATAAATGCAACAGAATAAAGAGATGAAATAAACACTACTTTAGGTTTTTCAGGTGGGTCTAACAGGAAGTTAGTATTTAGATAAGAAATACTACCGAAATTAAAGTAATTACGTAAATGTAAAATAACACTGTTCTTTGTAAATATTAAATACAGATTAATGCTTACAACTAAAGTTACAAAAGTTATTCAGTCAAGAGCGGAGAGTGATTTTCTTTGTCTTTCTTTGATTAACATGACAGACATCTGCAGGTTTATTAGGCTGCTGTCACTTTAAGAGTTTATGCACAGACCCAATATACTTTTACACAACATGCCTTTTCTCTCAACTATTTATGTTCCAAAACTGACCGTGTTTAAATGAATACTCACAAAGAAAAGCATTTTGATAATTTTGTTTGTATTTGACCATTTAAGCGCAGTACGCAGAGGATTTAGTAAAATGGGAATTAGTAAAATTATGCGAATTAGACGAGCGAGTGAGATGAGGCTGGTCTGCATGACTTCGCCGGCAGTTAAGAATTGTTTATATCTTTTAAGAGACAATAACTTTATTTGCTGTGATTTTTTAAACTTTGCAAACCTTTTATATTCACAAACCGCTTTATTACACAATGCATGGAAAAATTCCAAAAAGCATAATGGGGCACTTTAAGCATCACAACAAGATTTTCTATAGATTGCATTTAAGTGTAACATTTAAAAGAACAACTTTAAGTAAGCATTAGATAACAGCAAAAGTAATGTTAATGTAAAAATAGGAAAAATGAGCATGCACAATGAATTATCCAATATCAGCAGAGACTAAATTAAAAAAATCCCTAATACTGTCCTCTAATACAGTAACCGTAACTATAGTTATATCTTGCATCCTTTTTAGATTTTAAAAAGAATAGTTGTACTAAATAATACAATTATTTTTAGAATAGTGTGAACTATTTTTCCATAATCTAGTGAATTTAAATCATTGTAAATGCTTTGAAATTAAAAACTACTGTAAGAGAGTATATCAAATTTGAATATTTTAATCGGGAATGTGAATGGACAAAACTCAACAGGCAACGTTATTCTTGATTCGCCATGAAATTGAACTGTAAAGAACTGTTTCCAATTCCCAACCCTAGAATTATGTCTCTTTGTTTTCAATCCCTGTGTGACACAAAGACGAGCACACACAGTAATACAGGCATGCAAACATAAAAGGGCAACAAAGACTGTTAAGACGGCCTCTGGCAAAACTCTTCCGTCGTCTTTACCTGAAGACGCCTCGCTCCCGGTGAAAGCTTTATAAAGCTTAAGAGAAAAACAGAGGTGAACACTTAGACTAATAGATCAACACATCACTGAAGACCATATAAGGAAAGCTGGCGATATAAGGCTTGTCCAGACAGGGCCTCATTGAAACGATTGTGTCATTCTGCTGAGGTTTTTAATGAATCCATACAGCAGTGGGACTGTCTGAGCAAGTCAAAATGGGGAAACACGAGAAGAAAGGGAATAAAAGAGAAGATAACAGTGATCATTTAAAGCCCTGAGCCCTGATACATGGAGATGATTTCCTCATATTTTCACAGTTTGATGTACCTTCTCTCTTTCGTTCTAGTGCGTACATGTAAGGCACTGGAAAACATCTGACTTCATTGATCTGTTCCTGGGTACATGCCGTGAAAATGAACACAACTGACTGAAGAATCTAGTGAATGTCGATGGCAGCTCCTACCTTCTTGAACCTTTTACTGATCCATCTGTCCCAGTGGTTCAGCATATCCAACCATTTGCTTTCCCTGTGCCTTAACACTTCCAAAGGCACTTCTTGAGCCCTGTGTGAGTGTGTTTGAGAGAGAGAGAGAGAGAAAGAAAAAATAAGAACCTTTTCAAAGAAAATGCCACATGTTCTCATAACCCATCACACCACAACATCAAATTTGAACATGCGGAAGTGCAAATGTGATGTGAATGAATAAAAATGACTGCTACTTTTACACTAGTTTAGTCCTATTATGGGCATTAACTGTGATTGTATGGAAAATAGCTGCCTAAACATTCTGCTTAACTTCTCTTTTTGTGTTCCACAAAAGAAAGAAATGAAGTCATAAGGGTTTGGAATGAAATGTGTGGGGAGTCAATAATGACAGAATGTTTATTTTTTGGTGAATTACTCATTTAATCTATAAAAACATACTAGGCTACATCAGAAAGAGTGTGCTTTTCATAGAAAAAACTGTGCAACCACTAAACCACTGACTAAAATAGCTTCTTCAACAAAACCTCAAATACATGTCACTCATCACATTTAATTCCTTCATATAAATAGGCTACTAGTATATAATTTGAAAAGTGATAAAAAATACAACCATAACACTATTCGGACAACAGTAGTTAAGATTTCTTACTAAAGTAAGATTCTTACAAACAAGGGATATGGACAGCTGCTAAGTTTTTCTACCTTACCACGTATTTTATATGGTATATACTTTACAGTAACCGATAAAAATGTATGCATATTACAAAATGTAAACAAAGGAAGGAAGGACATCATGTTATACACACCGGTATTTTATAATGAGTAATAATGAGGGAGGCAGGCATAACAAATTGTGAAATGTTTTTATGCACCATCATTCAAATGTTTGAGGTCAGTAAGATTTATTTGATCAAATTAAAACCATCATTCAGCAAAGATGCATTAAATTGATCAAGAGTGACAGAAAAGACATTTGTAATGTTACAAAAGATTTCCATTCCAGTTCCTTTTAACTTTCTTTTTATCAAAGAATCCTGAAAAGAATTAAGCAGCACAACTGTTTTCAACATTGATAATAAGAAGAAATGTTTCTTGAGCAGCAAATCAGAATTATTTCTGAAGGATCACGTGACATGAAGACTGGAGTAACGATGCTGAAAATACAGCTTTGATCACAGGAATAAATCACATTTTAAAATAGATTCAAATAGAAAATAGTTATTTCAAATATTAATAATTTGACCAATATTCCCATTTTTAATGTATTTTGATCAAATAAATGCAGTCTTGGTGAGCATTAGACTATCAACATTTTTTTTTTTTTAATCTTACAGACCAAAAATTTATGAACGAGAAAAATAAGGTGGAAACAAGCTAGCTTAACTACCAGAAATTAATTTAAGGACAGAATTAAGCTGAAACAATTTCACAACTAATGTAGCCTAAGCAGTTAAATAGCCATTTAGTAGATGACTAGACACTTTCATCCTGACTATTTTCAGGGAGATTCTTCCTGCGGTTCAATCCGTCGTTAACTATTTTCCTTAAGGCTGCAATAGGCCTGTAGTAGGCTAATAAGAGGCTAATATTTGCACCTGTGTTTAGCTTGTGGCCTAGATATTTAAATATCAGTTTGGCAGCACACCAACCACCAGCTAGCTTCCCCTTTACTTAGACACTAATCTTAACCGCTAGAAATTTGATCTGAAAGCAATGTTTCTTTCAATATTTTTCCTATTGAGCTACAACTTAGGTTTTAGTTCCTTTTCATTTTCAAGAGCAATTGTGACCAAAAATGGAGGAACCAAGAACAGATTCCATGAGTTGTGTTTGGGGCCGGTCTCTCTCCAGTAGCTGGCAGAGAGGGTGTAACCTCAGGGCACCAGAACTCCCATAAACCACAGGAAACGGAAAGCGGCTGAACACTCAGTACAGAGGGACAACTATCACTTACTCATCTATTCCATTCTCTTTAACAATTCACAATGAATAGACCTGCCTGTCGCCGTCTCAGGCTACTGTTCAAAACCGTTCGC
Source organism: Semotilus atromaculatus (assembly GCA_031834385.1). Taxonomy (NCBI): domain Eukaryota; kingdom Metazoa; phylum Chordata; class Actinopteri; order Cypriniformes; family Leuciscidae; genus Semotilus; species Semotilus atromaculatus. The sequence continues at coordinate 17,381,416 of JAULUF010000042.1, read as the reverse complement.
TCTTAATAATGACGTGGTGTCGATCCCAAATCCAGGCGGCTCTGTAAATGACATGAATGTGTTGTCCTCTGTAGACTGCAGAGTCTTTAATAAAGACACTAACCTGAGGCAGATGTCTCATTGATAAAAGGCAGGAAGCTTTAACAAGACTGCAACTGGGTGCAGAGCAAGTGAGAATGAAACGCCCTGACTATCTATTTAAACCACATCAATGAAAACTAACAAAAAACTGTTTATGCCCACTTCCAATGAAAAGAAAGTTGACAGTTTCATACATCCGTCTAAACTGGTTCAACGGGTCACACAAAACAGATTCACTAAATCTACAAAAAGATTGGTTAATCATGATGAGTTGAAAATACATGATTTGTTTTTATTTTGTTTGCTTAAGTTTGATCAGCCGCCAACCTCCAATTTATCTTTTTTTTATTAAAGAGAGGGATGTGGTGCTTAGCAAAAAAGGATGTAGGAATATATTGACAGTGAAATTTTAACAGTTCAATGACAAATTTTGAAAATTCAGCTTCATTACTCTAGTCTTCAGTGTCACATGATCCTTCAGAAATCATTCTAATATAAATAATATGTTGATTTAGTGTTGGAAACAGTTGCTGCTTAATATTTTTTGGAACCTGTGATACTTTTTTCAGGATTCATTGATGAATAAAAAGTTAAAAACAACAGCATTTATTCAAAATAGAAATCTGTGTATACACAGTACCGGTCAAAAGTTTGGAAACATTACTAATTTTTTATGTGTTTGAAATAAGTCTCTTATGTCCATCAAGCCTGCATTTATTTGATCAATAATACAGAAAAAACAGTAATATAGTTAAATATTATTACAATTTCAAATGATGGTCTTCTATTTTAATATAATTTAAAATATAATTTATATACTTTTTTCAGGATTCATTGATGAATAAAAAGAAAAAAAAAACAGCATTTATTCAAAATAGAAATCTTTTCTAACAACATAGGCCTTTAAGATTTTTTAACATTTAAAAATCTTAAAGATTATTGTTATTATTAATTTAAATCAACCAGAAATAAAATATACTACAACCTTAAGAAAAGGCATGCTCTTTATTTTACCTACCATTGGGCTATACAATTATTAATACATAAACACACACACACCCGGCAATTAGGTTAAACAACAGTAATTCACACATATTCCTTTGGTTTGAATTCTTCTGTTAAACTGTCAAGAATGTAAACTACAACTTACAAATGCTTTCCTACTAACAGTTACTCACACACACACACCCATTGAAGTCCAAGCATGCTTAATCACGTGACTTTGCCTTACCCAGATCGACCAACACAAACAGGATTTGATGAGATCAACTAAACACCCTTGCAAACTAATGCACTTACGATTCGGTTGAATACTTCTGGGCTCCTCCGATGAATCCATACTTGTCAATTTGTCTCGAGCTGGTGAATCCGTTGATTTCAGAGTCCGACCCGAAAGAGCTCTCCTCGTCAAACTGACTGCCCAGAGTCATCACACTCATAGTATCATCAGACGACACACGTCCATTCTCCAGCTGAGCCATCATGATCCTCTACAAACACACCTCGCTGAGAAGTTCACTTACAGGACCTCACCTGACCCCATCTGTAAGCATCCCACGTGAAAACGTCGAATTAATTTAATGTGACGCTTCCCCTTTAACTGATTCTAAATCAGGCCAATCAAAACTACACAGACCCACAACTTTGGTTAACTTTAACTTTATTTCCCGCGTTTTGTATGTATGTAGATGTTGTGTGTCTATTCAAGCTACACCGCCTTCTAAACGGATTAGTGTGCGTTTAAATCACCCGAGTTAAATGCTAAATTAGCTTAGCGCGCGACGTGTCACTATCCCAACCCACAGTTAATTTAATCCCAAAACAACGACGAATGAAAATGTACTTTACATATGCAGAAAAACCGCCCGAAAAAACGTGTAAACAACCGGACGAGCGAAACTACGCCTGAATTTCCTGAATCACATTTTTCCAGTCCTCGGATTGTCAGGTCTCGCGCTTAAAGAGTCCAGCGGACTGTTTTCATTCAGCACGCCGATGTTTGAGGGTGAAAAAAGAGCAGATTCCTAGTCAAGATGCAGCAACAGAGTTGTTTTCGTAGTTTAAGTCGAGGTCCCATGGTTGAGAGGTAAATGTCACATCAGTCGAGCCGTGTTTTTAGTGTTAGGGTGGCGATGATGACATTAGCGCTGAGTTTCCATTCTTTCGCTGTTGCGTTTGACAGTTCTGCACATGCGCGTCTGTGTCACTTCCGGAATCCACAGGTTATTTGCATGTCGTATTTGTATGGAATGGATCTGCAAAAGTTTGTCGATGACTAATTTGAAATGAAAACATTTAGATATTTATTTTATTTTATTATTAATAATAATAATAATAATGAGAGTATAATTGATATAAACTCTATTTATTATTATTATTATACACATTTATTGTATTATATTGTTAGTAATACACAGTCTAGCAGGCTGTTTTTAAAATGTTCAGTCTTTTGAACAATTAATTTTAGTAGTAGCCTTAAGTCGTTAAGTCGTTACAAACCTTTATGCATTTCTTTCTGAACACAAAAGTCGATATTTTGAAGAACATTCGGGTCAATCAGCACTGAACTCCATTAAAATAGACATTTGCATTTATTTATTTATTTATTTTTTTAAGTTAAAAAGAAAGCCATACTGGTTTAGAATGGCACGAGGAAGAAAAGGGCAAAATGTTAATTTCCTTTTCTGGAAAGGTTGGATTCCGGTTCTTTGTTCTAAATATAGTTTATCATATATATATATATATATATATATATATATATATATATATATATATATATATATATATATATATATATAGCTATATATATATATATATATAAACACGTCATTTTAAATAGCGCATAATGCATTATACCTGCTATACAACGCAACTGAGAAGTTTTTTTTTTTTTTTTTTTGAAAATACGCCATTAGTCCAAGAATTCAAGGGCCTCGCAAGATCCAGTAACTAAATGCAGTTCAACTAACTGTCTGTGGGGGGCAGCAATTACAGACACAATTTACAAGCGAGCAAATATTCCACCCTTATGGTATTTTCTAATGTTCAGTTATGTTCAGAAATAGTATGATATTAATAATATAGGCTTATGTATCTATTCTGCCTATTTATTTAATGTAATTTCATGAAACTGAAATAAATGAGCTGTAGCCTTCATGTCATATAATTGTTTCTCTCTTAATTAAATACATACAAGATCCTGTTTTGTGTTATGAATCCATTACAGTGTTATCTTGCAGTGTACTGCTAATTACAAGAAAACAAGCAATACATTTTAAGTCATTGCCTTTATTATATCTAAATATCATTTTAAAATTTGAAACAAAGGTTTAAATAATGAAAGCTGATATACCGGAGGGTTGACATGAACACAATTGCAGATAGAACTGAAATGACAAAGTTCAAGTGAAATGAAAGATTTGTCTTTATTCAAGACTCCTCTTTCTCATCCCCATGCGTGATAATGTAACAAAGTGATTTATAGTCAATATTCCCAGCCACGTCAATTGGAGCGACTGCAAAAGCCTGGTCAACCTGAAATAGAATCAAGATTAGACAAACGCCTAAGTGATTCTTCTAAAAGTACACATTCTTATCACAGCACCTCATAACACAGGCTATTCAAATCCTGTTGTTTGTGATAGCAGTATAAAGTTGGGAAATATTGTGGGTATCTATTGATTTTTTATTCAATAAATATTTTCAAATGCAAATATTAACCTCTTCTGCTGTGAATTTATCAGCTTGGTTCATTAGCAGCCTCTTAAACCTGAAACAAAATGACACCAAATACATTACTGTCTTTTAAAAAACACAGTAAAATACAGAAATGTTGTGTTTTTGTTTTGTACTCTTACTCATCCTTATTGACAAGTCCTGTAGCATTTGGGTCGAAGAGTTTAAAAGCAGCAAGGATGGTTTCCTCAGGGTCTGTGCCTGTTTTGGGGGAATATTACAAAGTTATAATAAATCCTCTGCTCTTTAAGACGTATTTTTCTTATTCATCAAGGCCTTGAAAGATCTTGAAAGTTTAGCCGTCATACCATTGAGCTTTTCTCCGAATAGAGTGAGAAAGACAGTGAAGTTGATGGGCCCTTTTCCCTCTGCTAACATTGACTCCAGCTCTTCGTCACTCACATTCAGCTTCCCTGCACAAACAAACAACTCAATGTTTTTCTAAAAAGCTGTTATATTATGTTTTGTATGTAAGATGACAGTATTCTGAAACTCTACAGCAAATGCATTTTATACCCAGTTGTGCATAAGTTTCCTTCAAGTCAGATTTGTTAATAACTCCATCCCGGTTCTGATCTATGCAGCCAAATGCCTAAAGAGAAGCACATCATGTATGTCACATTTATTATTTGTTAAATTGAAGCAATCTATATCGACATCAACTCCTGCTTGTGCACTCCTATATAGATTTTTATCATATGTGACTATTTATTGTATCACATTTTCACACTACACATTGTTTCAAAGCAACTTTACAGAAAATCATGATGTTAATGATTATAATATCTTAATTTCATGCCTTAGTTGCATTTAGCAGAGCAATGATATAATTACATTTTGCAATGATATAAATAATCAAGCAGTTGAGATTTGTTATATAGAATAGGCTATATAGATTTACACGAGTGGCATTTATGACTGAGTTCATGAGTATTTATATTGTCACAAAATGCAAACTAATGCACAGCTTATATATGTTGGATACCCGTATATACATGTCGACCTGTGCAATAATATAGTTTGACAATATAAATAATCACGGATCAGAGGTTTGATATTCCTTTACGTGATTGTAGTAAAGTTGAATATACTTACTGTATATATCCAACATATATGGTGATGTTGAGGGTTATGTAACCTGTAATGTTTTATTCAGTTTGGATTTCATATAATATAAAGACTGACCTCTTTAAACTCCTGTATTTGTGATTGCTCAAACATGGAGAAGACATTAGAAGAGCCTCTTTGAGCAATTTTCCCCCTCTTAGATGCAGCTTTCTTACTAGCCTGTGAGTACGAAAGACAGAAAAATGTAATAAAAATGATAATTGAAGCACCCGGTAGGCAGCCTATAACATTAAATTCACAGCAATAAATACACTGTAGCTCACTGAAATGACTTTTTTGAGACTAATGTTAGAATATAAAATGTTCAAGAAAATGTTTATGCTTTTATGTGATAAATATTCAATGTCAATTCAATGTCTTTATATTCAAACCCATTCAAAAGAAGCCATGTCCACTTACCATGTTCACTGGCTGCTTTGCTCTGAATGTGGTCCTGGGTCAGGGGTGTTGCTCACAGAGTCTTTATGTATGAGGACTCTTATCATTCGTCTCTCTATAAAGGTCTGCACTGCTTCTGTTAGTCCCCTACATGGGCACCCAGAGCCTCCTAAATACAGGAGTCCTGATAACAGCATAAGTACTTAGATTCCAGCAGGGAACGAGGACGTGTGGACGAGGAGGGGAGAGTAAATACTAGAGATTTTAAGGGATGAAATTGATGGATGGATGGATGCAATGAAACTGAGTCAATGTGAATGGAAGGAACAAAGGCCTATGTGAGTCTGAGTGGCAGACTGGCAGTACAAATGTTACATATTCAAACCAAAATTAGGGCAGCCCATGACCTGGATAACTACAAAGGTTCCATATCAATAGTGTCCTTGAGCAAAGCTCTTGGACACACACAGTCCTTGTGACTGAAATATTGAATTGGGTACAGTGTGTGAGGAAAACTGTTTATAGACTATTTGACAGCACTGTGCATGGGAAGTCATTTTTAAACCATACTCTTTATGCCATTTTTTTATTTTTTATAAAAAAAAATATATAAAAATTTTATAAAGTCCTAGTTGCAACAGCTAGAAATGCCAGAATGGTGAAGGAATCAGTCTTCGGAGTTGTTGTTTTGTTATGAATGGGTCATATGGGTTAGCATAATGGTTCTCTGGATCATTCAGACAGCTTACTTCTATTGATTTCTTAGGGTCCATTCACACAGAACATGTTTTTGCCTTAAAACACCAGACACATGGCAGTAAATTTTTATTTTATTTTTGGAATGGCATCCCAGCCATTAGCCCACGATATGGGCTTAAGGAATGGGCCCCAAAAGAGTTTGTCCATGGGTTCCAATAGCCCATACAGGGCTAATTCAGATAGGGCCGCAATGGAACCCATGGACAAAGCAGTGATCATTCCTTAAGCCCATATCGAGCCCTGAAATGGGATGTCTTGTGCAAGATGCTGCAAAAGACATAAGATTTGACAGTCAAACATGTCCATCTATCTACATCGAAAAACATTGGAAAAATTTGTTCTGTGTGAATCTACCATTGTTCAGCGAATTTTCGTGGGCCAAATCCAGTTTTTTCAATACCCATGCATTTAGGAATTAAGGTGCGATCACATTTACCATTGTTCAGCCAATTTCTCAGGAAAAAATCCAGCCAATTTAATAGGAATCCATGTGATCACTGTCATTACACTTTTGGCCATGGACTTAATGATTTTCTTAGTCACCTTATGCTTGAGAGCAATTTCCAGGGGAATTTGGCTACATATATTGACTATGCCTTACTGCTGAGTAGTTCCTCATTTACTTTGGGGACTGCGAATGAGGAACCCTGTAATTCCACAGCACCCACCACATCAGAGTCAAATCTGCATGGCCTCTGGATATCTGGTGGTCTTCTGCTTTTCTGAGGAGGTCCACTCCTCTGCAAGCTCCCCCCTGGCGGTCCCCATCACTGCTGGCTCTACCATGGCCACCTGAACCACCATGACTTTGTCCAGGCCCTGCATTGCTCCACGTTCCAGGCCTGCCACTGCTCCACGGCCCAAGTCCACCATTGCTTTACCGCCCAGGTCTACCATTGCACCACAATCCTCTTTTCCATGGCACTATCCACAGGTCCACTATTGCTCCACGCTCAAGGGCCACCATTGCTTCATGGTCCAGGCCTGCCACCGCTCCTGAGTTCAAGCCATGATTCAGGTCCTCTCCCCCTTCACAGGCCTGGCCCTCCATCCCTCCCCCAAGACTGCATCCGCCCCACCGCCCTCAGCCCTCAGGGTTTCACGGTTTGAAGTGTGTTCTCATGTGTTTTGAAGTCATGGTTTCTATGTTTCCTGGTTTGGCATGTGATTTCCTTGCCCTCATTTGATCTTGTCACGTGCTTACCTCAGTTCATGTGTTAGCTATGTCCCAATTCAGGGGCTGCATCCTCCGAAGGCTGATTGCTGATTTTTGAAGGCTGATTGCGTCACAGCGGCGCGATGAAGGCTGTCCCAATTCGAAGGATCCTTCTTAATGCGGCCTACCGTCAGTGTTGCCAAGTCTGTGGTTTTCCCGCGGTAAGTACGATTTTGATGCTCCAATACCCCCAAAACATCCCTCATACTTAAAAATCCTGTGGAGATTTCGGCCGCCCGATGAAGAAGAGCCGCTGGGCTTTTTGGGCTACTTTTGTTGTATAGACCTGGCAACCCTGCCTATTTCCTTCTTTCCCTGGGCCGAGAAGATATAACATATACTTTTAGTGTTTCTATTATATACTGTTCATATTTTTTTTAAACAAAATCTAATGTCAAAATCTAATGTCAAAATCTAATACCCATGTGTAAAAAGTCTTTCTTCATAAAAAGTACAATATTTGCCTCTGTCTGAGATGAGTTGAATCTCAAGTAGGCCTCCTTCAAATTTATACTTTAATCCAGAGTAAATGTATGTTGTTACATTCCACCACAAAATGTATTGTCACATTAACAAATTTTTGCAAGCTGTGTGTCGGGAGTTGTTCAATGGGACGGTCTGGTTTTGTCGCCTAGCAACTGCGACAGTCGTAGTGGCAGTAACATTTGTACTGAACTTTATATATAAAACTTAATTTAACTTTAAACTTTATATATATATATATATAATTAAACTTTATATATATATATATATATATATATATATATATATATATAATCATGGTCAATTTAATATAAAGTCTAAAGGGTAAACCTATGTAAAATCACATGCATATAATAAGTCAACATTTGAACCTTTATTGTATTTATTTATTTTCCTGTTTTATCATTAGATACATTAGATTACTCGAATAAATTGAAACTCTTGAAACTTACTTACATTTAAAGGAGCCGTATGTAAGATTGTGGCCAAAACTGGTACTGCAATCACTTTCAAATTACTGTAGAGCGGTGTATCCCCTCCCCTTTCCCCCTTGACTCGAGGTTGCCAGATAGGCTGCAGGATCCAACATTTTTTTATCCGACACGTTTGTAGCTACAGCTGTGGTAACTAGAGCAGAGCTGGCAACCCAAATGCCGCAACACTACTGACTTCGTGATTGGTAGATCGGTGGAGGGTGGAGCATCAGACCAAAACACAACATGACAACATCAACATCAGTTGAGGGCTGCAACTTCACTTTTTAAATGACAATATCCTGGCTGGACTACTGTTGTCAGTGATATAAGTATTTGAAATGAACATGATTTCTTAATGTCTAGTGACATATCAGGGAAAATTCTCCTTTAAAAAAAGTGTAATCTGGCAATTTTGTCTCCGGCACGCAATGAATTCTGGGGTAGGCAAGGCTGCGAAGGATCCTTCAGTATCCTGCGTTAACGGGAAAAGAAGGACGCATTTGCTGGCTGCATTTTGAAGGAGCCTTCAAAGGACCTTCGAATTTGGGACAGCCTTCGTCGCACCACAGTGAAGCAATCGACTGTACTTTCACCTTTAAACGAGTTCATCCTTCGGTGCGTCCTTCGAAGGCCGCGGCCTTCAAAGGATGCAACCCCTGAATTGGGACATAGCTCATGTGTTATGTTCTCATTTGTTTGTCTTGTCATGTGATAATCTGCTCTGTTTGACATCGTTTTATTGTCTTATTGTCTTAATCCTTGTGTATTTAAGCCCTCATGTTTGCCTTGATACTTTGTCATGTATTGAAGTATGTATACTGCTCCATCTTTCCATGTGCCGTTTGCTCGTAGTCAATTTTTGTTCATGGTTTATTATGTTTTTGGATCTTTGGACACTATAAATAAACTGCACTTGGGTTCTCAACTACAACTTGCCTCAGTGGACTATACAAATGGGAATTTGGTTTGAGGGGAAACATTACCCCACACACAATTCGCAACTGCTTCAAGATCGTCACGCATTTGACCAAAATAATTGATTGATTTGAATGTGACTTCTGTGTCTGTTGTGTTTCTATTGACAATGGACATTTTTTGTCCGCGAAACTTCACAAAATTTTTCGCAAATGTGACCACACCTAAAAGATTAATCCATTAAAGCTAGGGTAGGCAATTTCGGACAGGCTAGCAATAGCAAGCTAGTTTTGAAAGCATAAGATCCCACCCTCCCTTCAGAGCGTCTCCAAAGCCACGCCTCCTTCAAAACACATGAACGCACAGCAGAGTATGCAAAGTATTACAAGATGGGAGACGTTGTTAAATTTCATCATGTCTCAAAGCACATAACATTACAATAATAACGAATGTAAACAAATTACAGAGCTCTAGTTGTACCACTTGACTGCTGCAGATTCATTTTGGTGTTGATAGTGTTGCAAGAGAAACATAAATCTGAGTCTGAGGACGTGAACATCCCGGGGTTGCCATCTCATAATTACGGTTATGACATGCCTTGAATGCCGCATAAGCTCATTGTTTTGGTTCAGGAGGAACTGTAAAAAGCGGCTGCAATGTGTGGTGACTCTACAAATCTGCATTGCCTTACTGAAGCCTCTGATGATGTGTGATGTCTGCGCGAGCAGGGTGCACGGAGGTATGCAAACACATAGGTTGACCGGCAGGGAGGACATCGTGTGCAATGATTGGACGAACGTTTTTTGGACCTGTGACTTCCAGGAAAGATATTTGCATGTTTTAATATTTAGACCACTACTATTGTTGATTGTTATAAGGGTGTGAAGAGAGACCAGTATGACAAAAAGTGCTTATAAAACAAATGACCAACAATTCTTTGACACTATTGTGGAAAATAAAACTGAAAATACAAAAGAGCACTGAGCGAAATTTACCAAACAACCAACTGAATAACTGCAAAAAGATGAAGATGTTTTTTTTAAATGAGCAGTTTATAAAAACACAAGACTTTTTTGAACATACGGCACAAATATAATAATTCAATACAGTCAGAGTACAGTCACTCATTGTAAATTACTATTAAGATTGAATCTTTTAGAGATGGTAGAAGCCCAAGTACCTTTAATGCCAAATTAATGTGCATCTACATTAATGCTATACACAACAATACTTAGTGCTTGCCTATAGAGTGAAAAACGGGGCAGGACCAGCATAGTTGTACCAGGGTACAGGCCTTGTATAAGAGAGAGATTCTCACTTTTACTGTCTGTGTTATCTTTAAAAGTCGATTTGATAAGAAGTTGCTGCAGTGAACTATATAAATCTTTTTGTTCTTGGCTATAAAAGGAGCTCTCAAGGTGGCTTTGCGTCACCAAACAAGCTTGACCCACCTTTAAATATCAGATTCCATATCTTTTGTTTTTATTATCTTTGGCCGATATAGTTTTGCACCAACAAGCAAGCATTTCTCTGTAATTCCATATTACAATATGAAATATCCTATTGTCTGTGCGGTTAGTGTAAAGCGAACACTAGATAGACTGTCACTCATTTTCACCAAACAACAAGATACTCCTGCAATGTTTTCCTAAGTAATTTTGCCTCATTTAACAATTTCCTTTGGGCACTTAACCCAGGGCAAGCAAAGTATTTTCCATATCAGTAGTGTGTGGTCTTCACAGATATCCAAGGTGACGAGTTTGCCACGGCAACAAGAAGGGCCTGCGGTCTGAATTGGCGTAGAAGGAGACAGGTGTTGGTATTTTTCTACAAAACAGGAGGAAACAGTCCTTTTGTTGCCTAAGTTACAGGGAGTTGGGAGGGGGAAAATTATGAATGAAACCCCTTTTCCTCAATAGAGTGTTTCAAAGGATCGCAATACTCAGATTTTTAAGTTAAAAGGCATAATGCAGTCATGATTCTGTAAGTTTAGTCATTATTTTATCATTGGGTCAGATAGCTTTAGTGGTGCAAGGAAATCTGGTTGAGCATCATTTTTATGGTACACCTCCAATGCTGGACAAGGAATTAGTAAACTGGAATGAAAATACTGAACAACTTATTCAACTATTTGGACTTTGGTGTTGGGGCACTTGGATGATTAAATATGGACCACACAAAGGACCATTTGTTGTGACTGACAATTGGAATATCCACAGTTGACCATGAAGAACGTTGGATAAGCTGATCGACAGTTTACGTATATATTTTTCCATTTCATTTGAGCCATTTGCATTGAGCAGGAAGAACCGAGGAAAACCTACACCTTACGCGCATTTCTCTTTGAAATGATGCGCCCATGAGGGAGACAAACCATGGACCTTCATACCATGAACAAGGTAAAGTATCTTCTTAAAACGTATGTTTAAATCTCTTTTTTGAGCAGCATTTGTTGTCTAATTGGACTTAACCAAAAATAAATCATACAAGAAGGTGTATAGTGTACCATTTTTATATCTACACAGATTCACAGATTATGTCACATGTTATGTCACAAAGTGGATATTTATATACAAAGTAGCCCATATTGCCATGGTACTTTCTTAAATCAGTTTATTTTTTATTTATTTTTTATCTACACTTGCTGTAATTGCACCTGGTTTCTGTCCAAGACATTGCCTGGAATGTAATGTTTATCAAAGCATGCTGTAATGTCCTGCGAATATCTGCTTACCTTTCGGTGATCCTCCCCCTCACGCCACAGTAGATTTCTTTGTTGCGAGATTGCTCTTGTAACTGTCATCCAATGGTTCATGACCTTGGACGAACTCCATGTGTGTGATGTGTCACTCTAGCTGCATCTTCAATACAGAGATTGATTACACAACATCATTTTCAACTAAAAACGGAAATCTTTGTATTCAATTTGGCCATTAATTTACACAACAACGGCATTCTGTGTGCTTGAAAATGCGAACGTTTGAAAACAGGATTCAAAGTGCACGTTTTTGAAAATGATAGCGTAATCGTCTCTATGTAAACTACAAAAACACAAATTTGTGAAAACGGTCATCCACATGCATATTACCTGTTCAGTCTTGTGTAGTTTTTCTTTACAACGTAAACTACTGGCCTTGAAGCAGAATACAGCGTTTTTAATCGTTTTCTCAGATGCATGTGAACGGGGATCATTTTGACAATGTTGTTGTCTGTATGCAAGAACGCAAATGAAAAACGTTTCCGTTTTTAGTACATCGTTGTTGTGTAAACATACCCTAAATGTTAAAATTAAGTGTTATTTTATGTGTTTTTTCTCAAGATTAATATTTTGGGTGATCTGTTAGTGTTCAATGGTCAAATGTTGAAATTTATAAAGGTTTCTGGTTTAGGGGGTTGGCATTGTGGTGAAGAGTAGAGTTAGTGGTTAGGTTGAGAACTGCATGTTGCTTTATTTAAAATTAATGGCTGTGTGCACTTCAGCATGGATACACTCTCTTAGCTATTATAGTACATGCATGAGTTAAAGGCACCATAGTTTAGTAAGTTTAGCCACCATAGACGTCGTCACTTATTCAAAACAATAACAAAGGCGTAGCTTGATGATGCCATGAATGTCGTGAGACCACGGATAACATGACTCTACTTGTTGCACATTGTGATAAACTAGATCGATATTAGAATATCCTATTAATAAAAGTGTTGTCTGATTTACTTTTTGGGTACAAACATGTTACTCACAATAAATCAAGAAAATAAGAGATTCAAACAATAAGACTAACCATGTTAAGCTATAACAATGATTAGTTTTCTATCGATAAAGTAATCCAAACTGTTGCTCACCTGTCTAATAACACACATAATATTAAAGCGTCTTTGGTGTTTCCATGGTTTCTACGGAAATCAGGGGTAATGCGTATATGACATCACTGACATGTGATGCAATTACATATTACACTGGTTAAAACAGCTGATTTATCTGGATTTAATCATTGTTGGAAACATTTGGGATAAGGTAAGTGCACAAGTCAACAAAATATATAAAATTGTTCTAATGTTTTTTTTGGATTTTTTAATCCAAATATCGTACATATTGTGCCTTTAATAAAAAAAAATCAGATTTTAATGGTTCAACACAATTTAAGGATATGTTTACATGACAACTATGTACTAAAACGCATAGAGACAGCAACATCGTCAAAACGATCCCCTTACACAAGGATTCGCAAAAAGTATTAAAAACACTATATTCGGCCAGTAATTGGCGATGTCGCTTTGTAAAGACACGTTACGCGCCTATAAACTGAACACGTAATACGCATGTGCATGACGTCACCGTTTTCACACATTCATGTTTTAGTAGTTTACACGGAGACGATAACAGTATAGTTTTCAAAAACTTGAACTTTGAAACACGTTTTCAAAAGTTTGCATTTTCAGGCTCCCAAAACGCTCTTGTCGTGTAAACGAATGGCGAAAAGCACATACAAAGTTTTCTATTTATCGTTTTTTTTTACAATTTAATATTCTGTGGACTCAAATGGATTGTACTGAAGTGGACTCAAACTGTACTCATAAATATTAGTTTTTAAACTTTGGTTTAAGGCAATCGGATTCCTCAAATGGTTTGAGTTACCTTAACTCATTGGGTTTGCTTTCAATGCAAAATTATATCATAAAATGGAATGCCAATGAAACAGTTCAGTACAAAAACTAATAAATGGTTAACTCTAACTACAGTTATCACACTCTCTCATAAAATGATTAAAATTTAACATAGATTTTTCTGGAATAAGCCTAGACAACATACAGAAGCCACGGCTGTAAAAATATTATTATGCTGATAGCTGTCTGTCTTTATTACTTTAGACTGAGGACAGGTTTGCTTGTAGTAATGCAGTCTAAATTTGCAATGTGCATTTAATAACACAAAATCTGCTCCTACGTGATGATTCAATGCATCAGTTGTGCAAATTATAGTGTTATTGGTAACACTTTATAATAACTGCACACCATAAATCATTAGTTAAGCATTAGTAAACAGTCAATTCATCATTTATAAAGCATTAATAGACATTGATAAGCAGTTCATAAATACAGATATAAATGCTTTAATATCTATAATGTTACAAACCAATTATTTAGGAGTTGTCAGTGGTTCATAAGATCACTTTGAAAGTGTAAGTAAATGATTAATAAACTACTTAAATGTACATTCATACATCTTAGATATTTCTGTTCTGTATCACTATGTTGTGTATGTTTCCTTTTTCTGTTTAGAAGATAATCAAGCCTTTAAATGTCCTTTGTAAAAGCTTTACGAGGCATAAATAGTCCTCACTTTAGATGAGCTCACAAAATAGTTAACTGACCACTACTAAATGCTTTATAACTACCTGAATTAAACTTTGAATTACTGTAGAAATATATGTTAAAACAGCATTTATTAACACACTAAGAAACTATTACTATGTATATGAATAATAAGATGTATGAATGTACATTTAAGTAGTTATCAATGTCTATTAATGATGATTTGACTGTTTACTAATGCTTAATAATTTATAGTGTGCAGTTATTATAAAGTGTTACCGTGTTATTTTATGCTGTCATCCAAATGCATATGATTATTATGATAAAGATTATGGGGAATTTCTACGGTATTTTAAAATATGATTAATGCTCAGTTCTTTAGCTAAACTATTTAAAGCATCTGAATCCAAGAATAGATGATAAATGTCCAAAAATAAAGTTTGTTTGCACTGATAAGCACCTTTCGCAATGTTAGTATATTGTGACCGTAACTTGGTGGGAGTTCAGGGGGTGTTTGTGTGTGTGTGTGTGTGTGTGTGTGTGCGTGTGTGCGCGCGCGCGTGTGTGTGTGTGTGTGTGTGTGTGTGTGTGTGTGCCCAAATATGAAGACTTTATCTAACATACACTACAAAGTCATGTGGCTTTTAATATGGATCTTGCTATGTCATGCTGGAACAGAAAAAGGCTATCCACAAACCGTGGCAATAAAGTTCAAACTCTGAAGCACATAGTTCTTTATAATGTAATTTTATGATGTGGCATTAGGATTTTTCTAGGGCAGTCAAACCTGGGAATAATAAATGTGGGCCACGTAGTGTACACTGTAAACACACTCATGTTATCAGCCGTCAGCACAAAACACACCAGGGCTGCAGAGCCACATTTTCTAAACCCCAGTTCTATAAAACTTATACTTATACTAAAATTATTTATGTAATTAATCTATGTAATTTATGTAACATCTTTCTCTTGGCTTTCTTGAACTTCCATCAAGTTCAAAATTATATTTTCTAAACTGCAAGAACTTATACTTGATATTGAATCTATCTCTTGGCTTTTTTGAACTTCCATAAAGTTTAAAAAGTAATAAATCACTAAATAAAATGTCAAAATATTTTTTTTAATGTTATTTTTTAAAAGTTTTTTTTTTTATGCTTTTGGAGTAATTTGGGATCTTTATGTTATCTAAATTTTAACAGATTTGAACATAATCAAGTTTTTGACACGTTTTTTTTTTACCCCTTCTGAGGCAACATTTAGATTTTTGGACTTTCACTCAGATCAAATTCCTGCAGACCTATTTCAGGATAAATGTTTGCCCTGTGCAAACTAAGTCATCTATATTTATCAAGGGTTTAAGTTCAGTAGCTATTTTTGAATTGAACCTAAATGCCGTTAAAAAAATAAAAAAAACCTACTACTATTACACTACACACGATAAATCAATATAATATAATATAATATAATATAGAAAATATAAAATAGGCAAACATTTCTGCAAGCACAAAAATTATATAGCACACATTCAAAGAAGAAAACATGTCTGCTTTAGTGCATCCCAGTATAATGTAATTTCCTTTGATTATACATATGCCTATATATAATAGTAAATTATGAAAATGTATGCTTTTATTTCACATATTTATTTAAATTGTAGACATTGCATTAATCGTATCAATCACAATTTGAACTTATCAGTTCACGTTCACTGTGAAGCGTATGATCACAGGTGTGGCCTTGACAGCCAGGTTGCCAAGGTGATGGTTGAGATTAAATGTGTGTGTGTGTGTGTGTGTGTGTGCGTGCGTGTGTGTGTGTGTACATGGGTAAATTATCTCTTTGACCACACCTCTCCACCTCCTTCCCCGGAGCATAAAAACAGCTGAGCATCTCCATGCACCTCACACACATTCAAACTTTAGCAAATCAACGCTCATCCTACTCTTGTTTGGAAACACTTGCAAAGATGCCGTGTCTTACTTCAGCTCGTAGGCAGAGGATACAGAGTGACTTTGAGTCAGTACTGGAGAGGATTCTCATGGTAAGAGACTTGACTTTAAGGGTTCCCAAATAATGGGAATGAATTATTATTCCTGCAAATTTATTTCGTTTCACTGGCACTGCTGTGATTGACAAACACATTTGAGATCATCTTAATCATATGTTAATATCAAATTATGTAGGCTATTCTCATAAAAAACTATAGTCCAAAAATATTAACTTATTTGAATCTCTCTCTCTCTCTCTCTCTCTCTCTCTCTCTCTCTCTCTCTCTCTCTCTCTCTCTGACATATTCTACAGGTGGACCAAATTCTGTCTGAATTCCTTCTGAGTAAAGAAGACCTAGAGGAAGTGATGAGGAGAATGCGAAGAGAGATGGAGAGGGGACTGCGTGTGGAAACACACGATGGAGCCAGCGTCAAAATGCTGCCCACTTATGTCCGTTCCACACCTGAAGGCTCTGGTAAGAGCTCTAAATACAAGTTACAAATACAAGCAAATACAAAATAGTCAAATTAAACAAAATTGGTGAAGTCGGTGGTTGAGTAGCATGATGTATATGCTGCATTAACAAATTTTTTAAATAAAATCTGAAATAAAAAAAGTTTTGTTTAGGATTTTCATATTTTATGTCATTTTTTTGTTTGTTGCATCAGATATTTGATGCTGTTATCAAGCACATATTCAGCTTTAAGGGACGGTTTGTCATCTTTTGATTCTGTCATCATTTTCTCGCCCTTATTTCCAAATCTTTATGACTTTCTTTCTTTACAAAATAAGAGATTTTGAAGAATATGGTTTACCCATTTTGTGTTCAGCAGAAGAAAGAAATACATGCAGGTTGGAACAATTTGTATGCGAAAATTAAGAATTTTCATGTTTGGGTCATCTATGCCTGCATGAAGTAAATAAATTGTTATTTGCTATGAATTTAATCATTATCAGTTTACTTTAGGTTAGTTTATGTCATAACAGAAGGGATACATTGATGACCAGTCTAAATGGTCTTTTCCTGGAAGCTGATGTTGATTCCTATGACTCATATAATATTGCTGATGTTGATTCATGTGACTCATCTCAGAAGTGGGGGATTTCCTGGCACTGGATCTCGGAGGGACAAACTTTCGGGTGATGCTGGTGAAAGTGGGTGAGGATGAAGAGCGAGGTTGGAAGGTGGAGACCAAGAATCACATGTACTCCATCCCTGAAGACGCAATGACCGGCACGGCTGAAATGGTGAGATATTAAAAAGGTCAAACACTCTGTAGCCTACATGCAATATAGACATACACATATTCTGACATTTAAGTCTCCCTCCGTCTCAGTTTGTACCCCATTTTCTCTCCGTAAAGTTGTTTGACTACATTGCCGAGTGCATATCTGACTTCCTGGACAAACATAATCTGAAACATAAGAAGCTTCCACTGGGATTCACCTTCTCTTTTCCAGTCCGTCATGAGGATTTGGACAAGGTCAGTGTCTGCATTCATTCTGCAACCACTTAAAGTCAGCATAAAATGGAAGTTGCGATAATATTTCCTTCATATTGTGACGTATATCCGAATGAAACGGCTTCTCGAACAAGAATAAATGTAGGGCGGGACTAGATTTTGTCCATTGGGAATTGATTGGATGGTTGTGGTTTGCTATTGCTGTGATGTCATGCGAGTGACAGGTTGTCCCGCCCTCTCATCACCAAACATGTCATCATTGAAGAATATTTTTAACTGCAGCATTTTAATGTGAACGTGCTTTTTCAATGATGCGTAACATTATTTTTATGTTTATATTGTTATAGGGCATTCTGCTTAACTGGACTAAAGGCTTCAAGGCCTCTGGTGCTGAGGGCAATAACATTGTGGGTCTACTGAGGGATGCCATTAAAAGGAGAGGGGTTAGTATGCATGAGATACCTTACTAAAAATTTCCAGCACAAATTCTGTTCTGGGATCTTGTCTAACTGGTAATGGGAAGCTGCTCTCAAACTAAAAGTACATTAGACATATTAAAAGCGTATAATAAACGGCTTTAAACGGCTGTCTTACAAAAGTGATAAAATTTTTTTTTAGGACTTTGAAATGGATGTGGTCGCCATGGTGAATGACACAGTAGCCACTATGATCTCCTGCTACTATGAAGACCGCAGCTGTGAAGTTGGCATGATAGTAGGTAAGAGAGTGACCGCACACACTTAGACCCATGTACATATAATTAGAGCTCGGACATAAACTTTATTACAGGAAGATGAGATATTTTAACAGCCATTCTGGAAAAACAACAACATGGCTATAAAGCAATATGCAGCTTTTAGTCTAATGTTTTTTTTTTTGTTTTCATTTTTTCATGGTTTCTCAGGCACAGGCTGTAATGCATGTTATATGGAGGAGATGCGTAAGGTGGAGCTGGTGGAAGGAGAGGAGGGGAGGATGTGTGTGAACACGGAGTGGGGAGCGTTCGGGGACAACGGTGAACTAGAGGACTTCCGCCTGGAATACGATCGGGTTGTTGATGAGACGTCACTAAACCCTGGTCATCAGCTGTGAGTGATCTTGAACAATTCTGGGCAAATTGGTATCTAAATCTGGGAATTAACCAAATAAATAAAAACAAGACCATGAGATAATGATATAATTTGGCATAATTTTTACTAAATTTTAAAAATGTTTAAAAAAATGAAGCCACTGCACATTGATAATCCGAAATTCAAATTCATATTTAAATCTGAAAATAAACAAAGTAAAAACATTTACAAATACAAGCAAACAAAAACAAAGGAAGATTATGAGATAAAACTAGCCTATATTTAATATATATATATATTTCTGCAAAAGTTATTGCATCCACTGAAGCACAAGATGTTCTTTAGAACATGATATAGTGATATGTCATAACAATTTATAAAAATGTAAAATAGAAGCCACTGAGAACACTTTGATATTCTGGAATTTAAATTAATATTTAAATCCGGAAATAAACAAAGTTCTATGATAAAAAACAATCAAACAAAGGAAGTAAAATTTATATTTGCACTATTTATTGCTTCCATTGAAGCACATGAGATAATGAAATATCATAAGCATTTCTAGTGATCTCAGACTTTTGGGTACTCTATATATACCAAGTTCTGGCACGAAACTCTATATGGCGCAGGCTGATAGGTCCTTAACTCATTTAGTAGCGATCGCATTGCAGTCTATAGCGCAGCTGATTGGTTGCTGTTGGATCACAGCCCAATAAGCTGCGACTCAACATTCAAATACTGGTAGTGTTGCTGTTAGCAGTCTGCAGCGTGATTTCAGAAGCCCTCCACCTTCCCCAACTCCACCTGTATAGATCTGCTATGGGGCGGGAGGTTAAAGTATCAAAGAACTTCGTGTTATATTCAAAGATACATGCACAATTTCCTCAGCAGTCTGACCAGTGGCCGAATCTGAAACGCAGATGTCCTTACATGCTTCCAAATTCATGAAGAGCTTAGTCAGATCAGAAGCCTGGAGCTCTTATGTGGTCTCCAGGTGACAAGGGTTGTTTTTCTGTACATGTGGAGACACTGACGGTAGCCACGTCAGTGCAGTAATACACACGGCTGGATTAATGGCCAGGGAAGGAGATCATTAGTGAAGCTGCTCGCTTAATGGGTATTTACAGTGTATGTTAGAAGATACAGTGGAGCTCAATGGGCTGCTACTCTGTCCATGTCACTTTAGGCCATTTGTATTTCATGATTATCCTAAGGCTTCTATCATTAACTTTTTCCTTTTTGCTGCTGAACTTGAGCCACTTGATATTGATGACAGTTGTCAATGTTTTTGTCAATGTTGATCTAATTTTGACATATTCTTCTCTCACATCTCTAGGTATGAGAAGCTCATTGGTGGGAAGTATATGGGGGAGCTTGTGCGTCTTGTGCTGCTAAAACTAGTGAATGAAGATCTGCTGTTTAACGGCGAAGCCTCAGACCTGCTGAAAACACGTGGAGCTTTTGAAACTCGCTTTGTCTCCCAGATTGAGAGGTACTGAACGGCTGAGAATAAAAAGAGAGATTTTTATATTTAAACATTCCTAAATCGAGATACATTTACTTGAGAAGCAAAATGACCTCAAAGAAAAACAATTCAAAATGAATTTCGCTTTCAGAATCTCTAACAGTCCTTGTAAGGAAGAACACTTAATTGTATTGAATGTGCACCTTAATTAATATATGATCAATAAGTTATGAAAAAATATGTTTTTACAATGCTTTAACTCATCAAAATAAATTGCAACTTTTTTTATGAGTACAAGATTCAACTCATTTTTTAAGACAGTTTAATGTACCTTACCTCATGTATCAAAGCACATAACATTACTATAATAATAAACATTAACAACTTAAAGAGCACTGACCTGTACCACCTTTCCAAATTCTGCTCTTCCAAATTACGGTAGTAATGGCATGATTCAGGAGGAACTGTAAAAGATACTCGGCGACTGATGTCTATTCAGACATCAGTCTATTGCATCAGTCTATTGCATCAGTCTACATCAGTCTATTGCATTCATGACCTCGAGACTAAATTATTGTAATGCTTTATTAGCTGGTTGTCCTGCATCCTCAATAAACAAGCTACAGTTAGTCCAAAATGCAGCCGCTAGAGTTCTTACTAGATCAAGAAAATATGATCATATAACACCGATTTTATCATCACTTCATTGGTTACCTATAAAGTTCCGTATTAATTACAAGGTATTGCTACTGACCTATAAAGCCCTAAATGGTTTAGCTCCAGTTTATTTAACGGACCTTCTATCGCCCTATAATCCATCGCGCTCTTTAAGATCACTAAATTCGAGGCTTCTGGTCATACCTAGGATATCCAGATCCACCAAAGGAGGGAGAGCATTTTCACATTTAGCTCCGAAGCTCTGGAATAGCCTTCCTGATATTGTTCGTTGCTCAGACTCGCTCTCCCAGTTTAAAACTAGACTAAAGTCTCCCAGTTTAAAACTAGACTAAAGACGCATCTCTTCAGCCAGGCATTCATATAAAATTTTAAAACTTACAGTTACTGTAAATCCGGCCTCTAGTTCATAAAAGCCAGAGGAGAACTGGCCCCCGACTGAGCCTGGGTTCTCCCAAGTTTTTTTTTTCTCCATTGGGTTACTTGATGGAGTTTCAGGACACCACTGGGTCACTTGATGGAGTTTTTCGGTTCCTTGCCACTGTTGCCTTTGGCTTGCTCAGTTGGGGATATTCAAATTAATTAACCAATCATTAATAACATTGATCAGCCCTTCCAAACTTGGATGTCTTTTTTATTTTATTGTTTTCCACTAATAAACAAACATTGTTATGTTGTTTTGATTGATATTGTGAAGCTGCTTTGATACAATCTGTATTGTGAAAAGCGCTATATAAATATACTTGACTTGACTTGACTTGACATGTCTATCTAACTCAGCATGAAATGCGTTGATGTTGTGTGATGTCTGCGCGAGCAGGGTGGTATAAAAATACTTATGTTGACAGGCAGGTAGGACCATAAAATAGTAGGGCCGTAAAATGTTCGTCCAATCATTGCATTCGGACCGAATGCAATGATTGGGCAAACATGTTATGATCCTTCGGTGTCCAGATGAGATATACATATTAGACCACTTAACTTGATTGCTATCAGAATGTGAAGAGACGTTCAAGCAGCATAACAAAACATTTCTGGAACAAATCACCTTCCCTGACTTTAAGTGTCCAAAAACATTACATTCAGTTCGCACTTAAGTATCTTCTTTCAAAGTGTATTATATCTGTAAATCATGCTAAAGTCTACTTTTCACACGGGAGAATGAAAGGATTATAATATTATTTTTATTTTTATTTTCAGTGACACAGGGGACAGAAAGCAGATTTATAACATCCTAAGTTCACTGGGAATCTTGCCGTCCGAGGTGGACTGTGACATTGTGCGTCTGGCATGTGAGAGTGTGTCTACGCGAGCCGCACACGTGTGCGGAGCCGGACTCGCTGGCGTCATCAACCAAATGAGGGAACGGCGTTGTCAAGAGGAACTGAAGATCACTGTGGGAGTCGATGGCTCTGTCTACAAACTACATCCTTGGTGAGTACAAGAGGAGAGAGAGGCAAGGCAAACAAAGATAAATGAGGGGGAAATTAAGAGGAAGCAGTTTGACATGATGAGTAAGAGATATAAACACACTTAAAATGTGTGTTTCCTGCTTTGACCTTCCAATTCTTCCACTCAGTTTCAAGGAGAGGTTCCATAAGCTCGTGTGGGAAATGACTCCTCACTGCAAAATTACCTTCATCCAATCAGAAG
Organism: Semotilus atromaculatus; assembly: GCA_031834385.1. Lineage (NCBI taxonomy): Eukaryota > Metazoa > Chordata > Actinopteri > Cypriniformes > Leuciscidae > Semotilus > Semotilus atromaculatus. Next base: position 17,358,620 of record JAULUF010000042.1, on the reverse strand, counting down.
AAGGGAGCGGCCGTGGCGCGGCTCTCATTTCTGCCGTGGCGTGCAAGATGGCCGCCTGCATGCTGACACCATGAGAAACCACATGATTTGTCTTTGTGAGGTGGAACTGTAGAACCACGACTGACCCGCAATGTTAGAGCGGTCACGGAAAGCCTTCCTTAGGGTGAAAGTGCTTTTCTCCTTTCGAACATTGCATTGCGTGTGTGAAGTGGGCGGCTACAGGGTTGTTTGGCAACATCTATTATCAACGTGCATGCAGCCCATTGAAATATTTAACATAGGCTATGTATCATTTAAAGCCATTAAGCCAGATATTTAAAGTTAAATGTGCTTTTAGACACAACATACATTGTTTATTATCGCTATTGTCCTGAGATCATTCAGGTTATGTCACATATATTGCACCTCCATGGCTGTTTTGGAGGTTAGGAGAGAAGTGGAGGAAACTAGATGTGATTGTATATAAATGAACTGTTCAGGTCCAGCAAGGTAATTGTGCACTGTTTATTGTTTGTTTTATTTATGAACTATTAAATTATGTTTATATTCAGTGGTAATCAGAACTGTTAAATTATTTAATGCAGGAATTTAATATACTTTGTACATGTGAAAATTATTAATTATTGTAAATAAAGCTGTTGTACCATTGACTGATCGATACACGCAAATTGTTGTTTGTTTAGGGGTCTGTAATCCTAGTGAACATTACACTCAAAGACAAAAAGTTAATTAAAAATATGCATCACAATAAATTACATGATCTATTATGATCCAGCCTTTTATAGGGAACAAGAAGGCTAAAGCTCCCTCTTGAGTGTGTGAAAATGTAATGCATCTTGTTATTGGTGGAGTAACTTTTTTTTATTTTTTATAAATGATAATAAAATAAAGTAGAAACACTTTAAAATAAGGTTCATTAGTTTACATTAGTTAATGTATTTACTAATGTATTATGTTAATGTATTAACTGACCTAACAATGAGCAATACATTTGTTACAGTATTTATTCATCTTAGTTAATCGAAATACAGCTTTTTGTTCATGTTATTTCACAGTGCATTGTGAACTAAGCATGTTAACTAATGGAGACGTTAACCAAAGGGCAAGTTATACTTGTTATCCTCCGAGCTATCCTCCGAATACAAAACCTGTCCTAATTGAAAGAAAACGAGAAAGACAAAAATATTTAATCCAATATTTGGTGATAATAGCATAACAAGATGTTATATGTTTTTTTTATTTTTTTTATTGTTGTTGCTGTTGGCTGGTCAATTTTAACACCACATGTGTGACTGTTCCATTTTGTACAAAATGAAAGAATTTCACAACAAACTTCCTGGTTAGACATTAAAGCACTCTAGTGTGGTAAACAGTGCAAATGGTGTCCATATTTTGTTGAATATTGACAAATTTGTCCATAAATAATGCTTTTTTTCACTCAAAAACAGAGGTGCATAAGCTTGGATCAATGATGCCTTATATGATCAATCAGTTCCAGAAAGAAATAGACTACAAAAACCACTCCTAATTGAAAGAAAACAAGTTGACAACAACCCAATATTTGGTAATAAGAATTCAGGTGGATGACACGTGAAGGGATGTGTTACTGCCACCTGGTGCTTCTTACGTATAAATATTTGTATTCAAATACAGAGGCCTCATTAGCGGTTGTTTTAATGGGCCATGTGCAAGCCATCCGCCATATTGGAACTCTCAAAGCCGGTCCGTCAACACTCGAGAGCAAGCTTGACTGTGCGTCTGCAACCTAGGCATGTTTGAATATTACAATTCAATTTGATTTTAAAACCAGATGCTGCTTAAAGGTAAGGTAGGCAATTTTTGGAGCGGCTAGCAATAGCAAGTCAGCTTTGAAAGCATGTGATCCCTCCCTCCCTTCAGAGCCTCCATACCCACGCCTCCTTCAAAACACATGAACACACAAAGCAGAGTCTGCAAAGCCTCACGAGATGAGAGATGGTGTTAAACTACCTCATGTCTCAAAGCACATAACATCAGTGGCAGATTTAGGCATAGGCGACATGGGCAACTGAAAAAAAGAAAAAGAAAAGGAATGACTGGGAATCTGGGTTTAACCGCTCATTTACACATCACGTCGATGATATTTCACCATGTGTGTCTGTTAACCTGGAAGGGACTTGGAGTGTGTGACTGGAGAATTACTCTCACTTGAGTAGGGTTTGGTTTATATCACCTCAACTCAGGGCTTGGGGTGATGTCAGTAGGGGGAGCGGGAGTACTTCTAAATCAACAAAAACTAAAATCACGGATAAGAAAAAATGTGTCTACACCGGATGCGGCACGACGCGAGCGACAAATCTCCGACAGTAAACTGATGCCTTGTTCTATTTATGACGTAGCTACTGACACGAAGAACAAATGCTTTGCAACGGGCGCTTTGTCGTGTCCAGAGACACGGTGTAAGCACCAGGAGCCTAAATTAATGCTACACATTTTGGTCTGTTCGAATCTTATGCATGTGTTGATGTGTTACTTAAGAAGGTTGGAACAAGTGAAGCTAATTCATTACATTTTATTCTAGGTTGTCATCTACTGCTGAAAAGGCAGAATTATGTTATGAAAATCATAGCAGCCATGGTAAAAACACTAATCCATGCACTTTTTTTTTTTACAAGAGAATGGACACAATCAATGTGTTTAATGAGACCACTGTTCAAGTTTCAAACTAGTTGTTCCAGATATTAAAATCTCGACCCATTCAGAAACATTCTCTGTCCCATAGACTTACCAACACACTGTGCTATAACATCTCTCTCTACATTTTGTGAGCTTTAACCCCTTTGTAGGAGCCATAAGGCTAATAATGTTACTTAATGTCATTGCTGTATGTAACTACTGTCTGCACTCCCCCCTGTGGTAAAGGGAAAGAATTGCACCCGTTTCTGGGGACTTCCTGAAGGTAGCCATCTTAAGCAGGAAGTGATGTGGCAAGGGCAGAGGGGAAGGGAGACAGTTTTTTGACCTACATTACACCACACTGCTTGTTTGGAGCACAGAGTTTTGTCTTTAAGTTTTCACCTTTTTGTTACAATAAATCTCAAGTCTTGTTAAAACAGGTGTAGCGTCAAACATACTTTCCCTCACGGAAGTGGCTTAAGAAGGAAAGGAAGCCATTACATTAAGTCAAAAAACTCCCAAGAAGGACAAGCAGGCATGCGGTAGGCCCAATCAAGGCCTACATCTGGAATGATCAAGCCATGAGTGATACGTATCGACAGCTTTGAAAGGATTCTGAAATTCATCCAAAGCGTGAGTAAACAAGGGTGAACTTATTTCTAAGAGCTGTGGTTGAGAATTTTGGCTTTGATCAAAGCATGGTACAAGAAGCTGATGCTTATGTGTACATTGTGGCCTGTTGATTCTATGGAAGGCTGGATACTTGATTGTGCTTGTTTGTATCAAACATGGCTGATGAAATGTCCAAAAATGATAAGGATGGAGTTGAACAAAGCATTGGATCCCTCAGTTCTATGCGTAGGGGAAAGCTTGGTGTGTGCACACGTAGGATGAATGAAGTAAAGGCATTGCTTGCTGAGGGTTGTGATGTGGAATCAATAAAAAGAAGTGCAGAGACATTTTTTATGTCACTTGGAGAATTTAAGACTGCTCATAGACTTGTGCAAGAACAACTGTCTGATGATATCAGAGAAAATGAGCGCATTGACTGGTTTGAGCCTAAAATGGCTACATTTGAGAACTTTATGAGTGAATATGAGATGTGGAAAAATGTTCAAAAGGATCCACAAACACTTATCGAGCCAAGTGATAGTGTTTCGAATGTGTCCAAGAGGTCACATAAATCTCGTAGTTCTCACAGCTCAAGTATATCATCATCATTGTCATCAATGAGGATAAAAGTAACTGCTGATAAAGCAGCCCTTCTTGCTCGCAAAGCTGCATTAAAACAAAAACAGGCCCTAGAAATGGAAAAGGCTGCTTTGAATAGGAGACTGGAAACAGTAAATTTGGAATGCGACATTGCTGCAAAAGATGCTAAACTGAAGGTCTTTGAAGACTATGCAACAACAGCAAGCCCAAGTCTACATGTTCGATCTGTTATTTCCCAGCAATCTTGTGAACCTAAGGACGAAATGAATGAGTATCTCGAAAAGTACACCGCCGAGAATTCTAATAATACAACAACGAAACAGGATCAGACATCACCAGGACCCTCGCCATCTTTTGAATTTGTTCAACTTGGAGCTATCCCAAAAACTCCATTGCAAAGAATGTTTCAACCTCCAAAACTCAACCAAGTAGCACATCGAAAGTCCAATGCTGAGGATGCGACAGCAACATCTGATAATCCTGCTACAACTTTTCAAAATCCATCTGTTAGTTGCACAGACGTGGGGCTTACAAATATGAATCTTTCAAACGTGGTGCGGAGGCAAAATGACATTGCTGAACTTCTGGTCTTGCAGCAAAAACACACTCTACTCCCATCTAGAGAAATTCCAGTGTTCGACGGAGATCCGCTAAATTTTCGCCCTTTCATGCAAGCCTTTGAACATGGAATAGAAGATAATACAGACAATAACAGGGATAGACTTTACTATCTGGAACAATTTACTTCTGGCCAGTCCAAGGAACTTGTACGAAGCTGCTTGCATATGGATACTAGAAGGGGTTATGCTGAAGCTAAGAGGCTCCTCACATGTCAGTTTGGTGATGAAGTGAAAATCACCAGTGCTTATATGGAAAAGGCCCTGAGTTGGAGAAATATCAAGACCGATGATGGAAAGGCCCTTAATGCTTATGCACTTTACTTGAGAGGCTGTTGCAATGCTGCGGAAGACCTTCCTAACATGTTTGATCTTGATTTGCCTTCCGATCTAAAACCGATTATATCCAAACTCCCATATAAACTACGTGAAAAGTGGAGAAACACAGCATGTGACATCCTTGAAAGAACAAACAGTAGAGCCAAATTTCATAACGTGGTCGCCTTTATTGAAAAACAGGCAAAGATACTTCAAGACCCACTCTTTGGCAATATTCTAGACCCTACTTCTGTTACAAAATGTATTAGGGCTGAGACAGGTTCTCGTCCTTTCAAGTCCGGGAGTAAGAAAAGCTTTGCTACTTCAATATCACCACTGATATCTGGTACGAAAGAAATAAAGAGCAATGAGGCTACAGGTGTTGCATTACAGGCCCCCTGCTTGTTCTGTTCTGGCAATCATGCATTGGAAGCATGTCGTCAGATAGCATTAAAGCCTCATGGAGAGAAGATCGATTTTCTAAAGGGAAAAGGACTATGCTTTGCATGTCTTCTAAAGGGGCATATGAGCAAAGCATGTAGAAAACGCCTGGATTGTAAGGCTTGTCACAAAAGCCACCCAACAATTCTCCATGTTGAATGTATGCCTCTCAAAGAGCAATACACTTCCCAGAAGGATAAGGGTTGTAGTAACTTAATTACAATTGCCATGGTATCAGCAGAACAGGCGGAGGTCAGCTCTTTAGACTACAAACTTGCTATTCTGCCAGTGAAGATTAAGGCCTGCAACGGGAGTAACATAATAGAGACTTATGCTTTCCTCGATCCGGGAAGTTCCGCAACTTTCTGTACGGAAAGTCTAACGGAAAAGCTGCATGTGAGAGGGAGGAGAACAGAAGTTCTACTCAGGACCATGGGACAAGAAAGACCAATATATACATACAAATTGGATGGGTTGGAAGTAAGTAGCCTCGACAGTAATAATTTCTTGCCCCTGCCAGAGGTTTTTACTCAAGCTTCAATACCAGTTGGTAAAGAAAACATTCCTACCCAGGAGGACATTCAGCACTGGCCATATCTCAAAGAGATCAGTTTGAATACCATTGAAGCGGAAGTCGGTCTGTTGATTGGAGTTAATGCTCCAAAGCTTATAGAGCCATGGAGGGTCATTAATAGTCAAGAAGATGGACCCTATCCAGTCCTAACTCAATTAGGATGGCTTATTAATGGACCATTAGGCAGAAGCCCATCTATAAGCAGAAATGAACGACTAAAGGTGTCCTGTAATAGGATTTCAATTTCCAGTGTTGAACAGCTCATCCTGAGTCAGTTAAATCATGATTTTCCTGAAAAGGTATATGATGAGAAGCCTGAGTATTCAGCTGAGGACAGGATGTTCCTCAAGATTGCTGCAGACTCTGTTGTTAAACAAGATGGTCACTATCAACTTAGACTTCCATTCCGTCAAGAGGAGGTTCACCTACCCAATAATAGAAAGATAGCTGAACAGCGAGCTAATAGCCTCATGAAGAGATTCCAAAGGGATGACACGTTATTGACCGATTATAAGGAATTTATGGGTAACCTCTTGGAGAAAGGGTATGCCGAAAAGGTGACACTAGATCAGCTGTCAGGAAAATTCGGAAGAGTATGGTACATACCCCATCACAGCGTGTACCACAAGAGGAAAAAGAAAATTAGGGTTGTATTCGACTGTGGATCTTCATTTCAAGGCACATCCTTAAATAAAGAGCTTCTCCAGGGACCTGATCTCTCAAACAGTCTCCTCGGAGTTATCCTTCGATTCCGTCAGGAACCCGTGGCAGTCATGGCGGATATCGAGGGAATGTTTCATCAGGTTAAGGTCACACCTGAGGATGTTGACTTTCTGCGGTTCTTATGGTGGCCTAACGGTGACATTAGCCAACCATTGGCAGAGTATCGGATGTTAGTTCACCTCTTCGGTGCCGTCTCTTCACCTAGTTGTGCAAACTATGCACTCAAGAAAACAGCAGAGGACAACGAGGGCAGCGTTGGTAAAGAACTTCTTAGTACCATTCGAAGGAACTTCTATGTTGATGACTGCCTAACTTCCTTACCCAATGAGGATGCAGCTATTGCCCTGATTCGAGACTTGAGAGCGGTCTGCGCCACCGGTGGATTTAGACTGACAAAGTGGACAAGTAATAGTCGCTCTGTCCTAGCTTCAATTCCAGTAGAGGAGAAGGCCAAAGATGTGAAGGCTTTAGATCTTGATATTGATAAACTCCCTGTGGAAAGAGCTCTTGGAATTCAGTGGAGTACTGAAACAGACTCCTTTTTCTTTAAGGTTAACTTAAAGGAGCAACATTCTACCAAGAGGACTATTCTTTCTACTGTGAATTCCATCTACGATCCAATTGGATTTCTCGCCCCATTGATTCTTCCTGCAAAAAGGATCCAACAGGAACTTTGCAAAGTCAGCTGTGGTTGGGATGATAAGATTCCAGACAACTTAACAAAATACTGGGAGGAATGGCTTGAGGGTTTGGACAAACTTAACCACCTAAGTATTCGCAGATGTTTCAAACCAGCAAGTTACGGCAAAATAAAAACTGCCCAGCTACATCACTTTAGTGATGCGAGTGAATCCGGGTACGGTATTACTAGTTACCTGCGCCTTACCAACATCAGCGGTGATGTTCATGTTGCCTTTGTATTGGGCAAGGCCCGAGTTGCTCCATTAAAACCTGTAACTATCCCCAGGCTTGAGTTGGCAGCTGCTGTCCTTGCTACGTGTGTTGATAGGATGCTCAAGAGAGAAATGGAAATTCCACTCACAAAATCCGTTTTTTGGACAGATAGCACATCTGTCTTAAAATACATCCTTAACGACACAACACGATTCAAAACATACGTTGCAAATAGAGTCTGCAAAATACGTGATTTGTCTGAGAAATCCCAGTGGCATTATGTGAACGGCTCACTGAACCCTGCAGATGCGGCATCACGCGGCCTGTCGGTCGATTCCTTTCTTAGTTCAGAAAGATGGTGGAATGGTCCAGAATTCCTTTCACTGCCCGAATCAAACTGGCCTTGCTTTCCGGAGGAGCAAATGACCATATCTTGCGACGACTCCGAGATAATGAAAAAGGTTATGGCTTTCACTATAGTTTTAACAGGAGGCTCTGATACGGTTAACAAATTAATCGAGCACTTCTCTTCTTGGAATAGCCTCAAAAGAGCTACTGCATGGATCCTGAAATTTAAAAGGATGCTCCGGATGATGAGCCAGAGACAAAAAAATGCTCACTCAATTCTTCATCTACAAGGCACTGATCCTTATTCGGCCAGGTCCAATGACAGGAAAGCTGAGAGCAAAATTCAATTCGGAGATAAAGAGCTTTCAGTGGATTATCTTAAACAACCAGAGAAGGCGTTAATAGGCTTTGTTCAGCAACAGACATTTCAAGCTGAAATGCAGTCTCTGAGAAAAGGACATACTGTTAAGAAAACTAGCAGTCTCTACAAGCTGGACCCTTTTCTGATGGATGGGATCTTAAGAGTTGGAGGGAGGCTACACAAAATGTCAATGCCTGAAGATTTGAAACATCAAATCATTTTGCCAAAGAACAGTTATTTGTCCACATTACTCTTAGACCACATTCATCAATCTGCAGGTCATTGTGGAAAAAATCAGATACTCTCAAAGCTTCGCCAGAGATACTGGATAGTTCATGCCAATTCCGCTGCTCGGAAGTTAGTCAGGAACTGCCTGCCATGCAGACGTTGGAACGCACCGGTAATGGAGCAAAAAATGGCCAATCTACCTCTAAGTCGTCTAGCTTGTGACTCCCCTCCATTTACATGCGTAGGTACAGATTATTTCGGTCCAGTCGAGGTAAAAAGGGGCCGGAGCCTGGTAAAGAGATACGGTGTCTTATTTACATGCTTGGCGAGCAGAGCAATCCATCTAGAAATGGCCTATTCCCTGGATACAGATTCCTGCATTTCGGCCTTGAGAAGGTTCATATGTAGAAGAGGTCAAGTTCAAGAAATGATATCAGACAATGGAACTAATTACGTAGGAGCCGAACGAGAGCTTAGAGATTGTCTCGCTCAGCTGGATAACAGCAAGATCAAACGTGCAATGCTGAACGAGGGAGTCAAATGGAGTTTTAATCCTCCCTCAGGGGCTCATCACGGAGGCGTTTGGGAAAGGCTTGTCCGCATCATTAAGAAGTCTCTGTATTCCGTCCTTAAACAACAAGCCTTAGATGAAGAGGGACTACAGACAGCACTCTGTGAGGTAGAGGCTATAGTCAACGATCGCCCTATTACCACCATATCTGATGATATCACCGATCCCGAGCCTCTTACACCTAATCATCTCCTACTGCAGAAAGGAAAACCGATTCTGCCACCTGGATTGTTCATAAAAAGTGACTTGTATTCGAGACGGAGATGGAGACAAGTCCAGTATATCAGTGATCTATTTTGGAAAAGATGGACAAGAGAGTACCTGCCACTGATGCAAGAGAGGCAGAAATGGCATGAAGTGCGAAAAAATCTTAAGCCGGGGGACATAGTTCTTATAGTGGACGATACATCACCCAGAAATTCTTGGCCTATGGGACGGATCACAAAGACCTTGCCTGACAAAAGAGGACATGTTCGTCGTGTCTTGGTTAAAACAAAGTCCAACATACTGGAAAGACCTATCAATAAACTATGTCTTCTTCAAGAGGAACCCTAAATAGTAATTTCAGTTACTTGCAGAGTTGACATGCTCTCTTGATGAAGATAACGATCACCACTTTTGGCAAATATTTTTCGGACATATTTTGAAACTTTTTCATTGATTTTTCCATTGGACTATTTCGGACACTTTTTTTTTGTTCATGAACAGATTAAAAAAAAAAATCTTGAAGTACATTGTAAATATCTCTTTATATGGCTCCTCAATATATGTATATTTTATATAATTGCCTTGTCATCGTCAATTAAGGGGCCGGAATGTAGGAGCCATAAGGCTATTAATAATGTTACTTAATGTCATTGCTGTATGTAACTACTGTCTGCACTCCCCCCTGTGGTAAAGGGAAAGAATTGCACCCGTTTCTGGGGACTTCCTGAAGGTAGCCATCTTAAGCAGGAAGTGATGTGGCAAGGGCAGAGGGGAAGGGAGACAGTTTTTTGACCTACATTACACCACACTGCTTGTTTGGAGCACAGAGTTTTGTCTTTAAGTTTTCACCTTTTTGTTACAATAAATCTCAAGTCTTGTTAAAACAGGTGTAGCGTCAAACATAGGCTACTTTCCCTCACGGAAGTGGCTTAAGAAGGAAAGGAAGCCATTACACCCTTCTTTCATTTTTGTGATACATTGTTTAACATCTGAAGAAATGGAAAAAGAAGCTTGTTGCCCAACACATACAAGTGCAGGCAGGCTGCTACATTTAGCAATGCAAAATGCAATCTTCAGCATGGGAGAACCGGTAATTTTGGTTTTACATAATATTGCTATATGTGTGTATGATGACGTCACTGAAAGTAAAAGCCTGTGGCCATGGGCTGTTTCTCGCTCTTCCATTTCTGCTTTTCTCTGATGTCAGACCATCAAAAGCAGAACTGTGATTATGAATTAAATTGATGTAATGGGCCACTTGCACAAATGATTCACCCTCTGCATGATGGTGTGTAGACAGTGTGTCATAATCAATTGTTTGATGTCTCTGTGAATCATTTTTGTATCAAATTGCAGAATAAAAAAATATGTAGAGTCACTGTCAATGAAAAACTTCAGCCGCAGTAATCATACTGCAGGAGGTTCATTATTGTTTGATCTCAAACTAATTATTGTGGGGGAAAATGTAATAAACTAAAATGTAAGTTACATTTAAGGTAATTGTTTCTTTGTCCATCCAACATTATTATATATATAAAATAAAATGTAAAATTACTGTACATCAATGATGTTCATAATATTAATTCAATATATAAATATTTTGTAAATAACTGTAGTATATGTTAGTAATATAGTTTTTGTTTAAAGAGCAAGCTTTAGGTGCAACAGTTTATACAATATGCAACAGAGGGTTCCTGGAACTAGATGGCAGTGTAACACAATATACACTCACCGGCCACTTTATTAGGTACCCCATGCTAGTAACGGGTTGGACCCCCTTTTGCCTTCAGAACTGCCTCAATTCTTCGTGGCATAGATTCAACAAGGTGCTGGAAGCATTCCTCAGGGAGTTTGGTCCATATTGACATGATGGCATCACACAGTTGCCGCAGATTTGTCGGCTGCACATCCATGATGCGAATCTCCCGTTCCACCACATCCCAAAGATGCTCTATTGGATTGAGATCTGGTGACTGTGGAGGCCATTTGAGTACAGCGAACTCATTGTCATGTTCAAGAAACCAGTCTGAGATGATTCCAGCTTTATGACATGGCGCATTATCCTGCTGAAAGTAGCCATCAGAAGTTGGGTGCATTGTGGTCATAAAGGGATGGACATGGTCAGCAACAATACTCAGGTAGGCTGTGGCGTTGCAACGATGCTCAATTGGTACCAAGGGGCCCAAAGAGTGCCAAGAAAATATTCCCCACACCATGACACCACCACCACCAGCCTGAACCGTTGATACAAGGCAGGATGGATCCATGCTTTCATGTTGTAGACGCCAAATTCTGACCCTACCATCCGAATGTCGCAGCAGAAATCGAGACTCATTAGACCAGGCAACGTTTTTCCAATCTTCTATTGTCCAATTTCGATGAGCTTGTGCAAATTGTAGCCTCAGTTTCCTGTTCTTAGCTGAAAGGAGTGGCACCCGGTGTGGTCTTCTGCTGCTGTAGCCCATCTGCCTCAAAGTTCGACGTACTGTGCGTTCAAAGATGCTCTTCTGCCCACCTTGGTTGTAACGGGTGGTTATTTGAGTCACTGTTGCCCTTCTATCAGCTCGAACCAGTCTGGCCATTCTCCTCTGACCTCTGGCATCAACAAGGCATTTCCGCCCACAGAACTGCCGCTCACTGGATGTTTTTTCTTTTTCGGACCATTCTCTGTAAACCCTAGAGATGGTTGTGCGTGAAAATCCCAGTAGATTAGCAGTTTCTGAAATACTCAGACCAGCCCTTCTGGCACCAACAATCATGCCACGTTCAAAGTCACTCAAATCACCTTTCTTCCCCATACTGATGCTCGGTTTGAACTGCAGGAGATTGTCTTGACCATGTCTACATGCCTAAATGCACTGAGTTGCCGCCATGTGATTGGCTGCTTAGAAATTAAGTGTTAAGGAGCAGTTGGACAGGTGTACCTAATAAAGTGGCCGGTGAGTGTAAACCATAATTGTATCACAGAGTATAGGAGAGGAGCTCCTTTTTCACAATTTATAGCCCATAGCCCGGGCTTTTATTTTCCCAAATCGCCGAACTGCACCGGCTTGTATGAGACAGGCTTCGAGACAGCCCTTTAATTTAGTGTTGATGTTGTTCATTGAGTGTAAGCCATAGAAATAACGATCCAAATAGCATAGGCTGATAGACGGAAAGCATGACAGTAGGAGGTTACCACATTATATTACGTTTTATTTATAATTCGAATATGTTTAACAAATCAGTTAATGTAGAATTAAAGGGACTATGAGTAACTTTTTAAGTAATTTATTATCTAAAATCAATATTTGGTAACGCTTTAGATTACAGCCCGGAAAGTACTGTGTAATTAAGAGGAATTTACAGTGTAACCTTCTGTAATTATAGTGTACCTATAAAGTACTTGCATGTAAGTATAAGGGAACAATATGTAAAGTTTGGGTAATAAAGGGGTAACAACCAGGAGAATTAAAAAAAATATTTATACTATAAGTATTATAGAACTAAGGGGTACTTATTCTACTGTTATTATACAACAATCTTATATTTGGGAGCAATTTAGCAAGAACATACACGTATCTTTTTGTAATAATTGTGTGCCAATATACTGTTTAGGCTTTTTAAAAATAACAGGGTACATATCTATGCATTTATAAGTTTTTATTTATTTATTTTTTTATACCTTTTTTTTGGTAGCAAAAGTACAGATGTACAGAAGTTTTGGGCTAAGATGTTTCAAGGCAAGAAAAGCTAAGACTATTGCAATTTTAAATACTGGGAAATATATCTTGTTTCATGTGGTTACAGGGTAAGTGGTGTTTGTATAATAAATAAAGGTTTCCGAGTAAGTGGTATAAGATTGTGTATGCATTTTTATTGTACTTACCCTGTAACTACATGGAACAAGAGGGTAACAAGGATCACTTTAATTTACGGTCCGCAATGTCACACTTACTCTGTAACTACATGGAACAAGAGGGTAACAAGCACCACTACATGAAACAAGAGTTTCCACAAGATTTAAGCAAAAGTTGCAATAGTTTTAGTTTTCAGTGCACAATTGTTAAAAATATTACTTTCTAAATGCATAGATTTGTACCCTGTAATTTTTAAAAAGCCTATACAGTATGTACTGGTTCACCATTATTACAAAAAGATAGGCTACTCAGTGTATGTTCTCGCTAAATTGCTCCCAAATGTAAGATTGTTATATCATAATAGTAGAATAAGTACCCCTTAGTTATATAGTACTTACAGTATAAATATATATATATTTTTAATTTTCCTGGTTGTTACCCCTTTATTCCCCAAACTTAAAACATTGTTCACTCATACTTATATTGTAAGTACGTTATAGGTACACTATAATTACAGACGGTTACGCTGTAAAATCACTTTAATTACACAGTACTTTCCGGGCTGTAATCTAACAACGTGTTTTCGTTCAGGGCCAGCGTGACGTAACTGACGCAAAAGAAAACATTGCTCTCTGAAACATTTTCTATAGCTCTCCTTTTTCATAAACAATCAATTAGCTCAAGTTGTGAATATTTTGCTACGTGCATAAGATTGTACAGAGAATAAAAATGAATTGCTAAAGTTACTGCTAGCCACATATAAATTGTACAAACCTCGGTCGCTTCTCTTCTCTGCCTTTGGAAACTTTCAATTCTATCAAGATCGTCTCTTGTAGCTCGTTGTATTGACTCTCGCTCTCCTCCTCTTCCTCGCCTAGATCCCACTGATCCACTGCCTCTCTGTCCTCTTCCTCTACCTCTACTTCTTCCTCTCCCTACTGTTGAATCATCTGATGATGATATCTAACAATGCACGTACTTCAGAAAATATAACGAGTAAACGAGGCATACCTACTAATTACAATAGTTCATGTTTTTGACACTCATTAATTCATGCTGTAACATTAGTTTGTTCGTTGTGTCAATTTAAAGTTTGTTTGAAATAAGAAACCTGTTCACCAGGAGGAAAACTCCATGAAGTGCTGCTATTAAGACATCCTGTCATAGCTTTTTGGTACATAACGGCTACCGTAGATGCAACACGCATTTGAAAACGCAAGGCGCTGGAGAGCACAATTCGTTTGAATGCAAAATACAATTTCACCTAGATTGGAGTAATTCTTACTTAATGTCCCTTTAAGGGAACACTGGACGAGAAGCGCGTCTAGGACAGCTCGAGGTATTGCACACCGGACGAACACTTTCTCAGTTTATGGCCAGCTGCAAGCAATATTGTTATGTTAGGCCTACATTATGAAATTAAGATAATGCCTGGATTGTACTGTACAATTAAATACAATCGTTGCTAAGTCTGCAGTCTGAACACTTTACCTCAGACCGTCCGTTAACTGATTGAATTGAGAATATCATTATTCCTCGAGTTGTCATCGTCCGGTGTGACATGGGCTGAAAAATACAAGTTAGGCCTAACTTACCGGTAATATCCATTGAGCATATGGAACACATCAACAAGAAAGAATGAAGGCTACCCTGTAAAACTACTGCAATAATGTGATACAAAATGACCCTATTAATCACTATCATCATCACAGCGATCCTCAACTACAAGTTCATTGGCGAATTCCTCCCCCACTTCTCCCTCTCCGACCTCCTCTAACTCTCCCTGCCTTGCGCTAGCTCTCGGCCAGATGCGCAGGGCTAATGCGTGCGCAATCTGCACCATATAACGACACTCGGTTACTAACGTAACCTCGGTTCTCTCTAGAGAGGGAACGAGTGTTGCGTAAGCTAGCTTACGCTACAGGAAAATCCCTTTTCTCGAGAATACTGAAGCAAAAAATTATCCTATAATTTTAACCTATTTAAAACGCATTGCTACGCAGAGCAGACCTAGACAGGGCAGCTAGCGCGCCTATTGGCTGCTTCTGCGGAACATGCTGCAGCCTATCGATGGACTGTTAGTGACGTCAGCACCAATGAGGGCGCGGGCGCCCTAGCGCGTCACGTCCCGCCAGGATGGGCGTGGCTTATCTGTATATAAGCCCAGTCCAGATAGGGTGTTCTTTGGTTTTTCATGCTGAAGCGAAATCAGAACACAGCATAAACACGGCCGGGTTACGCAACACTCGTTCCCTCTCTAGAGAGAACCGAGGTTACGTTAGTAACCGAGTGTCGTTCTCTTACGAGAGTACTCTCGTGTTGCGTAAGCTAGCTTACGCTACGGGAACCCTATTTAAAGCGCCGTGTTATGCTCAGGTCATAAAATGAATCCCCAAGGGCAGGTGCCCAGGGAACACATAATAATAAATGTGGGCCGACACGAAGTGAGCCCTAACACATGATGACCATATAGGGGGTGTGATAACTTATGTATAACAGTAAGTGCTTAACACAGTATAACAGCCAGCATAAGGGGACGGGCTGGGCTGCATAGACAGAACTATTAATTCAGTCTTGTACTGAAAACAATATAGTTTCCATAACAGACAGCGCAGACAACCGGGCTGGGCTGTATAGGAAGTATTTAACCAGTTTAAAGACCCATTGGTCTAAACTGAAAATAGTTTAGCCTGCAAAGCAGGGACCTCCAGGTTATAAAATCTTATAAAAGTAGACGGAGAGGCCCAGCCAGCCGCCCTACAAATATCATGAAGCGAAACACCACTATTCCAGGCCCATGACGAGGCCATGCTTCTAGTGGAGTGGGCTCTTACACCTAAAGGGCATTGAAGGCCTTTAGACTTGTAAGCCAGAGCGATAGCGTCAACTATCCACCTGGAAATGCTCTGTTTTGAAGTAGCTAGGCCCTTAGAGCGGCCGTAGAACGAAACAAACAGCTGATCCGACTGCCTGAAGGCAGCGGTTCTTTGAACGTAAACCCTCAGAGCTCTGACCGGGCACAGGAGATTCACATCATTCTCACCATCAGTTCCCGGGAGGGCTGACAGGGAAATAACTTGTGCTCTGAACGGAGTGGAGAGCACTTTGGGGACATACCCGTGTCTTGGTTTGAGCATAACATTAGAGTAATTCGGCCCAAAAACCATACACGACGCGTTCACATAGAGCGCGTGCAAATCACCCACTCGCTTCACTGAAGCAAGGGCCAAGAGAAAAGTAGTCTTGAACGTGAGACACCATAAGTCTACTGACTGCAGTGGCTCAAAAGGGCCCCCTCTCATGGCTTCTAGGACCATGGAAAGATTCCAGGCTGGAACCATGGGGGGTCGAGGGGGGTTTAATCTCCTCGCTCCTTTAAGGAAACGAATGATGAGATCATTTTTCCCCAGTGACTGTCCCTGCGGGGGTTCAGAGAACGCCGCTATGGCCGCAACATACACTTTGAGCGTGGATGGGGACCTGCCATCATCCAAAAGCTCTTGAAGGAAAGAAAGAACCTCTGTAACGCCACAGCTTAGCGGGTCTAGGTTTTGGGCCGAGCACCAGCCGGAAAACACAGGCCATTTAGACGCATAGAGCCGTCTAGTAGACGGCGCTCTAGCGTGCGCGATTGTATTCAGCACTCCAGCCGGGAGGTCATCGGGTATCCGTTGACCCTCCACACATGTAGCGCCCATAAGTCGGGGCGCGGGTGCCAAATCGCGCCTCTGGCCTGAGAGAGGAGATCCTTTCTCACAGGAATCGGCCATGGAGCTGTGCTCGTGAGCTGCATTAGTTCTGAGAACCAGGCATGGTTTTTCCAGAACGGTGCCACCAGGAGCACAGGGCACTTGCACCCCCTCACTCGCTGGATTACCTGAGGTAACAGTGCGATCGGGGGAAAAGCATACAGAGGGCGGCTGGGCCAGTCGTGGGCCAGCGCGTCCTTGCTCTTCGTGAAGAATACTGGACAGTGCGCGTTCTCTGTTGATGCAAAGAGATCGACGCTCGCTCTGCCGAAAGTATCCCACAGTAACTGGACTGTTTGTGGGTGTAGAGACCACTCCCCTGGAGGAACGTTGCCTCTGGACAACCTGTCTGGTCCCACATTTTGGAGTCCCGGCACATGCGTTGCCGTAAGGGAGCGCAGATTGTGATGGGACCACACCAGGAGGTTTTCTGCCAGCGCATGCAGGCGCCGCGATCTGATACCGCCCTGGCGATTTATGTAAGACACCACTGCCATATTGTCCGTACGGACTAGAACGTCGTGGCCCTTTAAAAAGGGGAGAAAGCGTTCTAAGGCGTTCACCACTGCTATCATCTCCAGACAGTTTATGTGTAGATGCCTCTCCCGAGCCATCCAGTGGCCGAAAACCGGCCTGCCCTCGTAGAGGGCGCCCCAACCTGAGTTGGAGGCGTCTGTCGAGATAACTTTTCGTGACGATGTCGTTCCCAGAACCATACCTGATTGGTACCAGTCTGACGCCTTCCATGGCCCCAGTGCTGCAACGCATGCCTGGGTCACCCTGAGGCGGAGACGGCCAGAAGCCCAAGCTCGTCGCGGGACTCGTGATTTCAGCCAATACTGAAGGGGGCGCATGCGCAGTAGGCCCAACTGAAGTACTGCCGAGGCTGAGGCCATAAGACCTAGCATCCTCTGAAACTTTTTCAGGGGAAGAATACAGCCGATTTGGAAGGACGCTGCTGAGCGCTGTATCTGCAGCGCGCGCTGTGACGTCAGCCGCGCTGTCATGGATACAGAGTCTATATCTGTCCCCAGAAAGGAGATTTTCTGGCTGGGAGACAGCGAGCTCTTGTTCCAGTTGACTTGGAGACCCAGATTGTACAAATGACTGAGTAATAAAGCCCGGTGGGCTATCAGTTCTGATTGTGACTGAGCTAGTATAAGCCAATCGTCCAGATAGTTCAGTATGCGCATCCCCTGTAGTCTCAGGGGGGCAAGAGCCGCGTCTATGCACTTCGTAAAAGTGCGGGGTGCTAGAGACAGGCCGAACGGCAGGACGGTGTATTGATAACTCTGACCCTCGAAGGCGAATCGTAAGAAAGGCCTGTGACGGGGCGCTATCTGAATCTGGAAATAAGCATCTTTTAGATCCAGTGAAATAAACCAGTCCTTCGGGCGAATTTGCGCAAGGATTTGTCTGGTCGTGAGCATTTTGAACGATCTCCTCATCAGCGCTTTGTTCAAACGCCTGAGATCCAGTATGGGTCTGAGACCGCCGTCCTTTTTCGGGACGAGGAAATATCTGCTGTAGAAACCCGCTAGACTCTGACTCAGAGGAACGGTTTCTACGGCCCCCTTCTGTAATAGTTTCGCTATTTCTGCACGAAGCAGATGTGCTACATCGCTTTGTACCGTAGTTTCGACCTTGGTTATGAAACGCGGGGGTCTGCGAGCGAACTGTAGTACATAGCCTCGCTTTATGGTGCTTAGCACCCAGTTTGACACACTCGGTATCATTTCCCACGCTTTGAAACGCAAAGCTAGGGGGAAAATGACACCCGGGCTCTGTGGGCTGTGTGTGAGAGGCACACAGCTCGCAGCACTTATCAAAGGGCGCGCGCTTGTGGCGGCGCGCGCGCTCTCTATACACAGAGCACATTCTGTGTTTATTAGAGATAACTCTGAGTGGGTGTGTGCAGCGGGGCAAACAGTGTTTAATGTTAGTGGTGAGCACTGAGTAGTGGGCACATGTACAACATTTTGAACACAGTCGGCGTGAGCCAACTTTATTGATATGGGCCGTGTATGAGTGAGTGTCACTGAACGGGCCGTGCTTATGTGTAGGGGTGGGCACTGACAAGTGGGCACTTTTCCTACATTTTGAACACCTTCGGCGCGAGCCAGAAACACAGAAAATGTTCTCTTTTCGAGATTTATCTGGGTAGCCGTGAAAACGGCTTTTGTGTGCAGACGAGCGGGTGGTGTAACTGGCTCGTTGGCTGCGAAATACACTGCTCCAGCCGCCTCCGTCGAGGGAGCTGTGAGAGAGGTGCGCGCTTTCTTTGATGGTGGCCCGGCCGCGGCGGGACTCAGCCATCTTCGCCTTCCTAAGTTGGTCAGGAAGTCTTGGGAGGCTCGGGTTTCAGCACTATCTTGGGTCGAGGTCCTCTAGGTGGAGGTGGACCCTGGCGGCTAGCCGAGCGCGCGCGCTGACGAGAGTCGTTAGAGCGGCGGCGCTGAAAAGCTGGCGGCTGAGAAGGCTGCGGTGCTGGGCTCCGTGCAGACGGCTGTTTAGGGCGGCCTGTCGCGGAGCTAGAGCGCCTCGGTATGAAGTGTCTCATGGCCTGTGACGTCTGCTGTACTTCCGTGAAGCGCTCAGTAAAACCCTTGACTGCTGGGCCGAAGAGGCCGGCAGGGGAAACGGGCGCGTCGAAAAACACCGCTCTGTCGGACTCCTTCATGTCGGACAGTGTCAGCCATAAGTGCCTCTCGGTTACAGTGAGGGAAGCCATGTTGCGACCGATGGCCTGGGCGGCGGATTTAGTAGCTCGCAAGGCTAAATCCGTAGCGCTCCTCAGGTCCCTGAAGTTTTCAGGATTAGGGCCCGCCTCGTCCATGGTACGGAGAAGGTTGGCCTGGAAAATCTGTAGCACCGCCATGGAGTGCAGTGCTGACGCGGCTTGACCGGCGGCGGCGGCGTAGGCGCGACCGATCAAAGTCGAAGTCGTTCTGAAGGGCTTCGAAGGCAACATAGGCTTCGACCGCCATCCCGCAGACGGAGGACAGAGGTGAGTGGCGACCGCTTCCTCGACGGGGGGAATGGCGAGATATCCCTTCTCTTTTGCGCCGTCAACAACAGAGAGCGCGGAAGAGGTAGTGGAGCGAATCCTCGCAGAAAATGGCGCCTTCCAGCTCTTAGCTAGCTCCTCGTGGAGCTCTGGCAGGAAGGGGGCGTGCCTAGCAGGCGTCGACGGGCGGCGTCCTGTGAGGAAGCAGCCATCCAGCCGACTGGGTGCGGGCTCCTCGGGCGGGGACCACTCGAGGCCGAGGTCATCGACGGCCCTGGTGATGAGGCGGAGAAGTTCGGCGTCCAGGCTTGTCCGCACATCGCTGGGTTCCATAACAGAAGGGGCGGGGCCGGATTCGGGGCCTGACCATCCTTCACAACCCGACGCGGCCAGTGAAATCGCGTCTTCATCCGCGTCGTCCCCCTCAGAGAGCTGATGCACGGCAGGGGCCTCAGGCTGACCGGTCGTGATCGAGGCGGGGGAGTCGGAGGGCGATGCACACGGGGAACGTGCCGGCATGCAATCGTCCGGGGTAGGGAATTCAGGCATCCTCTGAGAACGGCGCTTTTTACGGCGCGGCCCAGCGGGGAGGGGCTGAGGTGTAGAGTCCACGTCGAAGACGGCGAGTCGAGCCCGCAGGGTCGACATCGGCATCGCGCCGCATTCCGGGCAGCCGCCCTGGGAGAGCGCGTGGTCAGCGTGGCTTCGTCCCAGGCAGGAAACGCACAGTATGTGGCGGTTCCCGACGCTGAGAGGGGCTCGACAAGAGCCGCAGTTGGAAAAGCGAGGCATTTGCAACAACGCCTCGCGCTCTTTTAGAGAAGAGGTAATAGTATTAATAATGGAAAGGATATAAGCGCCGGATAGCGCAGCAGGAACGGCGATGAAGCGGCAAGGCGGCTTCCGACTGCAGTGCAGAGGGCTCGTCCCGCTGAGTTGCTTTTTCGACGGCGCAGGCTTCTCCGGAGAATCAGCGTAGTGAAGAGGACACTTCGCTGAAGAGATGAAAAATCAAAGAACACCCTATCTGGACTGGGCTTATATACAGATAAGCCACGCCCATCCTGGTGGGACGTGACGCGCTAGGGCGCCCGCGCCCTCATTGGTGCTGACGTCACTAACAGTCCATCGATAGGCTGCAGCATGTTCCGCAGAAGCAGCCAATAGGCACGCTAGCTGCCCTGTCTAGGTCTGCTCTGCGTAGCAATGCGTTTTAAATAGGTTAAAATTATAGGATAATTTTTTGCTTCAGTATTCTCGAGAAAAGGGATTTTCCCGTAGCGTAAGCTAGCTTACGCAACACGAGAGTACTCTCGTAAGAGAACTGATTTAGGCGATCTAACGGGTTTTAGAAGATTAAATACAACCCGAAACTAAAAAAAACAGACCAGGCCTCTATTTGAGACCGGCCTTTATTCATCCAAACATGTCGCGTGTAAGAAACAGCTAGGCGTCTATTTGGGACTCGGCTATTATTTAATGTTTTACGGTATGCAGAAATGTTCATAGAATCATCAACTTACACATAATCTTAATTGTATCAAGTGATAATATTCAAAGTTAATTTGAAGATCTTTTTAGAGCTGTAGAACACAGGATTTATTAAAAGTGTGATGTCCATTGCAATAGCCTAATAGACACTATAGGTTTCAATAAAATTAATTATTAATATTGTAATCTGATTTTATGCCTTCAATGTTGTGATCATACACTGTCATTGGGGTTTTCATTAGTTTTAGTAAAAAAAAAGAAGAGTGTGAAAAACGAGTGAATACACATCAATACACACACACACACACACGTGCACACACTGATGCCTTTATGCTATATGCACACAAATATTTATCAAAACCAGCAACAAACACAACCACAAACACAGAGACATGTACACACTCACCCACAATGCCACAAACAACAAAAAGAATCAAACACGTTTTTTGAGACTTCATCCTATCATCTTCACTTTTTTATACATTCTTATTGCATTGCTCATTGAGTGTTATTGTCATTCAAAATATTCGTAGTAAGTAATGGTTAAATAAGGGTAAGGGTTTTTTCCTCAGTGTAATTCAGGTGTGAAGGGGTTAATGTGCTTTTTGAAAAATTCCACCCCAAAATAAAAAGTCTTCCATTATTTACTCACCATCACGTAATTTTTCCAGAGGTGAACAATCAGGAAGTATTTTTTACTTCACTTAAGTACATTTTTCTAGGTTTCTGTTGGCTATACTGAGTGTTTTTCTTTGGAAAACTTTTACTTCATTCCAAAGCATGTCGTAGGCTACTTTATACTGTACTACATTTTATAAATAAAAGTCCATGGTCTATTTTATTTTTAACCTTTGATACTTAAGTACATTATTAATTTTGTAGACTTTCTTACTTGAGTAAAAGTAAGAAAGTAGGCTACTAGAGTCCCAACGTAATTAAGTATTAAAAGAAATTCAAAATGAACTTAGTGCAGTAAAAGTAGGCTACGATGCTGTGGAATGTTGTGAAGTAAAAGTTTTCCAAAGAAAAACACTGATAAAGTACAGATCTTGAAAAATGTAGCCTAAGCAGAGTAAAAATACTACTGTCCGCCTCAGAATTTTTCGAACACAAAAGAGGAATTTAAAACTTTGCAGTTCCCTTTCATAGACCACACTCATACCATGTCATTGGGCTGATGCCCCCCCCCCCCCCCCCCCAAAAAAATGTTAAGAAAGTCTCAAGATAGATTTATGGGATGAACAGACCGAAAAAAAAAACGATATTCCCAGAAATCTTTCTCTCCGCTGCAATTTCAAATGTCTTTAGAACCACCGTATTTATAATAACAATAATAAAAAGGTAATTTCAACTTTCTATCTCACAATTCTGACTCGTTTGTCCCCTCTCACGTTATCAATTCCGAATTTTTTTTCTCCAGACTTTCGAGTTTATATCTATCGATTCTGACTTTATAACAATTGCGGGCAAGATTTTCTCATCAGAATTGGATTTTACTCATTCTGAGAAATAGCCTATGTTGTTTATGCTTTTTGTTATTCTTTTACCTAATAAATCCGAATGAAAATGAAGCTCATTCACAGATCTTAAGACGCGCTGCAAAATAAGGTGAAGAGACTATATAAGTTTTTACTGTAGAGAAAGATTGTTACCCCGCCCACTAGATTAATGTACCCCGGCCACTTTAAGAGCAAACTTGTAGCGATTTTACATTGTTTTGTTAGAGTCTCATTCGCTCTCTTCACACTGGGCGCCTCGTAATGATCAAGGGAAGACACACACAAACACGCTGAAACATGTGGACGGAGGTGAGAAAGAACAACAACAGCTCTCTTCACGAAGAACTAGAGGACCACAGTCTCAAACAGGTAAAGCAAACGCATGAGAAACAATGCAATGCAATGCAATGCAGTGCCATACTAAACTCTGTTCTGCAGTATGTGTTATAAATGCTCCACCTGTTGAAAGGCTTTTTAAAGACAGTATATTTTTAAGATGAGGAAAGTTGCACTGTTTCATTGCAAATTATAGAAAATAGGTCAGAGTATCAGAATAGCCAACCATTTGTTTTTTTTTTAGTAGCCTATTCATTGACACAAAGTTACATTTTGCAAGACAGATGATTGCATTTACAGCACAGATCAACTGTTGTTTTGAGGAGCAAAACTACTTCTTGGGAACAGTAAACTCTCTCTCTCTCTCAATCTCTCTCTCTCTCATTTCCTGTCTTCCAGCATGTTTTGGAAACTTTCAGTCATGGCATAGTTTCTTATCTTTGTTAAACAGTGCAGGGACATAACCCCCTCCCTCTCTCTTTGTCCTTTAAAGCCACCATGAAATCAAAATGGTCTATTCTCTTTTTTTATAGAATGTTGCAGAATTTATTATATATAAAAAAATATATTTCCAAATTCACTTATACCCTGTAATCTTTATTCAAAATAACTACCCCTCCCTTCTGGAATGACACATCTTCTCTGATGACACTTTTTTTTTTTTTTGTGCAAGGCCCTACATTTTTTTTCTTGTTCAAAAAGCAGTGTCACTTGGATACGTTGCAATAGGGAAGAAATCAACAGGCTCTGTTGATGCTTTTGACAGATATGTTTAAAATGATGTACACTTGTATTTAATGAGGACTACTTCAGCTATATCAGTGGCCTAGAAAATTCTGTTTTATTCTACATGATGGGACAAGTCCCCCCTCATGAGAGCTGCCATTTTGGAATCACATGACTTGACGAATACTTCCCGCTTTATCTCCATTACCAGACATGTTCTAATACAGAATAAATTAATCATGGCAGAGAAATATGCTACTTGTGAGAAAATGATATATGTAGCTGTCAAACAGTTACAGCATCCATGGCATTATATCAATGTAATGTCATGTCCTTATGCTTATTTATTTAACCCCTCCCTGACCCCCTCTATTATAATATTTAACACCCACTTTTCCCAATACAGTCAATTCTTGAAAGGTAAAATCAAGACCCAGCCATTATTTTCTCACTGAATGACCTGTTGTTTTCTCTCCCCAGATAATTTCCCAAGTGTCTTCATGGCTCCCCTTCAACTCTGATAGAAATGGTAATGCATTTAACAGCCTTAATTACATCATGCTAATGATTGTGCACATGCTTTAACATAATCTTCATTGTCTCCACAGCCTCAGTAACTGCCAGTCCCCCCCCTCTGGCTGAGACCCCCGTGAACAGAGAGAGTGGAATCATACCAGGTAGAGTTTCCCTCTCTGATTTCCTGAGGTCACAATAGAGTTTTATTCAGTCAGTTTTTTTTTATTAATACTTTTATTCAGCAAGGATGGATAAAAGTGATCATATATAATGTTACAAAAAATCCATTTTAAATGAATGCTGTTTTTTTTTCCTCCAATATATTAAAGTATCCTGGAATGTCAATGTTTATACGAAATTAAATGATTTCTACTCGTTCATTTGAAGTTGATTCTCTGAGATTTCTTTACCTGCCCTTCCTCTTTTATTGCTGTTGTCTTCCTCACTCTCATTCAGTCGGTCTTTGGCCAATTTTCCTCGGTCCCTCCTTGTTCATTATCTATTTGTTTACAAAAGAAGTACAGTTATAAATGTTGTCATGTCTTTCTTATCAAGTAGACATTAATCAGTCTGGATGTTTTTTTTAATGTTTTAAAACATACAAGTCCTGTCAAAATAAAACCTTAGGGAACATGATTAATCTGAGACCTCTTCTTTCTAATTGCTCTTTTTCCTATGGATCAAATTTTTTTGTTTTTCTCTTCATGTTCTGAGAAGAGTGTAAAAGAAACACTATACTGTATGTATACACAACATGTCTAGAGGTGTGTGTGTGTTCGTTATTAAACACTTAGAATTTCTGGACAAGGGCCGAATATCAGAGGCTGAGCTGATCGTTTGAAATGAGGACATAACCTAATTTGTTTGCAAAATGTTTATGAAAATATCATTAATTGACTACACTTGGCCCCAGAAGTATTTTGACTCCTATATCAGACTTAAACCATTTCAATATTTCATTCCGTTACATAAAAGAGATTAAACCATGCAACTCACCTGGAAAGAAATGTCGCTAGAGCTTGTCTCAGGCCTAATGATTTTGTTTTGTTTCCAATACACATTTTTCAAATTGATGGAATATGGAGTGTTAAATCATTGCTCAGGGCTTATTTTCCTTTTACCATCTCACAGGTTTAAACAGGTTTCCATGTCATCACTGGAATTTCCCTCCTCCATGCTTCCTCATTAGAATATATATCTCTTTAAACACACAGGGTTTATGCCTTTCTATGTCTTGATTCTTGAATAATAAAAAATTAAAAGCTATGATGTTTTATAAACTGCCTATATGATACGGAGATGTTTACTAACAGTACCAATGTATCCGAGTTGCATTTTTCACTAGAAAGACCAGGACAATGAAACCGCGGCCTCTCATTCGGTCACACTCTATATCAGTGTTATCTCATCTCTGCGTAGAAGATGCAGATTATGTGCCTCTTCTGACAAATGTTTTCAAGACCACAGACAGCGGTTTAACAGGTGTTTGGTGTGTGTGCAGGTGCGATCGCTGCAGCAGTGTTCATAGGCCTTCTGTTAGCCCTCTATGCTGTTCTATGGAAATGCATGGTTACGCAACCGAAAAGGTATGAACCAGACAAACCTTTCACAAGGTGCAAGTGCAATGCTGTGTTTTGTTTAGCATTTTACTTTTTTGTTTTGATTTGCTTTGTTGCAATTTGTTTAGGATTTTGTTTTGTTTTTGTTTTGTTTTGCATATTGTGGTGTCCAAAAGTACCTCAACCGAAAAGGTATAAACCAAACCAAACAAATCCTTCACAAGGTGCAAGTGCAATGCTGTTTTGATGTTTAGTTGCATTTGTTTAGCATTTTACTTTTTGTTTTTTGTTTGCATTGTGTTTAGCATTTTATTTTGTATTGTTTTGCATATTGTGGGGTCCAAAATTACCCCAACCAAAAAGGTATGAACCAGACAAACCTTTCACAAGGTGCAAGTGCAATGGTGTGTTTTTGTAGCGTTTGTTTAGCATTTTATTTTGTTTTGTTTTGCATATTGTGGGGTCCAAAATTACCCCAGCCAAAAAGGTATGAGCCAGACAAACCTTTCACAAGGTACAAGTGCAATGCTGTGTTTTGTTTAGCATTTTACTTTTTTGTTTTGATTTGCTTTGTTGCAATTTGTTTAGGATTTTGTTTTGTTTTTGTTTTGCATATTGTGGTGTCCAAAAGTACCTCAACCGATAAGGTATAAACCAAACAAATCCTTCACAAGGTGCAAGTGCAATGCTGTTTTGTTGCATTTGTTTAGCATTTTACTTTTTGTTGTTTTTTGTTTGCATTTTGTTTAGCATTTTATTTTGTTTCGTTTTGCATATTGTGGGGTCCAAAATTACCCCAACCAAAAAGGTTTGAACCACACAAACTTTGTAGCAAAGTGTAATGCTGTTTTTTTGTTTTTGTTTTTTTTGTTGCATTTTGTTTTGTTTTTGTTGTGTTGCAGTTTGTGGGGTTCAAAAGTAAAACAAATCAATATTATACCATTAAATGAATGTGGCATATTCATTCAAAAAGTGTTGTTCTCATTAAAAAAAGGAGGACAAATCAAATTTGATGACATTTTGAAATAATATAATTTTTCAGTTCAACTTTTTCAAGTTGTTTTACTGATATCATTGTATTAACTTTAGAAAAAGTAAAGCAGCATCAATTTCAGATCCACTGTAAAAATAAATAAACCATAGTATTTTAATAAAAAAATTTTGTTTTGTCTCAGTGTCTCTGTTAGGAGGAAAAAAAGAAAAATTTTGAAGGCTCGTGAACAGCGGTCTCTTATGTGCTGACCCATGGACGGGACGTCCTCCTGTCTACCAGAGATTCTGAGTTCCTGATCTTCTCCTATCAGCACCCTCATGAACTGTGTTTGGGTCTTAACGCACACTATTTGAGGGAACATTTTGAGGTGCTTCTGTTTTACAGTTCTACATGGTCCTCAACAGATTAATATCTGCGGTCTTTCATAAGTCACCCATCAGGTTCATTGGTTTGCTTGGCTGACCACCAGACGCTATCCAATTGGACAGGGGGAGTTACATTTTGGAAATGGTCTTGATAATGTGGAATTTAGTCATTGAACTGAATAATTTTGCCTATATTATATAGAAAATAACAAGCCCATATTATGTGCTCTTGAGCTACGTTTGAATAGTTTACTTGAGTATAAGATATTTCCACAGTGTAAAATGTAGGTGTAGCGATACTATTGCACAACACAACAAATGTCCACCAGATGGCAGAGGGCTCTGTGTTTTTTCACTTGATGAAACAAGGAAATCACCGTATAAATATACGGGATGTAGGTTTATCTTTATAGACTTATGTGTTTTGAGACGTTTTATTTTATAGCTGATAGCGCTATGCTAATTAATCCATGGAAGATATAATAAATGCTATGAGACTAGGCCCTTGTTTTCCTACAAACGTCCCCTTTGACCATAGTGAACTCTGCACCAGTGAATGAGTGCGCTCGCGTGTGTGTGTGTGTGTGTGAGAGAGTGTCTGTGAGTGATAGAGATTTCCCTTATGCAGCAGTATGCCAGTGAACAGCACATTTCTGGGTTAAAGTCTTTGGGTACGTGCAAGTTTAACACGAAAAGGGAGTTGCAGATTGCAATTTTTTTTATTTTTTTATCACAGGTGCTTTGTTTGCACAATTGCCGTACTGTTACTTATTTTATTTTTTGTTTTAATTCCAATGGTTTTCATTGTTTTCTGTAAACCAGGATTATTGCTTTTTTTTTAACAACAGGTTTAAACATTTTAATACTTGCTAGATAGTATTCATGTGAGAAAAGGCAATATTACAGTAGTAGCTATAGTTTATTTCATGCATATCATTTCCTGCAACAGAAACACAACTATTTTCATTTAATGTAATTTGACAGTGTTTGAAAGTATTACAATCATGTTTTTAAATATTTACCCTGTAATAAATATCCTTAAACATTTGTTTCCTTAATTGCCTCTGAAATGGGTTTGCCTACAATCATACAGGCAATAAACTGTCGTAAAAGTGCTTTATAGTTACTTTAACAGTAAGTGCAAACTTTGAATGCGAAGTTGAAATCTATTGAACATTCAGTTAATTTTTGCAGCATGTAGAAATGCACACAGTGCATTTAATATTACTACAGTAATGCTTATAATACAAGAGCGGACACTCTTTAAACTGGAGTGTTATTTGAGCTACATTTTCCTCCTTTCAGAGTTGTATTTCTATCATGAACAAGACCATTAATACCATTCAAAAATGACAATATAAAACCTAAACAACAACAATTAAATATAACATTCAACAAATAAAAAAACCTAAAATAATTATCTATTGTAGTAATTTCCTTATTTCTAAAACAGTGGAATTGAGCTTCTCATTTGTATCTATATCACTGTCTCAGGTGTGACCTGGGAAAGTCAATGTCGATCTCGTTCATGAACATCTGCAGGAGGCGGACAGGTTGATAGCAGTCACGCAATGCTATCGAGAAGTCCACGTAAGGAGGTATAGAGCTGACATACTGTAGTATGAGGTGATTCTGCTTGGAAAGTTTCAATGTGGTTGGTTGTTTTTCCCTCAAATGCTTACATGCAGTAGTGTATGTAATGGCAATATTATGTCTTCCTTTCATGACTGCCAATTCAGTGTAATAGGTAAATGAACTGGAAGGAAGAGGAAGAGCAGTTTGTAAAAGATCTTAGGCTACAATACGGCAATATCCCATTGTGTGGGTTCTTGGGTGGTGTTGAAGATAATGTCGGCCTTTACTGGACACGAAGGCTCTACGCGGAT
Source organism: Semotilus atromaculatus (assembly GCA_031834385.1). Classification (NCBI taxonomy): domain Eukaryota; kingdom Metazoa; phylum Chordata; class Actinopteri; order Cypriniformes; family Leuciscidae; genus Semotilus; species Semotilus atromaculatus. The sequence goes on along the minus strand of JAULUF010000042.1, from coordinate 17,329,504 downwards.
ATCGCCGTTCGACCTTTCGTGTTTTTCGAAGCTAACATTGTCATATGTGGCTTTGCTGTTGAGCTCCATCTCCTTGGCTTTTTTCTCTTGAATCTGCAGCAGAACTGCGTTGTTCACACCAGGACCTGAGCAACACAAACAGTCGATTTTATGAGTTAATAAAACCATTCCATTCTGTTTAATCCAAACCTGTTCTAACACACAGATTATAAATATATTATTTATTTATTTATTTATTTATAAATGTACAATTATGTTCTCTTTTCCCAAATTCTAACACAATATATACAAAGAAGCAAACACAAAATTGTTTGGTTTGTTCAGGTATTTGGAATTGAATACTAGTGTACTGCATATAGTTTAGACTACATCATTTTTATTTTTTAACATTATCCCTTTTGTAGTTCTTCATCAGTTACACTATGTATTTTCTCTTTTCTTAGATACTTTATTTACACTATTTAGATTTCATAAAACTGTTTTATTTGTATGTACTGTAGCTCAGCTGCAAGTATAACACAAATGTACAAATATTTTACAAATGCTATACTGTCTTGAATACAGTTTGAATAACAACTTGAATAACAGTTATTTCAAAACCATTAAAAAACATAACAAATCTAACCCTTTTGAGTATATACTGTATTTAACCGGTCCTACTCGACCCGCTCTGAGTGGGATTTGAACCAGCGAGATGAAATCCCACTGAACCAGCGAGACTGAACCAGCATGGGAGGTAGGCACGCTGACAAGGACACTAAAGCCCGCTCTAGCTCACCTCTTGAGACCAGGTGAGTGAGGTTTACCCGCACAGCTCTTACTAGCTTGCCTATGTTACACTAACCCCCCTAAACCTCACTCCCACCCGGGTCACGGCACCAAATGGAACCCATCCTACTCATAGACTGTAAAAAAATATGGACGTAGTGTCTGTGACGTCACCCGTAGGTTTTTGAACAGCTTTTTTGAAGCCCAAAGTGAAGAGATGGCCGTCGCCAACTTGGCAGCGCGTCACTGCACTTCACTCCCGGATAACAGAAAATGGCCAAAAAGGCGAGATTAGCTGAGGTGACGTGACTACTAACAGACACCAGACAAACGGCTAGTAGTGACAGCAGCAGCAATCCACCTGTCACTCAAGTGGCCACACCCTTAATTTATGCAGAAATTTAAAGGCTTAATTTAATTTAAATGAATGAGGCATACAAATATTTACCCCCCTCCCAGGTGTCATGTTGGGCAAAATTAACTATATAGACCAAAACTACTTTTTGTACCAGGCTGTAAACATATTTCTGCTGTAAAGTTGGGCATTTTAACATGGGGGTATATGGGATTGACTCTCTTTTGGAGCATGTCTCTAGAGGCCAGTCGATGAATTGCAGTTTAAGCAGTTTAAGAGATTGCCGCTTAACTCTACTCAACCTGTTCCGAGATTGATTCAAACTACCATCTCCGGCATGAGAGGCAGGTGCATTTACAATGATGCTAAAGACCCTAGTCTCCAGCATCAGAAGCTAATGCGCCTCTTGAGGCCAGGTGAATCTGAACATAGCCTTTGTTTAGAAGTACAACTAGTCTCTTTGAACTTGATTAAGCACCAATGACATGAAGACTGAGTATGTAGTTATGTGCTTGCATTCATGTTTGCAACATACCAAAGAAACTGAGCAGCACAGGCAGAAATATGAGGCCGTGGGCCATGCCGAGTAGAGTGATGACCAGATTGAGTCTGAAGAAGAAGATCTGGATGAGCTGGGCTTTAGCAAATGCCAAAACAACGATTCCAGGTAGGTTGGTCATTGCAACTCCAGCAAACACCTGGAAAAGAGAACATAGACATATGTAATGGCACCACAACTAATAGCTAAGCAGGTCTTAAAAAATTAATCAAGTCTAGCATCTTTGTTGTTCTGGTACTCACAGCACTGCCCATGTTAGCTGTTGCTTCTTTTGCTCTTTCCACCTTTGTGTGGCCAATGCTGAGAGCAAATGAGCGTGTTATATGAGATACAAACTCCACCGATATACCAACAGCCTGCAAAACAAACCATCTGTTAATAATGTCAGGTATCTCTAATGACACTGTCATTGGTTTTATGAAATGCAAACTCGCTAATCCGTTTCTCCGACACACTCACAGTCACAAGGTTAATAAGCGACACAGCGTTGAAATCGATACCCCACAACGTCATGACGCCAACCGTATCCACAGTGATCATCACTATGGTGAGCAGGTTCAGAAAGCCTGATCTCAAGTCCATGCCGAGCAGGATACAACACACAACGAATGTGGGGAGAAGACACATGGCAATGTTGAACAGACCCTCATTCACGATGGTCAGGTACTGTTCGTAATACACGTACGTCACACTGCGAAATGAAAGATCACAGAGTCAGGGCACAGAGATTTTTGAACCTGGGTCTTCTTGTGCATTTAATGGAATGTCTTTTACATGTTTAAAGAACAAGTTGTTAAGATTTTTTTTTTTAACAACTTACTAAGAAGTTTTTTTCTTTAGACATATTTTATCTTGGACACCCTTGTGAAAAAGAAGTACACTTTAGCATACTTTTAAAAAGAGCTGTTATTATGGTTATTATATACTTTAAATTAATAATATTAACTAAATGTAGAAACTAAATGAAACTGCATGCCATTTACTTAATGGCAACATAGTTTAAATGTATATTAAAAGCAATTATAGGAACTTAAGAATGCTTTTGGACATTTTTAAGAACATCTTTATATTTAATTTCATAATTACTTATATTGTCTCTGAAATATGGTTAAAGTGTACTACCGAATGTACTGACAAGCATTTATGCTAACTAAAATATATTTTAATGTAATTTCTACTGAAACATGTGTCATGTATTTATAAATACACATTTGTAATAATGAAGTTGCAATTTAGTACATTTAAAAATATATTACATTTAGATGTAATATTGAATAACACACTACAGTTAAAACGAAAATCAAGTACTTTACATGTGCTTTAACATATGTTTGTACACATCAAAATAAGTGTACGCCAGTACTTCTTTAAAGCACAACAAAATAAGAAACAGTGATTTGAAATGTACCTTAAAGCTTTTAATTTGTCATTATTACAAAGTGCACTTTTTAAAAGTCTATTTAATTGTGTCAAGAAACAGTCAATGAAAGTGTAATCTCTTTAAAGTACACTTGAGAGGCCTTTTATTTGATTAACAATATAAGCAAGAAGAGTTAATTAAAAATATACTTTGGAGATCTGACATACTCTACAAGTGCACATTCAATATAATTAAGCACACTTCTTTTTCATGAAGGTATGGGCACCAAGTGAGCCACCAATCACCACTCGAAATGTACGCATTATATCTCACTTTTCAAGACTTTGCTTTTTAAACAGGAAGGAAATGGCTCAGAAAAAAGAAATCACCTTTTCCTTAATAATAAACATAATGAGTGGCATTGCTGTTTTCATTGATGTGTCACCTGCACATATCTGTTAACATCTAAAAAACAATGTGTTTTAGGGTTTCATGACTCTTTAAAATGGATGCGTGACATCCCTGTTCTATCCTGCAATTGCAAGAAATGTATGAAGTAGCTCGAGGATTCGTGATGTAGTTTTGCAATTTATGAAGTAGCTCAAGGACGCGTTATCATTCAATAATATTTCATTTCCTGATTATCGCTTCTTATCTTATCCCGTAGAAGAAACAGCAAGGGTGAGGATGGTAAGATAAGGGAGGATTAGAAGACGACACCTACGTGTAAGGGAAGACCTCAAAGTCAGGAGAGGTGCCGGGGATTTGCCTCATGGTCAGCGTGATATTACGCGCCAGTTCTCTGGCCTTCTGCAGCGCACCCGTGTACTCCTGCGAGTTGACCAGAGGAGTGTGGTAGGCCATGAACCGAGAAGCTGTAAATGGAGAGATGTCATGATGAATTGTGAATGGACTGAAACACTTAAATGTGTCTTAAATGAGCTGTCCGTAGGCCCTAAAAGAAGATAATTAGCATTTTAGCAATTAGCGGTTTTTAGTTTATGAGTAAAATTGAGTCTGTGGCTTTGTCACATTTTATTCTATAACATAAATTACAGTCATATCTCAAACATTGTGACCAATTCACCAAATAAGGGATTCAAGAGTTGACGTGTATAACGAATTGAGACAACTGTTGTAGCCATTGTAGCTTAGCGTCTTTTTAGCTTTTAAAAAAACAACAGTTTCAAGAATCCATTTGAGCTACTGTATGAAAGTGAGTAATTTATGTTGTAGAACAAAATGTTAAAATTTCTTACAGTAATATTAGTGATACATTTTACTCATAAAATCGGTGAGTTTCTTAAGGGAACCAATTGTGTATAAGCCAACAAATTGACATTTAGCTCCACTGAACAGTGATTCTCAATATTTTTGACACCAACATTGTCCACAACAATATTTTGAAGCCCCCATGACATTTCCAGTTGTTTGTGATTTACCAGATAAAAATTAAGGGCACATTATATATTTATTCACAATTTCTATTATATTATTATATTTATTCACAATTTTAAATTTTAAAATAAAATATTTTAGAGCTCGGCATAGGGAAATGTATATTCATTTTAAAAATGCCCATTTCGTTCTAATATTTTATTAACTACCATAGCCATTTCCAAGTCTAGAAATCACACTATTAAAATTGTTACTTCATATGTCCATGGTTTCAAAAACAGTTGTTGAGGCGGGGAATTACAATTTAAAATATTAATTTAAAATTAAATAATTTAAAGGCATCTTGGAAGCCCCATTGGAATTTCGCTGAAGCCCATCGAGTGGACCCTGGCCCCGTTAAGAACCACTATAGAATGTGAATGCAAAATGTTGTAATTGATGTATCTCACCTATTACTTCCCCAGTTTCATTGTCTCTAATTACGGCTTTATCATAAGCTCCCAAACCACTGTAAATGAAATAAAAACATTTTTAGAAAATACACTATAATCATGGATGTGTTTTATTCTAAACATTCAAAGCTTCTATTCAGTCCTTTAGATGAGCAGATGTAGAAGCATGTCTTACCCTTTCGGACACTGTAGGTCAGGTCTGTTGCTCAGAAAGTCTGGCAGGAATCTGTAAAACTCTTCAACACTAGGCCGCAGAACCCCATCTTGAGGGGTTTTCATACACTTCTTGGTACACGTAAAAATACCCGCTGTCAAAAAGTAAAAAATTTTGTTCATTGAACAATATACATAAACAACAAAGCTTTAATAGTTAACTGGTCATTTATACATAAACACTTACTCTCATTGGCTGGACAAAATGTTCCAATGTTTGGGCCAGTTGTGTAGATACGACAGCATTTGGATCCAGGGTTCAGCCAATCAATATAGTCATCCACCCAGGAGGATGCTGGGATAGCCAAATAAGATCTAGAGCAATCAGCGAGATTGGGATTTTGTGATCTTGAACTCCTCGTATTTTGTAAAAATGTATGTGTGTAATGAAGCAGCACAACTGTTTTCAGCAAATCAGCATATTAGAATGATTTTTATACTACAGTAATGATTCTGAAAATTCAGCATTGCCATCCCATGAATACTTTAAAATGTATTAAAATAGATAAAACAACAAATAGAAAAGATGTTACTGATTTACTGTTTTTTTTTGTTATATAAAATAACTGCATCCCTGGAAAGCAAAAGAGACTTCTTTCAAAAATATTGATATCTTTCCAACCCGAAACTTTTGTATGGTAGTAAAGCCATAGCTCATAATTTATCTGGCTCTTTTATAGTATTATAAAGATCTTTGTCTCTATTCTAACATTATAATTAGAATGACGACAGAGGCAGTATTCAAAGAATACTGAGGTAGAAGTGATAAATCTTTTTTTTGCCATAGTCATTTCATTGTATAATTCTCAAACATTAATAATGGTATCTTGCCAGGACCGTGTCACTGTCACTGTGGACTTTCAAGATCGATAACACAAATCTGTGAGTTCAAGGTCTGATGTGAAGCAAAGTGAGGTAAAGAGTAGAGGAGTGCAGAACACCAAATTACATTTTTAGTTTATTGAATGTGGAAAGACATAGTGGAGATATACAGAGGAGATATATAGTGCTCACCGGTCAGGGTACTCAGTGGCGTATCGGATCTTCTGGGTAAAAGAGAACTGGTCACATCCCACACTAGAACAAACTGCATTTAAGCCCTCCGCACTGGTGAAATTGAACCCTTTGGTCGTGATAAAATACGTTGGCACGCCAACCTCAAAATACTTATAGAGGTATGCGAAGTAGTCCAACATGTAGGAATCCTGGTAATATTTAAACACAGGGGAAGAGAGAGACAACACTGTTACTGATTTTTGAATAACTGAAAGTGTTTTTAATTGGCATTTTGGCATAATTGCTCATGTATTTTTAATTGGCAGGCTAGAAGGGTGTTAAATAAACTTCTGTACTTACAGATGGCATGGCCAGTTCCTGATCTAAGCCCACTTTTACATTGAATAAGAGGAACACAGAGACACAGAACATCACAAGGAACACCACCATCTAAGAGAACAAGACATCACGATATTAAATTATTACTATTTGTATTATATAAAAGCATGTAAAGAACAACAACAACAAAAAAAGAACCCCACCATATTCTTTTCTTTTTTTTAGAAACATGAAATTCTAGTATGGGTCGGTGTTTTAAAGTAAACAATGTACACTTGTTACACACACTTTTACTTTGTTAATACATTTATACTGGAATAAAATGTCTGATTCCTTTATTCTGTTAAGGTTGATTTCATATTTTTATGTAGCCTAAAAATAGCTGAGTGAAATTAATAAACATTGAGAAAATAACAGCTTTTAATAACTTTATTAGAGACAAAATTGTTGCTTGTGTTGGAAATCACGCCAAGGACAGCTGAGGAATTTGTAAAATGTATATAAATGGTAAAACTTTACTTAAAGCCTTTATATATGATTCGTTATAAAAGTTGTTTAATGTATTAATTATGCCTTGTATGGTCCATACAAATAATTGCAACCAGAGTTATAATACATATCTATTTATTGTTAAACCTTTAAAAAGCATTAAAACACATGACAACCACTTTCAGATGTAACAAGGAATCTGCAAATATTATAAAAATAATTTTTGTTTTATGAAAAGATTTAATGCATTATAATGTACATTATGAATACCTTTATAATGCATTATGCATAAAGGCTTATGTTATGTTAGGCGTATGTTATGTTACCATAAAGGTTAACACAATAATATTTTTATAAGTTGCTTTTATTACTATAGCTTTAAACATTTACTATCTTATATATTTTTTTATGGATTTTCATATTTTACGACTGAAAGTCTGGAACTGGGATAAAGGTAAATCCATTAAATCTATAAATAAAAGACATGTGAAAAGAAGCAATTGTAATAAAAATCCTAAAATGACTGTAGTTAAAGAAACCATCATACTGTAAAGTAGGAACGTACCACTATTATCCTGCTGACAGGGTTGAGCAGTGCAGGGGCGTAGTATTTTTTCATTAATGGCAGCAGAAAGCCCTGGTTGGGTTTGGATGGGTGTGGAGTTGTCACAGTAACACAGCAAGCTATCTCACAACGGTTTGCGTCTTGTCGTCGAGCATCAAGTGAGAGCAGAGCCACAAAGGCAGTCATCTGTAGAATGAAGTCCATGAGCACAGCCAATGCCGCGTATAGGGCAAACGTCTTCACCGCCGGCATAGTGCTCAAAGCACCTGCAAAGAGACAATGAGGGTGTGTTAAGTTAGCCATGTATGTTTACTCATACATGGAATTAATCTGAACCCATTGACTGCATTATACACGACTCATTCAAAGTACATTATCGCCACTATACATCAATCATATCTCTATTTAATTAGGGTGGTACAGATCTGATGCTTTACGTTTCGCTGACATGCACAAGTGAGTAAAGGTCAGGCAATATGATAAGTGTTCCTCATTTCTATTCATAGTTGTATAAAAAATGTTGTTTTTTCTTCTTCTCTTGTTCTTGTGTTTTATGGGATGATGCAGAGTTTAAGATCAATTAGAAATTCTCACCCAGGAAGAAACAAACAGATTCAGACAAACTGCAAAGGAGCATGCTGGGAGCCACATTTCCAAGAACTCTCCCGATATGTTCCTCCCTCTTCTCGCCTGGTCTGCGCATATCTCTCTGATTGAGATTTAACATGGAAAAGACATGGTTTATGAAGTTATAGTCAATAGTGGAGACATAAAGTAATATCTTCTACTTCTAATATATGTATGCATGTACATACATTTACAGTACATATACATATACATATACATATGCATATACATACATGCACACACACACACACACAAACAAACATATATATATATATATATATGTGTGCATGTATGTATATGTATATGTACTGTATATGTATATGTATTTGGATGGAGGGATGGATGGATATACACTACCATTTAAAAGTTAAGATTTGATCAAAAACACAGTAAAACAGAAATATTGTGAAATATTATTAAAATTCTAAATAACTGTTTTATATTTGAATAAAATGTTACAATGTAATTTAATCCTGTGATGGCAGAGCTGGATTTTCAGCATCATTACTCCATTGTCACATTTATTGAGCATCAAATCATTATAATTATTTCTGAAGAATCATTATGTTATATTATTATCACAGTTTAAAACTGTTGTACTGCTTTTTTGCACATTTGCACATTTATTTTAATTTAATGTATCCATGCAGAATAAAAGTATACATTTATTTTAAAAAACAGAAACAAAAAACAAACCCCAAACATTTGAGCGATACTGTATAAAACTAAGAAATGTGAAAAGTCTGTGAGTGAAAAAAAGTGATTCGAGTGACCATTTAAAGCTGACCCCTAGAAGGTATGTCAGAAGGATAAGCTACAAAGAAACACAGAGTGAAGAAAGACACATACCTGATATTCTAGAACAAAAATAAAGATGTTATCGGCTCCCACAGCAAGAACGAGGAAGGGCACCACCTGCAGAATGACCAGTGAGGACGGAAGCCCAATCCAGGCATAGAAACCCATTGAGGCTAAGACAGAGCAGCCGACGACCAGAATACCACCCAGTCCGACCAAGAACTTTGAGTCTACCTAAGAAGACAATCATACAAGCTGAAATACTTTTGGAAAGTGGAGATGTGTATACTCAATCTAAAACTAAGCTCATTATTCATTCTTTTTTTCTGACCTCCATACTATATCAACTGAGAAACAACTGTGAAATATTTTGAGAAAAAGCCATTAAAAACAGAAAACGTTTAAAAAGTGGGTGTGTGACTTAGTTTTTGATGTCCAAAATGTATCATTTGAATCGCTCAGAACAGTTAAAACATGCTGGAGTTTCCATTAGGCCTTCATTTTGAGAAAATAAATGCTTCATCCTTTATTTCCAGTTATCAGAAATTAGGAAATTCCCAGTAAGCCATTAACCACTCGTTACTCACTCACCAGGATACGCTTCCAGGATGAATATTCCCCAAGAGCCACAGCAATGTAGAGGAAGATGACAGCATAGCTTATCATGAATATGGGGATATCCTCTGCAGTCGTTCTGTTAATCTCATCTTCCAAAGACCTCTGTGGAGCACCAGATCATTTGATTATGACGCCGTTAAACACTGATATCTTTGATATACACAGCATATGGTCAACCAGAATCTCACCTCAGCCATGTAGGCAAATGTGAAGTTTGTGTTTGGGTTTTTCTGATATTCCTGGACAATTTTGAGGAACATGCTTTCCCACTGTTGAACCACCTTGAATTTAACGTCGGATCGTGCGTAATTGTTCAGGGAGAAGGTGAGGATCAGGGCCTCAGCAATGGTGTATGCCTCATCTGAAAATGGAATGGAAAGCTGAAAGTCAGCTCAGTAAACCTTTAAGACAAAGATGAGATGCTAGCAGACAGTTTTGTGCCTTACTCTCATATCCTCCCACAGCCAGGAAGGGGAAGACAGGACCTCCATAGTCTGCCATGCAACTCATGCCAAGAGCTGTGATGTCTTTAAATGATAATGGAGAGCTGTAGGCAAGCAGAATGTAATTATGTTATGTGTGATATTGTTTTAATAAAACAGTTCAATAAACAAGAATAATTGAGTTACTTTGTCTATTTTTGCGGCAACAACAACACAAATTTCTAAAAGAAGCTCAATAGGTGCAGTTTCATTCCTGAATGATTCAGTGAATTTGAATGATGAAATTTGTTGAGTGAATGATTCAATGACTCTCATAAAGACTTCATTTGAAATAGCATACTACTCTTACTATTTCTTTTTATATTATAGTAGTAGCATGCTATATAGTAGCCAGTCTCTGGCTTCAACAAATATGCATGCTCCCCTATACTATATAGTTGGCAAAACTAGTAGATGAAAAGAGTAGTGTTCAAATTAACAGTATTCATTAAACAGTATGCAAAAAGTACCCGGATGACCTACTGCTCCTGAAGTGCACATCTTATGGATACTTCACTATGCCATGAAGCCATAGAAGAGGATTTGTGAATGGTCATGTAGTGACACAACTAATGCTGGTAGGTCAGATGACAATGACAGTATGAGGAAAGTAGTATTTCATCCATTCAGATTACATTCATACTAAAACATTTATTTTTAAAAGTTTCAGAGTAAGAACTTATTTAAAAGAAGTACCTACTCAAGAGTATCCGAGTATGTCAAAAAGACTGTGACTGAATTCGGAGTAGCATACTGGCATATATTAGTTATATAATACATTAATATAAAATATTGTAGTAGCAGTACGTATTAGCTTAAGAGAAAAGTATACTACAGAATTTTAAATTTAACTAGTTCTTATTTCGTTCCTGAATGAATGATGTATTTGAATCAATCGGTGAGTAAATGATTAAATGACTGAATCAGTGTATGATGTAAACTGCAGAAAGACCCAGCATGCAAAAACGTGAAAAGTCCCAGCGCTTAAAAGTCCCCCACTTGCTCAGTGGAACTCCAAAAACCTGGAAATGTTCCTAATGTAATGTAACAACTACAGATATGGATATGTGACTTACTTTACACAGTAGATAAAATGGTCCCTCCAATCCACCTCCTTAGTCACGCCGAGCTCTGTCATGTTTGCTTTGGCATTTAGGTTTTCCAAGCTATTTTGGAAGTACTGTGGTAGACTGTTGACAGCACAGTCTGTTAAAGAGGGGTTGTCTGGATTGAGTGGCGCATAGCAAACATCTTTAAGGCTTGCATTTCGGTTTAGATCGTCTGACCAGAATTCAATTGCCTGGATTCTCTGCTGAAGCTCCAGCAGCTCTATGATCAAATCTGTGAGAGAAAAAAACATACTCAGTAGGCCTATATTTTAATGACTGAAACCTAAGATTCAGGGGAACAGAAAATTCTTAAAAAAGAAAGCAATGCTACATAAAACACTGATTAGGACTGCATGAGGCTAAGGCTACACATCCAATTGTGAATGGATTGTATTCAGACAGCTATAAGCAAAAACTTTCTCACTGGTGACGTACAGTATGCTGGACTTTTGCAGTCATGTGGTACAATGGACTGCAAGCTCACATTCAGATCTATCTCCATTCAATCAGCAACTAATGGATAGAACCAAGGTAGAACCCATCCTACGCCTTTTTTCGATAATCAATTGTACATTACAATACGGAAAATATCTGACGCTACTTCTCTAGATCTAAATAGTATGCATAATACTTTTGAAAATTTTTGACAACCATATTGGTAATCACAACTTTTTTTTATTTTTATTGAATGTGTAGCTATCAAACTAATTATTTTGACCAAGTGAAACAATAGGAAGTTTTACCTTTAGAGATGATGCCACTGAAGTTCTGTTCGCCAAAGAGTAAGGAGTCATAGTAGTGGCTGGGCCGGTCTGGAGCGGTCAAGATCAGCTGATTGGTGCGGTAAAATGGATCAAAATGTGCATCATGGAAGTCCTTCTCACGCATGGCACGACTTTCGGGTGCTGACCAGAGCTGGACAGGATCTGTGGTCAGTTCTATGTCTTTTATTCCCACTGTGAATATTATCACAACCACAAGGCAGATCGGAAGCACAAACAGAGGATACCGTGCCATTATGGTTCCCCAGGTCTGGAAAAGAGACCCTAGGAAGTCCTGAGTGGCAAGACTGGCTTTGTCAGAGAACGTAATATCTTTAGGACTGATTTTATGGTTAATCTCATTTTCGTTTTGGTCCTTGGTGCTCTTGCCCTTCCGAGCGCTCCTTGACTTTAGGTAGTAGTTAGTGCACTCTAAAACTAAGTAACACATAAAAAGGAAAAGGATGCAGGCTAAGACTGTGATACAGATGACAAGGACGCCGTTAAGTCTACCAATCATGAATGGTTTTGGTAAAGGTGGTGGCGGTGGTACAGCTGGACAGGATTGCTCACAGTCCTGACAGGAACAGGCCTCACCCCCTGTAGCTGTCGTCTCGTTGCAATTCAATGCTCTTCCTGCAAACGGAAACGCTCCTTCTGGGAGTCCAGCGGTCTGTCCTTCTGGCAAGAGCCTGAAATTAATATCCAGAGGAGCCAGTCCATTGCTTGAGTCACCCTGGAAATCGTACCAGCGTTGCGGCGTACACAGAGTCGAACCATAGCGGCCACACATCGTGGCAATAGCGAACCCTCCGGTGGCTGGGATGCGTACGTTTCTGCAGGATCTAAACGAAGCATCTGAGAAGTTGGTGGATACGTAAGCCTCGTAACCTACCACAGCTTCCTTGACAATGCCAGATGGCTGCGTGATGTTTGCGGTTTTGGTGATTGTTAACATCTGACTTTGGTTGGGACTGCAGGTGGTGGCACAGTGGAGATGTGCAAAGTTGTCTGCGCAGGATGGGCATCGGATCAGCACGGCTTTGGACAGCGTCAGGCTGCCCTGTAGAGCTGTGAGCTGCCTGATGGAGCAGCAGCCCAGTGTTTCACCATCACCGTTGGCAAACATTGGGCACACAGATTTGAAAAGTTCATAGTGGTCTCCCGTCACATTAACGGCTTTTCTGTAGTCCTTACAGGGTACCCTAGGGGGAATAAGAGCACCCTCCACTGCAGGGTTTAGGCCACAGTCCTCATAAAACAAGCAGTAGCCTGGTTCATGCTGAGCACCAGTGAGAACCTGCAAAAGACAGAGATATAACATAGATAGGGATGTAACAATGTGTAGTTTGGTCAAGTGTCTTATACAGTAGATCTGTGTAGAATCTTTAGCACTCAGAACTCAACAATAAGGATTTTTCCTGCTGAGTTCAGGTTTTAGCCTGCAATTACATCAAATATGTTTCAATGTTTTTGAAAGTAATCTCTTATGCTAATGTCAAAATGTAATTACAATTTAAAATAACTTTTAATATCTTTTAAAAATCATTCCTGTGATGGCAAAGCTGAATTTTCAGAATCATTACAGTCTTCAGTCACATGATCCTTCAGAAATCATTCTAATATGCTGATTTGCTATAAAAAAAAAAATTTTTTAATTTTTTTTATTTTTATTATTATTATCAATGTTGGAAGCAGTGTTGCTTAATTTTTTTGTCGAAATATTTTTTTTCAGGATTCATTATATTGTATATATACACACACACATGTATGTATATAGCAACAGTTTAATTTAATACATCCTTGCTGAATAAAAGTATTAATTTCTAACCCCAAACTTTTGAATGGTAATGTATTTAATTAGTTAATCTTTTTTTTTTCATTCAAAAAAATGACAATGAAAGGAAATGTAATTTTTTCTTTATAATTTGTAACAAATCATTTTCAGAAGTGTCTACACTCTGGCTCACACACATTCCACAGTGAGAAAAAGTGTGGATGTGATCAAATGAGGTGATATTTGTTTCATATTCACAAAAATGGGTCCACAAATAAATCTAAAGTGATTCACAAAAATCACAAAAAAAAAATACACAAATAAATAAAATTAGATTAGCAAGCATACATTGATAAATGTATTGTGTTTCATGCAAACACATTTGAATCTTTTGCCAATGCCTCTGACCAATCAATCAATCATATTTTGTACCACAATTATAGCCAGAAAACTTTACATAAAGCTAGAGGTGGCAGAGTCTGGATGGGTATCGTGGGAAAAAGCATAATGTCAACTGTTGTTCATTTATAGACAAAATTCATTCTCCACATTCTGACAGACGATTTGGTATGGTCAAAATTCCATACATATTTCAATATCTCATTATTAAGAAATGCTTCACATTTATTTGTGGATCAATTTTCTATTTCAGAAGTATGACCTCAACTCATATTGATCCCTATCCTGCATATAAAGGAGATTTGTGGAAGACAAAACTCTTCACTTTGCTATTTCAATATTTAAAGCAGCCCGATTCAGATATTTTGTAGAATGATTCTGTCATTCAGACGATTTAGATACAAAATATGACAAGTGAAGACTTACCACGCAAACAGCAAGTGTCAACAATGTAACGGACCATTCCAAGCCCTTTCTTTGGGAATACATTTCTCTTCCTACGTCTTTGCTCTTCTGTGTATGTGGAGTGTTAGTTCCAGTGGAGAGATGAAGGCAGGAGGACGTGAGGAGCTTCGGGTAGCTCTACCTCTGCTGATAATGTAGAGTAAGACAGGAGGAAATGAAAGGCTTTCTCACTCTGATTGGATGAACACAAGTGATATTGATGATGACCAGAGTCTTATCTGGCCTGATGTTTCAACCACCAACTAGAATGGACAAAAGCCAATCCAACTCACTGATCATTAACTAGATGGGCAGACTAAACCAAAGGTGTGTTATGCAGACGCTATGGAATTTCGAAAGAACACAACACAACACAACACGCCCACCAAAATCTGATAACCACCAGATGACTCTCATTAATAAAATGGGAATATGGTCTGAGCAACTGCAAAACAACTAGAATTGTATTTCCCTTTTTCAGTAGGGTGAATTGTATTTTAAAATGTTGTCCATAGCTCCAGTGCTTGCTCTATTTAAAAAAAAATATTGCTTGCTTATTATATATATATATATACACTCACCGGCCACTTTATTAGGTACACCTGTCCAACTGCTCCTTAACACTTAATTTCTAAGCAGCCAATCACATGGCGGCAACTCAGTGCATTTAGGCATGTAGACATGGTCAAGACAATCTCCTGCAGTTCAAACCGAGCATCAGTATGGGGAAGAAAGGTGATTTGAGTGACTTTGAACGTGGCATGATTGTTGGTGCCAGAAGGGCTGGTCTGAGTATTTCAGAAACTGCTAATCTACTGGGATTTTCACGCACAACCATCTCTAGGGTTTACAGAGAATGGTCCGAAAAAGAAAAAAACATCCAGTGAGCGGCAGTTCTGTGGGCGGAAATGCCTTGTTGATGCCAGAGGTCAGAGGAGAATGGCCAGACTGGTTTGAGCTGATAGAAGGGCAACAGTGACTCAAATAACCACCCGTTACAACCAAGGTGGGCAGAAGAGCATCTCTGAACGCACAGTACGTCGAACTTTGAGGCAGATGGGCTACAGCAGCAGAAGACCACACCGGGTGCCACTCCTTTCAGCTAAGAACAGGAAACTGAGGCTACAATTTGCACAAGCTCATCGAAAGTGGACAATAGAAGATTGGAAAAACGTTGCCTGGTCTGATGAGTCTCGATTTCTGCTGCGACATTCGGATGGTAGGGTCAGAATTTGGCGTCTACAACATGAAAGCATGGATCCATCCTGGCTTGTATCAACGGTTCAGGCTGGTGGTGGTGGTGTCATGGTGTGGAGAATATTTTCTTGGCACTCTTTGGGCCCCTTGGTACCAATTGAGCATCGTTGCAACGCCACAGCCTACCTGAGTATTGTTGCTGACCATGTCCATCCCTTTATGACCACAATGTACCCAACTTCTGATGGCTACTTTCAGCAGGATAATGCGCCATGTCATAAAGCTGGAATCATCTCAGACTGGTTTCTTGAACATGACAATGAGTTCGCTGTACTCAAATGGCCTCCACAGTCACCAGATCTCAATCCAATAGAGCATCTTTGGGATGTGGTGGAACGGGAGATTCGCATCATGGATGTGCAGCCGACAAATCTGCGGCAACTGTGTGATGCCATCATGTCAATATGGACCAAACTCCCTGAGGAATGCTTCCAGCACCTTGTTGAATCTATGCCACGAAGAATTCAGGCAGTTCTGAAGGCAAAAGGGGGTCCAACCCGTTACTAGTATGGGGTACCTAATAAAGTGGCCGGTGAGTGTATATATATATATATATATATATATATATATATATATATAAATAAGCTCAAATAATCTAAAAAAAAATTTAAAGTGCGTTTTTTTCTTGCGGTGAAATCACAATTTTTTTTAAAGAAGTCTCGCACAAAGGCTGCAGTTATAAAAATAGTTTTTTTTCTATATTATAAAATGACTTGGTGCTCTTTTGTGCAAACTGTGTTTTTTGTTTTCAGGATTCTTTCTTTAACGAATATAAAGTTCAAAAGAACAGCATTTATTTAAAAAATAAATATTCTGTAACATTATAAATGTATGTACTGTCACTTTTGATCAATTTAAAGCATCCTTTCTGAATGCATTAATAAAAAAATAAAAAACTTTTTATTGGACAATCATTTCAACTGAATTAATGATATGCCATGTCTCTTGAAGCTGACCATTTATGACATTATTTCTAAGCAGAAGCTTTAATATAATCTAAAAGTAAGCTATATAATTATTTTAACAATATAGTTAATAGTTATTAGTTATTTGGTAAGAAGCTTAATCGCTTTTGTTGTAGCATTCCTCATTTCAAATGCTTTCAAATGAAAGTGTTTGTTAAAGGAATAAATATAAATGTAAAAGGTATAAGGGGACAATGCAAAATAAACCAAATAGATTTTTTTCAACAATCAACAAATGACAACAACAAAGAGAGAAAGCAGAAATAGGCAGGAGCGATCAAGCAAAACTGGAGGTGTTGGAGGAACAGAGAGTACATGTACAAGTATGCAGTAGTTCACTACTGTGTGCAACATGTGATCTGTACCGCAGGTGTTTGGAAGAAATCTATCAGCACAATTATTTTGTAACCAGTTTTTAGGTATCACACTGATTTTTGCTAGTTCTTGTAACATTTATCATTTCAAAGAATTTCTAAATTTTTTAATTAATAAAAAGGGGGCAAATGAAGTAATGTCATGGTAAAAACATGGTCACATTCAAAGCTTTTTTTTTAAATAAAATTGTGCATTCACTCATTAAAAACTATTAAGTTATGGTTTATAAGCTTATATTTCATAGGGTCCAAACAGAATGCAAATGCAACAGAATCCTAGCCTAGTTTATTACAAGAGCCCCTTTCACACAGCGCGATGATCCCGGCAAATCACTGGCAGTGTGAATGAACCGAAATCAAACAATCCTGGGACAAATTCCGGGTCACATGATCCGTGTGTGAAAGGGGCTAAGGGGTAATTTATTCCAAATGCGTTTGCAAACTTAATTTTTGCATGTTCAGTAGGCTATCAGTTTATGGAATTGCATGTTTAATCTTATCATCAATCTGAAGTTACCTTATCTGATTGCTTTAACTGATATTCCTGAAGGACGACTATGTAAACCTTTGTTCTATCTGGTACTGGTTCATGGGAAGTGGATGTAACCTGTTATTTTTCCAACACCTGGTTATTTTTTAAAGGTTAGCCTTTATAACCTCACTATACAGTAAATATATTAAAAAAAATGTCAGCCTCTGTTTTCATTTAATTTCTTTTATTATTAGAAAGACTCAGGTCTCAAATCTTTCAAATTGAAGGAATATATACCCAAAAACTAATTATATCATTTAAAAAAATTCTATCATCATTATTTACTCACCCTCGTTGTCACCGTTATATTCTGTCAGTTTCTATTTTCAAGGACCTTCAGTTTGTTTTCATTTGTCACGTGCCTTTGGTTGCGGTCATTGTTATTTCATTTGTACCAGCTGTGTTCTGTTACTCATCTTGTTTGTGTTGTAGGTGCTATATGTAACTTTTACACTCAAGCATAAAAATACCATAACATGTTTGCATCTATTGAGGAAACATGCTACTGTAAGTTCACATAGTCGTTTCTCTGAAAAACACTTCTACAGTTATTTTACTTTGAAATGTGCGCTTCCAGGCTGGAATGTTATTTTTTGTTTTGGTCTGTGATACAGCACATTGCCAATTTTCATTGTCCATTGTGCTTGTTCCTGTCGTGTGTGCTCAAAACCCGTGAAAGCCGTCCAGTCTGAGGAGCAGGTGGTGGGAGAAACCATGATCTCCGATAGTTTGAATTGGACTGCAGTACCTATTTCGACCACTAGTTGTCAATTCTTACAGACTGCACCTTTAAGCTGTGCCTTGCCTTCATTCCTTGTCCGATCACAGTTACGTTTATTTGTGTTTGCCACTGCCTGTTGGAAGTATTGTAATTAAACTGGGAACTGGGAAGCTTTGGCACCCCACTCGTAGTCTTTGGTGATTTCAACATTCATCTAGAGAAGCCGTCTGCAACAGACTTCCTCTCTCTGCTAGCCTCATTCGATCTCAAACGGCTCATCACCACAGGTACTCACAAATCAGGCAACCAACTGGACCTGGTTTACACACGCAACTGCATCTCAGACAACATTTTGGTGAAACCTCTCCACGTTTCTGATCATTTCCTCATTTCTTTCAATCTACAACTCTTTACCCATGCACCACCAACTCCCCAATCAGTTACTTTCAGACGAAACCTACGTTTACTTTCTCCCTCCCATCTTTCCACTGCTGTGGCATCTTCTCTTCCCTCACCCTCACAATTCTCATCTCTGGATGTGAATACCGCAACAGATACTTTGTGCCCCACTTTAACTTCTTCTTTAGACAATATCTGCCCTCTCTCCTCCAGGCCAGCACGCGTTACTCCCTCCAACCCCTGGTTATCTGAGGTTCTTCGTGAACACCGGACCAAACTCAGGGCAGCGGAGAGGAAATGGCGCAATTCAAAAGACACATCTGACCTGACTATGTATCAATCTCTGCTCTCTTCCTTTTCTGTCGATGTTCGTGCTGCGAAATCTTCATATTTCCACAACAAGATCAACAGCGCCTCTGTCCACCTCCACCACCACTCTCCTCCTCTTTAACTGCTGATGATTTTGCAAACTTCTTCACCAACAAAACAACTATTATCAGCAGTCAGTTCTCAGCTCCACACACACAGGAACTCAGACCATCCTCTCCCACAACCAAACACTTTCTCTCCTCCTCCTCTCCACTAACCG
The DNA here is from genome assembly GCA_031834385.1 of Semotilus atromaculatus. Classification (NCBI taxonomy): domain Eukaryota; kingdom Metazoa; phylum Chordata; class Actinopteri; order Cypriniformes; family Leuciscidae; genus Semotilus; species Semotilus atromaculatus. The sequence goes on along the minus strand of JAULUF010000042.1, from coordinate 17,310,158 downwards.
AGGAAGAAGTATCTAAACTACTTCTCTCCAGTCATCCTACCACCTGCCGTCTAGACCCTATCCCCTCACACCTTCTACAAGCTATCTCTCCCACACTCTCCCACCAGCACTCACTCACATCATCAACTCATCCCTCAATACTGACCTTTTCCCTACAGCATTCAAGCAGGCTCGGGTAACTCCACTGCTTAAAAAACCAACATTAAACACATCACTTTTAGAAAATTACAGACCTGTCTCTCTCCTACCATTCATTGCGAAAACACTTGAACGAGCTGCTTTCAACCAAGTGTCATCTTTCCTATCTCACAGGTAGGTCCTTCAGGGTTGCATGGAGAGGCGAAGTATCCAAAGCACATCAACTGACCACAGGGGTTCCTCAGGGCTCAGTTCTTAGACCGCTCCTCTTCTCCATTTACACCACCTCACTGGGACCCATCATACAGGCACATGGTTTCTCTTATCATTGCTATGCTGATGACACCCAGCTATACCTTTCATTTCAACCAGATGATCCCACAGTATCTGCACGTATCTCAAGCTGTCTGGCGGACATCTCGGCATGGATGAAGGAACACCACCTACAGCTCAACCTGGCAAAGACAGAGCTTCTCGTCCTCCCTGTCACTCCGTCTCTACAGCACAACTTCACTATTCACTCCACCAGCTAGATTCATCCTCAATCCTCCCATCAAGGTCGGTCAGAAATCTTGGAGTTACACCAGCTGACTTTCACAGAGCACATTACAAAAACAGCTCAATCATGCAGGTTCGCACTGTACAACATCAGGAAGGTCAGGCCTTTCCTAACTGAGCATGAAACACAACTTCTAGTCCAGGCCCTGGTTATCTCTAGGCTTGATTACTGCAATGCTCTTTTGGCAGGACTTCCATCATGTGCAACTAAACCTCTACAAATGATCCAGAATGCTGCAGCTCGTCTTGTCTTCAACGAGCCCAAAAGGGCCCATGTCACTCCTCTCTTCGTCTCACTACACTGGCTACCACTCGCTGCTCGCATCAAATTCAAGGCTTTGACGCTTGCTTACAGATCTACCACTGACTCAGCTCCGTCCTACTTTCACTCACTCCTACGAGTTTACACCCCGACCAGAAACCTACGATCGGTCAAGGAGCAGCGGCTCGTGGTACCCTCACAGCGAGGCATAAAATCACTCACCAAAACATTCTCATTCACGGTTCCATGCTGGTGGAATGATCTTCCCACCCTCATCCGGAATGCAGAATCCCTGACAGCATTTAAAAGTCAGCTGAAAACTCATCTCTTCCGTGAGAACTTAACATAAAAAAATTATAAAAAAAATAAAAAAAATCCCTTCCCCTTGTCTGATTTTTACTACTCTGAGCAATGCCTGACCTTTGTATTTTGAATACTTCTTGTGTTGTTCTTCGCGTCTTCCTGATGACTCGCTTGCTTTAGTCCTCAGTTGTAAGTCGCTTTGGATTAAAAGCGTCTGCTAAATGACTAAATGTAAACTTTGAGTGTTCTAAACTTGATCCCGACTGTGACAAGTTTGAAGTGAAAATGCAGAGGCCTAGCTTTGTTCTTCCTGAAATAAAACTATACAATTTTAATCTAAATGCTGCAAACTTCAAAAACATAACCCTACAATAAATTAGACTATAGCCTATGCATTTTTGGTGCATGACACCCTTACTGGTTATTTAGGCTATTATTTTATTATTAGAAAGATTTAGGTAAATCTTGAAGCTTAGAGTTACCCAAAAACAAATTCTATCATCATATAGGCCTACCACTATTTTTACAGTGGAACACAGTTTTGGGAGGGCCAATTTAAAGAATCGTCACTCAGCTGTTTTCCATACAATGCCTTTTCCATGTCTGTAAAGCTCCAAAAAGATATCCGTGTCACATAAGTATATCCATATGGCCATATATGCGGTATATTCCAAGACTTCTGGAGTAGCTTTGTATGAGAAACACTTGTTTTTATTCACTGATAGTATTTCCATAGACGGACATCTGTTTTTATTCACTGATAGTATTTCCATAGACGGACATCTGAAATGTCATTGCAGCCACGTTTAAAATGCTGTAGCAAAATATTGTTGACAGCATGTTTAAGTGAAAACAGACAATTCTGCACAGAATAGCTGATTATGTTGTGCAACACACGACTTTCATCCATCTTGTTTTTTTTTTCTTCTTGAACTGATTAATGCAATGGCAAGCATTTAACTTCACGTGAAATTGCGCTCTCCCCGCTCGCGTCTCAGCATAAATAGAGAAATGTTGCTATAACTACTTTGATGCGTCTGTGGGAGTGGCATAGGTTAACAGTCATAACGAGCGAGAAAGGTTGACATGATCCATGGCTATGCTAAATCTCGGACCTCTGGGGAATCACCCTTTGAAGAAAAAAAAAGGACAGTACAGAGGAGAGTCTGCTTGAAAAAAAACAGAACACGATCGAGATCGTAATAAAACAAGAATCAACATTGGCATGGATTTTCGGAGATGGCGAGTATTGAGAGTGAAAAGGGTATTTTATTGAACAGATTAACTGCCATACAGTTTATTGGCAAATATTATGATGGATCATTTCATTATGTTTGTAGAAGTTACTGGAATTTATTGTCAAGGAAGTACTCTCTATTAATGGGTGAAGCTACAGTAACGTCTTTAGCTGGTGAATGTTTTATGAGCTGTTTGATGAAATGAACAATAGTACTTCTAATCTAAAGCATTTATTTATCTTAGTTAATGTTCATTTCAACATTACTATACATTATAACATTATTAAAAGTTGTATCTGTTAATGATGGACCTGAGATAACAATGAACAGTTGTATTTTTTTTTTTTTATTAACTTTTAACAAGGATTAATACATTCTGTAACAAATGTATTGTTCATTAAAGTTAATGCATCAGCTAATATTAATTAATGGGACGTTATTGTAAAGTGGTACCGAAACAACCGAAGGTATTAACATCTTACCCATTTTGCTTATATTTGCTTATAACATATCTAAACACAAATTAAAGTAGGCCTATATTACTGTTTATTTGTGTAATAATGTATCCAAATACAATTAAATTACATGTATGTGATACATGTATGTGTTACATTAATACATGTTGCTTTTACAAGCAAATTGGCACAATGGCACATAGAGTTATTTTGCCACAGTACTGTATGAATGGCAGGATTAATAAAGCTCCCAAAGAGAAAGAAAGAATCTAGTTCTGTCTCAAAATAAAGATTGATATAACCTTAGTGAGAGCTATATTTTAGATTTTTACCTGATAATACCAGTTGAAAGTTGAAACCTTAAGATTTTGTGCCTCTTTGACAGCTGACACCTTTCAAATAACACATATTTTAATAGATATGCTATGCTTATCTTTTGGCACTTAATAACTTGCTTAACGCCTACATTCTGCAATGTCTAAATATCCACATTTTTCTATGCACATAAATTGGCTGTGTGACCAATAAATAGACTATAATGACAATATATGATGTGTATATTCTTGAATCTAAGAAAAGTAAAAGGAATGATGTAATTGTGCAGAAATAATCAAAACAAATTATTAATGAATAAGATAGTTGAATTTCACACATAGGGGAGAATAGTGAAGGGGTTTGAAACTGAGAAACATAGAATAGCGTGAATATAAATAGTAGACTCGATCCATGCACATCAAAATTTTAGTTAATACAATAGTGCTCAACAAAAATAATAAAAAAATTAACAAAAATGCCTGCACATTTCTGAAGCAAGTGAAAAACATTTGCCTGGATTTGAACTAGACCATTGCCAGACGTGTGGCTTTCACTCCATTGTGTTTCTAAGCAGATTAGACAGCCACATGCATTTTTCTATATAAACTATTTTAAGTATTTTAAAAGCTTGCCAATGATTTTGAGCTTCTGTGTCTCTTTAGTACCACAAAGATGTTTTGCATTAATTACTTAAAAACACAATATGGGTGGGGATAATATGAAATAGAAATGCCTGTTTTGTTTAAAGGATAGACGAATTTCAGCATGAGTATAAAATAAGCTGAGTTAAATCACTTCAATAAACTTACTTGCTTGTAATTTTGAAGCCTTCTAGAAAAAAAAAAAAAGTATAATCTGCATATTATCTTCATATGTACAGTATGTCTCTTCATGTAAGACATATAATCCCATATACTTGTGAATGATTACATTGCCCTGTCCTTGAGATTCAATTAATTAAGATTAGTGTTATCGATGTGTGGTATATGACTGATAATACAGATACTCAGGACAGAGTGATCGTTGCCATAGGGAACTGCAGAAAACATAAGCTGTTACACGATAATTCCGAGAATCTCTTATGAAAGGGGTTATGCTTTTTACAGGGTTGTTGTATAAATTGAACTTATCTGTCGGTTGCTGGAATTAACATAACTATTTTTAGACGCAAATCACCTTTTAATGCCTTATACAATCAATCCAGATTAGCTTCATAGTGATAAACAGGAAAATAGTGATCAATGATGCAAACTTCATCAAATATTGAAATCAAATGTTGCTGTAAAGCAGCTCTAAAATTCAGTTCAGTAAAAAAAAAAACAGTGTAAAGTTGAAAAATTATCCATTAATTCAACTAAGCAGATCTATAGAAAACAAAAGTGTTGTTATTTACTTTGAGTCAGTTCAGAAATATTATTTGAATGGTAAAAATCTTGCAAATGCTGAATAATGACAGGGGTTTACCAAGCAAAAGGGGATCTGAGTAAGTAAAAGTGAATTTGAATCACATTTCAGTCCAGTCATCCCAGTTGAATGCAACCACTGAAAGGGGCTTTCCATTTGTTCTGCTAGGGTGAGTGTACCTTTAACACTTGTTTAAATCTTCAAACGCTGGATACATCCTGCCAGAGAGCAGAGTTCTTCAGCAAACACCTGGCTGGATATTGAAGGCACAACAACTTTATTATTTTAGGTGTGGTGCCACAATGATTTTAGTTTCTCGAAGGGTGTGTGAGAATGTTTTTTTCTTTAGTGTCATTGTTTGTTCTCGAGTCTGAGAGTCTTGTATTCTGTTTTTACTGTAAAAGTTGTAAAACGGTTGTAAAAACACCATAAAAATCAGTTTTAGTTTATGCACTATAGTTCTAATAACTGTAACACTTTATTTTGATAGTCCACATTAGACATAACTATAACTAACTTTGCAACTACATGTCAACTAGCAGTATTATTAGACTATCTTAATATCTGATAACACTTTATTGTGATGCTCCACAACAGACATTCTACTGACTGAGTAACTTTGCAAGTATATATTTTTTTAATAAAGTTACTAGAATGTCATCGAAATAAAGTGTAACCCTAATGACTTGAAACTTTCAGGTAAACAAGTAATGCATCTCCATGCAGTTATTTAATAATATAATCAGATTTAGTTTAAGTGAACTGGTTTAATGCATTTTATTTTAGCTCAAGCTTAATTAGAAAAAAACACCCTCTTGCAGCATACATTGGGGTATAGATAATTCATATATGTACATTGTTTGACTGTTTATTTTACACTGTTGTTAATTTCATTGTTACATTGCTCTTGTCACAGTAACTTGTCTTGTGATGTAGGAGTAATTTTTTGGGGGGACTAAATGTAATAAGTTAAAGAAAATGTTAAAAGTAAAATGCCATGCAAACTTTTTACAGTTTTGAGTCTTGTGTATTTCATGCAAGGGGTCAGTTTAAGTAAATGTGCATGGATGAAGATTTGCACAGATTATGCGCTGTACACTTATTTAAATGCACATAGACACATGGTTATGCACACAAATTAACTTCTGAACATATAGTTTCTTTATGGTGAGACAGTATGCTGAACTTTACCCAGGATGTTCTCGCAGGTGATAAACTATCAGGTAACAACATATTTTCTCTGCTTATAATCTTTTATCCTTTTATAAATGTTATCTTCCTGGTTAAAATGGCGTCCAAATACCTTGACATTTGATTAACTAAAATTATACATTTCTTGATTGCAGGGATGTCTTGAAAGGTTTAGCATTTCTGCTTTTTGTACCAGTGGGTGGCAATATTTCATTGATATTGACTGATTTTGACATAATAGCATATTGTATTACTTGTTTGACATATAAAACTGTAGAATCTTTAATATGTCTTCGTCATTGTACATTACAAAGTTTCTTTCTTTCATATTTTTGAAAACTCTCAATTATTTCCAAGTTTGAATTATATTTCAAAGCCTAACTGTACGCAAATGCATACACATGACTTACATGTGTAATTTGATGGTTTGGGTACATGGAAACTTCAAAACTTTCCGATGTGCTCATGTTCATTGTCATCACACCTACGTAGTCATCACACGTCATGAACGAAGCAAAAGGATATTGCAGTTGTCACCTACAGCGGGCCTGTGCCGGGGTGGGACGGCCCGCCACAGTCATGGTTAACCACTGAGTGGGCTAACTTACTGTGATGATGTACTTTGACATCAAGACTCTGATCTATAGGAAGTAGCCTTCCTGAAGCTTCTTGTCTGCATATCTGACATAACCTTGATGTCTTGAAACATTTGATTAACATTGGGAGTTCTTGATTTGAACTAAAATGAGAAGTTAGGACTGTATTTGAATTAAAATGAGTTAGGAGTATTGAAAAAAAAAAGTGGTAACACTTTATTTCGAAGGTCCACTTTAGACATTTTATTTATTTTTATTTAATATGGACATACCATTTATATTGGACGAACCAGATGCATTGTGTATCACAATGTGCTAATTTTCAACACCTGTCCATAGGGGCTTTTACAACCAATAAAAACACATTGTTAAACAAGACAAGGCACATTTTACACATGAGAACAACTTTGGCCCGATTTAAGCCACTGTTTGAGCTCTCTGATAAAGATGTTAATCTTTTTTTGTAACTTTTGCAACTATATCAACTAACTCTCATTAGTAGACTTGTCTGCTTTATATCTGCTAACATTTTATTTTGATGCTCATCCAACAGACATTCTAAGTAACTTAGCAAACATTTATTACCCTTTGTTAATGTTAGTTAATAAACATGTTTATGTTCGTATTTGTTCACACTTCACAGTGCATTCATAAAACAACTGTTGATTTAGACTAAACTATATATTAGTAGGCTAATTTAAGGATAATTAATGCTGTAAAAGTATTGTTAATTGTTAGTTTATGCTAACTAATGCAGTCATTGTAACAAATTAAACCTGATTGTAAAATGTCAAATTCGTTTTTTACAAAATTGTATAGCCTACTAATTCAAAGGCAAAATCAAATGTGCTTTTGTGCATTGGGCGCTGAGCCAGAGAAAGAAGTTGTGATAGGCCTACTTTCACATATCACAAGTTCACAATTAGCCTATTCAGTGTTTTCAACTACATGATGTTTAGTTTAGGTTTCAGATATTTAAATAGGCTACACATAAGTAGCCTACTAGCAAAAGAATACATTATAGTTCGCAAAATATGATGTCTATGGATGCGGCAATAACAACCCTTTCAAATATAAATTGAAGTGGTATTTTATTCATAATATAAGATTGTGTAGGTAACTAAAACGTTTTCTCACACTTCACCGGCCACTTACTTTCATGTATTTCGGGTGAAGTGGATGAATTGACGGGTTGTAAATCCGACAGATCCGATACTCTGAACTGCGTCGCAAAATAACATGGCGGCGCCGCCCATCGTACACATAGGCCTCAGTAGTCTCCCTAAAAGAACATATAACATAGAAATATTAAATTACAGTCAGAAACTTGTTGCGTTTCCCTCAAAAGCACAAAATTACCATAACATGCATAACAACTTTCATATAATAGTAGAATATTGCATTATCTGTATACATAAAGAAACCCATATTGTATTTAATGTCAAAACACAAATATGCCAATTGATGTTCATAAAACACTATATCCATCCTTGTTACACACAATAAACAAGATAGCTTGCATGTGTGACAAAACAAAATATAAAATAAAGAAAATTAATAAAATATAAAATAAAGAAAATGCAAATCATATTACTTATAAATCAGAATTAATGTAATACTGTTAAACTGTAGCCTAGCTACTTTATGTAATAGTGCATTAAAGTGGCACACATAGGCTACATTCGACGTCGGTCCATTATTCTCTTCTCAATACCTGCAACACATAGCTAAGTATTTTATAATCGTAATATCAGGTAGTTGATGACAAAGCCAACAAATTTGTGAATATTTTGAAGAAAAAAAAACGAAATAAAAGCAATCTGCCATGCAGCGCTATCGTGGCGGCGGTGTGTCACGTGACCGGCACGTTCTAAAATAACGGTCGCCTTAAATCTCACGCTAAACATACGTGTGAAAGGATTAAATAATGCCAAAAGATTCACGTTTTATATTTTCCAAAATGCCGTTTGCGTTTCTTTTTGGCTGGTTTTTGATTCTGGGTGCATGCCCCAGTGTAAGGTCCTGTCTGCAGTGTGACCCGGTGGTTCGTTATGTGCACGAAGATTTCCTGTCCTCGGTTAAAGGAATCACTGTCCGTGATCAGATTGAACTGGAGCAAATCATTGAGCAAGCTTACGTCAACTATCGGGAGACCAGCACATCATTTCGGGGTGTCATAGGTAACGTTAAAATGTTCCTAAACTTCCCGCTAAGAAACTAATTATAAGCATTTTATCATAAAAGCATATCGCAGTCTGAATGCTTGCATCGATTCGTAACCTACAAGCAGCTAGCCGCAACACGCAATCAGATAATGAGCCGTCAGACTATGCAGCAAACGTTAACGTTAAATGTTCTGTATAAAAAGTTTACGCATCAAACTCATTTTGAAAGAGTCTGGTAATTCCAATCATCATTTATTTTAAGTTTTTGGAAATACCGTGACTTAACTGTTGCCTTTTCGCTGCACTTAAAGGTAATACGCGCATAGATCTGACTACGCGCTTGTTTTCACAGATCTGAGATTTAAAAATGGCGCCACCGGAAATGCTTCAGGACCAGACATGCGGAGTAGCATTCCACGTTTGTTATTGCATTGCTGGGTCAGTCATCCTCCTGGGACACAGGAATAGACTTTTGTCCACTGTAGGGGACATTATATTTTAGGGTAGACTTTTGTCCACTGTAGGGGACATTATATTTTAGTGTATATCTAACACCATGCATGATGTCACAGTTGTATTCTGGATGTCCTGTAAAGAGCACATCAGGGCTTAGAGATACCAAATGTTTGGAGGTGTCACTATGAAAACAACCTCTCCTTGGTCTTTAAAAATATCTGACATTAATTTAGTTATCAAATGTAGCACTCGATATGATAATATATTGTAATTGTAATTTAAATTGAACTACTTTTCAAATTGTATTTCATCACAACATCTCAGGAAAACGTTATGGGGTTTCAAATAAAACAAATACTTTATGTTACAGAACAGGGCATTGATTTCATACATGTCCACTGTAGAGGACATCAGGACTTAAATCATTTTTATCTGGCATTTTGGGAGACAAAACAAGTGAATATGTAAATAAATTATACATCAATATTCCTATGAAATATTATATATTATTATTAAAATGTAGCTAATTATTACTCCAATTCATACACTTCTTTTTTCATTAAATGTTGCTCCAAGAACACATTAATGTGCAAATTAGATACATTGCATTGAATGGGAGTATTAATTTATGCCCATTTTACCCACATATTGCATAAAGTAAAATGGTGTATCAATTAATTCTCTTATATCTTTCATAACATAGGCCTAGTTGAGAATCATCTTTATACAAATTTTGGTTTAAAAAAATCTAAGTCCTAGTGTCCACTAAAGAGGACATAGCATAAGAATAAAATATAATTTTTCAAAAATGTTTTTTTAACCATTTGTTTCTTATGCTCTAAAAACAACGTGATGACATGAAAAAAAAAAAAATCTAAATTAAACAAACTTTTTTTTTCTGTGTCTCAGGAGGATATGCAAGTATTCATATTTATTTGTACAGCGCTATTCAAAATACAAATAGTTTCAGAGCAGCTTTACAGAACATGCAATTACAATGCTAAATGTACGCTAGTAAACTAATCTCTATATGCTAAACTAACTAATTTCATACGTTTCCAAATGTGTGTGCTTAGTTAGGTGAAGTTTGGTGCGAGGGTTTGAATGTCCTATCTGAGCCCTTCATGTTGTCACAAATAAATCGAAGGTGAATGCAATTTAATGCTGGCTGTCTTGCTTTTTCTAATGCAAACCTGTAGTGGATGAGAAAAGTTAATCAAAGTTGTCCTAAGACAAGAACGGGAAATGTTCAAAATTCATGTGTAACTTTGATGAAAGGTTTGGATCCATTTCAAATGTTGAAATGGTCTATACAGTATAGGCTAATCAGGAGTAGCGAGGAGATGCTGCTATTCTTGTTTGTGATCTTTGTTGTTGATGTAGTTGAAATAGCCCATTTAGATTAACAATAACTTCTTCTAATAACTGTGTAGCCTATATGCTGAATTACTTATTTTATTAGTTTTTTTTTTTTTCACATTCATATCTACAGAAGTCTAAAACAAGTGTGTATTAGTTTTAGTTGTTTTACTTTTAATTTAATTTTACTTTAACTAATACTAAAATAAGACTAAGTTTCCAGGATGCATGAGATCATTGAGAGGACCTTGAAGAAGCTCAAATATAAAATAGTTTTTTGATTGCTATTATTCCAGAATTTGGAAAAAGGTGCAAAAATTATTAAGCTTGTCCAAACTTTTGACTGGTAATACATGCAAGATTTGCCAAATTTCTGCCTGTCTATGTCTTTACGTTATATTTATTAATGATGATGTTGAATGCTATCTGATTTGCTTTAGATCCTACAACACTCTATCGTGCACGGACTGAATATCAGAGTGAATTCAAGAGGCACTGGAAAGAAGACAGGACAGGTGAGAGCTTCTGGATGCAGATTATGTACTTCCAAAAGAGCAGTCGTTCATTTTTTAAGGAGAAAATATCAACATTTTCATGTTAGAGTAAAAACATGAAAAAAAATATAGCTGCAAGCAGCGATACGGGCCCAAGCACCTAAGGTACCGCAAGCAGAGCCAGTACAGCAAGCATAGCAGCACAGCAAGCATTGTAAGCAGAGTAAGCATTATAAGCACAGCATGTACAGCAAGCACAGCAAATACAGCAAACAAGAAGTACAGCAAGTATTGCAAACAAATGAAGTAGGGATGTTAACGATTAATCGATGATCGATTAATTGTCGATAATACATTTAATCGATAAAACTTAAAAAATAAATTTAACTATTAAAAAATACATTTAATCGATAAAAAAAAGCGATCATCAGATTCATGCGCGTGCGTGCTGCTCAACCCATGTTTGGGTCTATTTTACGCCATCATGACTATAAGTTTGCGTGTGCATTCGCAGAGTGATCAACGGGTCTCTTTCGAGAGGTCTCTCCTATTGCGTAAGTAGCTTACGCTATGGGAAAACTCCTTTTCTCGAGAATATTGAAGCCTTTTGTGTAAAACGCATTGCAGCTGCACAGCATACACCAGTGAACGAGGGAGCTTGGTCATTGGCTGTGCTGCAGCAACTGCACGAACCTATGACGGGGCGACTCTGGCACGCTGGCACGCTGACCAATGAGCGCGTTTTATCTGCTCACGCTACTGAAAAGCTTATGTATTTTCCTCCTGTGGCAAAATCTAAAGCTTTTGCCAGAGACCCGTGTTCAAAACCTGGTTCTGGCGGCAGATAAAAAAAAATTATAATGCGCTCTTCCATGAGTTCGCGACCAGTTTCTTGAGCCTCTTCCGTGGCTCAGTGGTGGAATCTGAGACATTTGCGCCAGAGACCCGAGTTCGCATCTCGGCTTCGCTGAAACTTTTCACCAAAGTGAACGAGCTCACGCCGGCCCGCCCCCGCGTGACTCACTCTCTTTGGCAGCGTCTGAAGACAGGGTCGGTCGGCCTCAACTTGACCCCGCCTCACATGTAATCCCAGCAATATATGCTCCTCTGCAAATATGAGCTGTTCCACATTTCACAGTACTCGTCTATCAGGCGGCTGGAAATGTCTATATTGCAGTCAATGGGCCCGTTACAAAGCACGCTCGCCTGCAAACAGATGCCGGTTTTTACAGTGACTCAAACAAGGGTAAAAGTGCTCTCCTCTGCCTGTGTCACAAGTAGGTCACGTGCCCACGTCAGAGTGCACACTCTTACATACTGAAACAGTGTCTAACTTTTTCCCCAGCTCAGGCTGGATGCACTATAAAGGTAGCGCGCGTGCCTACTGCCATGTATGCACCACTACGCATAAGCACTGTTCACACAGTTATAAACGCCTCACCAAATGCAAGTGGGAAGCTTTATAAAGGTAGCACGCGTGCCTGCTGTTAGGCATGCACCCCTACACATAAGCACTGTTCCCACAGCCGAAAACTCTTCCCAGCGCAAGCTGGAAGCTTTATAAAGATGGCGCGTGTCACTAATAGGTCGCGTGCCCACATCTAAGTGCGCACTCCTACATACCAATAGGAACCAATAGAGAAAAGAGAGTCTATGTCCCGCCGAGGCTGGACAGCTCTCCCTAAAACTCTCCACACATTCCCCAGTCCCCACACAGGCGGCTGGAAATGTTTATATAGCAGTCAATGGGCCAGATGCCCATTACTGTGCATGCGAAAGCCTGGGAAATGATCCCCAATATGCCGAAATGGGTATTGAACATAATAAAACATGGCTACTCACTACAGTTCGCTCGCAGACCGCCCCGCTTTACAGCTGTGGTCGAGACGGAAGTGAGAAAAGATGTTTCACATGTTCTACGCACCGAAGTGCTCAAACTATAGAGAAAGGCGCTGTCGAAAAAGTTTCCCCCCCTTAATCAAGGCGGGTTTTTACAGCCGCTATTTTCTCGTCCCAAAAAAGGATGGCGATCTCCGCCCCATCCTGGAACTCAGACATCTGAACAAAGCTTTAATGATTCGCTCGTTCAGAATGTTAACGACCAAACACATCCTCGCGCAAGTACGGCCTGGGGATTGGTTTCTCTCAGTGGATCTGAAAGATGCTTACTTTCACATTCCCATAGCGCCTCATCACAGGCCATTTCTGAGATTCGCTTTCGAGGGACAGTCATACCAGTACACAGTACTTCCATTCGGTCTGTCATTAGCTCCCCATACATTCACGAAATGTATGGACGCAGCACTTTCCCCTCTGAGACAGTGGGGAGTGCGAATACTGAATTATCTTGTCGATTGGCTTGTACTAGCACAATCAGAGGATCAGTTAATAATGCACAGATCTTGGATTATCAGCCATCTGTAATGCCTGGGTCTAGAATCAATGTTGCAAAAGAGCATACTATCAGCCAGCCAGACTATTTAGTTTCTGGGGATAGTGCTAGACTCAGCACAGATGACAGTGCGCCTCTCACCAGAGCGCGGGCTCACTATCCGGCGCCTAGCAGCATCGTTCAAAGCGGGCGCGCGCCCCCTTCAAACGATTTCAGGGGATGCTTGGTCTCATGGCCTCTGCAGCAGCAGTGCTGCAGCTCGGATTGCTGCATATGCGCCCTCTCCAACGCTGGCTCAGGAGCCGCGTTCCAGCTCATGTGTGGCGCTCAGGCCACTTTTTGATCAGAGCGAACCACGGCTGGGGTGCCCTGATGCCCTGGAAAGCTTCCGACTGGTGCCAGTCCGATGTGAGTTTGGGCGTGAGCACAAGGACAAAAATGATTATGACAGATGCATCCAAGATAGGATGGGGAGCCCTCTACGAGGGCAGGCCTGTCTCCGGCTTGTGGTCACACCCGGAAAAGCGCCTACACATTAACTGTCTAGAGATGAAAGAGGTCGCTTTGGCACTCAAAGCCCTGCTCCCATACCTCAAGGACGAACATGTCCTGGTCCGAATGGACAACATGACAGTGGTGTCTTACATAAATCGCCAGGGTGGACTCAGATCGAGCTCCTTGCACACAATGGCCAGGAATCTCATCTTATGGTCCCAATGCAGCCTGCGCTCACTGAGAGCAGCGCATGTGCCTGGCGTCCTGAATCAGGGGGCGCTCTGACGATTCAGTGGATATGGGATACCTTCGGCAAAGCGGAAGTCGACCTCTTTGCTTCCAAGAAAAACGCTCACCGCCCTCTCTTTTTCTTGAAGAGCATGGACGCGCTCGCCCAAGACTGGCTGAAGCGTCCTCTGTATGCTTTTCCCCCGGTGGCGATGTTACCACAGGTCATCAGCCAGTTCAGAGAGAAAAAATGTGCAGTGCTCTTGGTAACTCCGTTCTGGAAAACCCAGACATGGTTCCCAGAACTGATGCAAATGACGTCATCAGCCCCGTGGCCGATCCCACTGAGAACAGACCTTCTCAGCCAGGCCAAAGGGATGATATTTCATCCCAGTCCCGATTTATGGGCCCTCCACGTATGGCCCCTCAACGGGTACCCGGGGAACTCCCGAAGGGAGTACTGAATACTATCACTGAGACAAGAGCGCCCTCTACCAGGCGCCTCTACGCCCAGAAGTGGAAAGTGTTCTGTAACTGGTGTGATTCTAAGGGCTTACAACCACATACATGCGAGATACCAAGTGTACTCGCTTTCTTACAGGAGCTATTGGACGCTGGTCGCACCCCTTCCACGCTCGAAGTATATGTGGCGGCCATTACAGCATCACATGAGCCTATAGCTGGAAATCCAATGGGGAAAACGACCTAATTATTCTTTCCTGAGGGGGGCAAGTAGGTTGAACCCCTCTCGCCCGCCCCCCCTTTTCTAATTTGGGACCTGTCAATGGTCCTGGAAGCACTTAAGGGCGCGCCATTCGAACCACTACGAACTGCGCACCTTAAACAGCTCTCGCTCAAAACCGCTCTCTTGCTGGCACTCGCTTCAGTAAAAAGAGTAGGTGACTTGCATGCTCTGTCGTCTAACGCCTCCTGCTTGGAATTTGTACCTAACGACTGCAAAGTCGTCCTTAGGCCAAAACATGGATATATTCCTAAGGTGCTCTCACTGATCTATATAGAATGACTGGATAGTTCATGACGTCATAAACAGTGAAGCCACCGCGCCACCATATTGGTATTCCCTAGTGAGCTCACGCGTTCTATTGAATCAATAGGAAATTTTATGATTTGACTGAGAAAACATTGCCTAACGAGACACCGTTTTTAAATTTAAAGTCTCCCTGTACATTCTTACAACGCAAACACCCTAAGCATTTAAATGGTATTTGTTTGAAGTCGGAAATTGTTCCTTCTTATTAAAAATTGCGGATATACTGGGGAGAGGAGCTTGGAGAGTGTCTGTCTAGGCTAACAGCAGGTGGCAGTAGCTAATGAAGAAGTGTTTTATTTTGTGATTTGCCCTTTGAATGAAGAAGCAGCAGCATCTCCACGTTAAAATATAATATTTATTTTTTTTAGTGGCCAGTGTTCGTTCACTTAGGGGACTTCCGTGTAGCTTAATCAGTGCTGGTTAAAACGGCCTTTTCTTTGCAAAAGGAATAAAACGCTGTACGAGAACACTAGTCAGCCTTCACTGAAGATCTTCACAGGTAACTTAAGAAAAACAGTTTGATACTATTAATTAAATTGTGAATGCTATAAAGACCTATATTTTCGTGAATTGGTGAATATTCAGGCGAATTTCGTGGCCACGAATACCTCAGCACGTTTTACTATATTGTGGCCACGTTGTAATTCATTCAAACAAAATGAGGGAGGGAATAAGTTTAACGTGGGAAATGTATAGCCTAATACAAATTGTATGGGTTAATGTAAGTAACGGTAAACGGACTCTGCACGAAGCTGTTTTGAAGCTTTCAAATGGTGTCGCTATTGGACACTTAATTGTGTTGATTATTGCTACTCAGAGGTTTCTTTAGGCTGGAAAAGCATTCTTTAAGAGGTTTCTTTTTTTGTTGTTGAAGAAGCAGATCTTGCCTCGGAGAAAACAACACTGGAATAGCGACAATTGTGCATATAAATTACTACTTATAGGGCAATTGAATTACAACCTGTGGGCAGTTTTTCTACATTCTTTTGTGAACGTCATTTTACACTTTTATGAATCATCTTCGGACCCACCAATCTCTGTATAACACCGTTGGAGCCTCTGCTGGTAGGGAATCGTAAGATGGCCGCTCGAACACTTCTGATGGCTTCACTGCCTGCTGGCAGTTTAGAACGTCATGAGCTATCCAGTCATTCTATATAGATCAGTGGGTGCTCTCCACACCTTTCAGAGCGCAGGTTATCTCCATGGCGGCATTATCATCACCAGCAGACGGGAGTGATGCGAATTTACTCTGCCCAGGTAGGGCTCTCAGAGTATATCTGGAGCGCTCTGCCCTGTTCAGACAGTCAGAGCAGCTTTTGTATGCTTTGGCGGCCACACCAAGGGTCTCGCTGTCTCAAAGCAAAGGCTATCACGTTGGATAGTTGACGCTATAGCGCTGGCATATGAAGCTAAGGGCCTTCACTGCCTCTTAGGTGTCAGAGCGCACTACACAAGAGGCATGGCCTCGTCGTGGGCGTGGTCGAGTGGGATATCCATCGAGGATATTTGTGCGGCGGCAGGATGGGCCTCACTGTCTACATTTATCAGGTTTTATAACCTACAAGTCCCCTCACTGCATTCCCATGTGTTGTCAGCGTGAACTCTAACGTGGTTAAAGTCTGGTTATTACCCAGAAGCCATTACACCCCTATAAAGCCCGTCTGTGACCGGTTCAGGGATTTTCTCATGTTAACATGTACATTCATGTAATATCATATTGGAGGGTCCTCTGGGGCCTCTCCTTTTCCCATATAAGAGCCCCTGCTATGGTCGGCTATTGGGTGAGTGCTTTGCTCTTATGGCTCAGGCACCTGCCTTGGCATGAGAGGGCGAAGTCAGCATGCACAGCATTTTACATGGTGTTCCCTTAGCGTAAGCTACTTACGCAATAGGAGAGACCTCTCGAAAGGGAACGACTCGGTTACTAACGTAACCTCGGTTCCCTGAGAGGAGGGAACGAGTATTGCGTAAGCTGGCGTGCTTGTGCTTGGTCAGTTCGCTTCAGTCGATTGAACCTAAAGGACTCCTATGACGGAGCGGCCAATATATAGTCATTGGCCACGCCCATCTTGGCAGGCTCTGATGCGCTAGGGTGCGAAGCGCGCTCATTGGTCAGCGCGCCAGAGTCGCCCCGTCATAGGTTCGTGCAGTTGCTGCAGCAATGCCAATGACCTAGCTCCCTCGTTCACTGGTGTATGCTGTGCAGCTGCAATGCGTTTTACACAAAAGGCTTCACAGGGCTCCAGACTGCAACCAAATGGTCGCATTTTGTGACCAAAATTTGAGACTGTGCGACTGAATTTTACATCCAGTCGCACATGTGCGACCAGTAAATTTGTCCTTTTTTTTTTTTTTTTTTACGTGGAAGGGGCTTATCAATGAATCCGGAATGTGTGGCAGGCCAATGAGTGTGAGAATAATAGGGAATGGCCACTGTAAGTGGCTAATGTGTGGAGGGGGAGGGTCCTAGAGATAATCGAGCGCACGTTTAAACGTCTGTGGGAAGGAGGAGACGGAGACAAATATCACAAACTGCTATGTGCGTCTGAGCAATGAGCAAGCGAACTATTGACTCGTTCTTCCGACCTGCGGCTAGTGTGCCAGTTAAATTCACTTGCTGGCTTCCAAAATAATACATTATAACAGAGATAATAATAAAAAATAAAAAAACGTAAGTAACGGGATTACTCTTTATAAACACTGTTCAATGTGAGTGCCATCTTCTTCTTCTTCTTCATTACTGCCATCATCAGGTAGCTTGGATCAGAAACACTTCCTATTTTCTTAACATTTCTACCCTTCCCCACCCCTAAAGAGAGGAGGAGAAACAATTAAAATAAATAAATAAATAAATTTAACCCACTGATCCAAGTGCGTTGGTTAGATGTGATTAAATTATTTTTATTTATTTATTTTCTCTGTTGCGTTCAGTGCTTCTCTTATGCGCTCAGTGCTTTCTTCCGGAAACAACGGACCATATGAGATTCTACACAATTCAGCGCACTTGGATCGGCGTTCGTAGATCGACTGGTAGAGACTGTTTTTCAAAGATGGCTTCTGCCTGTATTCGCGAAGCTGACTGTATGTATAAAATATCTTCTTATTAAACTGTCTGGACACTGACAAAGTTCTCAATGCTTCGGTTTGAAGGTAGGGACCCTTATTATGCTACCGTGTTAGTGTGGGGCTATTTTGAGCCTTGTTAGTGGTATTAACAAGCGATTTTTATTTGTCATTACTCTATGCCCTATATACTAGCGTTATACTAGCGTTATAGTCTAAACTGTTTTTAGAGATTAAACTATTTACATTCGATAATCATGAAAACAAATCTCAGATAACGGTTGACTAGGTAACAATGTGTAATTAGACCAAAGGTTCATTTTGCGCTGGAGTTCTCCTTTAAATCTATTTCTGGTTGAGGAAGAATCCATATAGGGTTATGCGGATACATTACTCTTGGCACACATCTATAATTATCTATCCCCATCACTTTAATATCTTCTTCTACCACCCATCCAAAACTCTTATGTTTATTCATCCCTTGTTCCCAACATATTCCTAAAATTTTCCTTGTTGGATGCCTCTCATCCTGACAATTTAGATTTGTCCAATAAACAGCCATTAACTGTTGCCTTCTGATATTAAGCGGCATTTCATTTACCTCCACTTGCATTGCTGCTATAGGTGTACTTGGATATGCTCCACAGCAAATTCTCAATGCCTGTGCTTGAATTCTGTCTAACTTCGCTAACTGTGATTTTGCCACCAACCCATATGCCATACTTCCATAATCTAGCACAGATCGTATCATTGCTACATATACTGTTTGAAGCGCCCCTCTATCTGCTCCCCACTCTTGTCCTGCCATACATTTCATTACATTTATAACTCTTTTGCACTTATTCACTATCTTATCAATATGCTCTTTCCATGTAAGTCTAGTATCCAGCCATACTCCCAAGAATCTAACTGATGCCACTCGTGCCATTACATTGTTGTATATCTTTAACTTACACTCATTATCTACTTTCTTGTTGGAAAATATAATACTTTGTGACTTCTCCACAGATAACTTAAATCCCCACTTATATGACCATTTTACCACCTCATTCACCGCCTTCTGCATTTTCCCCATAATAAACTTTTTATTTCTTCCTCTGAACCACAAAGCCCTATCATCTGCAAACAATGATCTACCTACACTCCTATCCACCTTACTAAATATATCATCTATCATTATTATAAAAAGGACTGGGCTTATTACACTTCCCTGAGGAGTGCCATTTTCTACTATTCCTTGAGATGATATAGAATCTCCTACCCTCACTCTTATTACTCTTTCCTTAAGGAAGTCATTAATCCAATTGAACATTCTTCCCCCTACCCCCATCTCCTCCAACTTAATCATGAGACCCTCCCTCCACAACATATCATAGGCTTTTTCAATATCGAGAAACACAGCAATTACTGATTCTTTATTTGACAGAGCTTTCTTTATTTCTGCCTCCAAACACATTACTGGATCCATAGTTCCTCTTCCTACCCTAAACCCACTTTGATAAGGTGTTAATTTGCCTTATTTTTCCAAAAAATATACTAATCTATCCGTTATCATTCTCTCCATCACTTTCCCTACATGAGAAGTAAGAGCTATTGGTCTATAGTTACCTGGCTTACTAGGATCCTTCCCTGGTTTCCTTATTGGCAGTATCAGTGCTTCTTTCCAACTTTGTGGTAACACCCCCATTTCCCACACTTTATTATAGAACTCTAACATTACTCTCAACGATTCCTCACTTAACTGTCTGATCATATAATAACTGATTGCATCTTGACCCGGAGTAGTTTCTCTCATTCTCCTCAGTGCTCGTTTTAGTTCGGTTAATCCAAACGGGACATCCATTACATTATCTCTTTCCTCTCTCATTTCCAATAGATGAGGATGTTCTCTTAATATTTCCTCCCTTTCCCTCTTAAATTCTTCAGTCAGATTTTCTGTACTATTTACTTTTATAAATGTATTACAAAACATTTCTGCTTTATCACAATTTTCTATTGCTATTACTTCCCCTTCATTTAAAACAGGATATTCCATCTCCTTCCTTATACCATTCATCCTTCTAATCATATTCCATACTTCTCCTACCCTATTTTATAACAAAAATCTCTCCAATATTGCCTTTTTGCCCTTCTTACAACCTTTTTTACTTGTGCTTGTTCTCTCTTATATTCCATTAAACCTGGATAACTATGCATTCTTCTTACATTCTTATATGCTCTCCTTTTCCTTCTAATAGCATCACACTCCTTATTCCACCATGGTACCATTTTAACCTTTCTTCTTCCTTTACTCTTAGGACTACTACTTACTGCCGCCTTTTTAATGACGCCTATAATTTCCTCACTTATAGCATCTATGTCCTCTGCATTTCTTACTTCATTTATATCTAAACCCTCCTCCACCATTTCCACATACTCAGTCCAGTTAGCCTTCTCATAATTCCATCTCCCTTCTCTTCTCTCACTTCTTTCTACACTCTTATTCATATACATTTCAATCAAAATAGGAAAGTGATAACTACCTATACTACATTTCCTTAATACCTTCCAGCTAATTATGCCCCCTGACCTACTTTTAGCAAGAGTTAAATCCAACACCGTTTCTTTACCTGTTCTCATGTCTATTCGTGTACCTCCTCTATCATTTAGACAGATCAAGTTCATCTCATCCATTAATTCTTCAATCACCTGCCCATTTCTGTCAGTTACACTTCCTCCTCACATACTACTATGGGCATTGAAATCCCCACACCAAATCACCCTCTCTCTGTTTTGCCCCTCTATCTTCACCATCTCTTCCAATATCATTTGTCTACATGGATTATAATAATTAATTACTACAACACTTTTATCATCCTTCCATACCTCCACCACCACATATTCCATTTCTCTTCCTTTCCCCACCATTCTATACTGAATTTCAGACTGAAAGTAACACACCCACCACCATTTCCCTCTTCCTGATCTCTTCTCACAGAAACATATCCTTTAATTACAAAATCCAGTTTAGGTTTCAGCCAAGATTCTTGTACATATCACATCTGGCTTAACCTCCATCTTATTTACATAACCCTTAAATTCCAATCCATTAGCCACCAGACTTCTAGCATTCCATTGTAAGATTACTAACATCAATACTATTGTCCATCCCATGACTCTTGACTAGGCTGAATTTCTGAGGTTAGACCTTCTCTAACCATTTCCCATGTTAGCCCTTTGATATCCAGGAACCTCTCTGCTGCTCTCACTATTATCTGTATCTTTTCTGTTCTTCTTTCAGTCTGTGCTGCACAGTTTATGACCTCTGCCATGAATAACACAAAACTCTTTTTACTCCCTATCATTGTGTCATCCAATTTATTGCTTTCCTTTTCTTCATTTCTGTTTCGATCTCTCCATTCCTCATTCTCCTCACTCTCTTTCTTTTTCCTTGAATCCACTTTTTTAACTGCTTCCGCATGACAACTAATTTCCATCTCTTTCCTTCTGAATTTCTACTGCTCTCTTTCTAACTTCACACCCTCCATATGCCACATTATGGGCCCCCCCACAATTACAACATTTTGCTTCACATCTTCCACATTTTCCATACTCATGCTCTTCCCCACAGTGTGCACATCTCTTTTTGGCTCTACATACACTTGCAATATGACCATATCTCTGACAATTATAGCATCTCAGCAGAGCTCGCACATATTCTCTCACCCGAAAGCTAACATATCCAATCATCACTTTACTTGGTAACATTCCACTACTTTCAAAACATAACATTACAGAAAGACTTTTTTCCTTATTACCTTCCCTTATTATTCCTCTGCAATCGTTTTGCTTCAATTACATTTCCTCCTTTAATATTCCTCATCAACTCTATCATATTGACCTCCAATGGTACCCCTATAATTACTCCACATAACCATGATTTTGTGAGTGCCATATCCTCGAACATGACATTTACGCCGTCATCACCCGGAAGTTGATAGCGCACGAGCGCAGGCGAGACCTGAACTGTAGACGTTACCATCGGTGTTTAAAATAAACTCATTTAAACTTTGCCAATGTAAACATTCAAGACGCGAAAGAGAACTCGCATAGAAGATGTGTGCGCGCGCCCGCCGCGTGTGTTTGTCTGTGTGTGTGTAGGCTACTCATCTCAGACAGCGCGCAAATATTGAGTTCTCTTTCAAGTCTTGCACTTGAATGGACAAATTCACACCAAAAGTATGTCAACATGTCCGTCTTGATGAGTATCATAGCAGACATATAGTCTGTTATGCCTTAAGTGAACTTATATGGTCAAGAAAGACACTCACAGTATTGGTGTAGGCCTATACTGAATCAGCTCTGAATTTAATAGCTTTTGTAACTTAAAGGATTAATCTTTAATTTATACAGTCAAATATGCAATGTTATTTTACACTTGATTATTTTATTCAATTTCTGTACCTGAAAACTAATGTTAGACCTACATGAAAAGAATAGTTTATTTTATTTGTATCTTTGCTCTATTGTATTTATTTGAGCTTTTGCTTGTGGTTAGATTATTTGTTTCTTTATTTTATTTGACAGCAGTCTTTTATTCCCTGAACATAGCACATACCGAATCATACCGAAACCGTGAACCTAAAACCATGATACAAACTGAACCGTGAGCTATTTGAAACGTTGCAGAACTAGTACAGTGTCACAGTCGGATGATGATTCAGAGTAAGAGGTTTGTATCAGGCCGAACCCCGAGAGTTCAGCTGGTTGGGGTAGTGCTGTAGACGAGAGAGTTCAGCTGGTTGGGGTAGTACTGTAGACGAATTCACTCAAAAAAATGAACTAGGAAGGTTGTGCACTTTACATAATATATTTATATTTAGTTTACTTATAATAATTGTGTTTTTTGACTTTAAATGTTTTTTTCTATTAAGGTCAACGCAATTATGTCTCAACTTAACAGTACAAAATCTTAATGTGTTGCCTGAACACAAACCATTTATGTTAAGTAAAAAATTCTTACATCCAGAGGGTGGCAGTGTAGTGCGAGCCAACTGCCATTTTGCCCGAACTTAATTTGATTGTGTTCAATCTGCTTAAATATGTAACATTTAAGTTTACTTAATCCATTTGTGTTGGGTTTACATGATTGATTTGTGTTGCATTAACTGAAACTGGGTGGTGCTTGTTAGTTCCCAGCATGCTTTGCATATGGTTGAATTAACAGAGAATAAATGTTAAAATGAAGTGTTATTTTATGTTTTTTTGAGAAAATGAGAAAAGGGGAAGACTTGATAGTGTGCAATTGTGTTTAATGTTCAATTACATTGCAATTATTGAACCATTTAAATTACAGTGGGTTACCATTGTGGAGAAGAGTGGAGCATTTGGTTAGGCTGAAGACTAATTCAGAAATTCTGACAACAAGTGCTTTGGCTGATGAATCTTTATAAATAAAGATGCAATAAAGTGCTATTGGTAGTTAATAGTTGGCTATAGTCTAGAAATTGATTAGTGTGACTCTAAAATAAAGTATATTTAATTGAATTAACGAATGCATTTGAATACCTGAATCATATCAGGGAGCCTTTTTAAATTCACTGACACTATTAAATTAGGCTGTGCCCAATCATAGTAAATAAGTTGAATCAACCATAATGAATTAAGTTGACCCAACGTAAGAACATTAAATTGGAATAACAGAATTGCATAATGCTGAAATGAAGCAAGTTAATCATGTGGAAATCCTTTCCATGATTTTTTTATGTTCATTCAAAGAGTTATTTTTTTGAGTGTTCCATGAGCTGCGAATGTTGCAGTTGCTACCCCATAACTGCGGGGAACACGAAGTTTGCCAACAGTGCAGGCACTTCACAGTTTAAACACAATACGCTAGTTAAACACAATCTTAGCCTCAAGCATAGAGTATGCGGTGACATTTTAATAAATCAAAAAGCAACGGCACTGCCCGTTTTCGAAGACAAGAGGTTGTAATGTTAAATCAGAGCGCAAAGGCATTTTAATTTCTGCATCTATTATCAAAGTATTTATTAGTAATACACTGGAAATTAGTAGAAATGTAAATATTTGGTTAGTATGCTTATTTACGGTGTGTGCTCCTAAATTTTCTGGTTGTGCCCCTAAAAATATCAGTTGGGGGCCGCTGTGCTCCTAGTGAAAAAAGTTAGTCTGGAGCCCAGCTTCAATATTCTCGAGAAAAGGAGTTTTCCCATAGCGTAAGCTACTTACGCAATACTCGTTCCCTCCTCTCAGGGAACCGAGGTTACGTTAGTAACCGAGTCGTTATTCATTCAGCGCGCACCGCTCAAGCAGCAATGCACGACTAATAATAACGATGATTAATTTGGGACTGTCATATTACATAACATGAGAACACTATTTTATTAAATCGTTGTGAATTCATTGGGTTTAGTTGCCGTTTTCAGTGCGTTGTTCTAGGAAGAGCACGTCCACAACAGTCACACATTCTGACAAGCACGCATCTGAGGCGGCGTTGGTGACACGTTGTATTAGTCGTTATATTTGATTATTAAATAATTAATTTAATTTAATTATCAATCACAGCGAAACATTTTACAATCCTACTAGCCCTTTATTTAGATTAAAAAACATTCTCATTCATTTGGTGAGGAACATAGCGTTTTGAGCAGCATTTGCAGACCCTGTCATGCTGTTGGCCATATGCCACTGCAGCAGACACATATTGCAGTATTAAGGCTATCGATTAAATTATGTTTTATTAACAAGGTTCGTGAGGAACACTTTCTCTAATGATCAAACAATCAAGTCATTCCAACCAGCTGTCAGCAATCAGTAATCAACAGGTGCACTCAATCAGCATGAGTAAGGCATATAAATATACGCAGTCGACTCACCCATATTCCTCGACAGTTTTCAGCATCCCTCCTCCACCCCATCTCCTCACACTTGCTGGTAGTGATGGGCAGATCGAGGCTTCGTGAAGCAATGAAACAGTTGAAGCAAATGTGCCATTTTGTTTCGAGGCTTCGAATCAATCCGAAACCCGTCTCCACGGTGACACCTAGTGGTCACTTGCAGGTGTTGATCTGAAACAACCTTTACAAAGAGCTAATAAAAAATGTGTTGTGTTTTTTTTTTTTTGTATTTTTTTTTTGTAATATAATAAGCTTGTAACCTGTAGCCAGATTTTGGTCATGAAAAATGAATATTAATAAAAATAAATCAAGCCACAATGTCTCACTTTCTTATAGATTTTTATTCAAAAATATTAATTTCTCTGCTGTTGAAGGACTCAGCCTACTTCTTTTTTTACAGATAATTTATCCAGCCTTTGAAAAAATTATCTCACAAGGGACACTTGTTGCTGGCATACAAAGATATTTTTTAGCTAGGACATACAAATGAGGAAAGATTACTGCTCTCTCTTTCCAGTAAGTTAGGGGATCATGAGCTCTGGGCAAAAACGCTTCGCTGAGGTATTTTTTCACTTCCACTGTGGCATCAGCTGTAGCATTGTGTATCAACTGGGTCTCACGGATGCGATTGTCAAAATGTTCCTATAAACTGTCCTGTGTTTCTACTGGTGTTGATGATGATGATGATGATGATGGGCCTGATGTTGACAATTAGTAACAAATCATAAACTGACAACACATATGAAGTATAAATTTCATGAATCACATTACATAAGATAACATAGACTGAAATCTATATGTATCTGTAATATTATGTATCTATCTATTAATCTATATGTCTATATATATATATTTTTTTCTATCAATGCATCTATTAATGTGTCTCTATATGTACTCTGTGTGTCTCTAAGTCAATGTGTAAATGTAAATTAAATCCTAAATATAACTAAACAAATCGCACTATAAATGTCACTATATCACCAAAAATCCGCTATCTCAAAACCAAACTCCTCTCACAAAAACCCACGATATGAAAATGCGTTAACATAACTTTTATACTGTGTGATTGTGTGATTTGTTCCCGAATCGACCAATCAATGAAACCCCGATTCGGCGGAGCACGCCACCTGATGAAACACTTAGAAGCTTCATTTAGCCGTTGTCACGTGACGTGGGTGTTTTGAATCACGCTTCGGATCAGTGTTTCGAATCATCTTTGCTTCGGGATCTCGCAAAGCTTCGGAACGTCTGTTTCGCGCCAGCCATCCTTACTTGCTGGTTATCCTCCAAACCAGAGGCCCATTTTCTGAGCTTGGAGCCCTCCCCTCGGACAGCATGCCAAATACGCATAACCATTTACTCTCTGATCATTCGTAAGTGTGAACTCAACGACGATCGATCATGGGAATTTGTGAAAATGTACATCCTTAATAAGCATTGTAAGCACATCAAATGTCATGAAAGCATAGCAATGTGCATCTAAAAAAATGCAAGTAGTTCTGCATATACCTTTCATTGCATTTGGGTCAGTTTTGATCTGGAAGTGGTACATAATTTGTAAAATTTCCTTTCCTCATGTTAAGGGTTACCCCGGATTTCCACCAACTGAGGAACGGCTGCGGATCCGCTCCGGAACGGCGGCGGAGTCAATAGGTTTCCATTAAAGTCAATGTGTGTATTTTCACTGACTGCGGAATGGCTACATTCCGACTCCGTCCCAGCTCCGGCGATCCGCAGCCCTCCGGAGCAGATACGCAGAGCTTCTATTTTTGCCGGATGCCAGAGAGCTCCGCAGCAATTCAGCACAAGGTAGATTGTTATATCGCACGATCATACGTGAATTCGCGAGATCTCGTGGGTCCTCGTGACTTCAGCTGTCAGTCATGGTCGCAGCCGTTCCGCAACAAATCCGGACCTGGTAGGTATTGAAGGACGGCGGAGCACGGAGCCAACACGCAGCCGTTCCACAGCCGTTCCGCAGTTGGTGGAAATCCGGGGTTGGGGTTTGGCCTATCCATTGAATACACATTGGTTTTCTGTTTAAAGCTTTATGTATTTAACTTGAAATGTATAAAAGCCAGAATAATTAACAAAATAGAGGTTTACTTAGACCACCACAAACCTCTAATCACACCCTTCTGCTCTCTAGCTCACTACTTTAAACACAATGCACAAAAAGAGATATGAAGATGAGAATTAGCCCACGAAAGCAAAAAAAGAGTATATGGTTATTATTTCTTCAGGTGGGAATCAACATAGAATGAATAAAAACAATCATATTTCTAATCTCAAAAGAAAAAAGATTAGAAAAATGCTTACCTGAATAATAAAGGAATTGAAATGACAACTTTACAAACAATTTGATAAAGTTGTTCCACACAGGACTCAAACCCACTAACTCTAGGTCAGGTGCTTGCCGTTTATCTCATTGCACCACTGGGAAGACGTGTATTCACATAGAGGCCTAACTTCCATAGCTCAAGTGAGAATCAACTCAAAATGAATTTTCATTTTCAGATTAGGTCAGATTAGATAATTCTCAGAAAGACACGATGTCTGGAACAGAAGCAACTATTACAAATAACCAATTATAATGCTAAGATAACTAGCATAAAGCAACAAACACAGACAAATGTCAACTTCGGAGAAGAATCGATTGGGATCAGTACAGAATATCCATTCTGTCATTTCTGTGCAGTTCAGTCCAAACAGAATCTGAGCCAATTTGGACAAAACCTGAAGGAGAAGAAGCAGAAAAACTGAATACTGTACCTTTCAAAAAAGCCACTACTGTAAGGGGCGAAGTAGTGCCAAAGATCCAAACTGATCATAAAAGATCATGCCCAAAGACAAAATTGGGCAACATTTGTTGGAGGAGTAGCGAAAAACTGTATTTGATTTACTCCAGTATGGCGGACAGTCACATTGTTGGAAAATGACAAATGACACATCGGAGGAATTAAGCCAGGGAACAAAACAACATAGAGAGACCACAATTTGGACAATGTTTTCAAAAGTTATCAGTGTTTTTGCAAAAACATTATATCTGTGGAACACTAGGTGGCACTGTGTTCAAACTTCTCATGTACCTTCAGGACATGCTAATGATGATAACCAAATTTTGTAAAAGATATGTCAAATATTTTAAAAGATATTGCAATTTATGACAAAATTGAAAATGGCGGAGACTTGGTTCAGCCAATCCTGGTAAAATTGGTATCCACGGATTCGGCATGACGCAATCTATGGTCACCAATATCATGATTTTTCTGACAAACTGTTCAAAAGTTATTGGCCAAAATAGCTATTTTCCAGATCTCAAGACCTGTAGGTGGCCCTGTTCCCAACTTTGGCATGAACCCTCAGGTCATGGCTCCGATGAAGCGTACCAATTTCCGTTACGATTGATCAAAATATGGCCGAGATAAAGCCTATGAACTAATTTTGGATCGACCTTGTTAAGTTCGAGACATCATAACTTTTGAACAAAGATTAATAAAAAAAATCTGTTCTGTCATTTCTGTGCAGCTCATCCAAAGATCATCTGAGACAATTTTCATAAGAATTGAACAGAATTTGAATGAGTTGCAAAAAAAACTGAATACTGTACTTTTCAAAATGCCCACTACTGTAATGGGCGGAGTCTTAATATAAGATATTGATTGTGATCACCATAATGAGTGGAATCAGGTGTACTAAGTTTCATTGTTCAAGATTTTTCAAAAGTTATAACCATTTCAATGTTGAATTTTTGTACTGGTGGTGGCGCTATAGAGTTGGTCCTAGAGACTCTGGTCCAATTACTTTTCATGACCATCTTTTCAAGTGTGCCAAATTTCATAATTTTCCTATGTTCCGTTGATAGGGCTGCCATAGACACCCCATACGGAAGAAGAAGATTAATAAGATTCAAAGTTAAAATAGGGGCTATCCCATCCTGGGCTTGGCCACTGATGAAGATGCGTTACATCTGAAACCATGAAAAATATCACTGTGTTATTCTTGTGTAGGTTCTGTTCAGTGGGATATGATTACTATAGTGGAGAAAGGAAAGAGAATCCTTCAGAAACATTTGGAGATTTTTGTTACCCAAGGTAAGGATGTATATAGGCAATGGGCATACTGTAAATGTTTTTAAATTGCAATGATGTTTCAGAAGTCCTAATTCTCACTAATTATGTTTTATCATTATTATTTTCCAAAGGTCTATGTCCAAATAAATGCGGTGAGTACCAATTTGAGATTTCTATTCACCTTATTTTTCAGCGCGGAAGTAAACTATTTTCTCTGAATGTACGAGACTTCTGGTTCATTATATTTTCGGGTATTTATAATTAAAGCCACTACATTAAAGTGATATGCTAAGAAATACCAGTTTGCAGTATCAAACAGCATAAGGAGATTTTTTTGTACAGCTTAAAATAACTGGACTTTGTAAAATGGCATAATTGGTCCTCTTTAAGCTTTTAGATCAAAATGATTTTCCTGAGAGACATATATTAAGTCAAGTGTGTTCAAACCTTTGAGTGGTTTGTGTGCTGTATGTGTTACAGGACACTGAGTATAATTGAGTGTGATGATACATGTATATTGCTCACTGTGTGTGTGGGTGCGGATGATTGTTTCTTACAGGGCTGTTGTATCAGAGAGTGATGAACTGCACTTCCTGTCAATATAGGTACTTTACATGTCTGTCAGCCACTCCGCCTCTAGACTGTGGAGGTGAGACAAACACCCACGGATATACTACACACCTGAGTGGCTTTAATGGACTATATCAACACATCTCTTTTGTCTTTCTCTCCTTTTGTTTCTATCAGATCATCATCTTAAGGCAGATGAAGGAGAGGAGGTGGTGCTGGACTGTTTCCTGCCTTGGCATGCTCTTGTTATTGGACAGACCGAGTACCATTACTCCTGGCATCCTGATGAAAAGAATGTACATGCACACAGACACACACACATTTTCAAATAATCTTGAAGCCATTTTGAATAATGTTGCAGACTTGTGTATATTGCAAAACATTCCAAATGTTTTTGCTTTTATTTAAAAAAGCCGAATATCCGTTCACTCGTAGGCCGCCATAGTTATTTACGTCTCAGTTGTAGCCGGTTGTAGCCTAGCCGTTCCGCAGCTTCGTTTATTGTTTTTACAACGCACCGGCTAGCTAGCTAAGTTTTGACAGTAGCAAGATGAACACGTCTGCCTTTTCAGTTTGAACCCGAGTGCACCGTAGGATTAAATCACGAGAATAACGAGGAAGACGATAGGCCTATCATGTAATTACCAATATAACTTTACAGTAATGTTTAAGAAGGTAATGCCCCCTTAAGTAGCTTCAATAGTGGTCTAGCAACTAGCTTACTTTAAAGGTTTATCTTTTAGAATGATATGTTACAGTTTCAGTATTGATCTTTCCAGAGATCCACAAACCAGATACCGATTGTGATTTGAATGATTAATTCAAATGTACTAAAATGAGTTTGTTTATTATTCATTGAAAGCTGTCACGTGATGGGGAGTATGAAGTGCTGGTGGTGACAGAGGAGTCTAAAATTGTACTCAATCAGCTGACAACCAGTGAGGAAGGCATGTACCGCTGCCTCCTACAGGATCAAAAGGGTACTGTGCTGTCCCGCATTTATTTTAAACTGAAAGGTAGGCCGGGTTTATAATGCATTGTTTTGAATGTGACAGCTCATTGTGATCTAGTTAGTATCCAATGGTTTGTCCTCCTCTTATCTCCTTCCCTCAGTAAACCCACTGCCATCTACAACCCCCAGACTGATTGCGATGTTGCCGTCTCTGCCCTCGGGTTATGATGCCACACCTCGCCCTCATAGGAGCAGTTTCCTCATTATATTGATTTTACTCACTGTACTCAGCATCACAGGCAGCTTTGTCATCATAGTGTACCTCAGGTATGTCATAATAACAACTGGATTAGGTTTGATGCACAGCAGTTCGGGCATATTAAAAAGGGGCTATGTAATATACAGGGAGAAAGAATGAGTTATTAAATGATTAAGCAATTGATCAGAGCAACACTTCTGAGAGACATTTAATAGAAAAACGTTTGCTTCACAAAACACATTTGGATGACCTCACAGATGTTTGTTAAATATTTTTTCTTGCTTAGCATATTTTTTTTTGCATATGTTGCTATTACTGTATATATAGTAGTATTAAGCAGTATTTGACTACAGCAGCTGTCAAATATAATTTCATTAAGTGACATTGTTTGCATTAAACTTTCATATTTTGGTTAGATATAATCAGGCCCACATGGAATCTGCACCCACGGAAATCAGCAGGTTCACACAGAATTGGAACGGAACACCTGCTATTGTTTGTTTATAAAATATTGTGGCCAGTGTTGTTACTGTTAAGTAAGGGTTAATGCCCGACGAGGTGTCCATTGAACCGTCCGACCCGCCGAAGTCCATTAATACCTAGACAATGGACACCTTGAAGGGCATTAACCCGCTTATACCATGGTCACTTGCCAAATAACACATTTTTAAAACATTAGTTTATATTGTAATTAGTTTTACAATCGAAATCTAAAGTTTTTACAAACAATAACTTGGTTACCCTGGTTACGCCCTTTTTTTTTTACAGTCTATGGTTACGCCTGACGGTTTATTTAGCAGCCGGAGATATTTATAGTCCGCTCAGCTTGTAGAACCCTTCAGTTTAGCTAACTTACGAGCCAGAAAGTTTACGTTGTTTTTTTTTCTTTTTTTCATGTAAGTTAGGCTTGTCCAGCCATGGATGTTACACTTTCGTTTTCAAACTAGATGTTTGTTTTGATATAATAAATTGTAAATGGATACTTTGACTGCCTGTTGCTATGGTTACTCACAGCTGATGTAGCCAGCGCATTTATTTATTAATTTCGAACGGTAAAGCCAATGCAGAATCGAGTATTCACCCAGTCCATGGTATAACTAAAGCTAGTTAGTTAGTATAAAGATATAAATATTAGGGGGAAAACGAATGAAAATGAAAAGGTTGCCTTAGAAACTTTGCTAAAATTAAATAAGTTGAAGTTGAAGTATAAAATTACAAAACCTAAAACTTAAATATAAATAAAAGATAGAAATAAAAAATATATATACAAATGACAAAAGCACTTAACAATATTATTAATACTAAAACTGAAAATCTAAAATTAAATTCTAATTGATGCATTTGCTATGACATCACGGTTTTCTCCAGATTGTATATAAATGAACTAAATTAATAACTTTTTACAACAAAAATTTAACATCATTGAACTTACTTAAGCTGGACTATGTCTCTTCTAGAAACAAACTTTGTTGCATTATTTTCCTGTTATCATGTAAAGCTGCTTTGAAATGATCTGTATTGTAAAAAGCGCTATATAAATAAAGGTGACTTGACTTGACCTGACTTAATTCAATATATATATTATATTTATTTATATATATTATTATATATTATTATATATTTTTATTTTATTTTACTAAAATATCAATAATATTGTTATTATGTACTTATTTTAACATGATTAAACATCTGCAAAATTCCATTGATTTAAAAAAAAAAAAACAAATTCCTACAAAATTACTGTAAAAGCTCCTTTTACTATTTCCTCTTTTAAAATTCATGTTTTAGTGTAGCCTATATGACATCCAAGCTGTGCTCAAGTTGTCAAGAATCTGTAAAAATAGTTTTTCAAATATAAGAGATTTAAAATATATAAACTGCCGTTCAAAATGTTTTTGATTAAAGTCTCATGCTCTCCAAGACTGCATTATATATATATATATATATATATATATATATATATATATATATATATATATATATATATATATATATATATATATATATATATATATATATATATATATATATATATATATATTGGAATATACAAAGGGTACATCAATATTAATAAATGTTTACATTCCTTACATTTTTACTAAGACTGCATTAATGTGATCAAAAATACAGAAAAAATTTATACTGTGAAATATTATTACAATTTATTATAACTGTTTTCTATTGTAATACATTTTAATATGTCATTTATTCCGGTTGTAAATGTCACTTTTGATCAATTTAATGCATCCTTGCTGAATAAAAGTTTTTTTTTAAAACAAACAAACAAACAACAACAAAAAACTACTGACCAAACTTTTGAACGGTAGTGTATATATAAAACAACAACTGATAAACATCTTGCAGATTCTACAAGGGACATAAACTGTACTGCATGAGGGTTGGCACATGCAGGGAGAGAGAATGGGGAGGAAAAAAGAATGACAGTGGGTGATCTGTCATGGCATCCTGCTGATTTTGTTCAGAGAGACAAGATTAGGAAGGAAGCACACTATGTTTTCATCCATTCTGTCATTTTGCTTTGTGTCCCTCTGACAGAGTGACCATAAAGCGCCAGAAAGAGGAGAGAGACAGCAGGAGAGGAGGAGAGGGGGAGGATGGAGAGAACATTGAGCTGGTGTCTGTGACAGAATGATGGATGTGATCCAAAGAGATACATGAATAAATGACTATACATTCCCAAAAGAGTATGGGTGTGGAGTCATTTAGATTTTTTCAAAGAAATTAATACTTTTATTCAGCAAGGATTCATTAAATTGATCAAAAGTAAAGGCATTTATAATGTTACAAAGTTTTCTATTTCAAATAAATTAAAAAAAAACATTCTATTCATCAAAGAGTTCTGGAAAGAAATGTATCACAGTCTTCACAAAAGTGATATGAATTGTATTATTGCATCTTAGAATGATTTCTGAGGGATCATGTGACACTGGAATAATGATTTCTTTGTCATCATAGGATTACATTTGGGTCATGCAACAGGACAATGATCCCAAGCATACCAGCAAATCTACAACAGAAGGTGTTGCAGTGGCGCAGTCAAAGTCTAGACCTCAACCCGATTAAATGCTGTGGCAGGACCTTAAGAGAGCTGTGCATAAACAGATGCCCACAAACCTCAATGAACTGAAGCAACACTGTATAGACGGGCCCAAAGTTCTTCCACAACGATGTGAGAGACTGAGAGTCATATAGAGAATGCTAACTTAAAGTTATTGCTGCTAAAGGTGGTTGTACAAGCTATTGATTCATCGGGTGTACGTAGTTTTTTCACACATGGCTTCCCCATTTTGGCCTAGTTTTTGTTAAATAATTAATCACACGGTGTAACTGCCAACTTAGCACGAGTTCCATTAAAAGGGAACAAAAATGTATTTTCTGAAATATGTGTTCCACAATTATTAGCCCCTACACATTCTAATGCATACAAATCTAACTGAAGTATATTTCCATTCATATGGTAGGTTTTTAAGTTCAGAGTTTAAGTTCAGGAACACGTAAGTGATAAATCATGACTTCCTGTGTCACTGGGTTATAAATATGATGTGACACACAGGCCAAATTCCTATAGTCATCCATCACGAAAGACCTGAGAATACATTAATGATGTGTGAGAAAAGGTTGTTGTGCTACAGAGATCATGAAATGGTTATAAGATAATAGTTTAATTGTTGGAATACTCATTCCCACTATCTGGGCAATAAATAAGAAGTTTAAATCAACTAGAAATGGTCACAATCTATCACTGTAAAAAATATTTTTGCAATTTAGTTATTTCAACTTATATTTTTGTGTAGAGATAACTAGATTGTCCAGACAACAAGAAATTTTAAGTTTTCTTGTCCTCAACTAGACTGAAAGTTGAATGAACAAGTAAAATTGTTATTTTAACTCAAAAATGTATGTTTAAACAACTGCACTAGATTTTCTGTTGAATTAACAAGTATACTTGTTATTTTAACTTATAAATGTAAGTTAAAACAACTTCACTACATTTTCTGCATGTTTCACTGCATTTTCTGCATGTTACTTCAATTAGGCTATACTCTAATGCTTTGATAGTAAATTAACCTTAATTTATCTATCTATCTATATTGCTGTCTGGTAGACTGCATGGTCTTAAAACCTAAACTTCAAGTTTTAAAACCGCTTCAAAGATAAATCTTCAAACTTCAACATATTAAATCTATTTCAAACTTTCTGCTTGGTTTTCTCAAGCCAACGTCAATGGTTGTCTTGTAGTTATCACTACTGTGGTAGCCTATATATAAATGAATGAGTGTATTTTATTTTAGTGTGTTGGCCTACATTAAAAACATTACTGTTATTTACAGTTATGAGCACAGATTCATTAAATTACACTAAACATTTGTCTAGCTGCTTCAGTTTTTATTCATGGTCAGATTCAATCCATCATGGGCAGATTTGAGCGATTCATTAAAATGAACCGCTCAAGATGATTCGCTGAATCGTTTTTTTCTCTGAGAATTTTCGAGAAAAGCCAGCGGAAACCAGATGATTTTCCATGTTGGACCTTACACGTGTCTTCAGGAGAAATAAAGTGATACAGAGTAAGTGTGACATTTTATATTGTGAAAGTGATTGTTGCAAGTTTTTAGTAATAAGCGTTTTAGTCTTGTGTTACCGAGTAATATAAAGATTTGTAAAGCACACAATTAAATGTTTGTTAGTCACAGGTGTGTTCACAAATCCGTAATTTATGACAATAAATACATTTAATTCATATGTGCAAATGAACATTAGTAGGCTTGCATTTGTTTCAGAATTAAGTTATCCAGATTTCGAGTCAGAGTGTTTTGCATACATCATTCGCTGATTCACCTACGTGATTCGCTGATTGTACTTCCTTGTGTTGACTTAGCGCTTCAATCAAGTTGATTAAAAGCTGCTCCTTCACCAACCGGACCAAACCGGATTATTTTACCTCAGTCACTCACTTCATTTTGCAGAGCGCCGGCATAGGTAAGTTTTCACCACAATCTTCAAATTAAAACAAGTAACGTTCTGTGTCAAATTAAATCGATATGGTTGATATAAATAACAAATAAAATGTCTGTGGTTTGAAATGTCACGCGGTTTTCATTATTATACTAACTTGCCGGTAGCTGCTAGTCGTTTTGATGCCGGCCTCGCGCCATTTTGTCGCGCTTTTGTTCATGTTTTAAGAAATCTTGATAGGGTGAATCACACACGATGTTGTCATGAATGTAAGATTATTGAGAGTATTTCTGCACATATAAGATTCGCTCATTGTATTTCCTCGTGTTGACTCACAGGTTCAGTCAAACCGGATTCTTTTTTGAAGTTACACTTCATCTAAGTTGCAGAGTGCCAGGTAGGCTACATTTTCACCACAATCTTTGAATAATAAAAACAATAACTGTCAAATTGAATCTATATGAGAGAAAGAAATAACAATTCATACGTCTGTGGTTTGAAAGTGTTCATTATTAACTTACTAACGTTGAGTTTGGATCTTGCCGGCCTGAGGCCTGGCGCCATGTCGTCGCGCATGTTCATGTTTTAAGAAATCTTGATAATAGGGATAATTACACACGACGTTGTCACAATTTAAGATTATTAAGTGTAGTGTATTTTGAATCAGAGTGTTTTGCACATAGAAGATTTGCTAATTGTACTTCCTCGTGTTGACTCACAGGTTAAATCAAGTTGATTAAAAGCTTGTTCACCAACCGGATTTGTTACCTCAGTCACCATCTCAGTTGCAGAGCACCAGATACAGGTGAGTTTTCGCAGTAGTCTTTTGAAAATCTTAAAATTAACTATCAATTTGAATTGATGGGGGTAAAATAAGTAACTTTAATATATCTGTAATTTTAAATGTTACTGTTTTTAATAATAATGGAATGGCTGTGATTGACACACTGCATGTTTCAGTAATGCATGTATGAGTCACTTGTAATTTAAAGGATTAGTTCACTTTTGAGAGAACTTTTGCTGATAATTTACTCACCCCCATGTCATCCAAGATGTCCATGTCTTTCTTTTTTCAGTCGAAAAGAAATTAAGGTTTTTGATTAGTGGTGTCAAACTCAATTCCTGGAGGGCCACAGCTCTGCACAGTTTAGCTCCAACCAGCTCAAACTCACACCTGCAAGGAAGTTTCTAGCAATCCTGAAGACCTTGATTAGCTGGATCAGGTGTGTTTGATTAGGGTTGGAGCAAAACTGTGCAGAGCTCTGGCCCTCCAGGAATTTTGATGAACATTCTAGGATTTTTCCTAGTATCTCCCTGCATTTGAAAGCAAAAATATTAGGCAAGGCAAGGCAAGGCAAGTTTATTTATATAGCACATTTCATACACAATGGTAATTCAAAGTGCTTTACATAGGAGAAAATAAAATAATCAAAACAAATAAGAATAATTACAAAAATGCTAAAAAAAATAAAGTACAGTAAAAACAGTCGGACGAACAGTGGCACAGTGCTCATTCAGTAAATGCATAGCTAAACAGATGTGTTTTGAGTCTAATTTTGAGTTTAATTAACGCAATGATTAAAGATAATAATAATAATAATAGGGATGACCTTTATCACACTTCCTATTTCCAGTAAGTGAATCGCTACTTCCGGTACTGGGTACCATAACCGATTATAATGTACTGACGCTTTTCTGACTTCATTTATCGCGCATGTGCTTTGGAGGGAGGCGAGTGTGAGTAATTAAAATGCTCCAGCTACTTTAAAAGCCTACATCTGGGCACATTTGGCTTTTATGAACAACCTGGTAAGCACGACCTGGAGAAAACATGCCTTGTGTGCACTCACGTCAAGCACAAATAGAATATGCAGGAGGTAATACCACTAGCTTGATAAACCACGTTAGCAGTTTTCACCCGAGCTGTTAACACCTGGAGAGTCTGACTGCTTTAGAGTAAGCGGATGAGCTCCAACGTCACCCGAATCCACAGCAGGGTTTCCCATATGTTAATTTATTTGTGGCGGCTCGCCACAATATCAACGCCACACATTTAAAAAAAAATTTTTTTTTTACTAAGCCTATTTAAAATCGTATTTGATTGCAGAGCACCTTAGCGCATTCGCGCAGCACTACCTCTTGCTCGTCCCTCTCTCACATTTACCCGTACCCCTCTCTCTCTCCCTCATGGAACACCGCTGCACAAATCTGTCCAACACAGCGCTGTCAATGTTGGAGACCCAGCTTTAAAAAAAATTATTAGCCAGCATGCAAGGAGCCTAGCTAATAAGGAGAGCCAAGTTATTGTTAGAATACAGCTTCATTTTGGAGGTTAGCACGCTGTATATAGCTGGTAGTCAATATCGATGCACGTGCGTTATAAATGGATGATCGTCACCTTCAACAGCGGACTCGGCGATAGTTGATGCGCGCATCTCTAGGTTAACATTATACACTGATGAATGAGTGCTGCTTTTAAATGAACATTTCTTTAAAACAAAATTTATTTGACAATTTCATTTTTTTAATGGCATAAACAGGCTTTACTCCCTTGAAACTTAAACTGGAATGTCACTGTTTCTGTCACTGCGACTTCCCGAACAGGCAAACGCGCGCGCACCCACACATCACTTTTGAAGTAAAATTGAAAATTGGTGATGCAGTGCATCGTAATGCATCGCGATATCGAACTGAACTGAATCAATGACATAATCGTAATCGAACCGTGAGACCAGTGTGGGTTCACACCCCTACTATTGCTGTGATCTGTTTCGGGCTTACCGTATATATCAGTGAATATTGAATAATTGCAATGTGTGCTTTGTTAGTTTTAATGGTCTCAACTTTCAAATTCAGTCGATTTTATAACAAAATTTAAACAATAGGGGGCCGCTCTTTAATAGCCCACGACGTGATATATTTCTATAGTATAGCGCCTTGGTGTAAAGGCCATTGCACACTGAGTCCGAAATTTGCATCTGAAATTTTCGCATGTTAAAAAAAAAAAATTAACCTCACGTTATGTCAATCACGCTTGCACACTGTCTACGAAACTTTCGTCCATAATAAAAAAATTCGGATCGGGTTTGATTTTTCTGTTTTTCGCATCCACAGCCAGCATTTTGAGAGATTTGTTTTGACAATTCAGAGCCACCGTACTAGAGGATGGATACCCGACCCGAGCCCGACGGGACCCGCCGGTACCCGACGGGCCGGGCCGGGTTCGGACAGATATTTAGAAATGATGTTCGGGTCGGGCTCGGTCACATCAGCGCGATAAGGCATTGAACATTTTTAATTTAAAACAGCTTATGTAAGTAGCCAATTTGCCTGATGCTTTCACTTGATGCAAACGTTCGTTTTTGTGATTAAAATACATGTAAAATATTACCATAACATCTGTCTTCCTGTGTGCGGAAATTTATGTAGCCGTGACAACGAAACGTGCATGCGCGCCTGTTAAGTGCGCTTGTTGCTCCGTACACGCTGATGCACTCGTCCTGTTGACATTTCCGAATGCCTTCCTACATTTTCTTAATAAAAGCGGGCTTTCCACACAAACAAATGTACATGTGTCATTAGTATGAGAAAAAAATGGGATTTTAACTGTCGGTCTCGGGTCGGGCTCGGACATAAATATCTTTATGCCTGTCGGGCTCGGGTCGGGTTCGGTTACTGCTTTGTCGGACGTGGGCCGGACTCGGACTGAAAAATTCGTCCCGATCCGCACTCTACACCGTACAAGCGAACGACAAAATCCAGAATGGCGTCTGACAAGTTGATGCGCTTCTCGCAGCACAAAGTACAATATGAAAAACAAAATGCGGATTTAAAAAACACTGAATATAAAGTTTCTAAACTAAGTATCTAGAATATAAACTATCGTGTTCTTTTTAAAGGGTTAGTTCACCCAAAAATGAAAATTCTGTCAGTAATTACTCACCCTCATGTCGTTCCAACCCCGTAAGACCTTCGTTCATCTTCGGAACACAAATGAAGATCTTTTTGATTAAATCTGAGAGCTGGATCACTCCTCCGTAGGCTCCTAAGGGATTGAAACTTGACAACCCCGAAAAGTTATTAAAGAAATCGTTAAAATAGTCCAAGTGACTACAGTGGCTAGATCTTAAGTTTATCAAGTGACGAGAATATTTTTTATCGCGCAAAAAAAACACAAATAACGACTTTATTCAACCATCTCTTCTCTTCCATGTCATTCTCCTAAGCTGTTGACGTAGTGTAACAGCGCAGCACTTGTGGGTTCTACGTCACATGTAGGCTCACTATTGGCCGACGCTGGTCATATGTGTGTGTGTGACGTTCAACCAGAAGCGTTGTGCAGTAACACTACGTGAAATCTCCAGGCCCAAAGAGAATACTTGAATAAAGTCGCTATTTTTGTTTGTTTTTGTGCTCAAAGTATTCTCGAAGCTCGATAAACTTAAGATTTCGCCACTGTAGTCACTTGGACCCTTTTAACGGTTTCTTTAATAACTTTTCGGGGCTGTCAAGTTTCAATCCCTTAGAAGCCTATGGAGGAGTGATCCAGCTCCTATATTAATGTAAGATATTTAATCAAAAATATCTTAATTTGTGTTCCGAAGATGAAAGAAGGTCTTACGGGGTTGGAACAACATGAGGGAGAGTGATTACTGACAGAATTTTCATTTTTGGGTGAACTATCCCTTTAAAATGTGGCTCCAGTATCGCTAGCAAAGCATCAAACTATTCCACTGAGATTCTGAGGTAAATTTTGAATTGCTCGGGATAATTTCGCAACTCCTTGATAAGGAGTTAAAAACTCTCCTTCCCCTCGGCGCAATCTCAGGATTGAATGGACCCAATATTTCCTTTCTCTTTTTAAAGGTGCTCTATGTAACAATTAGCGGCCTCTAGCGGTGATGTCTAGCGGTGATGAAAAGTGGTGTTTTCACGGAGATATTAGCAGAAAAACATCGGGCGCGCTGCAAAATTGCAGACGCCGGTGACGTCACGATCTCAGAAGAAAAACGCTCGTATCTCTGGAACGCAAAGACCCAGAGAGCTCAAATTCGGGGGAGGAGGTCCCTTGTACGAACGCTGGAGTGGCGGGCCTCGGGGACACCCCCTACTGGATCGCCGTTCACTGGGTCCCCCGATTTCGACTGGCTGTAACTCGGGGAGCCGGGTCAGTTGGACCTCGGGGGTGGGCTCATTCGAAAGGCCCCGTCCAGCACTACAAACGATTAGAGTCTTGGGAATATTGATCAAATATTGACCGAGATATAAGCCGAAAAACGTGCGCCTTTAACCGGACGTAACTCCCTGACCGTCTACAATAGACTGTATATAAGGAGAGAGGCGCTCGGGAGCGCGCATGCACGTCACATCCGTTGGATTTCGCGGTAAATCCGACCCGGAGACTTTTGAATATTGGCCTTCAGAGGTAAAAGGAAAATTCGACAAGTGGATCATTGTAATGTGTGATTACAACCCCTTCACACACAGGGAATAAAAAAGGATTCGTTTTAGTAGAAAAGTTACATTTAGCACCT
This sequence comes from Semotilus atromaculatus, assembly GCA_031834385.1. NCBI lineage: Eukaryota > Metazoa > Chordata > Actinopteri > Cypriniformes > Leuciscidae > Semotilus > Semotilus atromaculatus. Next base: position 17,268,731 of record JAULUF010000042.1, on the reverse strand, counting down.
TTAAGAAGAGAGAGGGCAACAAAATAATCCTCACGGCTTGACTAATCCAATTTGTATTTTTTGCAAAAAAATTCGCAAAGGTTTAATAAATGCGCATCGGACTAAGTGTGCACCGAAGTTTTAGGCTGACAAACATGAAAAAACGCATACGAAAATTGCGGACTCAGTGTGCAATGGCCTTAAGCGGTGGATCAAGCGCACATGAACCGATCTTCTCTTACTCTTTGCCAGTTACAGGACGAAATCTGAATATCAAAAAGTATATGATACAGTAACTTAAAGAAGAGCATGTGCCTTATAGGGCACTTCCCTCGGGATGTCGGGTTTTTCCCTCTTGGTTAAAACATGAATATTCATTATAATCCTGCGATCAAGCTGACAAAATAATAATTATATTGCAATTATTTTGACAAAATAAAATGTCATCATTTTGACTCATGACTGTGCTTTGAACTGCGCAAACTGGCTGAAAACTGTGCTATCATTTAGACACAAAACATAGCCTAAAGCTCATGATTGCGAGCGACTCACACTTACGGACAATAGTGTCAATCAGTTCACCTGACTGGAGGAAACCTGCGATTTAAACTCCTTTATGATAAACATTAATATTTGTTAATGTATTTTAGCAAGTAGTTTTGTTTGTAGGAAAATCATCGTCTCTATATTGAGTCTTGAACAACGTACATGCTTGTCAACATGAGAAATAGCCTTATAACCATTTGAAATAGGGTACTTTAGTAGCTTATAATAAAGTTGATTAATTGTGCAATCTTGCCAGACTGGTATCGCAGATTTCAATATTTGGTTTGGATGAGTCACTGAGTATTTAATCATAGAATATCGAATAGGTTGTGGTTGTGCTGTCACGTGACAAGCAATGATGCGTCACCATGGAAAGATTAAAGTGACCGGTTCTAAATAACAGTCACCTTAAACTCACGCTGGGGGGTCAGCTAGAATATTTTAAACTTCTGTGTGAAAGGGTTAACAGCACATTAAAAATATACATAACCGGAAGAGTCGATACACTGCTTAGGCGAGCACTAGGGATGCACCGATATGAACATTTTGGCCGATACCGATAACCGATAATTCTTTACATTTGAAAGCCGATAACCGATATATTGGCCGATAAATCTAAATAATTTTTTTATATACTTTGATAGCCTGTATACATAAACAGAAGGCTCACAATTAAAAGCCTTGTCTCAAACACTTTTAACATAAATCAAATATACTACAGTATAGCCTAGTTTGAACCAGTGTAAGATTCCTTAACTTTTAAAATTAATTTTACACTGGGCAACTTTCTTTATTAAAAAATGGTAACACTTTATAATAAGGTTTAATTTTGTTAGCATTAGTTACCATGAACCAACAATTTTATAAGACATTTTAAGAAAGTTTTATCTAACATTAGTCAATGCACTATGAACTAACATGAACACGCATATTTTATTAACTAACAATTAAGGCTATTGCTCTCTGTTACTTAATGCATTAACAAATGAGACCTTATTGTAAAGTGTTATCAAAAAATCTATTGCCTAACAAAAATAAAATACCTAAATATTGCAAACAAGTCATTAGATAGGCTAACATTGGGCTGCATAGAAACAAAATGCATGTGCCATGGATCAATAAAATGGAATCGCCTCCGCACGGACAATAAGGAAATTATTTTAATCAAACCATATCGTTGATGAAAGTAATACGAGAACAAAATAATGTTAGTTATTAATTATAACGCAATCTTTAAAAAAAAATTTAACTATTAATATTACAGTAGCCTAATAGTAAACATCTTTAATAGCATTACTGTTTCAAATGACATTGCTGTGTGACCTGCGCGCTGAAGCTGAAGAGAACAAACGTTAAACTGAACGCTTTGCTAGAAGGTTAATCAACTCGACGGTTGATGAAGAATGCAAACCCTAAGAATTTACAAATTTATTACAATGGTGAATATAATTATATGACAGTGTAAATCATAGCTTTTAATGTTTTGCATTGTTGTTTAATCTGCGCGAGCTGAGAACGAGCACCGGGAAACTGAAGAACTTTTCTAGGTTGTTTAAATCCACGAAACGCATGATATGTGAGATTAATCAGATATTTATATTACATCAGCTTTATATTACGACTTATCTGCACAAAAGCAAGTGGAGAAGACTAGTAATTACATTAACGTTAATCTTTAATGTTTGCGGAAATAAATATGAAAAAATCGATTTTTGGCCTTTGAGAATCGATTTTGAATCGACCACATTTTAAAAAACGATTAATCGAAAAATCAATTTTTTTGCCCAGCCCTAGTATCAGGCTGTGAGTGCAGAGACGCTCTGCATAAGTGGTATTTACGACAGTAACGTTAAATACAAGTACTCCACAGTGACTCTAGGGGTCGCTGTTTGAAAAAAAAAATATTACAACCAGATTAATAAAGGAAAACCAACAGCAATGTTTAAACAAAACAAACGAATATAAAACATCTATTTGTGATTGCACCAGTGTGCAGGTTTTTTTTAATTTTTTTTTTTTTTTTTGGCAGAGTTCTAACCAGAAGAAGAGGGGAGCAGTTATTTTGGGCCTTCCATACTACCTGAGGGAGAATCCAGGAAACTTCTTCAAAGTTTGTGAGGTACACATTTCAGTTCTTTTTTCGTATTAACACTGGAATAAGGATGCACCAATATCACTTTAGTATAATAATGATGCTTTTTTTTGGTACTTTATATTTGGGTGATAATGATTATAGATGCCTGTATTTTCTTTGAAACCATTAGAATATTAATCATTGTTTGGCTTAATTTCCAGCTTTTTCCAGGCTTAATTTTTCCAGCTTGGCATCTTGGCATGTTCTCCACCAGTCTTTCTCATTGATGTTGCTGACTTTATGCCACTCCTGGTGCAAAAATTCAAGCAGCTCGGACGGCTTTGTTTGATGGCTTGTGACCCTCCGTCTTCCTCTTGATCACATTCCAGAGGTTTTCAATGTGGTTCAGGTCTGGAGATTGGGCTGGCCATGACAGGGTGTTGATCTGGTGGTCCCTCAGTCCACAGCTTGATTGACCTGGCTGTGTGGCATGGAGCATTGTCCTGCTGGAAAAAAAACAATCTTCAGAGTTGGGGAACATGTCAGAGCAGTAGGAAGCAAGTTTTCTTCCAGAACATATGGCTTGATTCATGCCTTCTTCACAAAGACAAATCTGCCCGATTCCAGCCTTGCTGAAGCACCCTTAGATCATCACCGATCCTCCCATCAAATATCTGAGGGTGCTTCAGCAAGGCTGGAATCGGGCAGATTTGTCTTTGTGAAGAAGGCATGAATCAAGCCATATGTTCTGGAAGAAAACTTGCTTCCTACTGCTCTGACATGTTCCCCAACTCTGAAGATTGTTTTTTTTCCAGCAGGACAATGCTCCATGCCACACAGCCAGGTCAATCAAAGTGTGGACTGAGGGACCACCAGATCAAGACCATGTCATGGCCAGCCCAATCTCCAGACCTGAACCACATAAAAACCTCTGGAACGTCAAGCGGAAGACAGATGGTCACAAGCCATCAAACAAAGCCGAGCTGCTTGAATTTTAGCACCAGGAGTGGCATAAAGTCACCCAACATCAATATGAAAGACTGGTGGAGAGCATGCCAAGATGCTTGAAAGCTGTGATTTTGAAAATCAAGGTTATTCCACCAACTCTTCCTAAGATCTTAAGAACTCTTCTTAAATCATTATTATTATTATTATTATTATTATTATTATTATAGTGTTTAAAAATAAATACAAACTTATTTTCTTTCCATTATTTGAGGTCTGAAGAAACACTTGTCTTTTGTTATTTTGACCAGTTGTCGTTTTCTGCAAATAAATGCTCTAAATTACAATGTTTATTTGGAATTTGGCAGAAATGTTGTTAGTAGTTTATAGAATAAAACAAACATTTACATTTTACTCAAACACACATCTATAAATAGTAAAACCAGAGAAACTGAATTAAGAGACCACTGCAAAATTATCAAAGTACTGCGAGAGTGATTGAAAAGCATACGGAGCCATTGCTCTCGCGGTACTTTGACATTATTCATCGATCAGTCTGTGCAATGCCGGTTCAAGTCGAACAAGCCTCATATGCATGTCCACACATCTCTTATTTCGCGCGTAAAGTAAACGCACTGTCTGAGGTCACGGGCACGAGGTTACATTGTGCATCCGTCGAACGAACCGTGCGACGCACACACGCACTGAACCGAGACAAGCGAACCGAACGGTTCGGATGTTTTTTCATGTACCGTGCCACCCCTAATAAATATGTAGGGTGTTCAATTTTGCTGCTATCTATTTGCTTTTCTGTAGCTTTCGGAAGTCTGTAAACATACCTCAGATTTCTGGTCAAATCTATTTGTTCAGTCAATCTCAAAGCTCTTTTCCATTTTAGATGTGTTGTGTGTTTTGCGGAATTCACGCTGCTACCACCTTTTTGCCACTCAGTGTGTGTGTGTAACCACAGTCACCCCGGCCGACAGTGGCGTCACGCGCATACCCTCTATACAAATCAGTATTCTCTCTTGGAAATAAATGTATTCGAAATGCCGGTTTACATTTTGGTAATGTATGTTTAATGTGGTAATGAAAGTTCTAGTCTACCGCTGAATCTTTAATATTTCTCTTTCTTTTCCAGCCGACTGACAATGAGAGCAATGTCGTTCAGAGTATTAAGGTGGGAATCTTGTCAGTGAGCGAGGACACTAGACAAGATTGTGCTTTCCCAGACACCGTGAATATGGCTGTGATACTGGAGGGGGAGATTGTCATTGTGGATCTCCAAGACATTCCAAATGCCTTTGTCACATTGTTTGGACTGCTCTACATTTTAAATATCAACTATCCCAAAGAGCTGCGCTACACCTTTGAGGTGATCCAGCGGATCTTCATGAACATTGATGGGGAAAGCTGCTCCGCAAAAGTTCATGGACTGAAAAATAAACTAATGTGGTGAAGTGCATGCAACTTTGCAACCTTTTCATCTTTTCCTTTTTTTTTTATTTATTTTTTTTAGAGAGATCAATTTAATTGATGAATTTGTTCGAGATCAATTTAATTGATGAATTTGTTAGAGTAATCAATTTAATTGATGAATTTGTTAGAGTGATCAATTTAATTGATGAATTTGTTAGTGATCAATTTAATTGATGAATTTGTTAGAGTGATCAATTTAATTGATGAATTTGTTAGAGTGATCAATTTAATTGATGAATTTGTTAGAGTGATCAATTTAATTGATGAATTTGTTAGAGTGATCAATTTAATTGATGAATTTGTTAGAGTGATCAATTTAATTGATGAATTTGTTAGTGATCAATTTAATTGATTAATTTGTTAGTGATCAATTTAATTGATGAATTTGTTAGTGATCAATTTAATTGATGAATTTGTTAGTGATCAATTTAATTGATGAATTTGTTAGTGATCAATTTAATTGATGAATTTGTTAGTGATCAATTTAATTGATGAATTTGTTAGTGATCAATTTAATTGATGAATTTGTTAGTGATCAATTTAATTGATGAATTTGTTAGTGATCAATTTAATTGATGAATTTGTTAGAGTGATCAATTTAATTGATGAATTTGTTAGAGTGATCAATTTAATTTAATTTGTTAGTGATCAATTGAATTGATGAATTTGTTAAAGCATCACCGCTTAGTTAAGATTAACACAACACTTAAATGCTTTTCAGCGTTTCTTTTTGAAAGCATGTTGTGAACAGGAAGATTTACATATTGTATGTTGTAGGAGTGGTATATTTTAGAGTGTTTAGTTTAATTGATTAATTTATTGAAGCTTGAACTTCAACTATGATAATTCAATTATTTATGCTATCATAGTTATTGAATGTGTTTAATAATGTTTTAACAGTTTCTTTTGGAACAAAGGATGTTTCAATGTTAAATGCTGAGGGGTAATCTTGTTTAATGTTATGTAACAGATTAATTTGCATGATATGCATTAACTTGTAAAACTCCTAAAAAAACAGAAAACAACCTCATGGAAAGGAGTTCAATGCAATAAATGTTGTATTATATTCTATCAGTGATTTGTTAATTTGCCATTTTTTGTTTAAATCAAATGTATTTTGCTAATGAATGTTCTAGTAGTAATTATTTGGTACTGGTGCAGGTTTTAAAGTTTCAAAACGCCACTAGTTGGCTGAACTTATTGGATGTAGTTTGAAAACAGCTTTAGTTGTCTGAACTTATTGGATGTCGTATAGAAAACTTAACTTTAGTTGGCTGAACTTATTGGATGTAGTTTAGAAAACTTAACTTTAGTTGGCTGAACTTATTGGTTGTAGTTTAGAAAACTTAACTTTAGTTGGCTGAACTTATTGGTTGTAGTTTAGAAAACTTAACTTTAGTTGGCTGAACTTTTTGGTTGTAGTTTAGAAAACTTAAATTTAGTTGGCTGAACTTATTGGATGTAGTTTAGAAAAATTAACTTTAGTTGGCTGAACTTATTGGATATAGTTTAGAAAACTTCACTTTAGTTGGCTGAACTTATTGGATGTAGTTTAGAAAACTTAACTTTAGTTGGCTGAACTTATTGGATGTAGTTTAGAAAACTTAACTTTAGTTGGCTGAACTTCGATTCAAAGTTTACTTAACTAAATTAAATCAGTAGGCCTAAATTGTACTTTGTAACTTGTCAGGTAAACCTTTCCAAATTTGTCAGGTACACTTTTCCAAATAAGTTAGTTAAACTCAAAAAAACCCATGCAAAAAGATAACAAATAATAATGAGTTAAGTCAACAAATTTTTTTTTACAGTGTACCTGGAAGAGGACATGTGTCTATATTGGCCCTACATACAATAAGGAGGATCTCAGGTAACCTATGTGACCATAACTTGTTTTGCAAGGTTGCAAAAAAAAGCCTTTGTTGACTTCAAACTGCAATCTCAGTTATGCCTGACGTTACTGGAACTGGGACATGGTTTTAAATAAAGCTTTTTGGAAAAACACCAGGGGTGGTTCTGGCATGTACAGAAACATAGCGATGTAGAAAACTACCTCATCCCCACTGTGAAGTATGGTGGTGGATCTTTAATGCTGTGGGGCTACTTTTCTTCTGAAGACCCTGGACAACTTGTTTGGACACACAGTATCATAAACTCGTGGTTAAATCTTCCAGCATGACAATGACCCAAAGCACATCTCAAAATACATGACAGAACAGTTCACTGACCACAAAATTAAGGTTTTGCCATGTAGCAATCCTCTGATCCTCTTTTTTTTTAATTTGTTTTATGATACGAATTTATTTGACTTTGATTAAAGGTTCGATTTTTTTGATAATATTTTGAATGAAAGAATAAGGGAGAAATGGCTAAACAAATGTTCACAGTCAGTTTTGTAGAGCCCTATATTTCACATTATTACTGTTTTTACTGTATTTTTGATCAAATGTTGTTTAAACAATGCTCAATTAAAGGGCCCAAAGTGTGCCAAGAAAATATCCCCCACACATTACACCACCACCACCAGCCCAAACCATTAATGTAAGGCAGGATGGATCCATCTTTTCATGTTGTTTACGCCAAATTCTGACCTGAATGTCGCAGCAGAAATCGAGACTCATCAGATCAGACATTATACTAATCTTCTATTGTACAATTTAGATGAGCCCGTACAAACTGTAGCCTCGGTTTCCTGTTCTTAGCTGACAGAAGTGCCACCCGGTGTGTGTATTCTGCTCTTGTAGGCCATATTCATACACCTATATGTACATATAAAAAATGTTGGCTATTTTAAGGTGCAAAACTTAAAGAAGAAAAAAAGAGAAGTAAGCCTTCAACTTGCCAAAAGCTCATCCAGAAAATGGTGACATCATGATTTGACATGAAGTCATGTGACATACTCAGGGACAAGCTTTGAAGGTAGATTTTCATGGGTAATTTATTTGGGTTTATCTCAGTGGTTAATGCCATTTGCATTATTATCTGTCCACCAGATGCTGTCATATGTTATTCAGTTACAGGCTGAGTTCACAACATGTAAATGAAAAGAGATCCATTCACCTGTAGCCTATTTAAACAAGGAAGACGCACGTTTCAGTTGAATGAATTACACGGTTTGGTTGGGCAGACACGTGGGAGGAATGAAAGATAAAGTGGGAGAGCTAAATCTCTTGGATTACAATATTTTCTAGAATTAATATTCCCCTGCCAACTGGTTAATCCCGGGGATTATCCCCACTTCTGCCCAGAGGAGTGTACGCTGAAAGCTTTGAAATGCTTGCTTTCATATGGAGTTCCCCTTTGGTAACCGAGAGACTTTCAGACTTCCTGTTTAGAATGCCTTCTTTACATATGATTGATGATGGGACTATTTTTCAGTTATTTTAGTTACAATATTGTGTTGTTCAAAATGAATTGGTTGATGGAATTCTCCTTTTGTGTGCTTTAGAAAAGAACATTGGCAGTTTCAAGTCAATTTGATTTGTACAGTATAACACTTATACACAATACACATTGTATATACACAATACACATTGTTACAAAGTGGCTCTACAGAAAATCATGATGTTAATGTTTATAATATCTTATTATTATCATGTCTGGGGATTCTGGGGAAAGTCCTTAAGTCATAGGAAATTATCTGTTTTGAAAGTTCTGCTCAGTTGTGATTATATGACTGGCTTTGATGCTTTCAGTTATTGTTTATGTATAGTCTTTTTGCAGTTTCCTATTGTTTTACTGAGACAAGTGACATCATGGGAGGCAGGAAGTGCTGTAAAAGTAAACACAAGTTGGATAGGTCTTTCAAAACATTTTTTCTTTACGCAGCTAAACTTATTTATTCCTCAAGCTTTCTTAATTGAAGTGGTTGTTTTTTTCTCTCAAAATGTGCATAGAGTTGAAATTACGTATTGATTTTTACCGGGTTACTCAGGAACTTCCTGTATAAGACAGACAGCATTAGACAGCTTGATTAAAACGTGGATGGGGCGTCCCTTAAGACATTGCAATTTGTGATCAATACATAGTTATTAGTATTTTCCTTTTTTTTTCTAGTATTATTTTTTTTTTCTTTACATAAGAAATATGTAAGTACATAAGAAATGTGGTCCACAGGATCACATATGTAAATTAATTAGTTTTTTTTTTTTTACTGTACTATATATATAAAGGGTGTGTATTTTCTTTTTCTATAGCAACGAAGGACAGTTTTTTATTTTTTTCTCATTTATTTCTTCCTTAGACAGGAAGTTGTGACACTGGCTCGTTAAACTAACCTCAGCCCACAACACCACCCTTGCAACAATAACTGCAGCGCAACACCCTCATCCTGACACCCTCACAAAGCCACTGGCACACGAATGACACACACACACACTAATATTATATTGTCTATATTATAGGCCACAGCGATTCATTTAGCTTCTGAGTTTATTGAGCCTGATCAAGATTTAGTTGCAGCTCATGAAGGATGTTTTTGTACACCAGAGTGAAAGGCTGTTTACTCACTCTGAGCAGAATGAGTTATTGTGGTCTGGCAAGACAGATTGTCTGTAGTATCAGGAACAACAACATGGCATTTGACTTACTGCAAGAAAATACCTTATATATTATTTAGATGCAGGCAGAAAGGCAAGATTGTGTTCATTTGAACAGATTTTTAACATAATTAACAGCAGTAAATTAACACACTGAATTGACTGCTCTGTTACAACATTAGCAGTTGATCTAATATCAATTGTAACTTGAGTCTTCACAAAATTCTTATTTAATGGAATGATGGTTATGTCACAAGCCAATTATTTAACATGCACTGACAGCCAGATTGATATGAGGCAAGCATGAACACAACACTTCAAATTCTTACACTTAACAGGAAGAGGAGTGTGGGATGGAAGAGTGGCCACGGCTGTGGGAGAAATTGTAGGGGAAAAAGATGGGGGAGAAACAGAGTGAATGAAGGGAAATTCAAGACTGAGGGAGTGAATGAGAAAGGAGGACAGAGCTAAACTCAGCTGCTCTTTACACACTCAGTGCATGGGAGGATCCTCCTCCTCTTCCTTTGACAACAGTGCTTTTAGTTTTGCTTTGTGATTTTAGGCTGAGTTGCTTATTTTCAAAAGGCAGTGGAATATTATGATATTGTGAAATGCTGTATATTTTGGCAGATAATATTTTAATAAATCCAATGATACTTTTTGAGCTAATTTTAATAGCTCAATATATACATACATTATGTGTGTGTGTGTGTGTGTGTGTGTGTGTGTGTGTGTGTGTGTGTGTGTCTGTGTGTGTGTGTGTGTGTTTAATAACCTCTTTCAAACATCAAATTATGGGGTCTCAGGGGACCTGGATATAAAACAATAAAAAATGCAGTTAATAAAATTACTAAACTATGATAAAAAATCTCTAACCCACTTTTGCCATTGGTTTTGGTAACACTTTATAATAAGGTTTAATTTGTTAACATTAGTTAACTACATAAATTAACATGAACTACTTATTTATTAGTCTTAGTCCATGTTAATTTGAACATTTGCCAATACATTATTAAATTCGTATTGAATTAAAGTTGTTATTTAATGTAACCGAGTTAACATGAACTAACAATGAACAGTTGTGTTTTTATTAATTAACGTCAACATGACAATTAAATGCATTGTTACTTAGTAAATGCATTTACTAATGTTAACTACTGGGACCTTATTGCAAAGTGTTACTGTAGTTTTCACTTTGACCCAAAAACAGAATAACTAAAATCCTTGTCACATGATAAATCAGGCAGTAAAAGCTTCAATAATGAGGGTCTGAGGAACATTTTAAAAAGAAAGAAAGAAAAACAAATTAATATACAATTAATACACACACAGATTTCTGGGAACCCACATTTAAAAACGGTAAGTCAATCTTAACTGAACATGAGAGTTAAGAATAATTCTTCATGAGACATAATGATGTAATTTTAAGTCATATTGGTTTGGTTGACCACAGGCATTTTTGGTTATCATATGGGGGTGTTATTGAGCAATAACACAAGACTGATTTCTTATGATGCATCACGATAGGCCGTATTGATTAAGAAGCATCATTTCCATTCTCAGTGTGATTCATAGACACACACCTCCTCCCTCAGTAGTGCCATATGTTTGTTGTTGTCATTTAAAATAAATAAATTGTGAGCTCATACTTGTGGGAGGTGGGAGATGCTCCACGCTTCAAGAATGAGGGTGAATTTACACTTTATTCCTGGCTACTATAGTTTCCGTACTTTCAGTTGAATTTACATTTTATTTCTGGCTACTTGTTGCCGTACTTTCACAGTAATTTTTTTACAGTAGTGGTTCTACAAATGATTACAGGAAATGACAACAGTATTCTATGACTGCAGTGTGAACAGGAGCAGGAAATGATGTAGAATGGTTCTCTGCATCTGTGTTACAGTAATATCATGTATATATTTACACACATCATGGTGTGTTGTTGCATTTACATTCCAAGAATAAATGAATGAATTCCATTATATTTTTGGTAACACTTTATTCGACAGTTGACATGTAGTTACTTCTTAGTAGAACGTGTTGTGGACCATAGAAATAAAGTGTAAGTTTCACTCCCGGTTGAGTCATACTAATTTCCCAAATTCAGCTCACCAAAACAGCATTAAAACTTCCCCAACCACCCTTAACGGTTTTTAACACTACTGTACAGTATAGTGTTCAATATTGCCACATTTCAAGTTATGATCAGACGTATAGTCAATAACTATTAATCAGCATTACTTCACTATTATTCAATGCAGCACAATATGACCATTCATTGTTTTATTTACAGCAGTTTCTTGTGTCATGGCATAAAATGACGTAGTCTGAAGTTATTTTTAGCTGGAAATAACATTATTCAAGAATCGCTATGAAGCCAAAACAATCTCTGTTACCTTAAATGATATGTTTGTCTCTGTAAAGCTGCTTTGAAACAATCCATTGTTAAAAGCGCTATATAAATGAAGATGACTTGATTTGACTTCAAAAAGCATTTTACAATGTGAAATCACTGCTAAATCCTATAAAATGTTGTCAGTAGAAATTATTCCATTATACCTTTAATGCATGAGTATATAAAGAGAGTAAGGAGAGGTTTAGAACAACTGCTCCAAATACATTGCATTAAAAAAAGTATGATTTGAGTCTTTAAAGCTGCAGAGAACGAGCGGGTGCAGAGCCAACAAATAAATAAATAAATGAAATGAAATTAAAAGCGATGAGAAAGACAAATAACCTGTGAGATAGGGATACAGAGAGAGAGTCTGAATGCAGTGTTTGTGAATGTGACCTCAGATTCCAGATTGCTGTTAAAGATTATCCAGACCCTTGGTCTGTTTAATTCCCAAACATAATCCTGCATTCAGAGTTCATGTTGTTTTTCCACTTTATACCACATGGCCTATTTCTCCACAGCACATCATTTCATTCACAAGTACAAGCCGCTTTTGTGTGGATGTGCATTGAGAACGTGCTGGCTAGACACTGAGTCCTGGACAACCACACTAAGTGGGATGCGTGGGAGGCCGTGCTGTTAAGAGTCATTCGAGCATCAAGAGAACAACCTGCTCCTTGTCTGCCATGGTGTTGTTTGTTCTAAGGGGTAAAAAAAGAAGTGTACATTTGGAATTGATCTGTTTATCTCTGTTTGTCCAGTCACACAATTGATTTTAAAGTGTATATTAAAAAAAATAAAAAAAATAAAAAAAAACATTCAATTATATACATTGCACTATGCATACAATCCTAATTAACCTCTGGTTTTAGGTTGAGTTTAAATGTGGAGAAAATTATTACAATGTTGTGAAATACTGAATATTTTATGAGGCAAAACATTCAATCAATTTAAAAACTTTAAAAAAAAAAAAAAATTCAATCAATACTATGATACTTTCTAATGAAACGTCAAACTATTTTTTATTCTTTTAACCCTCATGTTCTGTTTGGAGTTTCAGTCATTTTCATAGCTCAAAAAAAACTTTACATATTGTATCAGGTTATGTTGCTGTAATATTTTATAATGCTATGAGATTTGATTATAATCAACAATTATATTTGATAAATATCACATTACTTGTTTGAAGTCTCAGAGACACTATAGATACACATAACTAAATAAAATTGCCAAAATTATGATCAAATTATCTAACTAATGTAGCCAACAAACTGTAGAGATACACTCCTGTTTATTTTAATTTCTTTGTCATAATGAAAATATATCTGATACCTGTTTACTCTGTAATACCTGACTAAACTTTACTGCAATGTACCTTCTGCATCCTGCTTCTGGTTCTTAGCATTATGTTATTTCAAATAAAATAATTATATATTATGTTAATAATATAATTGGCCTCATTTTCTTTTTATATTGTTTTAATAAACATTTTGGTTCTGTATGCATTACATTCTTAAATAATTTAAAACTTTTTATTTCAATGTTTCTTTATTCTGCTTATGTAAAGCACATTGTGTGTAAAGTGTGCGCATGTTCTTGGCATCTTTTGTGTCTATTCTTCTCTCCTGACAGCTTGCATCACCCACTGAAACCGTGCACCTGTGTGGAAAGTTGTACAGTGTATTTTACCCACACAAAATTACGTGGTAGGCCTACGGTCAACCAACCATGAAAAATAACATCATCGCCCAGCGTGGTTTGATGTTCCTTCCAGATTTAACGACCTAACTCTTGTGACCTTGCCCAAAGCCCTCAAGATAACCGCACAGGTGTCATACCTAATAATAGGCCGTGTGCCAGTGTGTGTGTGTGTGTGTGTGTTGGCGCTGCGGTACGACTCTATGGTAGCCTACTGCTTAAACTCACGTCAAGAAATAAAAAATACGGGTAACCCCAACGACCACGTGCCGGTGGGAAAAGAGCGGAGACCGCGTCAACACCCATATTTGGAATGTCGGTCTAAGTCAACAGACCATATATGGTGTTTCCGTATGTGACGTCTGTTCCTAATGTGGAAAACGAAGGCGTGGCTGTGGCGGAGGAGACGCGATACAAATACGGTTTCCAACCCCTCCTGTCCTGTAGAATCACATCTGCTGACAAATAAAGGACTTTAAAACTAAGCTTTGACGAAATTCAGACGAAGATTACATGAAATTTTGAGATAAATACAAAGTAAAAGGCTAATACTGTGAAACACACCAGGCCTCCACGGGTTTATTGTTTTGAGTCATCTATTTTTGTTATTGTTTATAGCACTTAATTTCCAGTGGACAACATACGTTCTCATATATTGAACGCGCTTGATGCTGTGAAGAATATCCGTTTTCCACTCACGGCTGTTTGTTTGTCCGGAGAGGTCATGGGTATCGGCGACCCTCTCGAGATCTCAGGTAGTGAGTTGGTTCATATTTTGCGGACTCACTCTGAGCTCTTCGCGCCTGCGGGATGCATCGTGTTAGACTGTCGGCCTTTCCTCGGCTTCTCCCGAGCGCACATCATCGAGTCCCGCAACGTCAACTGGAATTCCATGCTGAGACGGAGGTCCAAGAGCTCCGTGGTGTCTCTGGAATGGCTGGTGGCCGATAAGTCTCTCCTGGCCCAGCTGCGGAACGGGGACTTCTCTCCGGTGGTGGTCCTGGATGAAAACAGTCGGTCGGTCAGGGATTTGAAGAGCGAGAGTTTGGCCAGTCTCCTCATCAGTGCCCTTCAGTTAGAGGTCCAGTCTTCCTCGACGCACATATGCTTCTTACAAGGTAGGTTTCTCAAAGCTAAGAAATGTTGTCATTGTTTTCGAGAAATAGAACTTACATTTAGTTACATTTCTGTGCTATTTGTTTTATACACTAAAAAATTGGAACAAAGATTTAATGACTCAACATGACTAGGCCTACATGTTGTCATTCTTTTTGGGAATAGTTTAATTTATTTCTAAGTTGCTATATTTTATATTTCTATAGGCCTATAATAAATTGACATTGTTGGCAGCTGACATAAAAGTTTAAATATGGTAACATTTGAATTGACTGGAATAATATGATTTACTTAGTCTGACTATATTAAGTTGTAATGAAAGTAGGCTATTACATAAATAGCTCATGTATATTGCCTATATTTGGAAACAGCAGCATGTTGCACTGTAAAAATGTTTTGTCAGGGAACATAAATATGAATAACAACTGAATTAACGGTTTTATTCAAGTAAAAAAATAAACTGAAAAATAAATAAATACATATAATATTAAAAGATAGAAATTGACCTTATTGTAAAGTGTTTTACAGTTTAATCAAATGTTATTTCTAATCCAAAATGGAATTCGTTTATGTATGTTTTGCTGACATTTGGAAGCCAATAAATAATTGCGGAGATGATTTGTCAAACCCAGAAAATGAAAATGACCTAAATGTTTTCTCTGACCATTTCTAGGTGGATTTGACGGGTTCTCTGCACTTTATCCAGAACTCTGCTTTAACACTCCTGTCATGTTCTCAAACAATCCTGCTCTCAGTGAACCGGAGTCCATTGTGTCAGGAAGAAAGACTCCTCTATATGATCAGGTTGGTGATTAGAAATCTCAAAATCATAATAAATGATACAATGACTTGTAATATCACACAATATCTAAAATATATATATTGAATATACTCATTGATTTCTATCCTTTTGGATTACCAGGGTGGTCCAGTTGAAATCCTCCCCTTCCTCTTTCTGGGCAGTGCGCATCACTCGTCCAGATTGGAGACTCTGGAACGCTGTGGGATCACGGCAGTGCTCAACGTATCCTCTTCCTGTCCGAACCTGTTTGAGGAGGAACTTCAGTACAAAACTCTGAAGGTGGAGGACAGTCTGGCCGCAGACATACGCGTGCTCTTTCCAGAGGCCATCCACTTTATTGGTAAGTCCTAATGGTGAAAAGAGTTTTCAGAATCCTTCAGAAAAATAGCAACGAGCTAAAAACTAACGCTCACCTTCATTGCATCTGCAGATTCGATAAAAGAGAGTGGTGGGCGAGTGCTGGTCCACTGTCATGCAGGAATCTCCCGGTCGGCCACCATCTGCCTGGCGTACCTCATACACGCTCAACGTGTCCGTCTGGACGAGGCCTTTGACTTTATAAAATGCCGCAGACAAGTCATCTCACCCAATCTAGCTTTCATGGGACAACTTCTGCAGTTCGAGACGGACGTTTTGTGCCCTTATTCTGTACTAGACAGAGAAAACAGTGGCACTGCGTTTTAGTATCAGTCAAGAAATCTCGAACTGGCTCCACTAACTTTCAGATCCAGCTTTGACCTCAAAGACTGCGACAAATCTACAAAGGTGCTTAAAGGAAGTTTTTGCTCGATGCTATGGGTGTACAAACTGACATGTGGGACCAGATGTGGCATCTCACCCTTTAAAACTAACACCATGGCATAACGCAACTTGTTTGGGTAAAGTTGTAGACGGCATCAACTGACTACCTTGATTGTTTATGGCAATACAAACTATAAATAGTTGTCGTTTCCGAACGACCGCCACACTCAATAGCCCTCATGGAAAATGTAATAGTCACATGTCATTGTGACAATGTGTACTTGACTACTACTGTGATCTTATAATATCAATCCAAGATGACTTGTATCTGAGATATTGATGAAACAGACAAACAACTTATGTCCTGCCAAACTTATATAGTCTCCTAAAGCGTTTTCATTTAGCATTCAGCAATACTATATGTTCAGGATGTATGTCTGCAGATCATCATAGATGTTGCATCAGTCAATGTTCCATTGAGTGATGCTGTGACCATATATGGCTGTGACTTGTGGTTTAGTCTTCTGTGTGGTAAATGTCAAGTTTTTCCATGAAGTTAGTCTAATTGTCAGTCTCAAATAAGTTTTAAAGGGCAAAGACCTGACAAACTGTGATCCTAGGTCCTTTTAAAATTAAGTTAAAATTGTGTTGCGATTGATAAAGCGGATAAAGTGATTTAGTTGCGGCACTAAAGCCATTTTGCTAATGTGTTTTATTTTTTATAAAGTGTTATTTCCTTCATTTTTGTGAATATTTATTTATCTATTTTCATTCACGCGATGCACTTTAAAATAGATTTGTTTTGATAAGATCTTGTGTAAGCCATGTGGTTTACTCATTTTTAATATGTAAATAAAATGATGGATTCATTTAATGCAATACTGAATGTAGTTTTCTTTTTATCTTTTTAATCAAATCAATCATATATATATATATATATATTTATCCTTACACACTGACAGATTCTGGCCTCAAGAGCCCCAAGGCACCAATTTCTGTCCAAATAATACATATGTTCCATGTTAATATATTTTTAAATTTAATTTATTCCTCTGATAGCAAAGCAGAATTTTCAGCATCATTACTCTAGTCTTCAGAGTCACATGATCCCTCAGAAATCATTCTGAATTGCTGCTCAAGAAACAGTTCTTCTTTTTTTTTTTTAAATACATTTTTAAACCAGTTACTTAATATTTTTGTTGAAACCGTAATACATTTTTTAGGATCCTTTGATGAATAGAAAGTTTGGTAACACTTTACAATAAGGTTCATTAGTTTACATTAGTTAACTACCTTAACATGAATTAAGAATGAACAATACTTATACAGCATTTATTAATCTTTGTTAATATTAATTTTCAACATTTACTAATACATTATTAAAATCAAAGGTTGTGTTTGTTAACATTAGTTAATGCACTGTGAACTAACATGAACAAACAATGAACAGCTGAATTTTATTAATATTTACAAATATTAATAAATACTGTAACAAATGCATTGCTCATTGTTAGTTCATATTGGTTAATACATAACTAATGTTAACTAATGAACCTTATTACAGTTACCCTTTTTTTTTTTTTTTTTTTTTATTTTGAAACCAGTTGCGTAATATTTTTGTAGACACCGTAATAATATTTTTTAAGGATCCTTTGATAAATAAAAAGTTCAAAAGAACAGCAGTTATTTGACATATAAATCTTCCATCTTTATTCTTTAACGTAGTTTTAATGTGTCCTTTCTAAAATGTTCCCTGCCCCAAATGTTTGATAACACTGTGCATTTCATATTTTATTTTACATTGCCGCACAATAATCATTGGCATGCATTCAAGATCTGTCCTTGCCCACTGCTGTGGTAATCTTACAAAAGTATTAATATGGGAAAATACCACTTTTTGGAAAGTTGCTTTTTCCACAGGATGCAAGCAGTGGAAATCTTTTACCACAGCGCCATCTGCTGATTATTCGAAGTAACTTTTCTGAATTGCTAAAACACTAAACTCCATTCTCTAAACCAAATTCTCAATAGCCTAAAACAATTGGTCGAATAAATCACTCTTTCTGTAAAACCTTAAACAAGTTCAGGCAGTTAGACACCATTTGCAAATATTATGCACTCTTTCTGCAAAACATTCTCATTCACTAAATCACACATTTCGCGCTCTGATGCACTTGTGTTGCAAATGGGCAGCACAACTAAAACACAGCTGTCATCGTTTACACACAACGACTCTTATTTCCAATGTTGTGATCAAACCAATACAAAATAAGCCTGCTCAGAGTGCACAGGTGGCACAGGTGCACTGAATGGTGGTGATACGAGCAATAGATGGAAACAATCTGCGAAGGAGAGGAGGAAGAGTATGTGAAAGAGGAGGAAGAGCAAGGTGAGGACAGTGTTGTCAAGGCTGGATCCGGCACACCAGTGGGGTTTTCCCTTTGACTGCCTGTAACCCAACATGAAGAGCTGGTCAACAATTCAGGGTGTAGTAAAAAGGATAAAACGGACTGGATAATGGAATTATACTTCTTCTGAAACTATACAGCGTTGGTGCGATGCTTTCTGCCAAACTTATTTGCTTACCGTGTCCGTTTTAAATCGAAAATTTAATTGGATCCAGCCTTAACTGTTCAACTTTGATCCAGTGCCATTGAGGGGCTCATATTTCTGAATCACATATTACCCAGTAAATATTTAGGCTGTTAGAGCCATTACACAGCGACTGAAATCATATCCGCACTTTTCATTTGACACCATTATTCTGACAGCAGCATCTAAACAAATAATTTAAATAGTGCTTAACACAGGCTATGGGAATATTGGCAGTCTTGTCAGCTCCAATGCGCTTTGTCAGCTAAGTGAATTGGAAAATCTGCATGTTGTCCGGGGTTAATTCTTTTTGTGAGCTTGCTCATAACAACATGAACCTGGTATAAAGTCACAGTTTGCTTTTGTTTGGAATCGATGTCGTTTCAAATAAATAGCCTAACTAATGTTGCTCTGCATGATGCTGTTTTCATAGCCATCAAACTGCAGGATTAACAGTAGAAGCACGACATTCATAACCTCCCTCTTTCTCTCTTATAAACAAACTTCCAAAAATATTTCTGACATATAATGGTCTGTAATATACATCCAAGTCATAGGCTAATAAATAAAAAGGATCTTATTAAAATACTTTTTTATACATCATTTAGTTATACTCAAATGTAAATGTCCATTACAAGGCTGTCTGTATCGTTTTGAACTGATACAAGAGGATCAGCCAAGCAGACATAGTTATCAGTGGATGAGGACAATAAAGTATAAAAAGTTTACAAAGAGTACATTACAGAAATAATATACTTAAAATATACAACAAAATGCTGGGTTGCTTCAAACCATGTTTTGAGGAAAACCATATATATATATATATATATATATATATATATATATATATATATATATATATATAATTGTATTTTTTATATTTTTTTATATTGCTTTAACTCATCAAAATAAGTTTTAAAATAACTATTTTTTTAAAAGTCAGATTAATGTAATTTAAGTTGAAATTAATTTAACATTCAAGTTGATTGTACTTAAAAAGGATTTAAGTACACATGTATATGTTACTTCATAATTGCATAATTGAAATAACCCATGTACTGTCGAACTAAAATTTAACGTCATTTCTTTTTAAACTTGTATGTCATGTATTTAAATATATTTGTAATTACACATTTGTAATGATGAAGATTCAATTTACATTTAAAATATCTTTACTGTAAATTTAATATTGAATAACACTACAGTTCAAATTAAAATCAACTAGCCTACTTTGCATGTGTTTTAGTATATTAGTCATCACATTCACATCAATAAGTACAATAAGTGTACTTCTTTTAAGCATGACAAAAGATTATTTAAACATTATGATTAAAAATGTTATTTATGGTCAAACTTTTAACGTGAAGTTATTTTAAAGTGCACTTTTAAAAGTGTATTAAGAAAGAGTCATTCAATCGCACTTCTTTTTCACAAGGTTCGATTTAAATGGCCTCTCTGATATATCAGTCTATCAAGAAGAAAATGACTTCTCCCCAGAAGGAACATCATGAACTTCTTGAAAGCTTGGGAAAAAAATTACAATAAATGAAATGCAGCTTCCAAAGAGAACTTCATCCTCAGGAGTGTCATGGTTTTAAATGGCCTAGACATTAATGGAAAAATAAGCTGCATGCAGTGGAAATTGCAGTGGAAATTGTAACACCCTTTAAGATTTGGATATAGCCAAGCAATTTAGTCTATAAAAGAACAGGCTTTACACAGTAGGTCTGAATGTCATCCTGCAACAACAAATGACTTTTGTATGAATCAAATTTTGATCAAAACATTGTCTGCTGGATCAATGAAGAAATAATTACTTACTAAATAACCAGACACCTGCAAAATGATGTTGAAATTTGTATGATATCTTCTGAAGACATGCCTGTTTGTATTTTGTTGTCCATAAGGGGGCAGCGCTTACCACAGGTTTGTAAATGAACAAATCTATCTATCTATCTATCTATCTATCTATCTATCTATCTATCTATCTATCTATCTATCTATCTATCTATCTATCTATCTATCTATCTATCTATCTATCAAAACAGACAAATATTTCTCTAAAACAGAAAGCTCTCTGTGCGAAATGCTGCTTCGTGCAAATATTTATTTCATATTTTTTTTTTGCATACTAGAAATACAGCAACTCATTCGACCCTTTTGACATAACGTCCTGTGTTCTTTGCTAAAAATCACGACGGTTGATTCAGGAAACAAAACAAAAAACCACCGATCCTAATGGATCCGCTTGAAGGGCTTCTAAATTGCGATTGGGTATAGGCCTATATATGTTGCACTTTATCATCTGAAGAGAGCATTAAACCACTTGATCTTTATGAAATGAAGCGCGAATACGGTGCGGAGGAAGAGCTTGATTGTCACGAGTCCTTTTACGCACGAGAGCGCAGTCTGTGATTAAAGTTTTAAACGTTTCAGACAGGTCTCTGTTGCGTTTACAGTCTACTTACTTTCTAATTTGTTGCTTTTTTTGTTGTTGGATGTAGTCAACAACATGATGTGTTTCTGCAGTTCACCTTAAACTGCTAAACAACCTTTAATTTTACATAGGGTAGCCTACATGACGCTTTACAATAGGCTATATCATGCGGTGGTCGAGTTTATGTAAACTTCTCAAACGAATATATAGCAGCATTAATCCTGCATACTCTTCATTATGTAAATATCATTAATCAAAATCATTACCTTTATCCATTTTGCATAGCCTACTACAAGCTGTTTGGGTTGTTGACCTCTCCGAAATGTATTATTTTAATTGCACCCACTACACGGCTGTATTTGTTTTATGCTCTACAATAGAGTTTTATGATAGGTCAGGCTTTTATGTGGGAGGGAAGAGTTGCCTCATGACGCCCGTCCTGACATCACTTATACTGGGGTCCTGAGGAGAACCGCTGCGTAGATATGAAGCCAGTGCTCGCGCGATACTTAAAACTGTCACTGAGGTAATGCGCGAGGCACGTAGGAGGCATTTAACTTGCTGAAAGAGATACTGTGACTAAAACGGGAGAAACACGGAGGGAGACGGACGACAAGCTGTTTTCAGGCATACTTCTTTTTAGTGCTTTGGACATAGGCTTCCCGACAAAATTTGGCGTGCCTCCGATTCTTTATTATGCCGACTTTCTACTCTCAGGAATGTAACAACGACACAACTACATCAGACTCCATCATTTATCAGGGTAGTTGTTGCGCTTAAATTCTTTTTGCAAACTTGTGAAAACTGTGAGGGGAAACTGGCACATCGCCGCGCGCTGCTGCTTGCTCTCTGGAGATTTATATTTAAAGCCTCGCGCTCCGTGGAGGGTTGAGCATCTGGGTAACCTACATTTAAGCATTCCAATATATTTGTTTTGTAAGAACTTATTAATTTATACCATTTTTTTTATTCTTAACTTTAATATTGGTGTTGAATTACTGTTTTCCAAATAATTTACAGAAGCACAATATTCCGCATCTTTTTTTTAATCTGTCTGTGCCACTCGTATTTTTGCATTGGTTCTAGGCGGGTTTTATTTCATTTTTTCCCCTCACATTTCCTTTGTAAATTATAGTTAATTACAACCGTAAATTTCAACTCATTATACTTAATCTGACATTTAATTTATTTGATGGTTATCCTTTAAACCAACTCGAATGTTTCCATAACTGTTCCAAAACTCAGATGACGTTTATTTTTATTTTTTTATGTGATGCTAAGTTATAAAATACCAACACTCGATGAGATGTGATATAACAATGGCTGCGATATATTTACTGCAGTTAGAAATGTATTCATTCGTTTACACGTAAGGGGATTTATACGTTAAGAGTGTATTTAATTTAATATTTAACAGAATTCCACTAAGTTCTTAGAGGGGGGGAAAAAACAGCTGAACGAAATTGTTCTACCTACATTTGGATTAGAGAGAGAACATTAGTCCACATACACATTTATTGGCAGGGCATTGGCAGTCATGGATAGCGCATGCTTTGCAGGCACAGGTCTGCCTGGCCACAACATCAACAGCACCGGAGGCACGTCTTCACCCACTTGTAACCAGAGTATGATAAAGCTCGCCCCGTACTCTCCAGAAGCCACAGCAATCTTTGCAACAGCCATCACATTGATGATTATTTTTACAATTGTGGGCAATATTTTTGTCATCATCGCTGTTTTAACCAGCCGCTCACTTAGAGGACCCCAGAATCTCTTCTTGGTCTCACTTGCGGCTGCAGACATCTTGGTAGCTACCCTCATCATCCCATTTTCACTGGCCAATGAACTGATGGGATATTGGTATTTCCGTACTGTATGGTGTGAGATTTACCTGGCGTTGGATGTGTTGTTCTGCACTTCCTCTATAGTACACCTGTGCGCCATCAGTCTAGACCGCTACTTGTCTATCTCACGCGCCGTCACATACGGCGCAAAGCGGACGCCCAAACGCATCAAATGTGCAATTTTAGTGGTGTGGCTGATATCAGCAGTCATCTCCTTTCCACCGTTACTCTCCATGAACAAGAATAAAGGAGGTGCCGATTCAGATGGGCTGCCACAGTGTCAGCTCAATGATGAGCGCTGGTACATCCTGTACTCTACTATCGGTTCCTTCTTTGCTCCTTGTCTGATTATGATCTTAGTCTACATAAGGATCTACCAGATTGCCAAACAGCGCACGCGGTGTCCACCAGGGGAGCCCCGCAAAGAGGTCCCAGCCAATGCCGCAACGCCTCAGGTCAAGGAGGGTCTACAAAACGGAAGAGGAGATGAAACGCCTGCTACCCTGCATAAAAACCCTAGGCCTCCAACTCTGGCTGTGTCCCAAGTG